>OY728129.1:1609245892-1610461371 GCA_963277665.1 Viscum album | reverse complement strand
CAACATGGCCTTAGGGGATGGGTTGTGACATATGTTTCATTAAATATTCCTTCAACTTATTCATCAATAAAAGAAACCCAAAAATAACCCACAAGGTATTTTTTCTAGCAATATCCCCCATTTGGTTTGTTGAAAATTCCAAAACACTTCAAAACTCATAAATTACTTTCTATTCCACCAATACTCAATAATTTTTCAAAATAATATATCTGAAATGAAATGATTCATTGGACTTCTTGTTTCTAAAGAGTATATCAATGATTCACTTATCATCATCTCTAAGCCTATTTGAATCAATTTAGTTGTAAAAAACAAGATTTACATGAAACGATCATAATGGAAACACATTATTGAACTTTCAATCTCTTCCACAATTTTTTAAACTACTGATACCCTTGAATAATCATGTAATCACTCTCTACCTATCCAAAAAATAGTCCCCCCTTTCAATAGGAAGGAATACAGTTATCCCCCCTTTATTTAAAAATATAAAAATCACACTCTCCCTTTTTCAATGATCCCAAGTGGGATTTTTTGAAAGTTTAAAAAATAGAGTTAGAAATTGAAACATATAATATAATAGAGAAAACATACCTTGCTATAAATAGGAATTCCAACAGTGTAGTGGGTGTCCCATATTCAGTCCATCTAAGTAGATGGGTTTTGTTTTAATCCATGTACCAACTGATGCCTTTCAAAATATACCTTGGGTAGTTCCTTAGCCATGATATCTGCAACTTGATCTTATATAGAAAAATATTCCAACTTTACTAATTGTTAATCCACTATATCCTTTATAAAATGATATTTAATTTCAATTTTATTTATTCTTGAATGATTGATTATATTTTTTATAATATTTATATCACTCAAGTTATCTCATTTTATTAGAATATGATATACCATATCAATGATATTGTCTTCAAGTTGTTGTTTCATCCATATAACATGTGTGTAAGCTTCAGTGGCTATTATATATTCAGCTTCCATGGTGATTAAAGAGATTAAATCTTTATTCTTATCCAATATATACAATAACTGTTGATATTAAACACACCATCTAATTCTTATTTTTGATCATCAACTGAACCCACCCAATTAGTATCTGTATAGCCTAAAATCTACTATTTGGTTGATATAATATATTATTATTCTCATAGATTTCATAAGAATTCATTTCTGGAATATTTTATATTATAAAATTACATGTAGAAAAAATAATATTCAGTCCCGTGGCTATAAATTATAGAAATCTATTAATAATATATCCATAATGTGTCACATCAACCACTTTTCCATCACCATCTTTTGATAATTTCAACCATCTTTCTCTTGAGTTGACACCAACCTAGAATCATCCATTTGGAATCTTTTAAGTACATCCTTGGTGTATTTTTTGTAAAAAATAAAATTACCATCTTCTCTTTGGTTTATCTATAATCCAAGGAAAAATGATAAATCATCAATCAAAGATGTTTCAAATTTACACGTCCTAAATTCTGAAAACTACTTGTATTGGTTTTCATCTATGCCACCAAATATGATTTCATCCACATAAACAAGAACCAAAATACACTTATTTTTCTCCTTATTTATGTATAATTTGTGACCATCCCCTACTTTTTAAAATTCAATCCTCTTAAAATATTTATCCATCCAAGAGTACCAGGACCTTAGTTCTTGTTTTAGTACACACATGCTCTCTTTAACCAGAACACTTTATCTTAATCTTCATTAATGATAAATCCATATAGGTGTTCAATATATAATTCTTCTTAAATTACTTCATTTAGTAATGATGACTTAACATCCATTTGGTATGCTTTACAAATTTTTTTCACAACCATATCTAAAAATAATATTATAGTTTCATGCCTAGTAACGAGTGCAATAGTCTTTTAAACATAAATTAATTATATCTAGGAATAAAACTTTTACACTTTTCATTATTCTTTCCTTGTCACTTGAACTTCTTAATTATTTTTCCAAAAAAAATAATTTGGATTTGATAATATTTTTATCCATTGTCTTTAGAACAACTTGATAAGTTTCATTATTATCAGTTTGGACATGTTACTTATGCATAGCCTTGAAAAAAATATGACATCTAGATGCATATTTAAATATTTTAGAATAATACTAGGATAAAATATATATTTTCTATTTAGAATTCATCCTTATAGTTTTAATGGAGGCTATTCGATCACTAATAATATTGTTCTCTAGGAATTCTACCCTGCTAGATTTATGATTTGTAGTTATTGTCTCTGCTATATTTTCATCATCATTAAATATTTGATAATAGACTTATATAGCCTCTTCAGATCATATTTATCCACTCACTTATTCATAACTATATTCTTCAAAAAATTGTCTTCTTTTAATATGAAATCGTCATGTCAAAGTCTGAAATTTTCTTGTCAATTTTTAAAAATTGTGCATTATCAACCACTATAACATCTTAGTTTATGAATATTTTCCAAATCCTTTTATTATAGAAATTTCAGTCATAGATTTTGGATGAATATATTATTAGAGGTATTTAAAAAAAATACAAACTCAATATTTTCTTATTTTCCTAATAATTCGATATAGTGTAGTCGCTCCACTCACACACACTGTTTTTCTATTATAAATATTTGTAAAGTAAGAAATATACTATTAGATAATATAATAATATAATATTTAGGGGGTTTAAAAGTTAATATTATATAAATATTTATGTGATATTAAATAAAGGAAAATTAAAAATAAATCCCAAAGAGGTTAGTGTAAGAAAAATTATCATTTTAGGGAGTTCACAATGATGCTATGATTATTCTTTAAATAATTCTTAATATTCCACTCAATTCTGAGAACAATAACTATCACAAAACAATCACCCATTTGAAATGTTACTAACCCATAGTAAGACATCAACATAATGGATAATATCCTATTAAACTATGGCTAGGATACCTCTTCTCCACACATTAAAACATCAATACTACTCCACTATATGCAGTATTGAATTGATGAAGTAGAGGAATAAAGATGAACTTGAAGAAGAAGGTGAAAGTAGGGAAAAGGGATCGAACACATACCCTAATAAATTTAAATACTACCAAAATCTTATAATAAAATAAATATAAACATTTAAGTTCAAGAAATCAAATAAAAATATTTCTCACTCACTTCAAGAAAGATCCAATGTTAGTTATCTATTTTCATGGAGATGAAATTTACTAAGGCATAAAAATAATAATAAAACATGATATAAGAATAAGATAATGAAATTATAATATATATTATAAATATAAAATAGTATTATGATAATAAAAACCCTTATTATATATGAAAAGACATAAAATTAATATGAGTGGATGCATTTACAAGCAAGAGGGGTGGCTGGTTTCCCACCAAATCTATACTCCAAAATTTCATGCTTGTTTAGCTCAATAAATGGAAAAATATTAGAAATTGGACTTTATTGAAGTTTTTTTCATCTATTTTGTATGTGCACAAAAAATAATTTAGTTCTATTTTCCATGTTTATAAAAATTTATGACCAGATTACTAAAGAAACATTTTCTACCATGTAGACTATTCGAATTCCAATCCTCCAGTTTCAGATTCATTACTAAACTAGAGAAATGTTGAATACCAAGAATATATATTAAAATAAAATTTTCCTCATATTATATTATATCTTGATTTAAAATTTTATCTTATTTATACTATCCATTTGTGGGATATAAGTCTAACATTAAAATTCATCAAATTTGTGCACAGATTTTGAGGCCCAACTTGCATGCTTGTTTTAGGACATCTATAGAAAGATAAAAAATTTGGTACAATTGAATGAATTTTATCCCAATAACCATGTAATATTAAACAAGTAATTTCACATTTTGGGTTAGTGTATAAAATTCTATGATAGAAATGCCAGACTGACTATTTTGTATGTAAATAACAAAAATTATCTATTTTCACAATCAAGTCCAAAATATTTATAAAACCTAAAAATGTGACAGTTTCCCTTAAAATAGTAAATTTTTGTGATTAAATCATTTAATTAAGAATTAAATTTATGAAAATATTACCTCCATAAATATCCAATTAAAATCCCCTCATCTACATGACCATCAAACTTATGATTTTCTTCTTAATCAAAATAAAACACTTACTTCCAATCACTCAAAGATAATTGAATGTTAAATTCTTCACGTACCATATTTCATAGGTTTTATTGTATTTATTTGTACAAATTCAATCCTTATTGGATATAAAAACTAAATTTAATATAAATTATTTCCCCCAGTAGTTTTTTTATCAATAAGAATAGTTCTGACAATATTATTTATGATTTAGTTCCCCCTCTAAAAACTACTTTTTATCAAAGATTCCACACTGATGGGACTTGATGATGAATACCATGTTTTTATTCATCTTCTTGGTTGCTTGTAAATTCCATAACATTATCATTACATATCTTCTAAATTTTCAAACCCAACATCTTTTTAGCTTGCCTTCATTATTTAGTGATGAATTTAAATAAATCATATTTAAAGGTAATTACCTTTAGCCACACCATCCTTATATGATCATATATGTATATAATATAACACCCTTTTTAATTCAGTAATTTAAGTGTCATATTCCTAAAAATAAACACATGGACTAGCTTGATTAACCTTGATAACCTTATGATCACAGGCTTTTAGATTTCTCAGACAATATCCCCTTTTTGAAAAGAATCACATGTATGAGTATGATCACGTGTGAGGTTATGTAAATATCAATAACCCTAATTTTTCACTAAATTTTATAGATACTTTCGGCTCAGATGGACAAGATACTTGTTCCATAGATAATTTTCTTCCTACTTTTTATAATATGTATAATGATTCCACTTGGTTTTCCTGAATTGTAAAATAATAGATTTATCTCTAACTTTGATAGAGCATAAATTATTTTTGAACTCCACTAAATGTTCTGAGTCACACAATTGTATTACAATTAGAAATATTTTTCTAGGAACTTCAACCAAAAGAACATTCATTCATACCATGTATTTTCCAAAAATAGTGGTCTTCTTAGAGCCTATAGTTTTTAGCCTCTCATCATTATGGAAATAGACCACTCCATCTTTATCTTATATCACTCCCATGATGAGTACATTATTCCAAATCATTTTTAAAGTGAATATAATTTATATAATACATATTCCAAAAATATATGTTTCTCTCAAAAATTTCAGCAACATTAGCCTTCTCAGTTGTTCATTTTTTGGCCCATGACCACTTGTCCACCTTATTTTATGGCAGATGAACCTGCTGATACTTTAATTCAATGAATTACTCTTAATTATTTAATACTAAATATATATTTTGAGTTTTTATATTATTTTTAGATGTTTAAATCTGATTTATTCCACCTTATGGGTATCATGTAAAACCTCCCTTTTCACTCTTAATTCACAACTGATCACCTTATTCTAGAAACATTCACAAAAAAAGTACATATTATAACCATAGTAGAAATAAGAATTTATAATTTACTTTTTTTATAATTTTTACTCCTCATCATATTTTTTTGTAATGGATCATATTATTGGGTATTCCCCAAATTCCAACAATAATAACTCTAAATTTTTAGCATTCTATTTTAAAACTTTGGTGCATCAATTGTTTTATTTTGAGTGTTATTAAAATCAATTTTTCTTTAAGGTATCGATGCTTGGGGTTTAAAATCAACCTTTAATACTCTCTTACTATGATCAATCATCACAAAAAAAATCATGTATCACCAAACCACTATACACACGAATAGTCTTTAACACTTCCATTAAAGTACACATAAGATTCCTTGGCCTCCTTATAATCCATAGTACTATAACTCCCCGATGTCATCCCTAGAGTAAGGATTATTTCTTGATCCCCACATATCCATCACAAAATCATGACCTCTCCATTGAATGATTAAATTATTTTAAATATTTCATTCATAAAATTGGTTAGGATTTTAATAATCAAGGATTATTCTTTAACTTTGAGCTTAATTTTGACTTATCTCTTTGAGTTTATGGAATTTCTAAATCTATTTTTTTCAATTTTTGATTTAAATTCTATCTTTTCATCGTGTTTTTATTACATATAGAGCTTGGATTCATATAAAACTCCATTATCATTCTTATATTTCTCCCTTTGAATATATACTACTTCAAGGCATGCTTCATTTTTAGCTTTCTTAGATTCCCCAACCTCCTTTAATTAATTTTCCTTCGAGCTTTCATCTTTTTGATCAAGTATAGTTTTCATCTTAAAACATTTCTTCTATGAAATATTATTAAATATAAACTCATTTTATGATTTTCTATGGAGATATTTATCCTTATCATTACCTTGATACTTCTTGGAAAACTTAGCTACAAGGGGTCCAACTTTTCCATATTTAAAGTAAGTAAGAGGTATTTTCCTTTGAATTTTCTATTATGTAACACCCTGGAAATAGGATACCTATTAGTTCCTGTAGTAGAGAACAAAATGGACTCAAGTGGCCTCCCCATATGATATAGTCTTATGACTAGAAGTGAGTCCTAATTAATATATTGGTGAGGCTATACCCTCAAATCAGATTCATATAATCATTATAAATAACCAAAATAATATCCATCACAATAAGAGTATGATTAAATAAATAAGAATAATGATATAAAAATATGGTGTTGTCATATAGAATATCTAGACCTTGATCATTCATTGGGATGATCCTAAAAAAATATAACACACACACATGCAATCCCTATTTCTATCCTTGAGCCTCATGCACCCTATGTCTAAATACCCATCAAGTTGCCCTATCTTGATTCACTAAACATCCCATGCTATATCTAAAAAGAATACATGAGTTCTATAAATAAACCAAGGTTCCCATGTAGGGTGTGAGTAATATATCTCAATAGTGTCTCACTATGTTCCCCTAGTATACGTCATGACATGTGTGTATGCATGAGAAAAAAATAAACATGTCACACAAGCACCTTGGACATTGTGTGCTAACCAATCCACCATGACTCCCTTTGCATCATGTCACCATGTTCTAACTTGACCACCATGGAACCCGATCATACCTTCTTTGATCCCATGATAAAATACACTTTGTCATCTCATCATTTCACAACAATGATTCCCAGTCCATACTCAAAGAATCTGGGTAGGGTGGCATGCAAAAACATGACCCACTACCCACATACACTGGACATGATCACACATCCATATCTTGACCCATTTACTAATCACTCTATGAAGGGTCTATTAGTCTCATCACATCATTGCATGACCCATACCCCAGGGTAGTCCTTGTAGTCTCTAAGGTATGGTATATAATCCTTCATCAACTAACTCCCACTCACTCAATATGTGTTCCTCCAGGCATTATCACTCAAAGAAAAGTCCCCTTTCACAAGGGCTACCCTATCACTCTGAGTATGAACTAGACAAACCAATACCTGAAGCATTAGGTAATAGTCATCACACTTACCCATCCCCAAAAAACTATGGGTAGGTTACCTTAAGCATGCTAACATAAGAATCCTCAATCCCATAGGAAAAAATACACATGGTCATATCCCATCACAAAACTCACTCACTGATCCCATGGTGCTAGTCACTTGAGACCTATCCCCTCATATAAAACAAGCCTTTCCTCTCCAATTCAGGTGTCCACTAGATTCTCTAGACCCATCATGGTCTCATATCATTGATACCATCAAGAACCCATCCCCCATCAGTGACATCACTTCCATAGTCTCACCTAAAAACATACCCCAAGGCCAGATTCACATCCTCATCAAGTCTCTCAACACCTCTGGTTCCACTACTCTAGGATTGTCCCAATTCACCACACCCTAAGCCCCTTGGAATCCCAATGTAGATTCCCAAATAATTCCTATGATCCACACATGAGTCCCATAACACATATCCCAAGGGATATATTTCAACTCACCACTCATAGAAAACACTTATCATCACACTAATTTCTATCCCAAAGGGATCATATTTCTCACAATACTCATTAAGAGCTTGTAAAAACCTCATGAGTGTGTCCCTATCATCGATGAGGCATTCATCCATCTTGTTCATCATCACAAATCCTAAGACCTATATCGCCTGCATACTCGCCATAGAAGAAACAACCAAGGTTATCCACATCACATCTCTCATACCAAAACCACCAAAGGTATCTCATCCACCAAAACATCACTCTCACTCCTTATTGAAAAATTCACCAGATGATCTAAAACACTCAAATTGATTAAAAGTACCTTTCAAAGAATAGGAGGCCAAAATCCACCCTACCTATTCTTCCAAAAGGATCTATAGTCCCTAGCCACTCTCCCTAGTCCTATACACAATCCTGAAATTAATAAATCATGCATAACATAAATATTTATTTGTATTAATGGTACCACCTACCTCCTTCAAGGTGTTTCCTCTTAATCTAAGCTTCAGAATACCTCATCCAAGCCCTCCTGTGCCTCATTCGAGTTTGTGCCACCACCTGAGAACTCACTTCACATCACACATCCAAAATATTTAATTATAAATAATTATAATTATATATTTAAATTAAACCATCATGTAATAATTTACAAATAACTCATCAAGAACCACCATCCTGTTAAAACCATAATTAAATGCACTTGTATGGTCCCCAACACACCCCTGGAACCATCCCATCTAAAATAACTATCACACAACACCCAACCAATAATAAGTTTCATATTAAATTATAAAAATACCTAAATAAATTTTTAAATAGCTTACCTTCACTGAAAAAATAATAGATTGTGGAAGGAAGCATCTCAGGATGTCTTTTAGTTAGGCTTCATGAAAGCCTTATTAATATCGGTCAATTCCATCATACTTTGGTGGAATTGGCACTAAAACCTTTCAAAAATTCATCCAAAATTAAGGGTATAGAAAGGGGGAACCAAAAAACAAAGTAATCAAACACTCTTACCTTAGATCACTATTAGATAAGACCCAAAACCATCCCCCACAAGGGGTTGTCAAAGGGGGGAATGGGTAGGGAGATTCAGCCAGAAAATGAAATCTCTCAATCCCCTCCCACACCTAAATATTGAAGTCCCCTAAAGTGGAAAATGTAAAAAAATACCCCTGATAACATAGGTCACCCTATCCACACCAATGATCTAGTGAGTATAGGAATTTCCTAGTGGAAATGGATATCCCACCTACTAGATGATGGTGACTCACAGGATAACATGTGGAATTTGTGTTGAAATTAAACACCCCAACCACGATCTTCCTTCCTCAAAAACTCCCTTAAACTCTTAGGTCACCTACCAATCCTCAAACCCATCAAAATAAATTTTTTAAAGATGTTAAAAATATTAAAACACTCATTTTGACTACCAATTCTCAAAATAAACTACCCACCAAATAGAAATTAATATTCCATCCCAAAACATAATGACCCAAAAATCCACATGGCATTACAATCTTCTCAACATAACACCTCTCATCAAAAAGAATTCATGGTAAATCTCAAACCACATACCTTAACCTATATTGGCCATCAAACATTGAAAATTCATTGTATTCTACATTATAGATCTCATTCATGCTTCTATAGTGTAACTGAAACACCAAGTACATTGTTCACCATAAGCTAATCCACCCACTCACTACCAACAGGAAAACCAAGATTGTGCTCACCACACCCATCTCCCCTGACACACCTTGGTGTCGTCACTCTATCCATCTTAGGGATAATGGTGTTCCCCATGATAAAACATTTCTCATGAAGGCCAATTTAAATCTATATTTCTCCCCATTATAAGATTATCCTACAAAGAATACACTTCCTATGGCCCACCAACTTGCTAACCATGTTCTAAACAATGCCCCTGATGTGATTCCCAACCCACCACTTCCAAAATATTTATAAAGATCCATTTAGACTTCCTTTGACCGACCCCACCTAAAACGCTTGGTTTCACCCACTAATGCAACACTACAGTACTTGATCACAATGCCCTAATACTTGATGGAATCCTGTGACCACCCAAATTCCCACATCAAATTCTAAACCCAACTTCCATTGCAATTTCACAGTTGGATCACCCCCACCTGCTTCAATTTTCATGCCCTCACCCTGATTATTGTAACAATTCTAATCCAAATCATCCTCAGATCAAAACAAACCACCAAACCTAATGCGGATGCACCAAATACTCCCAATAATGCATCTAAATATTTATTTTGGTATTTTTCTAGGAACCATAACACATAAGAACTTTACATTCATCAGCATTCCAATGTCATCTTGATCATACACTGACCGATCTCACCATACACCGCCCCTTCCAACATGAAGGTATTTCACCCATGATGGAAAACAATATTCCACATCATAAGAATATTAATATAATTTCTCAAGGAACCCAAACATCTATGTTCTATGACCCATGCTCTATCCATTACCAAACATAATAACTAAATGTTACTGTCTTTCTCATACCTAAGATCCAACATCCAAAAGTAAACATTACTAATTTTTGGATCACTAGGAATGATTTTATCTAACATCCAATGGTGTAATATCCAACATATGTCTTTTCTCACACCGTACCATGAGAATCGACCCAAACAGGCCCCAAAATTGCATTTGTGTTTCTCTTCCCAGGCCACACTCACCTCCCTCACACCAACCCTTGACAACCCTTTAAAAGTTTAATGTGAATCTATAATGAAATAGTACCATCATTAAACTCTTATATCACCTAATAACACTAATGGATATCTCCTACATCACTAAAATTTGGGTTGTTATGACTGTGAGCATCTCTCCAAACACTCTGGTCACCTCACTCTGAGAGTGACCTCAAATAAAAACCAACATAATTCCACCACTAAAACATTACATAGGTTCATCATTAACCTAAATCATTCCCAATGGACCCTCACATAATTTGTTCACTAATTCATAACTCAACCGAGCATCATACACACCCAGCGTGGACTTCCCTTGCACATCGATACTTTTATGAATAGTCTCTCCAACATTCGCACTACCCCTCAGGCAAAGTAATCTACCATGAACCCAAAATAGGTCCTAAACCATTATATACCATGGTATCACTAGTCCTAATAGTCTTACACCATCATGAAACTCAATCACACACCATGAATCATGTTGTTATGAGTCGTGTCCCATCTTGCATAGGTTGTCATGCCTAACCCACTGACCATGCCCCACACTCATGTAAGTCACATCCAACTGAAGTTTCTATGTTTCTCCTCTTAAAAACCAAGGCTTCTCAATAATTATAAGATTTATCACATGGCCACTGGATAGTCGAGCATTATTCCAAACAATGAGCCTCTACTCACACTCCCACCATGCCACCAAAAGTGCCTTCGAGAACCAACCAGGTCAGCCATCCAACTAAACCCTCCATCAAACCTCTAATTTGATACCAGAAATGATCTAAGTTCCTTACATATTTAAAACCACATGAATCAAACTTTCCCTTCTTAAACCCCTTCTAGGCACATCATCAAGTAAACTTATGCCCATCCTCTGATTATTCCTTTAGCATACATGCCTATACCAAACATGTCATGGTTCTGTCATCAAGGTATCCAATTCCTATCTAAGTCCACTAAGGTTCTGCACACATCCCTTAATTAATGAAATGTATTTCCACCACTGGAGAACATCTTACACTAGGATCCACATGACCTACCATTAGAAAAAAATATCAAAATCCAACTAATTATAATGCCACTAATAATTTATATAGGAAAAAGCTATATATTTTATTGTTGACACATTAAACAACTAAACCCTATCATCAGAAAATCAAACCACATATACGAAATAAATACCATAGGATCCTATGTTCCCAATCGTGATTCATGTAATTAGGCCTCTTTATAATGGTCCAATATTAGGAAACCAAAAAAACATCACCACTAAAATGGTCATATTTCTTAAAAATATCATCTATAATAGTGAAAACTAAGAACAATAATCATGTACCCTTGGTAATCAGGACATCCCAATAGAAAGGTGTTCATGAAAAACTATTCTATAGTCCATCACAACCTCCAACATATTCCAAGAAAACCTACCTATGATATCTCAAAATCATAAAAAAAAAAAGCAATGTTATGATACTATTTTATAGAACCCCAGTTATAGGCCACCCATTAGTGCCCATACTAGAGTTACACATGGCCTCAAGTGCACCTCAACTTATGCTAGAGGATTCTGACTAGCAGTGAGGGCCTAATGTATATATCAGAGAGACTATACCCTATAACTAGAGTCATTAAATCAATGTAAATAACCAAAAAAATATCCATAACCCTCAGAGTATACATAAATAAACAAGAACAATTCTATAATAATATAGTTCCATCATATAGAAAATCTATACTCTAATCACCAACTAGGATAATACCAAATATAAAAACAAAATAAAAATACAACACACACACTAGCCTTACTTTTATCCCTAGGACTCATACACTATATCTCTAAATACTCATCGAGCTGCACCATCCCGATCCAATACATGTACAGTTCTGAACCTGAAAATTAAACATGATATTTTCATGTGTTGGGTGTGAAAAATACATCTTAGTAGGGTATCACAAAGTGAACCTAGTATACACTATCATATGTGTGTATACATGATAAATAAAATAAACATGTCTCACGAGTGCTTTGGATATCGTGTGATAACCATACCACCATGACTCTCTGTGCATCAGGTCACCATGTTCTAACAAACCCACCAAAACACCCAATCATACCTACTTCAACTCCAAGTCATAATCCATGTCAGTGCCTTATCATTCCACAACACTAATTCTCAACCCGTACTCAAAGACTCAGGGTAGGGAGGCATCCAAAACCTCGAACCACTACCCACATACACTAGTCACAATCACACATCCATATTTCAACCAATCACCTGATAACACTATGTAGGGTCCATCGTTCTCATTGTATTACCCCAAAACCCATCCCCTAGGGTACCTCAACCCAAAACCCTCAGGAAAGGTCCATTATTATTTTTCAACCCATTTCCTCTCACTCAGGAGGTGTTCAACCAGACCTTCTCACTTAAGGACATGGCCCCTTCCAAAACCACTACCATATCACTCAGGGTATGGCTTGGCCATATAAAAACCAACCCAAGACATGTATAGAAATGTATTCAAACAAATTCAAAAAAATTCATGTCATTATCATCCCATTGACCCATCCTCATAGACTATAAAGAGGACCCCATAAGAAATCTGACCCAAGCCTCTTCAGGGAAAAGTTCCATAGACATAAGCAGATAGGCCCCCAACCCCTCACACTACTCATCAGTTGATCCAATGACATTAGTTTCTTGATAACTATCCCCACATCTTGAACAAGCCTCGCCTTTTCTATTAGGGATTCCACTAGATCCTCTAAACCCATCATGGTCTCACTTCCCTGATGCCATCTGGACCCCATCTCCCATCAGTGAAATCAATGCCCAAAGGATTGCCTCAACCTAGACTCTAAGTCCTATTCCACATACTTATAAAGTATCTCAAAACACATTATACCACTACATAAAGACTATATCTATTCACCATTCTCTAAGACCCTTGGCATCCCGATTCCTTGTTTGAGAAATTATTATGACACACACCTGGGTCACATCTCACATATCCTAAGGGAGAACTCTCAACCACTCACTTAGAGGAAACACTTTTCATCACACCATGTTCCATCCAAAATTACTCATCTACCTCAAAATACACCCTAAGATCAAACAACACACACAATAATGTGTTCCTACAACTAACGTGACATTAAATTGTCTCATTCATAAGAACAAGGCCCAAACCCTCTCTCACCCACTCGCTAGCCCTTTGAGAACCCACCTAGGATACCTATGTCTAATCTCACATCTTGAGACCACCCAAGTTATCTCACTAGTTAAAATTTCACTCTATCCCCTTGGAGACATAGTCACTGGGTGACCCAGATCACTCAAAGTTATTAAAATCACTTATCCTAAGCATGTGGGGCATAACGCCACCCTACCTATTCTTCACAAAGAATCCATGGTTTATAGACACTATATCAAGTCTCATAAACATGCTTGTAGAAAATAAATAATTCATAAACACACATATGTATTTGAATTAAATGTACCACCTACCTTTATTATAATAACCTAAATTTTATAAATGAAACTTCCATATTGATTTTTCATTGTGTTACACTTGGTAATAAGGTATAATATAAAACACATAAACCACATAATAAAAGTCAATAAAAATTTATTATATTAACTCAAACATTGAATTTATAGAATAAATACTATTATAACAATTAAAATTATTATAGTGGGGAAAATAGAGAATATGATAAATATAATAAGAAAATTTTGATTTTCTCGATCCCCTAGAATGATCACTCCCACGAAAAAAAATTGTAGAAATAAAACAGAATATTAGTAATGAAATATTAATTTTTAAAATGAAAATATGGAATAAAATTAATATAAAACACAAGTGAATAAATAATGAATCAAATATGAGGTATTTATAGAAGGCATGGAATCCATATGACCATTAAAAATCTAGAAATTTGAATATTTTTATGATCTTGGGAATAATATTCTGACCATTAGAACAGTAACATCTTCAATTTAATTATAAAATAATATTCATTTACCCTATAAATTTAAAATATAGTAAATTTATATCTTTTTAAAAATAAATAAATTTTTTAAAAATGTTAAAATAAGTGGTTGGATTTTTATAAAACACATATGTTTTTTTTCATTTTTATAGTAAATATAAAATAAAAAAAATATTTTCAGAAAATTGGTTTATAAATTAATATTATGTTTCATTATAATTATAATATAATTTTATGAGACTATAAGTAATTTTCCAAAGGGTTATAAAATTGATCATAATATAAAAATTATTATTTTTCAAATTAATCAGAATTTTATTTAAAAATTAAATTTCTCATATTTAGAAAATTATTTTCATCAATTTGATTTTGGTTTTGGAATCTATAAATCAAAAAATTGTTTTGTTTAATTTTTGGTACTTTTCTAAAATAGTTTCATTTTTGTGAATAGTGAAATGCGACAAAATATGGTATTTAACATTATATGTTAAATACACAAATTCATGATTCATGGATGATGTAAGAAACCATTAGTTCAAACTCAAAAACACTAATTACTATAATTAGTCACAATATTCATCACTATTTATATTCTTGAGAAAAAATAATAAACTAATGAATATTATATTAAAAAACAACCCTCTCATTTCTATATAAAAACATCCCTCATCACCCCTTCTCCTCACACCTACTAAGACTTATGTTTTGAAAAATTTTCTTCCCAGTTTTATTTTAAATCATCTCCCACTACTACAAAACTGGCCTTTAACAACGCTAGAAATGACCTTTATCGGTGCTAGAAAAGCATTGACTACATGAGTGAGGTTAAAAGCCCTGGTCTTTTATGAGCACTGAAAAAGAACTGATAATGGAGTTCTTTATTAGTTCTAAAAAAGCTCTAATAAATGAGACCTTTATCAGTGCTTTAATTTAGCATCACTAAAGGAACTATTTATCATCACTGATAAAATAGACCTTTATCAATGCCTCTATGACCATGAAATCATATTTATTTAATTTTCCCGAAGGCCAAAATCTTACAAAACACATAAAGGAAAACAAAAAAGGAACAAAAAAAAATATATTAAGGGGGTCTGAAGTGATGGAGGTTGAGAGAATCCCCTCTAACAAGGTTGATTCCCTCTGGAGGTAAGTCATGCACGTTGGAAAAAAAAGGTAATATGAGTACGCGGATCCGCCTTAGAAGTGAGAAATTCCACCATTTTATTACCCTCCCTCCAGTTATGAAGAATACTCATCTGATTATTAATTAGGACCTTGCACCGTCGAATGATGTATGAAATAGACCATGGAGTAGTGCCTGAACCAAGCAAGGACTTATAGAGCGTCATGGAGTCCATTTCAACCACTGCCAGGTTGATGTTAGCAAGATCGTAAAGAAGCAGACCCATGTTCAGAGCTCTGGCTTTAGCTTTAAGTGAATCACCACTACCATAGAAAACAGAGAAGTCCAAAATAATGAATCCCTAAGAGTCCCTGACCACCCCACCTCCCCTCACGACACCTGAGGAAAAGAAGCCATCTGTATTCAACTTGAGGCCCGTTCTGTGGGGGTACCACCTGAACCAGGATCCTTGGTAAATATTAGATCTCGACTGAGCATGGGAAAAGCAAGTAGCGAGAGAGTTGAGGGTAGGCACCACCATCTAATTTTTGAAGAGCCACACTAGGTTCACTAGGAGGTTACGGGTTCTGAAGACAATCATCCTCCCAGAGCATGAAATACCTTCAAATTGAAATTTATTCCGAGCATTCCAGATACACCAACAGCCGGTGGAGAGGACAACTGCCCTTTATTTCGATTCCAGACCAACGACTTCAGCACCATGAAACCATTTCTTGAGGAAGGCAGACTCCTACATCTCAGGAGAAGAATAGCTAGTGAAATCCCCAAAAGTTGACCACAGCTCACAGGCCCAATGCCCTTTGAAGAAGAGATGGTCCAGACTCTTTTCATGGTCATCAGCACAGCATGCACACCTAGAAACCAAAGAAATGCTTATGCGCTTAATGAGATCATCAGTAGGAATTTCTTTATTTCGGATCCTCCACACAAGAATACTACAGTGAATTGTAAAAGGATATACTGCAGTGAATTGTAATAACACACTTCAGCACCAGAAACACACCAGATATCAACAAAAAAAATTCCCAATAAATGATTTAAATGAAATAAAATTTACAACATAAACACAAGAGAAAAACACTATATTATAAACATTTCAAATATTGGTTCATATAATTACATAAATACAAATTATTACATACATTAAAAAACATCATTGTCACTTTATCTTTTAATCCTAACCCGACTCATGATATTGTTAAACAAACCATCCCTTTTAGAGAAAAATAACACACTTTTATAAGAAAAAAATTCTTATTTTTGTAATAATATAAATGAATAAATTAATTTAAAGTGTTAATTTTACTAAAATTATTTTCAATTTTAAATAAAAAGATGCACTCAGAGTCATACCGGTCATACCATGCATCAGATTGAGGTATGGATTATTCCTACAGATCAAAAATGAATTATGGATCATTTTCCTAAATTATTTAAACAATTTTAATGCATTTTCTCAATTTTGAGCAGGTCAGTCGGCCTTTTTACTAAAATTGATATCAATTTTAAATAAAAACACACATTTAGAGTCATATTAGTCACACCATGTGTTAGATTGAGGCATGGTTGATTCATGCACACCTTAAATCTCTTATGTATTGTTGTCCTAAAGTATCAAAATAATCTGAATGTATTTGTTCAGTTTTTAGTAGGACTGTTTGTTTTTTTTACTAAAATTGATGACAATTTTAAATAAAGACATACTTAGAGTCATACCGACCACACCGTTCATCGGATTGAGGTGTGATTGATTCCTACACATTCAAAATCACTTATGGATTAATGTTTTAAAGAATAAAAACAATCTTAATGTGTTTTCTATTTTTTTAGTATGTCACTTGTCTTTTTTACTAAAATGTCATTTTAAACTTGAAACACACAATTTGAATCATACAGATCAAATCGTGTATTGGTTTGACGTGAGACTAATTCCTACACATCACAAATTATTTATGAATTTATTCTCTAAATTATCAAGAAAACCCAAGGGTGTTTTGTCAGTTTTCAGTGAGTAAATTTATTTAAAATCAAATGTCGATTTTAAACTCCTAATAGACACATTGAGTCAGTTGTCTTTTTACCAAAATTAATGTTAATTTAAAATAGAAATAAGTATTTTGAGTTATACTAGTCACATCGTATGTCATATTAAGGTGTGGTTGATTAATATATATCCTAAAGTCCCACAACAATCCTAACTGTAAATGTTTCCATAATTTCCATTGACTTTATTTGTCGAACTTCCAACACTTCATGAGCATCTTCAAAAAAACCAAATCAACTTGAAAAAAAGAATCCACTTGTATAAGAAAATAATTATTATGAGTAATACTAAAAAGAAATAAATTAAACATAAATATGAAATAATACATTAATTATATAGACAATGATTTTACTATGAAAATATCAAGATTACCTTTGTGATTGAGCAGTAGAGGGAACTTTAAGGAAAGTGATAAATTTCAATACTATAGGGGTGAAAGGTTTTGAGGGAGAAGAATTTTGTGAATGTTTTGGTGAAAAAAGGGATGAAACATGGATAGAGAACCCCAACTCAAACAAAATAATCCACATTTATAAGAAAACAATTATTATATGTGTAATACTAAAAATAAATAAATTAAACATAAATATGAAACAATACATTAATTCTATGGAAAATGATTTTACTATGAAAATATCAATATTAACTCTATAATTGAGTAGTGGCAGCATCGTTACTCTTCCTACAAAGGCAATGGAGAGAACTTGAAATAAATTGATAAATGTGACATTGTAGGGGTAAGAAGGTTTTGGGGGAGAAGAAGAATGAAAGTTAGACAGAGCACCCCAAATCAAACAAAAGAATCCACCTATATAAGAAAACAATTATTATGTGAGTAATACTAAAAAAAATTAATAATAAATATGAAATAATAAATTAATTCTATAGACAATGATTTTACTATGAAAATATGAATATTACCTTTGTAATTGAGAAGAGGTAGCGTTGTTTCTCTTCCTATAAAGAAAGTGGAGGTAACTTGAAAGAAATTGATAAATGCACCACTACTGAGGTGAAAATGTTTTAAGGGAGAAGAAATATAAAATATGAATAGAGCACCCCAACTCAAACAAAATAATCCACCTATATAAGAAAAAAAATTATTATGTGAGTAATACTAAAAATAAATAAATTAAACATAAATATGAAACAATACATTAAATCTATGGATAATGATTTTACTATGAAAATATCAAGATTCCATCTATGATTGAGCAAAGACAACGTCATTTCTCTTCCTACAAAGTCATGACACATGGATATAAATCTTATAAAATAAACAAAATTTGAAAGGAATAATTAAAATTAAATCAATGTTTCATTATAATTTTTTCGGTAAAATAGATAAATTATATCATAACATTACCTTTACATATTTCCAAAGGGTTTCCTTCATTATAGTTTTTTCTTACATCATGTGAAGAAGAAATTTTCTGCATGAGTAGTCAAATATTTAATTTAGATTATGTTAATATAGTAGATAACATATAATATTATGAAGAAAAACATAATATATTAAAAAACACTTTTACCCTCTCATTGAACCCTCTTTCTTTTTTTAAAGGATTAAGGATTTTGTTCCTCTCTTTATAATCCAAATCCACTCTTTAAGGTCCCCTCTAATGTACAATACATTATCTATATTTGGACCAACATGAACTGATTGTGATGTCTCAATGAAAGGTCTATCCTCGATTGAATTTTCATTTCACTCAACATTTGTTTTAGTTGCCAGTAGGACAATCGACCAATTCTTGTTTTTTGGATAAAACAAATAAAATAATTACCCTACTTGTGATGCTATTATGAATGGATCATCTTTTCCCCCTTCCACATAGAAATACACCTTCAAAAATCCCATTTCAACAACTTTCACTCTATTGATATTGTCAACCCCTTTGCAATGGAAAATAAGCAATTTAAATTTTGTCTAATACAAGTCATATATCTGTTCGATAATGCCAAAATATGAAATATTTTCATAAATTGGATTTCTATCCTTGGAACTAGATATGTGCATCGCTTCAACCATAAGCGTAACACCAATTTTTTCATCATATTGAAGTCATCACATTATTTTGTATAGAAAATATAACCATTGATTACAAAACTAGTGTAAGATGTAACATTTTCATTTGGTCCTCAGGCTATCCATTAAAGTATTTTGGTAATTGAATTCATATTTTCATATAACTCATTATAAATTTTATCTTTAAACTATTCTATAAACTATTGATTATGTTTATTTGATATCCATCCTTCATCCCTTGATTAATTCAAATCTCTAAGAATTTATTTTTGGGATTCAATGTATGGATCAACATCTTCACTATTATGTAATATGTAAAGATGTTCTTGCTCCAACTATGTCAAGGTAATTGTAAAGAAATATCTTATAGAAATCCATTTTCCCATAAGGTGTTCGCTGTGACAAGACTTTGGGAGAATGATGCTTTCAATATCTGATAGTTAATTGGTACAAAATTCAATAGCTTCTTCAATAATATATCATTCTGCAATACAACCTTCTGAACTAATTTGATTCTTGACATACCCTTTAAAAATCTCTATATACCATTCAATGGGGTATATCAATCTGTAATGGACAGGACCACATAGTTGAACCTCTCCGACCAAGTGAACCATCAGCTGGAGCATTATATCAAAGAATGATGGTGGGAATAATATCTCTAATTCACATAATATAACTGAAATATCATTATTCATTATGGGAAACTTCTTTGGGTCTGTAACTTTACTACATATGGATTTTAAAAAGAAGTAGAGTCTGGTTAATGTATATCGTACATTTTGAGACAGAATGCAATAGAAAGAAACATGCATTAAATCTTACATCAAAACATGAGATTCATGTGATTTTAGTACTTTTAACATCAAATTAGTCATTGACACGACATTCTTGATATTTGATGAATACCCCTATGGAACTTTTACACTAGTAAGGAAAAGGTAAAATTGCATTTTTTTCTATCTAGATAGAGTATAAGCTGTTGGAGGAAGAAAATTATTCCTTTTACTCTTCACTGGTGCCAAATATTCCCTTATCCTATCTCAATCAAGTCCAACCTATCATTGATTTCAAATTTCGTTTTTCTAAAAACATTTAGTAATGTGCCAATAACACTATCAAATACATTTGTTTCTACATTCATGATATCAAGAAAATTTCTGTAATACAAACAATTCCAATACGGTAATTCAAAGAAAATTAATCACTTCTTCCAACCTGATTTTGTAAGGTTTTTCAAAAATGGTTTACCAAAAATAGTGTCAATATTTTTTACTTTTTTGTTTAGTTGATCGCATGTTACTGGAGACAGTGTTTTACCTTTTTTGATATTCCCATTGAATATTGTCATCTAAGATCGATATTTATGTCATAGAGGTAAAAAATTATAATGTCCTAAAAACATAGTATTTGATAAATGTTTCAACTGAACTAATTATGTGCATTTTTCATAAATGGTACACCCGAACATTCATTTAATTCTATAACCTGATAAATTTCCATAAGCGGGGAAGTCATTTATCATTCTATAAAACATCTCCCTTAATGTGAATTATTCACTTCTATGAACATCATACATTATAATACATGTATCCCACATCAATTCCAGATCTTTGATCAATGGATCCAAATAGACATCAATATCATTACCGGGTTACTTTGGTCCAGATATAAGCAGAGACAACATAATGTATTTGTGCTTTATGCATAACCATGGTGAAAAGTTATAATTTACCAACATGACGAGCCATGTATTGTGAGTAATAATCTATACACCAAAATGATTTATTCCATCTATAGATAATGAAATATAGAAGTTTCTCAGCTCATCTCCAAATTCATGAAACTCATAATCAATTTTCTTCCACTAAGGAGAATCTGCTGGATGATGTAGGTTCCCATATTTAATTCTTGTATTTGTATTCCATGTTAATTGTCTCGTAGTTTCCTTAAATCCATATAGTCTTCTAAATTGTGGAATAATATGAAAGTACCATAAATATTTCGAAGGACTTGATTCATTTTTCTTGTATTAATCTATTCCACACTTAGGGAATTTTATGAGTGAATCATGGTCCTTGCGAAACAATATGCCATCATTTGGAAAAGCATTTATTTTTTTAATAGATCATTCCCATTGAACATAACATTCATTTATCATCATATGTTCGGCAAGGTAGTTCATTTTCTTTTGGTATCACATATTTCAGAAGACCAAGTAGTTCTATAAAGCCGGTGTCGCTCCATCTGCTGCCAGCTTTCAAATTATATAACTTCAATAAAACTAACAATGTTTCATATTTAGTACAACCATTATACACTGGTTTCTTGGAAAAACTATTTAACTCCTCAAACAACTTTGTAAAATAACAAAGGTCACCTTAAATTTCCATTATCATTTCTTCCATACGATTTACATCATCTTTTACAAAGTTATTCATATCAAATGATTCATAAACTGTAGTATCATCCCAATCGATGTACAAATTCAGTTGTTCCCCATGTTTAGTCCAACATTTGTAGCTTTGATCTATTCCATGATAAATCAAATGTTCTTCAAACTCTTCCAGATTAATTTTTCTTGAATAAAAACAATGTAAAAACAGAAAAAGGATTTTAGAAGGATCGTTTTCATTCTCTATTGCAAACTTGATGTACTCTTTAACTTCATATTCATATTCATTTGTCAAACGATTAGCATTCCTTCATTTTCAGTTCATATCCATCCTATTGGGTTCATCAAAGATTAATTTTATAAAATATATAAATAAATACACATAAGATATTCATTATCAAAAAGTGAAAGTTATAGACAATTTTAATAAGGGAAACTCAAAATTTGATTGTTTCAAAGAATTTCAGTATGTTTAATAAAATGCATAATTGAATTTAAGAAAAGAATTACTCCACATTAAATATTTCTTAAATCTCCTAAACAAATTAAAATATAATATAGTTAATTAAGGAGTAATAAGAAACTCAAATATGATAAACAAGAATAATAAACTAACATTCAATCAACTAGAAGATATAAAAATGTATTAAAACAAGTGATGTAGAAACCTAAGGAATTGTTACATTTAAAATTAATGGTATATCAACATTTTAAAATATCTCAAGACTCTTGGGATGTCATATCACCACACCGATCCATCCCAAGGAAATTCAAGGTACTCTAACTGGATGTAAAATTACCATTTATTAATGGATTACACTAATATGAAGTTTACATCAAACAAACAGATAGTTTTCTCATTATTTAATATGATAATAATGTTTGTAAATTGAAAAAGGTAATGTATAAATTGAAACAAGAACTAAGAGCTTGGTATTGAAGGTTAGATGAATTATTAAAGAAACTTTAATTTAAGGAATTGATCATAATAATTACATAAAAAATAAATGTATGGATAAATTGAAAGTGTTTATTAATGTGTATGACATAATATTTTGAGGTTCAAGAGATGAAAGATGATAATACTTCTCTACATTAACAATGACCAATGTTTAAATGCCGATGATTAGTGAGTTTACATTTTCCTTATTTTATAGGTGACTCATGGAATTAATGGGATATTTATTTCCCAATCCATGTATGTGAGGGAAGTGTTTTATAGATTTCAAAAGGAAGATTGAAAACCCATGTTGATACCCACTAAAAATTGAATAAAATTTTCAAATGTTTTGGATGGAATGTCAGTCTATATCATGGAGTGTGGGAGATTCGTTATATGATAATTTTTTTTATAGTAAAAATGTTTGACATATATACTATTTTTCTACATGTTATATAGCTAGGAATCATAGTGATTCCATGGAAATACACTTTTTATAAGTTAAATAAGTACTAAAAAGGGGGGTTAAATTCTTGAAAATATACATTTCTGAGCAAGAAATTATAATGTATTATAGTGGTATATAGGTCTCAAAAAAAGTGGTATAACTAGAAAGGGGTAATCTCAAAATGATTTTTTTTGTAAATTATTGAGAGGGGGAGTAGGATGATGATGAAAAATTATAATGTATTTGGAAAATAGTACATAGCATCAAGGTATAATATTTCATATATTATTATTAAAAGGATTTATAAATAATGCTCTAAATAGGGATAAAAATAAAATATATTTTTTAAAAAGTGCCGAGACATGGGAAGTTGGATTATTGAGAAAAGGTACAACACATTTAACAATATATATAGTTTCCAAAAAAACCCAATACAACCATATATCAAACACCAGATTTGGCCCATGATAGTGTCCCAGGTATATTCTCGACCCCCCTCAGGCTGGCAATAAGCACCAGTGTATGAAAAAAAACATAGTGGGAATGATTTGACCCAATAAATAAATAAATTTAAATAAAAAATACCATGATTCATCCATATATTGGATTACCACACCAACCCAAATAAGTAGAAAAATGAAGATATGAATTAGTATAATATAAAAGAAATCCCTTAACCTACCTTTAACTCCCTAACACACAAAATCCCCAGTTTCAATTTCTTGATTTTACATGTATAGAATACCATTGATAAAATAAAGAATGAAAAATATGTATGATAGCTTTGGGCGATCAATTTGGGAAATGTAAATAAAATAAAACAACAAACTAAACTCCATGTGACTCCATGTTTCATCGTTGAGTCCAGAAACAATAAACTATCCATGAGAAATCAATAGTTGAATAAAAATTGGAAACTAAGAAAACAGGAAGGCCTACCTTGATAGTATACAATCACCAGATCACAAATAATGACATCATCAAAAAAGAAATCAAAAACAAAACCAAAAATACACAAAGAAATTGGAAGGCCTACCTCGCTATGTTGAAGAAAATTTGAAACCCTCTTTGGAAACCCTAACTTCAATCAAACACCAGATGTCAGACGAGATGTTTGAGAGGCAGTCGAGTTGTGTGATTCGAGGTTCAATTCACCGAGGAGGAGCACCGAAGTGGGTGACTTCCACAGAAAGATTCTGATATCATGACGGGTTCACAAATGGTTAGTTTTTTTAATTATATCGAGACAATTTTATTAGTGATTACAAATAAGCACTGATAAAAGGACTCTTTATCAGTGCTTTTTTAGTGTTGATAAAGGTAGGTCTTTATTAGTGCTAAAAAAGAACTAAAAAAATCAATATTTATCAGCACTAAAATTATAGCACTGATAAATGTTCATTTTATCAGTGTTTTTTAGCATTGATAAAGCCTCATCTTTATCAGTGAAAAAACACTGATTAAGATGCTTTTATCAATGATTATTACTTAAACACTAATAAAGGATTTATAATTATAATTATAAATAAAAAATTTGTAAATATTTATATATACTTAATAAATATATATAAATATAAATATAGTAAATATATTTCTTTTTAAATATATTTATTATAATTTTATAATTATAGAAATATTTTAAAAAAATAATATTTATATCATGATATATATTTATATAATTATACACACACACACATATATATATATTGAATAAATATATATAAATATAGTAAATATATTCATTATTTAAGTAAATTTATGCACATAAGCCTCAACCTGGTTGGTGAGGACTCAGTAAGTGCATCCAAGAGACCCGAGATCAAATCTGGGTGGAGATATATTTCTGGGTATTGTACCAGTACTGTAGAAGTACTGTAGCAGGTACTATAACAACTACTATTTGATACTGTAGTAACCGGAACTATGCATCCATCTGGACCTCTGGGCCACTGGTTTGGGCCTCGGGTCCTGTAAGGCCTTCGGGCCACCCAAGGCCTTTGGGATAATTGTCTCTCAAGGACTTCAGACTACCTTAAGGCCTTAGGGCCACCCCAAGGCCTTCGGGCCACCCGATTATGCAGACGTACCAGTCATACTACAAGGGACAGGGCTCCAGGTGAGGATTCAGGGCATGCGTATTCACTAGAGCAGAACTAACCTGAATTAGAAGAACGAGAGGGTATGGCTTTGCCATCGGTACTGGGCCTATGCATCTTTTCATAGGACAACTATCTAACCAGCCCTGTGAAGGTGGAGTGTTGATCATCATGACATATGCTGAGGAGGAGCAGTTCCAAGTTGTCTTGTCTAGGTGATTCCCTCTAAGACCTACGGGTCATGTAATTGTCTCTGAGCCTTTGGGCCTTGTAAGGGTTCCACCTCATCCCTTGAAAGGTGGATTATCAAAAAAAATGAAGGCCTTCGGGCCATTCGTTCGGTAAGTAAATTTATTATAAATTTAATAATTATTTAAATATATATAATTATTTATTTATAATTATATAAATAATTTTTAAAAAAAAAATTATTTATTTATAATTATAAATATATAATTGTATAAATATAGTAAATGTACATTTACAAATATTTTTATTTATAAATATATTTTTAAAAATATATTTTTAACATTATTAATGAATATCTAATTTTAAGTTCATGCATATATGTTAAAAATGAGTGAAATTGAATAAATTAAGAATAAGTACCCTTTAACAATATTAAAAAATGGATAATTTTTATGAGTGTGCATTGTATATAAAAATTCATTAATTATGTATATATGAAATCAATATAATTTAGACATGATCTATGTTAAATTGAAAAATCAAATGACATTCAATTATATGTCGAGTACTATGAAATTAGTCAATATTTTTAATTCATATTAATTTTTAATTATAAACCATTATGTAATAAATATATGACTATTTAATGTAAAGCGCATAAATATTTTTTAATATATAAATCATATTTATATTCACTAATATATATCTATATATTTAATTTATACTTTTTAATAATACTAATTATCATAATTATCTAATTAATAAAATTTTCAATATTTAATAATGTATAATAAATTTATTCATTTTTATCAATAATTATTTAATAAATAAAATTTATAATTTTTTTTAATAACCTCATTTTTATTTTTATTTTATTTAGTTATTTCATTTTATTTATTCGGACCTTTATCAATGCTAAAAAAGCACTAATGAAAGAAATATTTATCAGTGCTAAAAATAAAGCACTGATAAAGGGTACCCTTTATCAGTACTAAAAATAAAGCACTGATAAAGGATACCCTTTATCAGTTCTAAAAATAAAGCACTGATAAAGGTTTCCTTTATCAGTGCTAAAAAACATTGATAAAAGGTTAAATTTATTAGAACTTTCTCTAGCACTGATAAATATGACATTTATCAGCATTTTGTTCTAGCACTGATAAATACCAGCACTGTTAAACACAAGTTTTTTATTAGTTTCCCCTATATTCTAGTGCTTCTAGTCTAACCAAATACAATTTCAAGGATCCTTAAGGGGTATCCTAGGAGGAGACACCCAAAGGAAGAGGTAAATTCTCAATCAAACCACTTTCAATTTTATTCTTCCTATACCACCCCCATATATTTTCCACCCACCTTTAAATTATAACATTAGTATCCTAAATATACTAATATATTATTATTATTATTATTATTATTATTATTATTGTGTAATATCCATTTTCTAACCTCCCCTCACTTGATTCTAAAATGAAAATGTTTGTGCATAATATGGTCAGATCACCTCCCCCATGAACAACAAATTTCATTCCCCCCACCCTTCTAAGATGGTTTAAATTCACTTATAATGGTTTATAATGACCTAATTAAGTATATTATATTTTCCTTCACATTCTAGAATGGTTATATATCCATAATGTTAAAGGAAACCATATAACTTCACCATGATAAGAAAAATCACCTAAGTTAATTAATTGTATAATGATAATAATTAAACTCCATAAACCATAGGTATTTTTAATAATATTTGACTTTAATAACCATTTTTAACTCTTTGAATAACATAAAAATCATTTTATCACACTTCTAGAGTTATATAACCATTTCAAAAAGAAATTTCATAATTACCTTCAAGTGATGTGAAGGAAACATGACACCAATGACCTTGGGACAGTAAAAACATAATTGATATCTCAACTAAATAACTCTATAATAACATAAATTCATTATAATAAATAAAAATATTAGAATAATTTCGTAAATAATGTATTTAATAAATCTAATTTTATTATTCAAGATGTTAAGTGGAAGTCCATTGTGAATTTAGACCCAAGGTAAAGGAACACTCCAAACCGCAATCTTGTCTTTGTGTTATGCCTTATCTCTCTCCACCTATCTTCCATTATATAATTTTATGATGAATAACTTATATATTCTATATATATATACCCTTCATATATACCTAGGTTATCCTTTTTTATTTCCATGGTATAAATAATCTTTTTATGTTATCTTCCAGGTCTTTCGTTAAGTAAACTCAATTTATGGGAACTTCCTATTTCTTATTTCATGTTATGAACCACCCCATGAAATATTTTTAATCACCAAATGTTTTCTATAAATAATAACTATTTTATGGATAACTCTTTTGATTATCTTCTAGTTTTATGAAAAATATTATGTTCTTACCATCTTTTAATATTTCTTGCCATTTTCTTAAAACCTTGCTAAAGAAGTTCAATTCCAAAATTAATTATCCTCCCTTTCTTATGAAATTTTCATCAAATGAACTCAATATTTGTGAAATTTTCTTATTTAACCAAATATAAACACTCAAAAGAGTTAAATTTATTCTTCTCTTTTAATTCCTTATGTGATATCCTTTTATTATTATTTGATTTAAGATTACGTAACCCATTTCTTTTCATGGGTATTTATTATGCTCATTTCTTATGTTTGATTTTCTTATGTGGAACACACATATATATAGATGTTATTATGGGTGTGAAAAGATACAATTCTAATGAATTGGGTATTTTTTATATCTCATGATATGATATGTATGGTATTTGGGGGTAATCCAAATCAATTATGGGACTCTATCCACCATTATATGATGTCACAATAATGATTCTTAATTTATGCTTATGATGTAATGTATTATAATGTTTCCACATTCCTATGATTTCATGATTATATGATTCTATATTATTTATGTCATTATTTAATTTGACTATTTTTGTACCTTATCCTTTATGATATTATCTTATTCCATTTGACTCATATGATATGCTCTTTTATCATTATAATTCCCTTAATGAGATTTATATCTCACCCATTTTATTCATGTATTCCTTGGGTTATCCTATGTTGTTTTAGACTATAAAAGAAATCTAATAGCACATTATAGATAATAAAATAAATATTTTTTATTTTTTGTATATTCATATTGATTTTGTATGAACCTATTCCCCCAAAGACACTAGACCTCTTTATCCTTGGGTTGTGTTTATTAGATATTTATGTTAAAACATGAAATAAAATATATAAGAGGTTCGGTTTTCTATACCTATAAAGGAATCTCTCCCTAATCTAAGCTCCATAACACCTATTCCAATCATGTATGGGCCTCTCCTGAGTTCATATCACCACCCAAGCTCCTACTTCACATCACATATCATAAATAATTAATTATAAACAATTATAACTAATTATTTAAATTAAACCATTGTGGTATAATTTTAGAAAAACCCACTGAGCACCACTATCACAACACAACCTTGACCAACTAAAACTAGAGGGTCCACATTACACGCACGACACTATCCCAATTAAAATCCTGATCACGTAACACCCAACCTACCATCAATTTCATATAAATTTATGAAAATACCTAAATAAAATAGGGTAATGGATTAATTCCACCAAAAAAATGATAGACAATGGTATGAAGTACCATGATATGTCCTTTAATTAGGTTCCCCATGAATCTCAGTCAATTCCACCATGCCCTAGTGGAATTGACATAAAAATCCCAAATTCATCCAAAATTAGAGGTATATAAAGGGGGTAAAATGGAATAAAATAGATACTATTACTTCATATCAACACTAGATAAGACCCAAAACCATCAACCCTCAAGGGGGTTAAAGGAGAGGAAGGGTAGTGATGTTCATGCATAAAATGGATAATAACAAGACCCTACTCTACATAAAACTAGAAGGACCCTGAAGTGTAAAAAGAAAAAAATCCTCCCACTAAAAAATTCACCTAAGACCCATTGGTGATTCAGTGGATCCACCAGATAGCCAGTGGTCCCATGTCAATCTCGGTGCACTTGGTTAGCTCACTAGCTAGCTAGTGACCTTTGCACTGAAATTCACCACCCTTTCCACCCAGATACTTCCTCCTGTGATTCCTCAAACCCTATGATCACCTCTTAAGCCTCAAAACATGTCCAAAAGAATTATTCTAAGATAATTAATTTCTTAGAATATCATTCCAACTTTGGGTTCTCAAAAATGATCATCCACCAAACTAAAATTAAAATTCCATCTCAAAATGCACTGACCCATAAATCTATAGGGAATTACACTTTACCACTTTATAGATTGGAGGATAGAAAAGACATCACATCATCAACTTCTTTATATTTAAGATCCTCCTTCATCGAGAGTTTATTTATTGACTTAATGTTAACTTTATATGAGTTATCCTTCACCTTAGATTCATTATCATAATTTATTATTTCATATGCAACAAGTGAACTATTCATAATATCTAGAGATACATCCATTTTATCCTTATCTTTGTGCACTGAGACATTAATATTAAAACAAATAGGTAATATTCTCATAATTATTGTAAATATTTTAACATCATAAATGTTCTCTCTGGTACAACTCATATGTACCACAAATATTTTGATATAATTAAAAAATTGATATACTATTTCATTTAGGATCATTCTCAAATATTCATAATTATTCTGAAAAACCGGCAGTTTTTCTTCTTGAGATTTTGGACATTCCTCCTAAATATCTAGTATTTTATACCACATCGCATGAGAATTCCTTCATGAAATGACCTAGTTTAAATATGGTTAACCAATATTCCCCCTACCATATTAATTTTCATTGCATTTATATAAAATTATTTTTGGTATTTATCAAATAAGGCTCTACTCTCCTTACATTTTAAGATACCTTGTATGACTAAAATGTAAATGTCCATTTCCAAAGTTCCAAAAAAAATTTACTTTGAGAACTTCCATAAATAAAAAAATCCCTTTGAAAATAAGCATTCCCTTATATTTTAAAATAGTTTCCATGCTTTTTAGAGAGAAAAAGGTTTGCCCAAATACCATTTCTTTGATACCAATTGTTGGTACCAATAAAATAATGTACCTTGGGGTGAATTAAGGTAATAAAAATTTAATAATTTTTTATTAATATTGATCTTGTTCTCTTTTTCAAAGGAACAATTATTTTCTCCCCCTCACTATCTCTCTTGAAAGAAAAGGTAGTAAAACAGATATAAGTAATTTTATTTGGTTCACACAAACTAAGATTATCCAAGGATAATGTAATCAGTGTGTGAATACATCTGAAACACCAATAAAATTGATTTATATGTGATTAAAAAATAGAGTTTCCACACTGACCCTACAGACTCACTATCTACATCAAATTTAAAGAACCCACTCACTACACTTCTTCATAGATTGGTGCTCACAGCTTCCTCTATGATGATATTCATTTCCATAAAATGTAGATGTAAAATTAAACTATAATGATGTAACAATATTTCTTTAAGATGAAAAACTTACATATAGAAAGAGGTCTTGTAGAATACTTATTTTTCTCATTCACCTTTCTAGTGAATGATCCTGTAATTATCTTCTTTCAATCCTTGAAATAACTAAATCTCCAACCTCTACATTATATTATTTTTTACTTGAATGGAAAGAACCCATCTCATGTGTGGAGCCCAAAAGTAGTTCAGTTGAGGGAAAATATATCTTATAAAGAAAATATATTTCATATTATAGTTCATAAAGAACATGTATTTTGGAATAATTTAACTCACTTGGTTAAGTTTTTATAGATGAACCATAAGATTTAAGAAGCAACATGGGAATCTGAAAAATCAATGAGGGTAAATATCATAACTTGTTTAAGTAATAAATAAAATTGAAATCATGGAATTAATTTTAGGGGGAAGAATGTGACAAATGAGTAAATATTATAAATAAATAAATATTATGATTTATAATAATTCATTTTATAGATTAATATTTATTATATTTTTATAAATAATTTCACATAATTGTTCAGTTAAAAAGGAGTAGTTTTATTTGACTAAATTGTTTTTCAATGTATTAAATGGTTTTATTTAAAAGTTAAATTTCATAATTTTATAATTTTAAATTTATAAAATAGAATACATTTTTTACATCACCGTATCAAAATAATATTAAGGTGAATTTTTGGTATTTTTTTGAAATAGTTACTTTTTTTGGGTGAATAGTGAAAAATATTGATTTTACAAATACTATCATTTTGATGATATTATCATGATATAATAATGAATTATAATTTTATGAAATATTTTTATAGACTAAATATATATTTAATAAGTGATATAATTTGTTTAAAAATATAATTTTGAACTTATAAATCTATGTTTGACATTTTGTAAATCTAAGTAATGTTTTTATTCAAATAAAAAACATTTTCGTTTCTTCACTTTTAATAAAGTTTTCACTTGGTTTCTTTAAATTTTGGTTTGGTTTAAAATATGAATCCTTTTATTTATCATAAAAAAATTAATTCCATGAGAATCAACATTATATAATATTTTCGTGTAAGATCATTTATTGACTTAAAAAGTCATTTTTTGTAAAAATTATTTTCATTGTATTTTTCAAAATTGTTTTAAAATTAATTTTTATAGATTTTGAAAATTGAATATAAGAAAAAAGGATTCCATATTTTAAATCCTCATTTTCAAATTTTTTTAATGAGGTTAATTTCATTTTTAGTTATAAGAAATTGTTACAATGTTAAAAAAAATCACCAGGTTAAAGGTTAGAAGGGTTAAAGTGGGTGTTAAACTAAGAGATAAGATTTCAAAAATATATAAAACTTATCTAAATATGATTGGTTGAATGGATTTAAACCTCCACTTATCTGATCTTCAAAATTAGAAAAAATTGTAACTATTAACCATTAGAAATGCATTTATTATATTTCAAAGACCTTAATATTTACAAGGGATCCCTTTCCTTGTATCCTCATGGTCGGGGGTTCAACCCTTGACGGCAGCAAGTTACCATAGTGGTGTTATAATATCCATGTGTACTATTCATCATTAGTATTTTGGGAAATTTATTGCATATTCAGGCTACTAGGCCTTTAGTACAATCATGAAGGACATATAAGCTATCAATTGAAGATATACATGTGACAAGGCGAGACCAGGAAGATGACTCAAAGCATTTGGAAGGTGGTACTACATGGTGACATGCAGGTGTTGTCGGGTGGGTGGACTTGAAGGATGGATTTGTGTACTGACATCAATCATTTATCTATCTTTCCCCATACAAATGTGGGATGGATGAGTTCCTTCTCACATGTCCGTCTACACAGTGTAATCAGTCAGATGGTGTGGAGCATTAGGTTAATGGTGTAGTTAGGGGCCATATAGGAATTATTATGTGGGAGGCTCAAAATAGAGATAGGTATGATGGAACCTATCATCCATCCCTCCCCCACAGACTAATGTGGGATGGAGGGGAACCCTTCCATAGTGTGTCATGCCAGTAAAATATAACAACTCGGTAAGGGGGTGATGGAACATCCTTGAATGGTATCACATGTGCAATGACTCTGGAGGGGTGTGTGATGTTTGATTAGGTATTTGACATCATGCATTCTACCTATTGGGATTTTGATTTATCTCCTTCAATGGCCCTATGGATCATATATATATAACTCGGATTTTGGGTTATCTTGATTTTGGGCCTTCTGGCCATATAAAATTTTAAGTCTTATGGGACATAGGGCCTTTGAGCCATATAAGGGTTACCTTTAAACCCAGTTAAAATAGGAATATATTTCCCAATTGAAAACGGGATTTGACCCTAACCTATTAAAAACTCAATGGTGTCACTCCTCCCACTTATAAAATGGAACCTCCTCTCGTCACATATCCACAAACTTAGATCAATCTATCTCTACCATGATCTACCAAAATACCTTATCAATACTTCTCTCCATTTCTTATAGCACATGTTCTCACCAAAATACCAATCCTATAAGGCTTTATATGTAAGACAAAGGAAGATATCTAAGGTGGATGTATAAGTATTAGATAAATTCTTTCAAGTTTATTTCTTCTTATGACTCCTTAAAATATATTATAACCATCCTAAGATAATTAAATCTTTATATTTAATATACTTAAATATTATTACATATGGGAAATTAAAATGTCTCTCATGAGTATTCATGGACTACCACTTCCATGAATCGATGTGTTTAATTTTTCAACACCACCTCAAAAGGTTAGTTATAAAGATAGATTTAGTGGATATATATGATTTTTATTATATAATTATGATTCTTTAATGATATAATATTATATTCCTTCTTACCATTACATTATTTGTAAAATTATAATGTTGTTCATGTGTATGTGTGGCCTACCACCTCCACAAAGTGATGTGAATAATTTTTTATTCCGGCATTACATGTCTAGTCATATGGATGGATTGAATGGATAAATATGATATTTATAATATTTTTATTCTTTTTTAGAGTTAAATATTTATTTTATTTATTTCTTTTTTATCCATTAGAAAATTTAAAATTTCATTCATTCATATGTGAAGACTACTGCCTCCATGAATACATATCTCATTTTTTATTAACGCTTTGTATGGATGAATTTAAAAGTATATTGAATGTATAAAAATGATAATTATAACATGTTTAATATTATGGAGATGATATAACCATCATCCATTTGACAATGGTCAATCCACCATAGTTATTTTGATATTTTGAACCGAACAACCTCAAAATGTCCAACATAAACTTAACTGATTTAGTAACTAAGTAGAACATGACAATGAATGAAATAAAAAGGATAATGATAATGGAATGAATATTAAAAAGTTTTTTAATCATGTAAATAATTAATATAATTTTATTATTCAAGGTTTAGAGATTTTATGAAGCAAGACAAGACTCAAGGTAAAGGATTTTTCTTTAAAAATGTATTTTATAATTTTTTTTAAAAAATATTTTCATTTCATACCCATGTTCATAAAAATGTTTCAATAAATTTATTCACTATAATCTAATGATTTTTTGAATTCATTCTCAACTATCCATTAATATTTACAAATTGTTTTTAAAAAAGGAATGTTTTTTAATATTTTCTGTATGAGTCCCTTTTGAATATTTACCAAAGTGAAAAATAATGTTTTTTAATGTATATGAACACCTTTTCTTAGTGTCATGTACATTGTAAATTATAAATATTACTCACTAATTTTTAATTTTTTTTCAATGAATATTTGATTCCCATTCTTCTAGGAATTTTTTATTTTTAATGGTTCTCAAAATAAAAGTATGTTTCCCCATATTTTTATGTGAAAAATGGAAAGTTCTTTTCTTATAGGTTTAAATGAGTTTTTAAGTCATTTTATTATTAAAAATTGAAATCTTATAATTTTTTTCTTCATGATATGGTACTTGGGAATTATAGATGATGATGAGTGATCATGTTATATTTATATCCAATTCATTGAGTAATGATTTATTCTTTGAAGACAAAATGTTGGAGTTAACCGATTAGGTTACTCATATTGAAAGGGTTCTATGAATGAGTTTAACACAGGTTCCACTATGATGCCTCAATATACCTTCATGTTTTTTCTATAATTTCTATGGTTTTAAAGGTTTTATTTCAGAAAAGGTTGATTTTCAATGTGATTATGAATTTTTCATATGATCAATGTTTATCATGAAAAAGGTAAACATTTTTCAGGTTTTCATGTTTTTCACTAGAATAAAGACTATCCTTTATTTTTATATCCCTTACTGATAATTTTGTGGTAATACCATGTTTAAAAATTCTTTTAATAGGATAAGGATGTGTAGAAACTATATTAAGTTCAATATATCTGCCATGGTGACTCGTTTTGAAAAAGGAAAAGTGTCTTGAAGGAAATTAGTGTGTAAATTTAAGAACCTATGTTTTTAGAAAAAAATATATTTTGTGTAAATTTATTGTTTTTTATATAATTATTTTATTAATTCTATAAAACATTAAACCTAAAATATCACAATAATGTAAGAATTTGAAATCCTTACTACTAAACTCATAATTATTGGTTATTTAAGTTATGAGGTGTTATAGTACTCACATAATTCATGGGGTAGAGGCACTAGAGGAAGGTGAAATAAGATTATACATGCTTTTTAGAGTTTATCAATGATCTTAGATTCCATTATATTTATTTTTAATACTTGTAGGAGTTCACAACTATCTTTACAGTCCATTTTATTATTCTTAATTGAAAATAAGATAAGAGTATGTGATACAAGATCATAACTTTTGAGCACCAAGGGCACAACCACTAAATAACATGAGTTGGTGAACATTGTAATCATGTAGGTTTGTGTGACTTTATTTCTATCTAACCATATTATATTTTCATCATCATTATTCCCTTTATTAAATAAGGATCTATTAACTAACCAATAATAAAATAATAATTTTTGGGAAAGGGGAAAGATTGTTTTGTGTACTATGACCAATGATTTCTCCCACTCAATAGATAGTAAATCTCTGATCTAGGATTTTCAAATATATGATGCTTTATTTAAAGATGATTCTCACTTATCTATGATCCAAATATTATGTCTTAGGTGAAAAAATATAATGACTCAAAAATAGATCCATGAGTACCTATGAAAAAATATTATTATGTTAGTCTATAATATTTATAAACTACCTCTGAAGTCCCTAAACTCTTCTCTCCACATTTAAGATAGACTTAACTAAAAATATTGGGCTATGATACCATTTATCATGACATAAAACATAAATAAATGAATTTTTAAGTAATATTTTCATATAACCTCAAGTGTATTTCCACAAAAGGTAGAGAATCAAGACTAAAACCAAGTCCAAATAAGAAAAACATGGGGAAAGATTTCCCTCATAGAAAACTATCAATAATAATTATAGGAACAACCATTATACATGGATAAAATAATAAATAAATTATCCATATACAAAAATAATAATACATGAATAAAAAATGTTTTATTTTATATATCTAAATATACAAGCATAAAATTATGCATGGGTTTCAATCGAGATCAATATATAAGAGGATAAAATAATAAAATAAATATAGCAGAACAAAATAGTACATTTATACCAAAAATATACATAATGGTATCTTCGAACACATCCCATCATGGAATTCAAAATGATCAAAGAAAATGATATGTAAATCCACTACTCTAACTGGGATTTACATGTTAAAACATACTACCTAAAAACCACCACCATCAATGAACAAGGTAACCTTTTATTTTTACTATATCATGATAATAATATCACAAATTATACATGTTTGGAGTGAGTACAAAAATAAATAACATGTTTTCAATGATCCCAATGACCTACCATAAATGAATAATCATGGATTCGTGTGTATTATAAATGATTGGAGTTATAAATAAACCATACCATTTATTAGTTTTTAAATAATTGGTAGATAAAAATCATAAATAAGTGGTATATTATAATAATATCAAATTGAATAAATCTCATTATTCTATTAAAAATGGATCAAACTGCATACTATAAAGTCTGAATTGTCCCATGGGTGAGTAAAGTAGTCTATAAAGATAAACCTAAGCATTACCCATTATAACATGACAAATTGATTCCCAAATACTATAAAAAGGCAAAGTTAACCAATAATTTGGGAAAATTCCCTCTTAATAAAAATGGGAGTATAAGTCCTAAGGACATTGTAATAAGTGGAACTATAAATAAAAAAAGGAAAACTCATAGAGGTCTGATCCTTGAGTAACTATGTAGAGGTCCTTCCATGAATTAAACATTATCAAAAGGATAATAAATAAACTTTAATGACACACTAGTTTTTTTTATGTGTGAAGTAAAATTAACCTAAAAATACATGTTATAAATCCCTATTCTGAGACCATATTCACCTTTAAAGGTAAATAATGTAATAAGGAACCCTCAACAGGTTCATCCTAATAATGTATGTTAAATTAAATTATAAATAGTTTAATTTATAAATAAACTTGATCCATATCTAAAATAATAAATAAAAAACACACCTTGTATAATCCTAGTGAAATAAAATAAAAATCTCAATATGTTTAACTTCAATAATTAAATAATCAATTAATTAAATGTATCAAAATAATGAAGTCTCAAAATCCATTCTGATTCCATTTAATCACTTAAGGAACCTTCTATAGTTATATTAAGTCATAAAACCTATAATGGTTTAATTTACAATTCTTTATTTATGTGGTATTAATTTTTTCCACTTAAACATTGAAAAATACTATTAATGGTTATTTAAATAAGTTATATTAAATCATTGTTTTTAAATAAATATTAAATACACATTCCTAATTGATTTATCATCTTTATATTCTACTTTTAAAGTGTAACAACATAATTATTTAATATATAAATATTTTATGGAAATATGTATTAAAAAACTTTAAATAAAATTTTGGGAAACATTAAATACATTATTAATCCAAACACGATAGAATATTGGGGCCACCTACATCAATAGTAACATCCTAACCCTACTTACCATGGTAGGTGAAAATCCCAACCCTTTTCCCCAAATTTTATTATAAGATCCCTAAATCCATAATATTATCGTTAAAGAACACTTTTATAACCTAATAAATGATTTATGATTTGTCTAAAACCCATGGATGATGGTAAGAAGGAGTAGGAACTTCTAAAACTACACCCTAATTTCCAAAGATGATCAGTTAAGACCAGGGATCAAATAAACATGGTGTGTAAAGGAAAAATTGGAGAATAAAAGGGAGTCTCCTTATAGGTACATAACTTACTACATGATGAAGTAAATGAACCTCCCCTTTCCATAATATTAAATATATATTATAATCATAATTACATTATACGGGTAATTTTTTAAATAAATTATATTCACATCATTTCCCATAATTTAAGTAATGGAATCTCTATTTAAATAATAGGAGCCTCCATAGTTCCTCCTCTTAGTACACATAATAATTTTTTGCAGGCCTGAATATTAGTTTCAAACCTATTATATTTATTATATTAATAAATTTTTTATCCAATTAACCATAAACCCTTCAATATTTTTATTTTTAATTTATAATTAAAAAATTCTGATAGTAATTTAAGTGAATATCTACCAAATATTGGTGGTTTTTTAATTTATTTTTGGATCACAAAACATGTTTACTATTTATAATCATAAGAATAATCAGTCTTGTAAATCTAGGGTATAAATTTTTTATTTAATTTTTAATTCATGCATATGGAATTTAAAAAAAAATCACCCTCCTTTACCAATAACTATTTACCTTTCCACCCAATTATCACCACTTAAAATACAAATTTATTTATTATTCCCATATAAATATATCTATTATCAAGTTCCCCTTTCATTTTTGGTATGTTTAGAGGTCGTCAAGGGTTGGTTTTAAAAATATAAATACAAGTGTGGTAAATATTGAAATTATAATCTTATACACATTAAGAGGAGGTAAAATTAGGGTGTTATTTCTTCTTCCTTATAGAATCACATCCTCATTTTAGTAAGGAAAAGCTAAATCTGTTAGTTTCCACCGATTCCAATAATGTTCAAATACAGAAAAGTAAATGTGGGGATACATAATTTTACTTGGTTCACCACTATGGGCTAGTCCAAGAAGCATACATCAACAGTGTTTTGACATACCAAGTGGTAATACCATCCAATACAAGTATTAAAAATGTTTTTGAATGATTTATTATTGATCCAAAGAACACTTCCTCTTCTTTATCACTTATGTCCTACTCCAAGTTAATGAATTAAAAAAGAATGAAAAATATATATTGCTTATAATAATATCAAGAGTTGAACTTGAATAGAAATATAGTGAGGGTGTTATAATTTTTATTATTTACTCTTATGCTACTATAGACCTTTAAATGTGTTTTTTTTATTTTCTAGGATCTATACTCCTTCTTCAAACATATATTCTTTGATAGATAAAATTATGATTCCTTATCAATTCTCTTTATTCTCCATTTATTCTTAGAATATATTTCCTAAAAATATTTCCATATTTTTAATTATTGAAATCCCTGTGAAAAAAAATAATATTCTCTTTATTTTTGTTCATAATTATTGCATGATAATTTTTATAATTTTATTATATAAATTCAATGAAATCGTCACCAATTAATTACTTCATTTTAAGATTCCATAATATTTTTAATTTTCTTTTTAAATCACATCCTTCATTCCTCTATAAAATCTATGAGTTTCCATCCTCTTGATTGATGAAATTATTAATCATTTATTATGATTAAAAATATTCCATGCAAGATAACATGTGGTGAGAGATAGTAATTTACAACATTATTTTTGTTAAAAACTGAGAATATATAATCTCTAAATTTTAAATCAGCATTAATATCACAATATAATCTTCCTTTAAACTCAACTTTATTTTATCCATTTTTACAATGACCATTTTAACTATGATTTTAAAAAGGATGAAGTGTTCATTGTATTTAAGCTTGGTCTTCACCCGTAAGTCATAAAAGAAACAACTCATAGGATTTCAAAAATGATAGATATGGTAAAACTAAAATGAACCTTACGATGTGAGAAATAATCCTTATTTTATTCCTAAAATGAATCTTATAGAGTCAATAAATGATCCTTATAAAATGAATCTTATGGAGTGTTGAATAATGAATCTTATGGATTGTTGTGTAATAACTCTTATGAAGTGATTCGAATGATCCTTACTAGATTGGATTTATTGTAGAATTATTCTTGTGATGTTAAATTGACTTACACATCCTTAGATGATCCTCATATAATTTCACTTGATTCTTTCAAATTCTTGATGACACTTATGAAATTCCTAAATAACTCATAAATAATTTTTATTTGTAATGTTTCTCAAGATAAATGACTCTTATGAAGTTTCTAATGAATATTATAAAATTTTATATGTTCCTTATAGAAGTCCACTATTTTAATTTTTCCTCTAATAATATAATAAATCTTATGGAATTAATCTAATGACTCTTACAAAATTAAAACTTGTCTATTTTCACTAAAACCTATACACAAAATTCAAATTCAATTTTCATTGAAACATTTACCCCAAATTTCAATTGAAAAATATCCAACAATATAAGCTATGGTTTCAATATCCCCCCCCCCTTGACTTTGATTTAAATTCATTCACATATACTTCCATTAATGCTTTCCATATAGATTTTCTCTCCCCTTTCTTTTAGACTCCAGATTTGAAATAAAATTCAAGGGTGGTCTCCTCTCTTCAGTTCTGAACATAATGAATCCTTTATTTGAGTTCCTAAACAAAGATTCATCAATCATGTCCCTAAAAATATATGATTTAGCACTCATTGTAGGAAACCAGATATAAAATATAATACCTACAATTCCATACATAAGATTTACATTAAATCTTTACTCTTCTTCTAGCATTCCCCATGGATACTATCTCCCGCTTTCTTCTAATGTTCACAAAATATGGGTACCTACACTAAAAATAAAAAATAACCAAATAATTTATTAAAATAAATTGAAATAGGGGATATATCCAAACCTCCTTAGGTTGAAAGAGGTGTTTGATCATTATAGCTCAACTTGTGCCTCTCAAATACTAAAGTTGTAAAGGGATTAGTCATTATATCTTTTTCTTGGTAATCAATCCCAACATACTACATTTTGATAACTCCTTACTCCACCTTTTCCTTAATAAATGATACCATATTTCAATGTTTTTGGTTCATGATTTTTGAACTAGATTCTTTTTTACCTCGATAGAACTTTTTTTGTTACAGAATATTACCATTGGTTGTTTTAATATTTCACCAATATCTTCTAATTGTTGTTTCATAGATTGAAGTTATGTTCAAACCTTGGTAACTGCAATGTACTATTACTTATTCATACTAAGTTATACACTTTATTATGATTTAGTTAACTAACCTTCACACTTAGTGATAGTATAAAATGGAATAGTACTTTTAGATTTTCCATCCATCCTATCACCATTCCAATAAGAATTCAAGAAGGCTGAAAACTCATGCTCATTTTCTATATGAAAGAGTAGTTTGTGATTGAAAGTACCTCTGATGTACCAAATAATTCTATTCACTACTACTAAGTGTTTCTCCTTTATATTCTTATGAAATTGAGATACCAAACTAGAATCATAAGAAATGTCAGGACGAGTTGCTATTAAATATTGGAATCTTCTAATAATTATTTTATAAAATGTAAGATAAACTATCTACCATTTTCCAAGAATCCAAATATTTATTCCAATTGTAATGGGAGTCATCATAATATTTGAATGATGAATTTCAGATTTTATTAGTAACTCATTTTCATACTTAGAATGTGATATGAATGTGTATCTCTCCTTTTGATTCACTTACAGTCCTATAAATTTGGTAAGATCTCTGATCACATACATGTCAAAATATAAACTAATAATATTATAAAATTATTCTTCTAATTTTTTCTTAATCCATGAAAAAATAATTTCATCCAAAAAATGATCATCTTGAAATTATATTCTTCATAAAATTTCACATATAAATTATAATCAACAACCCATATTTTAAACTTTATTTTCTTCATGTATGAATCAAATTGAGAATACCATGCACAATTTGGTTTTTTTTAATCCATAAAACACATTCTTAAATATGAATACTTTTATTCTTACACTTCCAATCAAAAAACCCATTTACTATTCAATACATACTTATTATTTAAGAATACAATTCAATAAAGTTGTGTTAACATCCATTTGAAAGGCCTAATATCCTCTTTGAATCTCCAAAACCAAGAAGAATCTGATATACTGGTGTTGGTCTATCGATAAAAGTGTTTCTTCAAAATCAGTCCTTCTAATTTGTGCATAGAATTCTCACACCAATGAAGATTTATTTTGAACTTCAATTCTATGTTCATTAAATTTATTTTGGAATAAACACATTTTTTCAATCGTGTTCTTCTATTTAGGTATCTAAACAAGTTCCCATGTTTAATTCATATCAATATGGTTAAACTCATCATTATTGTCTCTTACCTATGATTCATCCTTCATGACTTCTTTGAATAATGTAGGCTCCATATTGGACAATATATAATAATGCTCTAATAACCTCATCCTATGCATCTGAGTAGGTTTCATTTTATCCCTAATAATAATTGATTGGTTAACTTCTATCCTCTTGCTTATTCTCAAAGATATAGGCCCACTCTCTTCAATAGAATGTTCCTCCTCATATTCTGCATCAAAGACTCCAACTTTTAAGAAACTTTTTACAATATCCACATTTATATCAACTTCATGATCTTGTTTTTATAACTTGTTTATAGATGACATTATAGTTTTCTTTCCTTCTATCTCCTTGATAAACTTAACATTATTGATTTCAATAATTTTCTACAACCTCATATTCATTTGTAATATTTTATCTTCATTGAGTAGTCTAAAAACACTCCTTTATCCACTGAATCACTATATTTGACTTGATTTCCTTTTTTGTTTTAGATAGTTTTAGTGATGTATTCATACAATTCCATATCTAATAGGGTGTTTTATCCTATTTATGGGTTAGAAAATACATATTTTGAGTGTATAAAGCAACTTGAACTCCCTCCTTTTATTAGTAGTGTGATATTTTAATTTTGGTAAGAAGTATTTGGGCCATATTATTTATCATCTAGTTCCAACATTAAACAAACCAATTTTTTGTGGTGTTCTAATTGAGGACACCTCATATTTGATTCCATGTTTTTTAAGATAATTTTAAAACTCAAAGGACTTGTGTTCCATTTCACTATCTGATCATAGAGTATAGATAGTGAATCCTTTCACATTCTTCACTCTTATCTTCTATATCTCATGAAATCCATCACATCTCTCTTACATTGCATAAACATCACAAATTCTATTCTACTTTGATCATACAAAATATAATTAAATATCACCTCTACATTTTATCAAAAGATTCATCAAACAAAAAATATTATTATAAAATATATAGATTAAGTGTGATACTCTTTTATTATTTTTTTGATATGGATAACATATCTTTTTTAATTACATTAATGCATCATACATCCTTTCTTAGTTGTACTTCAACTTGGGGATGTTTATTTCTTCTATCATTTTATAAATATTCTTTATAATCTACTTGTTAATATGTTCCATTCGTATATTTCATTGACCATTTCCTTCTTTCATAGTTAGAAAACACATTTTATCTTAGTTATCCACCAGGTAATGGTTTCTAGTTGTTTTTTAACCCTTCATTAGTGAGTTCCCAACTTTAATTTTGATCAAGAATCCTTTTTGATAAAATAAATATTCAATATCAGAGTAAAAAGTTTCAATCACACTCAAGATATTATGTTACAATCCAACCACATATAGTAATTCCATAATTTTTAGTTTATCTCATTCTAACCTAATCTTTCTACTCCCTTTGATATTAAGTACCCCTTCATTACCAAACTAAACAATCCTATCATCTTTATTCTTTGCATTTTTCAAGAGATTCATATTTCCTATTATATATGATAAACACCCACTATCAAGAATCCTTGTACAATTACTATTCGTAGCTTTTAGTGAAACTTTATATTAGTTTTCCTTTTCTCTTATCTTCTTTTCTTTCCATACAAGACCCATGGGTGTAGAGATAATATATTCCATGTCCTCTCTATTTAAAATACATGTAATATAATAATTTTCTATTTTTTATTCATGTATAAAAAAACTATTTTTAAAATAATTTTCATTGGGTAATATGGAATTTATCTATTTTTTATTCCATTAATATCCATTTTGACTTATTTTTTTTCCTAAAATCAATGACTTATAGAAAAATTTTGTATAATGAAAATATTATCCAGAAAAAGAGTTTCAATATTATGATAAAGGATGTGGTCTAATATTTCTTTACTAGATACTAGGTTCTTGTCCCCTCAAGTTGCTTTCTTCCTTTAAGAAATAAATCATGGTATAACCAAGAATGCTAAAAAACTAACACTTTGTAAGGGGAAATATCTTTCCACCTTCACCTGTCCATATGTTTCCAAATTTTGATAATCTTTTTTTATTGATTATTCATTTTATTTTAAGGAGTATATTCAATATTTTTCTTTATTTTATATAAGTTTACTACTTGATATATATTATATTAAATAAAATCCACTTTTACCAATATTCTTGGGTCTTTTTTTGGAACTTTCTCAACTCTTGTTGAGCCATACTTGGCTCTCTCAAATTATTATTTATATGATATCCTTCCAAACTATAGCTTATTCTTGGAATCATTTGATTTTATTTCAGTTTCAATATTACTTCTCAAAGTAACCACTTTGACGTCGAGATCTTTAACTCTCCTTAATCTTTCTTCTAAAAAAGAATTAAGTCCATAAATCATCTTAGACCATTATTCAATTTTGAATTTAAAATCTACTACTTCTAAGATTTCATGACTAGTTGATTAATCATCCACCTCCTTCTATAGCCGGTCTATGTCCGCCTCAATCTGATCCACATATTTGAAAAATTATTTAAAAATTACACCAATTTTCCAGTTTATTTCTTTGAATATTAAGGTCTTCAAGGGATCCCTCAAGTAACACATTTACATCTATAAAACTTTAGATAGATTTTAATTTTCCTTCCCATATTTTTCATTTTCAACTATATTCATTATGGAATCTTTTGTATTGGATTTGAATTTAGTTTCCTCTTCCTTTATATAATTTTCACAAGTTACCTCTCCCTTTATCATAATGATTTTTCTATGGAACTTCTTAAAATAAGAACATATTTGTTTGAATTCCATTTTATTGGGAAATTTTCTTCAGGGATTTGTATGGATTTCACATCACTTTCATTCCCATAAAAAATCTTAGGGATCCCTCCTACAATGTGTCCTGCCTTTCCATATCTGAAGTATCATAAGGATATATTTCCTTCAAATATTTCATTACCTATTTTGAACATTCATACCACTAGAGAAAATAAATATTCATCTACATATTCCAAATAATCTCAATATTTTGGGATATTAATATTCTACATGGATTTAAAATCCATTTCTCTATTCATAAGATTTGATATTCCTTCAATTTTGATTCTCATTTCATAGGCCACAAAATTGTTGTGAAATTCATCCAATGGTATCTCTGGTATATTTACTTCTTCAAGAGTATAAGAATTTGGGATATAAAGGGTTTTTATCCACCTCACAATTTTCTTAACAAAATCTACACCCATTATTTTTTTTACCAATCCCTTAGATAGATCCAACCACCTCAATAATATGATTGATAAACCGATAAATATTTTCATCTGGTTACATATTTATATCATCAAACCTATTGTTTAAAATAAGAATCTTTAATTTATTAACCTTATTTTCATATTCATATATATTAACTAACTTATACCACATTACCTTTTTAAAGGTACAACTCATCACCTTCATATAGATTTGATTTGACAGAGCACTAATCAAATCATTTTGGGATTTAACATAAACAATGTGCATCTTTTAATCCCATTCATTCATGGATAATTTAGAAGAATCACTCTCTAGTATTAATTAAACTAAAATAAATAAAAATTTGAGTCAAATAGAACATATGTGAGATATTATTTGATTATTTATGATTTGGTAATGGAAGCCAAAAAATAAAGGAACTACCTTTCCATTCATTGTATTTTCCATATAGCCAAAATAAAAAGGAAAATTAAAAACCCAAAACCTATGGCTATAATAATACTCATTGAAACCAGAATACTAATACACCCTAAGAGTGGGTGAATTAGGGCATTCAAATTTTCTTCTTTTTCACAAGATATTCTCCTCTTGTTAAAAATTAAAAGTTGAATCATATTTTTCTCACACATTCAAACAATGTTTAAATGTATAAAATTAAATGTGGGTACATAATATTTTACTTGGTTCATCACTAAGGGATTGTAAAAGGAGCATACGTTGATAATTTGTTGATGTACCAAGTGGTAATACTATCCACTGTATGTTTTATAATATTTTATAAAGGACTCACTTCCAATTCCATGAACACTTCCCCTTCTTGAACACTTGTGCACTACTGCAAGTCAATAAATTAAAAAAATTACCATGTGGGTTCCTTACAATAATATCAAGAGAATAACATGAAAAATATTCCAGTGAGAGTTTTATAATTATTATTCTTTCCTATTATATTACTCTAGATCATTTAGTTTGTTCCATGTATCCTTTTAGATCTATCACCTTCTTCAAATATATATTCTTCAATAAATGCAGCAAAAATACATTTTATATTATTTTTATTCTACATTTATTCCTAGGATATTTTTCCTAAAAATATTTCTATATTTTTAATATGGAAATACCTATGAAAACCATAGTTATATTCTCATTATTTTCTATCATATTCACTATATGATAATTTCTATATTTTGATTATGAAAATTCCATGAAGTGAGCATATTGTAATTCCTTTTTTTAAATAGTCCATAATCTTCGTGATATTTTGATTAAACCATAGTATTTAATCCTATAACAAATCTATGAGTTTCCTTCATCTTGATTGACCAAATTATTAATCATGAATTATGATTAATAATATCATATGCAAGTTGATACATGACATAGGGATTTGAGTTATGAACTGATTTCTGTTAAGAAGTGAGACTACATAATCTCTACATTTTAAATCACTATCACTATCAATGAATAATTCACCTTTAAAATCAACATGATATTCTTTATTTTTCCTATGAAAATTTCAATTATGATTCTCCAAAATCTGAGTTCCTCTATCATAACCCCCTCCCCACAAAGAGTACCCCTCCTGGTCCAATCATGAGAGAAGGGAGAAGGTGATAGCTTGAGTACCTATTTGAGTATGCCCTAAATTGGCGAATAGAACTGAGGTCATATCATACATAAAAATGGGAGGAATTACCCTATAAAAGAATAAGTAGAAGAGATATATAAGACAAAACACCAATAAAATTTTTCTCATGAAAATAAAAGAGACCCAAAGTGAATACATGCAATGTCATACAAGAACTAATACCATTGGAAAGGAAAACAATAGTACCAAAAGATATATTCAACAATAACTCTAAATAAAAAACAAATCATGAACAATAATGAACTAGTAATATCAAACCTGATCTAAAACCTTCTTCTATTGACCTAAAAAATAATTTATATAAACATAGGGTGAGCATAATAGTATACTCCATGGGATCCTCCCCTAGATCCCCTCATTCAAAAGATAAATAAAGCATACTAAATTCCATTGAACAATAGTGAAACTAACTCATAACCTAAATAGGTATACTATGTTGCCAATATCACCATAGCTATCTCTCACCAAGTATCACATAAAAGAGATTATATATTATATTAATAAAAAAGGCTTCCATGTTACCGTTTCCCCCACTGATTTTCCACTCTACCCCAACATCATATATCTTTATCCATCTCCCTCTAATGGTATGCCATCCTAAAGTCACCAGAGATAAAGTATCACAACATGAATCTTGTGCATCACATTATCTCATCATCCCATACCACATATTTGTAAAGTAACCAAGAAGTTTTTAGGAGCCACCACATATATCATATATCGGGTATTATAACTCAACCCATCACAACCCATACACCGATTAAGGTACCTCAGTCCATCATAGTCTATACACGCCTATATAAACTCAATTTTATCAAGGAGGATGAAAATATTATGAAGAACACCTTGGGAATATTAAAGTTCTAAAGACCCATAAGTAGAACCAAGGTACCTTCCCAAGTTGACTTACGTACACATACCCTTGTGCAGTTACAAAGGCTGTGCACACCTCCTGTGCACCTAGAAGGGGTAGGACACCCCTACACCAAACACATGCACCATGTACCTACACCATGGACCTATGTGGAAAGAATACTTAGACCAGGAAACCCTATTTACCTATAAATAGGACCCTTGGATTCCTCATTTGAACAACTGAAAAATCAGAAGAACTCTCAAAGCTTTGATTGTGTAGCACCTTCACCTAGGTCCTCTAAAACTTCTTAGGTAGCTCCTCAAAACCTGAGATAAGATATAATTAAAGGGTATAGGTGAATATAAAATTCCCTTTAGGGTCTAAAACACAAGACACCTACACAAGGACCCATTCTTCTATAATAAGAAGCCACCTATGCGAGGCCCCTTCTTTAAGAAAGTATCTGCACGAGACCCATCCAGGGACACCTGAGGAGACTTATGGTGGTTAGGTTAAATAATTGAACAAGTTTTGTTACCCATTTGGTCCACTTCATAAGGAATATCTAGCTCACGTAGTCCTATACCCCCCTGCACAAATCACTTTCAGTTCCTCTCAATCCCTACGCCAAATACCTGTGCGGCAGACCTGCACCGACCAGCTATGCTTAGAACCTACGTGAGTCACTATTTGATACCTTCTTCAAATATATACATGGAAGTTCATCTCCTCATTTTAATCCCTTTTAAAAGAGGGATCAATTTTAATACTCCATCGAGACCTCTGAACTTTCACAACCATGGAAAGTGGAACACTAGTGTGCCCCTCATTTGGGTGTGTATTCCTACGGTTAGTGGTTTCCTGAATTTGTCTATTTGGCTAGTCAGGGCCCTCAGGGTGCATATAAGTGTGTATTCCCACAGTCATGAGGACCCCTACCCCAAGGAAAATTTTGGGGATTTTCCAAAATCATATACTAGGGTTAGGACCATGTCCTCCCCTTATCGTTTCTAAGAACCATAGATTACAATTCTAGGCAGGGAGGGTGAGTATTATACTTTCTTTTCTATTCAACATAAAATGAGATAATCCTCCCTCACTATAGAACTAATTTGAGGGAACACCTCCTAGAGTAATCCCCTATCCTTTCTTGCAGAAGGTTTCACTCTTGCTCTTCTCTGCCTCCTGGCCATCACCGGGGTCCCGCTTCCTTCTCCATACCCTAGAATCATTCTAGGGTAAATTGAAGAGAGTGAAGTGTCATAGGCATAACCTCTTCCATCAGAAAAAGAGGGAGCAGAGGATATGGGAACACTCAAAATTCAATACCTCTCCCATTAGGTTTTGTCATCATGTCCACCTACAGACAAAAGTAGATTGTGTGGAATCTTGGATCATCCATTGCCTCTTGTTTCTCACACCAATCATGACTCGTGTGGGCTTAGAGGTTAATGATGATCATGAAATCCTCATGATCCATGCCAACTATCGAACAATAATACCTCTGATTCCTACTACAATAAAGACATGTAGGATTCCCAAATAGGGCCTAAACTCAAAGGGAATCCTACTTAGGAGTAATCCCCAATCACAATTCCATTAAACTAGGAATCCTTCTCAGGAGTAAGCCCTGAAATAAAACCCCAAATCATTGTGAGTCAAGACATCCCTCAGAGTCCCTTTACCAGGGAATCCTCTTCAGGATTAATCCCCAAATTAATCCTCTCAAAGAGCCATACTCCCCTACGATCCAAACATTAGAGGGCCTCCATAGGTGTAGGTCCTCATCACCAAACTACATGGGCTTTGATTCCCATCCAAATGGGATACATAGGAAGACTTCATGAGCTCCAAACCTAACACCCCAAATCAACCTTGTCCTCTCTGGATCACATTCTCAGCAGGTTTTAATTCAACCTTAGAAACTCATACCCCTTCAAAGTTACTTGGGATTCTTTGAAATAAGTCCCACACCAAACTATGACTAGTCACCTTTCACCTAGATGTCCTCATCGCATGACATTAAACTATATTGTTGGGTCCTTATCACATGACCTTAAAAGGTATGATGTGTCCTGTTAAGAAACACTGAATTGTTAGGGTTCTTATTCCTTTCAAGAGGATAAGTAGGAATCCCATCATATGGGTTCAATCTGAACATCAAAACAAATCACATGTCCCTAGATGATGATATAATCCAGAGCACCCTATTGTGTGGATAGAAAACTAGCATCATTGTAATAACGACCAAATAATATCTAATTTGTACATAAGAGGACACCAATGATAGAGGACCTCAGATACATACAGATATATCCATTAATGAATAACCTTAGATACATACAAATTATTATACATTACAAACATGCTAATAATTGATTTTTAATTCTAGGGTGACCTACATCATACTTGGTAATTAATAAAGGATTCTTGAATATGTCTTAAATCTATAAGAGAGTCCCATAGTGGGAAATAATTTCCCCAAAAAGGGTGTGATGAGCCTAACCTCCCATCCTCTCAACCAATGTGAGTTCTCAAGCATCGTCGGCCAAACCTCCCGATAAGTACATGCCTTTGAAAAGTAGGTCCCCTTAGATACATAACCATTGGGTGTTTTTGGTTACATAAACAAACCCATTGGAAACCATTTGGAAACATTGATTCTTAACCAGAACATATATCTATGGGAAAAAAATGGTGAACCTGACATGAATCCTTAATCAAGATGATAATATCACCCACCTATCAGTCCCCTTTTACTAAAATTAAAGAGGGCCAGACAAGATGACCAATCATGTATTTTTTTGTTCAAATGAGATGATGCTTTGATGGGTTTTACTATTTTTTTATGTCATATATATAGTCACTTCTCTTAGAGATCCCTTCAATCCAATTTAATCATTCCAACTTTCTCCAACGACTGCCCTAGACACTACTCAAGCTAGATCTTTGTCTACACAGAGGATAATATCCCCAACCCATCATCTTCAACATTGGGTCTTGAACTCATTGGTCCAAGAAAACTGTCAAAACGATAAAATACCAACCCTGGAGACTACCCTACAATCCCTCCAGTCTTCTAATCCCCACCGACCATTCATTTAATGACAACATGTGGTCCCTAAGTAGACAACACTGACCATAATCTTCAACCATTTCAGGAGCTTATCCCTATAATGTGAAAACTAGTCCCTCCCATATCTCAGGGAGGTGGATTAGGATGTTTCATAGGGCCTCACCCAGAAGACACAGGGATCCTTCTCAAAGTCTCCTGCTAGAAATCATTGTCATCAATGTCACGCAGTAGTAACCCATCAACATGATGAGGGTGTTCTCCTTAGTTGTTCGTACAAGGACCTTCAAACCCAAGAAAACAATATAATTCCCTAGGGATGATAACTGACCAATAGGGAGAAATTTTACACCTCTTTCCCCTCTATAGAATGCCACCAAGCCAATTTTTTGAAAATTTAAAGTAGGTACGTACACCTGGCAGCCTTTATTCAACCATTCAGAAGACTCACCTGGTGGTACTCAAAGAAGCCCACCAAACAAATACGACGGCATACTATGAGTAAGAACATACACCTATCTGTACCCACCAAGCCTTCCAGTAGACTTGTCTATAAGTATTTAAAGAATCCCACCAACCAAGTTTGATGGAAATATGTGATCAGGAACACACACCTACTTTCATTTATCAATTATGCCAACAACCTCATCTGACAACACCCATAGAAGTCAGTTGGAAAGTCCCGATGACAAGAAAGGGGCATACTAAACTCCTTTTCCCCACACATGAGTAATTTCAGTATCCAATTTTAGGAAAGGGAGGATAGGAGTAGGCATATACACCTACTCTAGATACAGAATGGTCATATATCCATGTTCTAACCACTGAAGTCACCAAGCACATCCTAGAAATGGTAAAAGGGCAGAAGAAAATTCCTTCCCACATCCTATAGATTTTCTAGGACATCATAACAGAGGAGAAAATAATTACAGAGGGATAGAAACATAAATCTATCCCCAAAAATGTTGTGGGTTATCAACATGTCACCCCATAGAAGATAGACACCTCTTATCTCATCCAGGAGGGCCATGGGGAAAACGCCCCCATAATATACGGACAACCGGATCAGGAACATGCACCCGCTCCAATTAGAGGCAATCTTCCTATCTCAATGGCCACTCCAAGGTAGGAAAAAACACCTACCCATGAAAACCACTTCTCTCAGCAAGTTTCCCCAATTGCTCACAAGAAGGCACCCAAAAAGAACCCTCACCAAAGGCAACTAGAAAGAAAAGGTTTGATATGCAATCCCATTCTATTTAATGTTGGGGTTCTTGAAGCCCTCAAATGCTTATCTGTGGTAGCTCAAGATCCTACCCTCCCATTACCAAATTATGGGAGCAGTATCATTAATGTTTAAGGTCCTTGTTGAATACTTTTCTGAGAAGGCTTTCTTCATTACAACAATCTGGTCGATCTTGAGAGCCTATCTCTTGATGAGAGATACAACAACCCTTTATGTGGATAGAAGACCAAGGAGAAAGAGGGTCTTACCCTTACTATAATCCACCATGGTGGTATTCCCCATGATGATGTTAACTGTGAAATTTCACTCCATAGTAGTGCTTTTCATTGTTAATAGAATTCTATGATTGATAATGTAGTGACGAGAAATCCCTCCTATTGCGAAGCACTTGCGAAAACAAGGCCAGTCATGTATGATGCCTTATCAATGGCAGGTAAAATCCTTTATCAAATAGAAGATATCCCAAGGTGATGGTAATTATCTGAACCTCCTTTGGATCTCCTTCCTTCCATAATAATAGATGAAATCCCAACCAATATCACTACTTGTGGTAAAGTGGTTGTGAAGCATCCACTTTGGTCAGACCAGGTAGAGGAACCTCTAAAAAAAGACAAAGAAGATATGTTGGACATGAGTAAAAAGTTGGATAAAGATGATATACCATTCATGTTTTGGCCTTTATACACCCATAAATACATCATTTTAGAGGAATTTTTGGAATATTATGTTCACAACAACCACCTCAACATATGGAAAACTCTTCATCAGTTAAAGGAGAAAGTATTACCATACAATGAGTATCAAATTCATGATAAGGTAATAGAAGGGTTTAAATGAAAAATTGAATTGGAATCTCTCCTTGATTCATGAAACACAAATATTGAAAATTTCAAGGAACCCTTAAATGCACATGCCTTGGTACATTAATGAGGTTGCGATGGTTGATCGTAGATTTCCCATCTGATTTTCATATCAGAGGATGGGGTGCACATGGAGAATTACATTTCACCATTCTCTCTAATAAATAAATCCCTCAAAAGGTTTTATCATGCAACATCATATCCTCGGGCCATCTCTAGTAAATGAACCCTATCCATAACTAAAGATATGCTCAATAAAAACAGGACTCAACTGACTCTTATTGACATCAATCCCAAAGAGATCAAGTTGTTGAAAGAATTTTGTGTCAAGAATCTGATAATATCAAGAAAGCTTATTAATTAGAGGATGTCAGTCATCAGATAGTGTAAATGTTATAAATAGTGAAACGATCTTTGAAAATGGTTGATCCAAGTTCATACCGAATGATGCACTCATCCCATGTTCAGAAAAAATAAACTTCATAAAATCAAAAGGAAAACTACGGTAGTAGAAACCAAGGCAATTTAGGACTGACCCTAGCCCATAGGTTTGGGGGATTTTTTAACCTAATACTCAAGGTCAGCAAAACAGAATTGAAGGTTTGTGAAAACATAATGAGAACAGCCTCATCCCTTAGGGATGGGGGATTTTTCACCTAAAAAATCCCCTCCTCAGTGGGAATCAATCTTATCCTGATTAGGGAAGATGTCATAGAATGAATCCTCCCAGTTTTCACTATCCCATGATTCAGTATCTTCATTAGGGACATACATGATGGAACTATCTGGATATTCCCTTTGGATCACTATCTACTAAGAAACATCCAAAGAATCAGTGAAGGAGAGTAAAAGACCTCATGGAGAACATAAATAAAGGTAGTATCATAAAGAAACTAATAGAATGTCTGCAGTGCATTTTGCATTAGTGAATGACATCAGTGTCACCTTCATTGATCCTATAGAACACGATGCCAGTTTGGAGGAGGATTCATAAGAATAATTGTTTCATAATGTGGTCCACACCGAAATAATTGAAGGTGTACGGACCCAAAACCAGAGGATTGACTTGAATTTGGGAACTCTCTTGAATAATACATCATTACCTCTTCGAAAGGAACCCAATATTGAAAAAGGTAAGGTTCCAATTGTATCTTACCTTCCATCTGGAGAGGTTAAGACACTTTCTATGGAGGATAGATTTTCCAAGCAAGAGGAAGTAATTAAAGAGTTGATAAGACTCAATTTATAACTACTCTAAGGAATCCTTCCTACAAGATAAGTTCTATAAGAAGATCCTCAACTCGCACTTCCAGTCATTTCACCTTAACAAAGAGGGTTTTCCTTAGCAAATAAAGTAGATTTGGAACATCTTCTCAATGTGGGATACCAACCACCAATATATTTGGATCCCACAGTAGTATATCGAGAATTGCCTCCATTGGGAACACAACCGGAATAGGTCCAAGCACATCCCCATAGGCTTGCCCCTCTGGGTTAACCATGATAGATATCAGTGGTGCCACCACCAATGGACCTACTAGCCATCGTACCCATTTAGCCTCTATACTCTGCACCTGCTCAAGTTTTAGATTATCCAGACAGTCCTAGAATTCTTATGAACACCATTGAGTAACTAATGGCTTGATTAAAAGCCATGGAGGAATGGTGTGCTCCAATACAGTAGTAAAAGAAGGCTTTCCCCAATTGGGTAGATCTGAATATTCCCCCGCAAAACTTTAAGAATCTTATATTTCCAATTTTTAATGGTTAGAGAGACCCATATCAGCACTTGATGCATTTCATCTCCCGTTGTGACCATATTATGGGGATCCATGAAAAATATGAGGTGGTGAAACTCATGTTCTCCATGCACTCGCTACAGGGGCCAGCCTTTGTGTACACAAGTTTGTAATCTCATTCAATCACTAGATAGGAATTCCTCTATTAGAAGTTTATCCTCTAGTTCATTTCAATATTATAGAAGATGACAGTATTTGATCTCATGAACTACAAACAATGGGATAATGAAAGGGTATCATATTTCATTACTTGGTGAAAAGGATTGACATACTCCTTGAACATGACACTTACTCAAGAAGAATTGTTTCCCATCTATATATCAAATCTTCATGATGAGTTGTTCATGACTCTAATCTCTATGAAATACACAGGAGGGTTTTGGGATCTTGTCACAATTTCTTAGCAGGTAGAAGACTCAATTATAGAGACTAAGGAAAAATCCATAATAATTCCACAAACTCAGGGAAGGAGAATAGAATAAGTAGAGGCCGCTACAATTACACTTAAGCAGGACCCTATACCCACACCTATTTTAAATCCTACAACATACCATATGGATCCAACTCCTGAGCATCAGTAGGAACAAGGTAAGTTTGTTGTGATGATCTCACTGAAGATATCTCCTTTGATTTGGTTCTATTAATGTTATTTGTTTAATGGATCCCATCACAGATTATGATTCTAGTTATGAAAATTAATTCCCTACACTTGATTGGGGAACTGGGGGAAGTGGTAATCAAAGTCAATGTTATAGGGGAAGGTGTGGTCATTCTAGGAGTCACTACTTTAACCATTCCCCTTCTTGAATCATCTATGAAGCCAAAAGTCATGGGAGATATCTTTAGAAAGCTCAGCAAGAACAAGGGAATACCCCCAAAAATGGTGGAGTCTTCCTTGACACAATCATCCTAGAAGATCAACTAGAGGTTATGACACCACCTAACCAAACTTAGCTTGTAGGAAAACCCAGTTGACCTAATCCACCAGGAGTGGAATCACCTTCAACTCCTATTCCAAGGAACAACCCATCTACATCGGGAACATTAGCTCCCAAAGAACCTTATAAAGAACATCCCTATACTAGGAAGTGCAGACAATTGGACCAGAAGTATAATGTTTTTAAGCAACTAGACCAAGTTCTAGCCAAGTTGTTAATCCTGGATGCTTTGATTCTATTAAAAGACCATCAGGAAGCACTCATAGAGGACTTTTTAAGAACTCAAGAGTTTAAAGTTGAGTTTTCTTCTACTAAAATTTATCATGCGTAGAATTATCCAGTAGAATTATATGCAGTCATCTCTTTCACAGACCAGGATGAAGATGTTGTTGTACAAGGACACGTCAGGACCTTGTATATATCCAGCAAAATAAATGAAGTTTATATCTAAAGATCCTTTATTGATAATATCTCATGATTCAACCTCATTTTGGTCCAAACACTTCACCAACTGGGTCTTAATGAATCTCATTTTTTCCCATCCACTTTAATGTTATAGGGTTATGAAAAGAATGAGCAAGATCCTCTTGGAGAGATCACACTCATAACCCAGTTCAAGGATCTAGTGTCTAAATCAGAATTCGTGGTTGTTCAGCAGGATACAACCTTAAATATATTACAGGGAAGACCTTGGATATATCATTATGTGGACATTCCTTCGTCATACCACCAATATCTCAAATATTATATCAATGGTAAAATTGGGACATGGCATGGTGACAAATCTCCATTCAAATCTTGTGATTCAAAACACATTGACATAGGATTCTACCACAAGGGAGGGAAATAATCCATGGATGATGACATTTCTCAGATCAATGCACCAAATGTCCTGGAGATGATCCCAGATAACCCTTTTAAATGGATCAGTGTGGATTACGTGCTTCCCATCAATCAAATAAAAAGGGTGGGCCTAAATTCAAACACTCACTTGACAGGTTCTATAATGTCAGCCATGAAAACTGATCCAGACAGTGTAGGAGAAGTTACCAACTCTACAAACAACAATGAAATCCTGGATGAAAATGTCCCCATTCTATCCCATGAGCTTCAACAATTCTCTGTTTCATCAGTTAGTCTGAAAGAAGTTTCTTTTTCAATGGGGGAAAATGAAGATATTCATCATCAATCCCTTGTCTCCCCTTCAGATCTCTAAAAAGACCTAGTGCCACCAATTAGAATAGAAATGGTTGATTATTATTTTGGATGTAAAAATACCAACTATTCCCCTAACTGTGATATTTTCAATTCATTACCTACCTCCCAAGTATAGGAGAAATAGGTAAAGCGTTAGGAAGGGTAAGAATAGGAATACCTCAGGGATGCCACTCCAACATTTGAGGAATGATTCTCCACCACTGTGGATGAACTCTGATAAATAAATCTAGGTATGGATAAAGATATACAACCCACTCTAATTAGTGTGTCCATAGATCCTGAAGAACAGGAAGTATATACTTCCTTTATGAAGAAACATCGGGACATGTTTTCCTAGAATTACATTGAGATACTAGGCCTCGATCTCGAGGTGGCCAACCATAATTTGGGTTTTCCATAAGATCATTAGGGAAACAAGCAAGAAGCTATAAGGACACAACCAAATCACACCTCAAAAATTGAGTCTGAAGTGGATAATCTCATCAAGACCGACTTCATCCGAGAGTTGTAATATACAAAATGGATAGCCAACATTGTCCCAATTAAGAAGAAAAATGGGAAAATCATATTCTTCATTGAATTTAGAGATCTCAACTGGAATTTTACTAAAGATGACTTCCCAATTTAGATAAAAAATCTTCTAATTGATCTGAATACTGGTTGTCAAGCCCTCTCCTTTATGGATGGCTATTCAGGGTATAACCAAATATGGATAGCCCTAGAAGATGAAAAGGACACAACCTTCAAATCCCCTCAATGAGTATTATACTATCGATTAATTCGCTTTCTCTTAAATAATGTCAGTGCTACATATCAATGTTTCATGCATCACATCTTCAAACCCTTCCTGGGGAAGTTTGTTGAATGATACATTGATGATCTGGTGGTCAAGTCCCAGAAACATTATGACCACTTAGCTAACCTAGAAACCACCTTCCAAAAGTTTTGAGAACATAGTGTAACATCCTGGTTCCGAGTGCCACTCAACAGGTGCCCCGAACCCGGTTTTCTACATGACCTCATGTGCATTTCCCCAAATGCCAGAGGCTATCGACTAGAAGCGAGGGCCCAGGTCTGATAGTGGGGAAACTATGCCCTCATTTTTCAAGTGTAGCGCAGCGGAATACCAGATAAAACATACAACAACAACAGCGGAAGCAAATAAACGTACACAATTTTAAATGAACAACTGCAGTAAAAACAACATACAGTCATATATATATATATATATAATGTTGATGCAACATGCCTCAAGTTATAAGAAAACAACCATAACATGTTACAAAGCAGTACAATACGATACAGAGTACAGAAAAACCAAAACAAAACATCTAGTAGCATCGCGAGCCTAAGCCCGGTCCCATGCTCCCCTACTCCTCAGCAGTAATCAAGTACCTGTATAAGGACCCTTTCCTTTATCCACACCTGAAGAAATGTAATATGTTTGGGCCGAAGACATGACCCAAACAGGGTGTGAGAAATAAATCCTAGTAGGCACCCACCAAAGGCCTATTCCCAACCGTGTGAAAATATGAAACAACAGTGTGCAGTAGTAAAATTAAATAAACTAAGAAGTACTCACAGTAACTAACTTTATCAGTTATATTGCCATTTTATTAGTCTTTTAAACATTCAAGTTAAGATATCACCATAGTGAATATTCTAAGCAAAACAGCCAGTGTCCTCAGACACGCAAACCCTTACCCTCAGGTAATCAGAAACGTAACCCTCAGGTAATTTCCGACAGGCATAACTGATATTTCCCTTAGTCGTACAAGTGTTTCCCTCAGGCACAGAGTCTATTTCACATAGGCATGGAAGAAGTTTCCCTCAGGCCGAAATAACCACTGCCCTCAGGCTAAAGGTAACACTACCCTCAGGCTAAGTAAAGAACTGTCCTCAGGCTAAAAAAGTAACCGGGCCATGCCCAACATAAAAACAAGAAATATACAAAAAATTCATCTCAAGAAAATTCTAAAATCATTAATATAAAGGTATACCCTCAGGTATCCTGGCCAAACAACTAAACAGAGGAACGCACCCCCTGGGTGGTCCTGGATCCAATCATCGATCCCAAACATCAGTTTATTATCACATTTAAATTACCTAATCAATTCTAGGTATTTAATTCAACATGGCCTCATCCATACGACACCCCATTCATGGGCGCGTATCTCAACGGTACACAAAACAAACATTAGTTGGAAAATTAAATACAAATCCACCTACCTTAAACACCCAAGAATGGTATACCCGAACGACGCCTCCTGAAACGTCCAATAATGTCGTAGATCTGAGGTAAAATAATTCTCATGCAACCTCAAATAACTTCCATTATAGGAATAATTGGCAATAACTACGCAAGGAGATGGGAGGGATTACCCATGCGGTTCCAACGTGACTGACAGAAGCGGGAACGGATTCCCGACGCTCGATCTGGAAATCCATGAAGGTTTTGCCATCCTCTCCTGAGCTCCCATCCAGTTCTAAGCCAATCCTATGAACAGGGTTGGCTACTGCCCATTTAATGTGAAAAAAACAAAGTACATGGCATGTACTTTTGACTACATGGTGTGTACTTACCTCATTTAACTGTTCCTCTGGAGGCACCACTAAACTATTCATCCATCGACATAAGTACACGGTGTGTATTTCTGACTACACGGCATGTACTGTCGCCCAGCTGGAGGCTGCTCCCACTGCCTTACTGTTTTGTATGCCGACTGACTACACGACATGTAAAGGACCACTACACAGCGTGTAGTTGGTTTTTACACCCTTAGTCACCAACAAGGCTACACACCCTGTGTACTCATCCCACACGGCCAAAGTACACGACGTGTGGAAAAGTACACGGCGTGTAGTCCCAAAATTTATGATTTCCCCCCATTTTCCTTATTTTCTCAAAAACACTTAAGGAAAAGAGAATGGAAGAAACCCATACCTCAAAAATAAGAACCGGGTTCTTACAAACTTCCCCCCTTAAAGAATTTCTTCCCCGAATTTCCCTTCCACGGGTGGTGAAGAATAAGCTCAGAACAGCTCTGGACACTGAGCATGTACGTCGGTCTCCCGCTCCCAGGTTTCTTCCTGCACTCGGCCGTGCTTCCATATCACCTGTACGAGAGGAACTGACTGGCCTCGTAGAACCTTCGTTCTCCTATCAACAATATAAATCAGATGCTCTTCAAAGGAAAAATCTAACTCAAGCTCAACCTCCTCGGACTGAAAAACGTGAGATGGGTCTGAATGATAACGGCGCAACTGAGATACATGGAAGACGTCATGCATGGCTCGGTACCTCTGTGGTAACTGCAACCAATAGGAAACCGGCCCGACTCTCTATAGAATCTAAAATGGCCCCACATGCCTCGGTGAAAGTTTACCATGTCTCCTGATCTTCATGTTCCCCAACCTCGGTGAAGCACGTAAGAAAACTTGATCCCCAACCACGAACTCCAAGGGTCGTCTACGGTGATCAGTATAAGATTTCTGATGATACTGTCTAGTAGCCGTCCGTTTCTGAATCAACTGGACCTTCTCAGAAGTCTTCTACACAAGATGTGGTCCTAATAAAGCCGCCTCACCTGCCTCTAACCAACATAAGGGTGATCGTCATGGCCTACCATATAAAGCCTCATAAGGTGCCATCTCAATAGTTTCCTAAAAAATATTATTATAGGAAAACTTGACTAGGGGTATATGCTTCTCCCAAGAGCCCCCAAATTCTAGGATTCATGCACGCAGCATGTCCTCAAGCAGTTTTATCGTACGCTCTGACTGACCATCGGTCTGAGGGTGGTAAGATGTGCTCAGAAGCACCTGTGTACCCAGTGCCCTCTGAAAATTCTTCCAGAAACGAGATGTAAAACGGGCATCCCTATCTGAAACAATAGAACAAGGGACCCCATGAAGATGTACGACCTCTCAGATATAAAACATCCCGAGCTCGTCAACACTGAAGGTCTTCTTGATTGGAAAAAAGTGAGGTACCTTCATGAGTCTGTCCACAACAACCCACATGGTGTCATTGCCTCGAGGTGACCTCGGCAACCCAGTCACGAAGTCCATAGTGACATCATCCAATTTCTACTTCGGGATAGGTAACTGTTGTAATAGTCCGGATGTCCTCTAATTCTCCACATTCACCTTCTGACAGGTGGAACATCTCGTAACAAAACCAGCTATCTCGCTCTTCATACCCGGTCACCAGTACTGACGCCTCAAGTCACGGTACATCTTGGTAACTCTGTGATGAACTTCCCAGACTGAAGCATGAAACTCCCACATCAGCTCCTCGCGTATATCCCCTAGAACCCACACTCATCCATGGAAACAAAAAACTTCATCATCACCTATCGACCACCCAGGAGAAGGGTCCTCACTTGCCACCGACTCCCGTAGAACTAGGACTTCTGAATCGGATAGTTGTCTCATCCTCACTCTATCCAGGAGGGTAGAGGTCACATCTAAATATGAAAGATAGGTCTACCCCTGACTGTCATGCACCTCAAGATGCATCTCAGAGAACAAATCCATCAGCTTCCATTCACTACTGGCCTCCTACACTGCCTGTATCTGAGTCTTCCTGCTCAGTACATCAGCTACTGCATTACCCTTACCAGGTGTATAGGCAAGCTCAAAATCGAAGGAATGAAGTTATTCAACCCACCTTCGCTGTCTCAGGTTCAAGTCATGCTGGGTAAAGATTTACTTGAGACTTTTGTGGTCCGTGAACACCATAAAATGTTCTCCCAAGATATAATGTATCCAACAGTGCAACGCATGAACAACTGCAGCCAAATCGAGATCATGCATCGGGTAATTCCTCTCATGTGGCCTCAACTACCGAGACCCGTACGCAACTACTCGATCGCCCTGCATCAACACAACTCCTAGCCCAATACCTGATGAATCACAGTAAATTTTATAGCTCTTCCCCTGCTCTGGGAGTATCAGGATCGATGCTGATTTCAACTTTCCCTTCAGCTCCTGGAAGGTTGTCTCGCAAGATTCTGACCAAATGAACTTCACACCCTTCTTAGTCAAACCCATCAACGGTGCTGATAAGTGGGAGAAGTCATGTATGTAGTGTCTGTAGTAACCATCCGGCCCCAAGAAACTCTGTATCTCAAACACGTTCTTGGGATACTCTCAGGAAACTACTGCTCTCACCTTCTCTGGGTATACTGCAACTCCTGCCTCCGAGATGATATGACCCAGGATGTGAATCTGGTCCATCTAAAAGTGTCAATTTGAGATCTTAGCATATGGCCAATTCTCTCTCAGTGTACTCAATACGATCTCAAGATGGGTGGTATGGTCATGTAGAGTGTAAGAGTAAACTAAGATATCTTCCACGAATACTACTACAAAAGAATCTAGATAAGGATAAAACACACGATTCATTAGATCCATAAAAACTTTTGGCGCGTTCGTGAGTCCAAACAGCATAACCAAGTACTCGTACAGACCATATCTGCTCCAAAAAGCTGTAAGCGGTATATCTGATGGTCTCACACGCAGCTGATGATATCCGGATCTCAATTAAATCTTTGATAACACTCATGCCCCCCTAAGTTGATCAAAAATATCATCAATCCTCGGCAAGGGATATCGGTTCTTGACCATCAACTGGTTTAGCTTCTGATAATCCACATAGATTCTAAGGGTACCATCTGCCTTCTTCGCAAAAAGGACTAGAGAACCCCAAGGAGAAGTACTGGGTCGGATGAAACCCTTTTCCTGTAACTCCTCTAACTATCTCTTGATCTCCTAACACTCTAGTGTAGTCATCCTATAAAAAGGAATGGACACCGGTGCTGCTCCTGGCATAAGTTCAATAGAGAAATCCACCTCATGTTCCGGAGGAAGACCTGAAAATTCGCCCGGGAAGACATCCCTGAAACGATCAACCACTGGATAAAAAACCTTCTGACAAGTCCCCTGGTCGTCCATATATAAGCTCGAAATCTGGGCTATGATACCACCTCACCCATGATGCTCTGGTCCAGCTCGACTCGCCTGAACATCCCAATCGCCCTTGTATAGAAACTCTCTGCCCTCTGGTGATGTGAAACTCACCCTACGACGATAGAAATCCACAAAGGCTCAAAAGGGAACCAACAAGTCCATCCCAAGAATGACATCATAGCTCACCATCTCTAAGACATAGAGGTCCCAAAGGAAGTGACACCCACAAACCTCAAGGGGGAACTCCTTGCACTGACTCACACCAGCCATTCTAGTCCCCAACGGAGTGTCTAGCATCATAACATCAGAAGAAGAAGAAACATAGAGCCCAAGGATCTCCACAATGGGCACAGATATGAAACTATGTATAGTAACCATATCAAAAAGTACTGAAGATAAAACAGAAGCTACTAGAATAGTACCTCTGACTGTAGAAGGTCTGGGATACTACTCTTATTGGGTCTGCTGCAATACATATGCATGCCCAGTGTCGTGGCCCTATGACACAGCATAGCTACCCTGAGTTGTCCCACCCTACTGCCTCTGAGATCCTGGTGTCTGGCTACCACGACCACGACCACCATCTCTGCCTACACGCCCTGATGTATTCTAGTTCCCCAACTGGTAAGAAGTTGTTGGTCCTACCCCCGCACGCGGAGTCTGCACAGAAACCCTCTCACTAGCCACTGGAGGAAATGCCCTACAAAAGCATTGCAGATGACCCATCTTTCCGCAAGCTTGGCACTCCATTGGGTCTCGTGGACACTGAGTTATCTTATTCCCCTCCTTACCACACTGGTAGCATATGACCTGGACACTTGAAACATTCTTCTGGCTGGCACTGCCACCCTGAGAGAAGTTCATCTATCTCTTCCTCTTACTAGTAGAAATAGTACCAAAAACTGGTGTTGAACTGCCCTGGCCCACACCACTAGCTTCCCGCAGGTTCCTATCTGTAATCAGCACCTATTTCACAATAGCATATACTGGAGGAAATCTGAAAACATTCACCAGTGCTCGGATGTAATAATGAAGTCCATCCTCAAAGCTTCTGGCTCTCAGTGTCTCATCGCCCACCAGAACGGGTGAAAATGCTGAATCTCGGTGAAACGAGCAGAATAATCCATCACCGACATAGCACCCTACTGCAGATTCATGAACTCTCGAGCTCGATCTGCCCTCAGCGTCTCTAGGAAGAAGAAGTCATAGAAGGCTGTCTAGAAATCTTCCCATGCCATGTCTCTGTGATTCTCTGACTGTGTGGTAACATCCCACCACCTCTTGGTAGAATCACGTATCATATAAGTTGCGATCTTGACCCTCTTCCCTGGAGGCGTCTCCAGGTGCTCAAAAATAGTCTTCATAGACTCCAGCCAAGACTCTGTAGCCTTTGGTCTGCCATCCCCTGAGAACATAGGAGTATGCTGTTATTGGAATATACGAGTCAGCTCATCCATTGATGTGGCAGCCAGTGGTGCTTTCTGAAAGGTTTGCATGAACCGCATAAAGCCTTCACGGAACTGCGCCTCTGCGCCTGTGTCTGGTATAAAGGTTAGCGCTGCATCTGGCTCTACTAGAGGATCCACTGGTAGCCTATGGACCACCATTTCTTGAGTATACTCGTTGCCGCTCTCCTGGTGAACAACACGTGAACCTCTCAGTGTCATGACACTACAAGGTCAAACGCACACCTTAGATCAAGATTATCACTATTTGAAAACAAAGGAACCAAAAGGGAAACAGGAGGTAGAAAGCATTCAAGATTTGAAAAACAAGACTTCACGGCGTGTATACTGACTACACGGAAAGTACCTGACCTGTATTCCCTGCCCGGGTCCTTTTACATGTCCAAGACACACATCACCTGTTGAACAAAACTACACGGCCTGTATATAATCTACACGGCGTGTATGGTGTAATTTTCCAACTTCCCATGTCTTTTGTGACACCGCCGACTACTCGGCTTGAACTACACAACGTGTTACACCCGCACATGGTGTGTACACTACCTCATTTCCCAGTCACACGGATAAGTCCACGCGGTCTTTCCTTGGAAAAGACTACACGGCGTGTCCCACAGGTACACGACGTGTTCTAGATGAGATTTGTTGACCCGTGTTGTTAGTTTCATGGCCGGATACACGGCTCACACTACACGACATGTTACAGATGGTCACGGTGTGTACATGAAAGGATTACACCGACCCGTGTTGTTAGTTACACGGACAGATTCTAGGTCATACTACACGGCATTTTCCATAATGGACATGGCGTGTATATCCTAAGGTCTCCTCCATCCGTGTTTTTAGTTACACGGGCGGACTCCGGGTAAACACTACACGGTGTGTACATCCAGTACACAGCGTGTTCGTACCAAGAATTTTCCTTCCCTATGTCCCTGCCCACACGGTCTATGACACGGGGAGGACTACACGGCATGTACTTAGGGTACACGGTGTGTACACAAAAAGTTTTCTTTTTCTTCCCGAACAGAAGAACATACACGGCGTGTTTAAGGTAATACACGGCGTGTATACTGGGTTTCTGGACAGTATGCCTCAGAAACTTCTCTGGAACCCAGAAAATAATGAAAAACAACAACACCTAAGTTCCAAATTCCAATCCTTGAGGGGCCATACTCCCCGCGAATCAAAGTTTGACATCTTATATGTGTTATAACCAGATAAACAGCCAATGATCCACCAAATTTCAGTCAATGAGGGCCCATACTCCCCAAAATCCAAATTTTGGCGTCCATTCTATAAAAAGGCTCACACAATAATACCCTATAAAATAGTAGGTATCTATCAAATCAGCTATCACAACATCATGCTTTTACTAGCACAACATCTATCACAACAACATGCAATGTCTAATACACCTACATGGCATGGAAACTATGCATGATATGTGATTTCTAGCATGTGCCTAAATGATGCATGAGATGGAATACCCTCATCTCATCAGGTTGCAACTAGATATAACCCATGAATAAGATATAAATAGCACAATCACAAGTGTGTCACCCTTCGGTGAAAAACAATTCAACTGTAAAATTGCAAAATCAGAAAAATTGCAATATGAGGTAAATTGGATTTTCCCTGTACATGGGTTATCTACGCTTGGGCACAAATTATTACCAACTACTGTTCTCGTCCTATCCCTAACTAAGTCTCCAAATAGTAATTCAAAGAAAAGAATGCCTCTGATACCACTTTGTAACGTCCAGGTTCCGGGTGCCACTCAACAGGTGCCCCAAACTCGGTTCGCTACGTGACCTCAAGCGCATTTCCCTAAATGCCAGAGGCTGCCGACTAGCAGCGAGGGCCCAGGTCTGATAGTGGGGAAACTATTCCCTCATTTTTCAAAGTGTAGCGCAGCGGAATACCAGATAAAACATACAACAACAACAAAAGAAGAAAAATACATACACAATTTTAAATGAACAACTGCAGTAAAAACAACCAACAGTCATATATATATATAATTTTGATGCAACATGCCTCAAGTTCTAAGAAAATAGCCAGAACATGTTACAAAGAGGTACAATACGATATAGAGTATAGAAAAACCAAAACAAAACAGCCAGTATCATCGCGAGCCTAAGCCCGGTCTCATGCTCCCCTACTTCTCAGCAGCAATCAAGTACCTGTATAAGGACCCTTTCCCTTATCCACACCTGTAGAAATGTAATCTGTTTGGGCTGAAGACATGACCCAAACAGGGTGTGAGAAATAAATCCCAGTAGCCACCCACCAAAGGCCCGTGCCCAACTATGTGAAAATATGAAACAACAGTGTGCAGTAGTAAAATGCAATAAACTAAGCAGTACTCACAGTAACTAACTTTATCAGTTATATTTCCATTTTATTAGTCTTTTAAACATTGAAGTTAAGATATCACCATAGTGAATATTCTAATCAAAACAGCCAGTGTCCTTAGACATGCAAACCCTTACCCTCAGGTAATCATAAACGTAACCCGCAGGTAATTTCCCACAGGCATAACCGATATTGCCCTCATACGTACAAGTTTCACCCTCAGGCATAGATTATATTTCCCACAGGCACGGAAGAAGTTTCCCTCAGGCCGAAATAACCACTACCCTTAGGATAAAGGTAACACTGCCCTTAGGCTAAGTAAGTAACTGGGCCATTCCCAACATACAAACAAGAAATATACAAACAATTCCTCTCAAGGCAATTCTAAAATCATTAATATAAAGGCATACCCTCGGGTATCCTGGCCAAATGGCTAAACAGAGAACGCACCCCCGGGGTGGTCCTGGATCCAATCATCGATCCCAAACATCAGTTTATTATCACATTTAAATTACCTAATCAATTCTAGGTATTTAATTCAAAACTGCCTCATCTATACGACACCCCATTCATGGGCGCGTATCTCAATGGTACACAAAACGCACATCAGTTGGAAAATTAAACACCAAGCCACCTACCTTAAACACCCAAGAACGGTACGTATACCCAAATGACGACTCCTGAAATGTCCAAGAAGGTCATAGATATGAGGTAAAATAATTCTCATTCAAACTCAAATAACTTCTATTAGAGGAATAATTGGAAAGAACTACGCAAGGAGATGGGAGGGCTTACCCGTGCGGTTCCAACGTGACCGACGAAAGCGGAAACAGATTCCCGATGCTCTATCTGGAGATCCATGAAGGTTCGTTCGTCCTCTCCAGAGCTCCCATCCGATTCTAATCCAATCCTGTGAACAGGGTTGGGTACTACCCATTTTAAGTGAAAAAAACAAAGTACACGGCGTGTACTTTTGACTACACGGCATGTACTTCCCTCATTTAATTGTTCCTCTGGCGGCACCACCAAACTGTTCATTTGTCGACATGAGTACACAAAATGTATTCTCGACTACACGGTGTGTACTGTCACCCAGCTGGTGGATGCTCCCACCACCTTACCATTTCATCTACCGACTGACTACACGGCGTGTAAAGGACCACTACATGGCATGTAGTCAGTTTTTACACCCTTAGTCACCAACAAGGCTGCACACCCTATGTACTCATCCCACGTGGCCAAAGTACACGGCATGTGGAAAAGTACACGGCATGTAGTCCCAAAATTTAGGATTTTCCCCCATTTTCTTTATTTTCTTAAAAATACTTAAGGAAAAGAGAAAGGAAGAAACCCGTACCTCAAAAATAAGAATCGGGTTCTTACACATAGCTTGAATATGAACACCTTGAAATTTGATTTTTGGGTAACCTTGGGGAATTTTATTAGCTTAGTTGTACACCATTATAGCATCAAAGTTGATCTTGAGAAAACTAAATAAATCCTTGTAATTTCACATCCTAGAAACCTTAAAGAGTTAAGTGGACATCAAGTAAATTTTTCCCTCAAGAGAGACCTCCTCTATTCCCTAATAGCATACTTTGGATTCAGGAACCACAAGATCATGAATCAAGATTCCCTAATGGATAACTAAAAAAATTAGAACATTCTTAGCCCACAAACCCTATTTAGGTCATTATTTCAAACTTTATAGTCAAATATGTTTAACCTAAAACACTTTCCCTTTTAGTATAACTTGCATGACTTTAAACTTCATGTAAAAAGAGATGTAGTACTCACAAGATTGAAAACCCACAAAGGGAACTCTATGAAAATATTGAGTCTCAGCTCACTAAACTTGTGTATGAATAGTTTAGGTAAAATATCAAGTGATAAAAATATAAAATACACAATGTTTGTGGGGTTATCAATAAAATCCTATCAATAGTCAAACTACGCTCTCTAGGCCCCATGTATTAGGTAAAAAATAGAGCATTTTCCCCATCCAAATTGTTGCAGTTACAACTAATTGATACAATGAGCTGCCTTGTTACACAAATTATATTTAAGGTTATAATATGATCATAGGAAAAAAACAAGGATGAAGACACAAATTATTGGGATAGAAAAATTCTTTTTCATTTTTGTTTCATAATGTAGGGGAACTTCCACATGTCGGAGTCTCACTAAAAAAAATTATAGTTTTTCCTCAATATGGGCTTTGAGAAGATTAATTTTACCCCAGGAAGCTATTTCAGCTTCCCGAAGCTCTTCCATTTGTGTATTAGCAGCCTCCTTAGCTTTATGGAGCTTCTCCTGCTCTTTGCTAACAACTTATCTCCTCCATGTCAAAGCCCCTATTAGGGATCGATGAATTTGGACTACCTCTTCTTGTGTGGCATTAAATTCTTATTCAAGTCACATTATTTGGAAATAATTCTCATCAAGATGATCTTGATACTCCTCCATGTACTTAGAATGGATGGAATCAGCTTATATTGTGACATATATAAGTTCCTCAAACTGGTCATCCTGATGTGCCTTAGCTTACTTCACTCTTCTCTCCTCTTCCCTTTGTCGAATTATCACCTTTACCATATCATAGATCTCAGGATAATTAAATCCAATATATCCCAACATAGAAAGCTTTAATGGAAGTCAGCAAAGTCATGATGGAGTTTCCTCAAGAGTTTTATCCCTAACTATCTTCCATATATCTTTCCAAATGAGAATAAGTGTAGGATAGAAAGATTCTTGTATATCTAGATTAGACTAAAATCTACTTTCATAGGGAGATACATAATATGAGATCAATGCAATCAGAAAGCCTCTTTCTTCTGCTCCCTCAAAAGTATCCCCAACCTCAACTACCAATGTTGGTGGAGCTGGCATGGAATCCCCCATCTCAATCCCAATTTCCAAATTCGACGACACTAAAGAGGAAATAACACTTCTCATTAGCATTATAAGGTCAAAAAGTAGTGAGGGAGGTAAGAAGATAAAAATATTTTATGACACTCACCCATTATTAGATCAACTAATGGAACCGGTACCTCTCTAGCACCCCCAACCTCAACTCTTGGGGACAGGACCTCCTAACGAGGAGCATCCTCTTAAGTCTGCTCAGTGGATGAAATCAAAGACCCCCTAGAATCCCACACTTTGGGATTCTCAACTATTGTTCCTTTGATAGCAGGAATAGGGTGGACTTAATTTCCATGTTCTTGAAGTTACTTAGAAACATTCTCTATATAAAAAGATATACAAGTTGTGCTCTGATTTGAAACATCAGGTGAAAGAAAATCAATAATGTTTGCAAAGTTAAAGAATGATAAAACTCACATCCTTCCAATTCCTTATGGAAATACTTCAACTCCTTGAGAGGACCTGGTATATCAATGCTTGGATTAATTACATCCATCATGTCATGATAAATATCACTAATCCTTACAGCATCCTCACCAGTAAATGTATTCAAGGAAGGTTTCTCAGAACCCGAATTGGATCCACCAATGATCCCCTATGCTAACTTCTCAACAAGCATAACATCGTCAGCCCCTACAGAGTCAGGGTAGGCATCAACACTAGCATCAGACCATCTAAGATCCCTTTCATCCCCTTCCTAGGTGACAATAGGATCAACATTGACTACCATAGGGTCCTCTCGTGTGAGCGATGGATCTAAAATATCATGAATAAGGAAAATTCAAAAACGGCACATGATGCCCAAAGGGAGTACATCTAACATTACAACGACCCTCTTTCTTCTATGTGGAAGTGGGGGAATATGTATTTTCATCTTTTGATTCTTTTTCCATAAAGATAACGGATTCATCAATATGAATTTGTACCTCCCTCATAACATCCTCCTCGATCCTTGAAGGACTGGTACCAAACCCATTAAGGGGATAAAGTGATGAAAATCCTACAAAAGATGAGTATGGTTAGAGAAAGTATGTTGAGAAAATTATGATATCAAATAAAGGAACAAAGGGTTTTTGTGACTCATTCATCAGGCCAACTTTAATTCCATCTTTCACATCCTATCATGAGATAGCTAAGAACCTTCATTACTCTTCTTGGCGGCAGAGATCTAAGGTAACGGTCGAGGGGTTCTTGCTTCCATCAATTCTACCATGGTCCTCTGACCTGGGGATAGTTCTGGGGACCCAAGGGCCTCATCCACTTTCTCAATAAGGGTGCCTTTGGGTATATACTTTGGTGACCTAGGCACCTTTTTTTCTTCTCTTATATCTCCTCCTTCTTTGTATTCTCTTCTAATATGAAAAATAAAATCCCCACAAGATTAATGATAGTGGGTGAAAGAGTAGGAAAGAGAAATAAGAAAAGAGAAATACATCAGTAGGTTTAATTTAAATGTCTCATTCCTCCCTAGGATGAATAGTTAACCCTTCAAGAACTCCTTGGTCCAGCATATCAGACACTCATTTTAAAAACAAGACCTGATCATCGGTTGTGTATATTAAAGCCTTCAACTCCTGGAAATACTTCATTACCTCAGCCAAATTATTTTTAGAATGGATATCAGATGGTTCTCTGATACCTTCCAACTCTAGGATTCATAGATAGTTCTATAGAAACTCTCATTCATCCCTTACATTATGATTCATGCTCTCCAAAAATTAGATTTCTAAGGGTCATGTGTAGTTTGGCTCTGATATGGTTGGCTATAAAGAAGGCTTGATTCCCTTAAATTGGGAATCCTCTTTAGGCATTATTTCTCTTTCAAAATAATGAGGGGAGGAGATAAGGGCCCCCTCTTGATAGTGATGATTGTACCACCTTGGAAACGGAGGTGTTGTATTCTCAACACTAGCATGCTTGGCGATCTTTGTCTGAGAATGTTTCGAAGGCTTCAGAGCCTCCACATCATCTTTGGATCAGACCTTTTTACCACACATACCACGACCAGTAGTTTTCATGGTCTCCACTCGATAAATTCATTTTTTCAATTCCCCTTGAGGGTATGAAGAGATCCATGCCTTGTAAAGTCCAACCTCCATCCTGATTGAATCCTTTGACGAAGGCATCATGATTGATATTTTGTATACCTGTAGAGCTATCAGGATCCATAACTATTGGGCTACCATCAAATTCTTCGCATGTATAACATGCATAAGGGTAAAGGTGCTTAACTGTTGAAGACATTTAAACTGAAGAGAAAATTGATAAGGAGAATAATCCTCGCAGATGATCTCACTATCAATACGAGCTACCAATACACTATCCCTAAATGCTATCATGTATAACCTCAACTCATAATTCTTCTTCTTACCATTGTTGGTAAATAATATGGTCTTTGGGTTACCATAAAAAAAGAAATTAGAGTCTCCAGATACATTCAATGCCCTCAGTACGTCTTCATGCTTTAGGTTCAGAGGATAAATCTTAGAGACTTCATGAAAAAATTGGTGGAATTGGTAATTGGGGATTTTAATTGAACTCGGTATTGTATATGAGATAAAATGTGCTTCAATATACCCCCACAACACCTAAAATGGCCCTACAATTATAAATAAGGAATTTCTATTATATGTATGCAACAATAAGTGATAAATAATTTTCATAATAGGGGCATCCAACCCTGTGTACTTCCCCTCTATTAATTTGGTCATGATAAAAAAAATCCCTAGCCTCACATCGCCACTAGACTTGTGGGATGAGATTAGGTAAATGGTTAGCCACATAGTGAGGAAACCGGCCAGGTGAATCTTCACATTGATCTTGGGATTAACCTTATAACCCTAGTGGGTATACTACCCATTTTCTAGTGTGGTAATAAATGTACTAGAAGCACCCCAATTCTCTATAGTGGGGAAAATAGTAGGGTGCCCACAAGTATGTACCTCCCCTACCGATTCTAAGAAAGTCTTAATCCATGTTCTTGCATGGATGTCAACCCTGGGGAAAGGATTTTGGTTTCTCCATAATTTCTTTTCTATCTTGAAGAGCTCGTGGGCCAATAGTGATTTCCTCTCAGCATCAACCCACATTGTATTTAGTGGGATAAACTCATCATACATTTCCCCAAGAATGGGGACCCCATAAATTTGGTAGAAATCCCATAGTATGATGCCAACTTTACCATGCATCAAGTGAAATGAATTTGTATGCAGACTCCATCAGCTTGGTAATTCAGGGATGATGTCTTGGTTCTTATAAACATAGATCTTTCCTACCCAAACAGCCTCATAAAAATAAATATCATACAACTCCTTTTTTAATTCTATACAAGTTTGGAAAACTCAAAACACCCACATCCACTCAGGCTTGACTCCCCCTCCAGAGTGAAAGTCCCATATTTCCTTTCATCCTTGCGTTTGATCTATCTATAAAGCATGGATGGTTGAGTCATAACAATGAGTCCACTACTCTTGGATATGCGGCTTCGAAACTGGAGTGCAGCTGCTATGATGCATAATACAGCCGATAAGGACTATTCCTTCCTTAATAAAAACATCCTTTGAGGAGATGTTATCAGAAGGGTAGTTGACATGCTTCATAAACCAAAACTTTGATAATTATTTCTTAAACATTGGGATATGGGCATCCCTCAAAAGCCTTTTCCCATATAGATGAAGGTAGTCTCTTCATGGGTACTCTCATTGATATGGTATCAAATACTTTTCCAGATCCAAAATAGTAGATTCAATGATTTTATAATAATTAGGCTCGACAACATTGATCATTTTAGAAGAACGTATAGTAGCTTTCTCAGTTGCATTCATCGAAACATCCATTAAAAACCTATAATAAGGCACAAAGTTCTCTTATTAAGTTGAAATATTGACTTAATAAAGTTCAAATTTTAACTTAGAAGAATCCCAAAAAAATAGAAAAGGGAAGAATTCGTGCAGGTCCCTCGACAAGGGCTCTCATGCAGCCATTTTGATCAAGTCCTTTATGCAATTACCTCGATGATATTCCTCAACTAGGATCATCGCCACGGTAATTTTGTGTAGCCTGATCACTCAGGTGGTTGTACCTTTATATAACCCTCAAGAGACCTTTACAAAATCAAAGTATGATGTAGTTGGGCGGATGACCTGCACAACGAGAGTGGAAATCATAAACTCAAAATGTGAGGAAAATAAAAAAAGGGGATAGTGGTATTTATAGACACCACTGGTCTACGTCGTGTGCCTATTATAATTCCCTACTCCCAACACCTATACATTGGGCCACCACCAGACACCCTGTGTGGAAACCCTAAGTTGATAACCTTTATAGAGACGCTACATGATCTACCATTTCCCCCTTTCATAATCTTTTCCCCATTTTCACCTCAGGACTAGACCCTCCTCTTTCATTCGGATCCAATACTGAGAAAGGGATTTTGTAAACACTCCATTTTATCAAGGAGTATGAAAATATTGTGAAGGATGCCTTTTTCATGTTAAATTACTAAAGGGACCTTCCCAAGTCAACCTACATGAACATACCTTTATGTGTTATGAAGGCTACACATATCATCTGTGTGCCCAAAAGGGGTAGGAAACCCCTACACTAGGAACCTATTCTGTGGACATGTGTGGAAAACCTCCTTCAACCAGGGTACCCTATTTTCCTATAAATAATACCCTTGGGTGCCTCATTTGAACAACTGAAAAATTAGAAGAACCCCTGGAGCTCTGATTGCGCAACACCTTCATGCAGGTCCTCTAAAACTTCTCAGTTAGCTCTCAAAAACCCAAGATAAGACAAAATTAAAGGGGATGTGTGAAGATAAAAGTCCCTTTAGGGTCTAAAAAACAAGACACCTTTATGAGGACCCTTATTCTGTAATAGGAATCCACTTGCATGAGACCCCTTCTTTAAGAAAGGACCTACGCAAGACCCATCCAGGGACACCTGAGGAGACCTGTGGTGCTTAGGATAAAGCCTCTCCCAAGTGTTGTTACCTAGGTGGTTCATGTAAAATGGGATATTAATCTCATGTAGGTCTATACCCCCTTGTACAAATAACTTTTAGTTCCTACCAATCCCTGTGCCAAATACCTGTGCCTAATACCTGCATGGAACACATGTGCCAAGCACCTGCACCCAGGACCTGCGCGAGTCACCCTTTGAGCCCTTATTCAAATCCATACATGGAAGGGCCTATCCTTCTTTGGTTACCTTGTCTGATATGGATCAATTTTAAGCCTCCAATGATTCCTCTGGACTTGCACAACCATGGTGAGTGGCACACCAACATTTCCCCCATTTGGGTGTGTGTTCCTACGGTCATAGGTTTCCCGCATTTGTTTGGTTGACTGGTCAGGGTCCTCAGGGTAAATATGAGTGTGTATTCCCATGGTCACAAGGCCCCCTACCCTACGAAACATGTTATATAGTTCATGGTCTTAGATACTAGGGTTATGATCATGTCCTCCCCTTCTCGTTTCTGAGACCTGGAGCCACTAATTCTGGGCAGGGAGGGTGAGGATTATGCTTTCTTTTCCATTCAACATGGAATGAGATCCTCTTCCCTTACTGCAGAACCAATGTCAGGGCATCCCTCCTAGAGTAAGCTCCTAGCATTTCTTGTAGGAGGTTTCACTCTTACTCCTCTCTACCTCTTAGCCATTACCTGGGGTTCCACTTCTTTCTCCATACCCTGGACTCATTCTAGGTTAAATTAAAGAGAGGTAAGTTTCATAGCCCTAACCTATTCCACCAATGGAAGTGGGGGGAAAGTAGATGAGAACACTCAACACCCCATACCTCTCCCTTTGGGTTTTTTCACAATTCCCACCTATGGACTAAATTAGGTTTTGTGGTATCTCGAATCATTCGTTTCCTCTTGTTTCTCACACCAAGCATGACTCGTGTGGGATTATAGGTTAATGGTGATCATGAAATCACCATTATCCATTCAACCTATCGAACTATGAGAAATATTATTCTTATTACAATAAAGATATGTAAGATACCCAACTAGGGCTTGAGCTCAATAGGAGTCCTCTTTAGGATTAATCTCCAATCACAACCCCATTAAATTGTGCATCCTCCTCAAGAGTAAGCCCCAAAATAAACCCCCAAATCACTGTGAGTATAGACATGCCTCTTAGACCATTTATAAGGGAATAATCTTTAAGAGTAATCCCCAACTTAATCCTCTTAAATGGACATACTTCTCTATGATCCAAACCTTCAATGGCCTCCATATGTGTAGGTCCTCGCCATAAAACTATGTGGGCTTTGATTTCCGTCCAAATGGGATATATAGGAAGCCTCCATGAGGTCCAAACCCAACACCCCAAATCAACTATATCCTCTATAGTTCACATTACCAATAGGGTCTAATTAAACCTTATAAACTCATACCCCTTCTAGGTTCCTTGGGATGATTTGGAATAATTCCCACACCAAAATTTGACTAGGCAACTTCCGTCTAGACATCCTTGCCACATGGCGTTAAACTGTACAGATGGGTCCTTATCAAATGACCTTAAAAGGTATGATGTGTCCCATTAAGTGACACTGAACATCATGGGTTATGATTCCTTTCATAAGGATACATATGAATCCCATCATATGGGTTTGATCCCAACTTCAAAACAACTCATGTCTCCCTGGATGATAATATACTCTAGATCACCCTACTCTGCGGCTAGAAAACTAACATCATCACAATAACGACCAAAGAATCCTTAATTTTTACATAATAGGATATCATTTATGGAGGACCTCATATACATATAGATATCTCCATTGATGAATAACCTTATCTACATAGAGATGATTCTACATTCCATACATTCTAATAATTGATTGTTAATTCTAGGGTGACCTATATCATACTTGGGAATTAATAAAGGATTTGAGAATATGTATTAAATCTATACGAGAATCCCGTAGTAGTAAATAATTACCCCCAAAAGGGTGTGATGAGCCCGGACTCCCATCCTTTCGACCAATGTGAGTTCTCAAGTATCCTTGGACAAACCTCCCAAAAAGCACTTTCCTTTGAAAATCAAGTCCCCTTGGATACATAACTATTGTGTGTTTACAGTTTCATGGATAGACCCATTGGAAACCATTCAAAAAAATTGATTCTTAACCCAAACATATCTCCATGGGGAACAACATTATACCAATAATAATCATTTTGATACTATATATGGATATACATATTTTATAAATAACCACAACCCATTACAACCCTCTATACACATATATGGTAAAACTTAACCATCATGAATACTAGACCATAATACTACCAAGAAAAGAGAGCTAGGGAAGAGGTGGTAGTTATCCATATATCGTTAACACTAATACGTTTGGGAAAAACCCTCCCATAGTCCACTAGGTGTCGATCGACCTAATCAACATCGGTGGGGTAGTTCATGAAATCAAAAAACATGTGGGGTATAATACATATCATAACCACATTATGGGCATAACCTATTCATAGTCTCAATTACAGATATCTTCACTCAGACACATGGATTCCAATGTTATATACTAGATATCCTATAAGCACACAAGCATCAATAAAGACTTACATTAAATTACTTATTTATTTTTTAACATTTAACCTTGAACTATTTAATTCTTTAACCATTAATCAACATTATTTCAATCCATTTCTTTAATCATAAAAGTAAATTTCATGCCCTACAGACATAATCCAATAGATTCCATGGTTTCTGAAGAGTATCAACATTTCATTCTATTAATAACCCACCTCTTAGGTTAAAACATTTATTAAAAATTCTTACCATTCCATAATTCTGGGTATTCTAGGAAACATCCTAAGCTACCATCAAAATAGATACATAACCCAGCACATCCATCTGCCTCAAGAAGTGGGGAAATGAATGTAGATAAAAAGGAAACCTAGCCATTCTACCATTAAATATATTCAATGATCAAGAATCCCTTATTTCAAAACATAAAAGGGTAAGCCCATATTCAACCCGTTCCATAATCTATGGTTCCATACCTGACACCCTCATGCATATCACCATGTATCTTTCCATCACATGTGTTAAATTCTACCAAAACCTCAGTCCTCCCTCCCCATATTTCATTATCCATCCCAAAATCATATCACATCGCATAGAAAGGATCACATACATATCACACAAAAGGAATAAAAAACCAACAAGGTCAATAGGGAAACTATGACCTAAAACAGGGCATCTTTCCTTCACAAGAAAACAAGCTCTCATGGCCCCAAACATAAGGCATCCATCCTTTATAAATAATTGGCACTATCAGCCCCAAGAATTTTTAATTATGAAATAGTTAGTTTTTATTCCATCTTGAATTAAATGATTAAATTATCACAGGATCCAAATATGGGTAACCTAAAGCATCAGCTATAACGAGCTATCAAAATTATTTAAACATAATTTCTAGTATTTTATAGATTTAACAATCTTTTAAGAACAATAATTCTCATTTTACATGCCTTTTTATCCTTTCAAAATTAACAATAATTCCAACTTCAACTTATTTACCCAATTCCATTAACACATGGAATAAAATATTCAATTAAACATGCATTTTTCATCAATTTGAATACCATAAAATAGTAATAAACACTATATTTATTAAATACACCTCTTCATTGATTCTTTAGCAAACCAAAAAATTATTACTGGATTTAGATTCTTTATCTAATTTCTTTAATTTAAAAATGATAAACCTAGAATAAAAACATGATAAAAAAAGAATAGTATAGATATCACACTATATAGTAAATCAATAGGAAAACTATTATCATTGTGGAAAACATTGACATGTGATCGCTAAACATAAACCAATTTCTTTTTTTAATCTAGTTTAATCTTTATTAGGTTAATTCCAAAAAAATATAAAGGGATAAACTATAGTCAATTTATGATTTCACATAAAATAAAGGCAAAGAAATTAATCTCCTACCTCAAACCTATAACATTATTGAAACATAAATGGAATGATAACACGAATCTTTGATCACCTCTTCCATAAGGAAACTGCAATCTTCTAATGACATCATGTGAAGAAAACATCAGAAAATGATAAAAAAAATATCCATTAGAATGATGGATATCATCTTCTATAACATGGAAATAAAGATGATAGGAAAAAGAGATTAAATAGAGGAGAAACCGTAAGAAAAATAGGATCAACCTACCTCAGACCACCACAGATTTATCTCTAGAATCTGGGTCTCAATTCCTATTTAAAGGGGGATTCAAAGACTTAAAAAATCACCCCAGGGTGCCTAGGGATTGAGAGAAAAGAGTGGAATAAAAGTGGGTTTGAGGACCTCTAGGTATTTATAGTTATAGTGATCTTTATAAGACCACAGTGCTGACCCTATGACCTCAGTGCATCACTGGAGGGCTACGAAGAAATCCCTATAGACCATGGAATAGCCCCTTGGTCAACTAAAAGTCTAATATCTATAGCTATATCCACAACACAGATGCTATGAACCCATGGGAAGGGATTATCATGCAACCTACCACCATGTTGTAGAACCCCCTTTTCTAATAGGGAGGGTACATTTCAACCTAAGAACCATGGTGCAGCTACCCCCTAAAATGGAAGAGATTTCTAAAATTTCTACGTAATAGCCTCCTTGATCCATACCATAGTTATCGACCACCAAGAAGGGCCTACGTCGAAGAAAACCACCATGGCGTAGCCACCTCAATTTTGGTAGTATCTCCATTAATACCTATTATTCCATAACTTAGAGATCACAATATAGAAGCATTACTTATGGAACATCCCATGGATCCACGCCACAACCTGGCCAAAAATGGAGGTGGTACCCCTCTTTTCCCCATTTACCCACCAAACTACTTGGAACCTCATCCAGGTTCCTCCAACACCCAAAACACACAAAGGGAAGGAACACTAAGGTATATTCCATTACATTATATACCTCTTAAACCGTTCCCATCCTTGAGGATCCAAAACCAAACCTAGAGAGAAAATAATGAAAAGGGGTTTTTTGAACAACCACCCCACATGATACCTCTAAAGGATCATGCCATCATAGGATCTCAACTACCTCACTCGAAGGAGAAAGTGAAAAACCATGAAACAATAGTAAAAAGATATAAAATGCTCTATAGGGTAGGATTCCTCTCAAATGATAGAAAATACACAATATGGAAATAAGAGAGAAAACCATATAATAAACCATAAAAACATTCAACATACACAATAGGTATTACAATAAGAGAAGGTATAAAAAATAGCTTAGGGTACTGAGTGTGTATTTATGACTCATGTTACCAGGTTCTATACTCAACACCACTGTTTCACCACAAGAAACAAACCAAGGTAATAGCATTTCTGCACAACACCTTCTCCCAATAGTCCTGGATCTCCAAAAGTCTCTCCTCAAAGGTCGTATCATCATCGATGTCGATATCACCCTAGTTAATGATGCGATAATCATTATGAAGGTAATAGTGTATCTATGAAAAATGGAAGACATCATGTATTTGACTTATCGGTGGATGAATTATTATCCAATATTTCATGGCTACAATATGAACCAACACCTCAAAAGTCCCAAACAATCAGGGAGAAATCTTAATCCTTGACCAAAACTTCTCTTCCCATGATGTGAATTCATATTAAGAAACACATTATCTATAATTTAAAACTCTATATATATCCTATTATGATTGGTATAGGACTTCTAACAGTCATGTGTTGCCTTCATCCTTTCACAAATTACATGAACCATATATGTAATATTTTTTGCTAGCTCCAACATGAGAATTTTTAACTCTTTGAACAAATTATAGAATAATGGAGAATAGAAATATTGGTCATATATATATTCAAAAAGTTCTATACCAATTGTGGAGTGAAACTCATTGTTTTAATCAAACTCAACTAAAGTTTGACGCCTTATCTAAGAACCTCCAAAATCCAGGACACAGGAACACAACATGACTTCAAGAGTCTAGATGGTCCACTCTATTTGACCATCTATTTGTGGATGAAAGTAATTAATAAAGAATAACTAAGATCCAAAATCATATTGGATACCTCTTCACACCTTAGAGGTAAAATGAGGATCAAAATTAGAGATGATAATCCTTAGGACTTTGTGGAGTCTCACCAACTCCCCTATATACTACCTCAATAAAACCTCCACTGAGATTGAATCCTTGATCTCTATAAAGGGGGTGATTTAATCAAATGATTAAATATAACCCATATATAATCAAATCCTCCTTGATCTTGAGTTAAACGGGTAACATAGTCCATAGAGATGTACTCCCACTTCCACCAAGGAACATATAATGGTTGAAGAAAACCATTGGAAACATGGTGTTGGGCCTTCACCCTATGGAAAACCAAACATCGAGAAACAAACTCTGCGACTACATTCTTCAACCTAAGCCACCAAAATTTCCCTCTCAGAGAATGGTACATATTTTAAATGAAAGTATATACCACCAATGGTGAGTTATGGAACCCACAAAGAACTATTTCATGCATTGTGAAAGGGATGGAAGGCCTCCCCTGGAACAACACCCATTATTGTTCATCATCAGAATAACCATTAGGGGCATCACCATAGCAACCTGGTCTCTCTAAAACTCAAACCCGGAATCCCCTAGCTAGGAATCTTACACCTAATGCACCAAATATGATGATATTGTTATCTAGAAAAGACATATTTAGCCTCTAACCTCCCCCATATCAAGACGCATTAGTAAGATCTCTTCAATCACTCTTCAAGAATCTCTAGATTCATTCATGACATCACTACATGACTTCTATATCAATGCATTGGCCACAATATTTCCATTTCATGGTATATATTAAATCTCCATTTTATAATCTTTAAATAATTCCATCCACCATCTCTATCGCAAGTTCAATTCATGCTAGGACAATACATGCCTTAGGCTCTTATGATTATTAAAAAGAAAAAAATGCTCATTAATTATGTAATGTTTCCACAATTTTAAAGAAAACACAACTGCTACCAACTCAAGATTATGGGTGGAATACTTACACTCATGGGGATGTAAATTCTGAGACTATAAGAAACAACTGATTTATACTGCATCAAAACACAGCCCAACCCAAGATACAAATCATCACAAAAAAAATAAAACTAAACTCCTTCTACTGAAAAAAAAATATCTAGAGAGATAACCAACTTCCACTTTAGGTACTTGGAAGATTCCTAACCCTAGTCAATCCACAAGAATGCCTAATTATTTCTAGTCAAGGATATCAGATGAGCTAAAAACTGAGATAAATCATCCATGAATCTAATATAATATCCTATAAGACTAAGTAATCTCTACACTTATACAACAGTATTGGGGGATTCCTAAGAAACAACTACCTTGGTCTTTGAAGGATCCACAACTACTATAAAGAACCTGACTCTAGTAACCCATAGTTGTTGTCTAATTTATTACATTGGAACTAAATACAAGGAATCACATCATGAAGGATAAAATATTTTAGTAATCTAGGTAAAATAGATACATAGTTTAATTTAATATATATTTGAAAACATAAAATACACAAAGTTTTTTCTTTGAGAATGTCATTATTCCCCTAAGAATATCCCTACATATCAATCACAAAACACTTCCTGATATCCTAGGGAAAATAAAACATAATAAATAAGTGATATCATATTCTTAGTAAGGGTATACGTACAGTGGAAGCTATCATGAATAAATAAGTATAATCAATATAGAAAGGTGAATAAATAAAACACATTCAATTTAAACAATAACTTTATCATAATATGGTAGGAATAAGGGATGATCAAATAAATCCATATAAATAATCACATTAGCTTAAAACTTATCCATGAATATTCTAACTAATAAAATAATCATAAAGACATCAATAAATAATCTCATAATGATGTAATTCATAATTTTATATATCTAAAACATACTATCAAGACCTTTCATATGAATTTTTGAATATGTGGGTTGAAACCCGTCTAATTTGGCCAAATAATTTGTCACATGAGACTTATTGATGCATCTAGAGACTATATATAATTGGGCACCACCCATAAATTAATGTCTAAATAAGTACTCATATATCAAATAATCTATTTAATTTATGAATCAATATTCTTTATTATCAAATATCTGTATTGAGTAAAGAATGCAGATTTATCAATATTTCCCCAGTTAATAAAATAAATTTAAATGTAAAAACCATATATATAAATGGTATAATTTTTAATAAATAATCATATATATGATAAAAATAATATATATATTTAAGATAAATTTAATTTCCAATGAAAAATGATCTCAAGAAAGTGATTGTTTCTAGATAAAGTTATCAATCGCAAAATAAATTGAGAATATACAAAAAAATTACCTCTTTGGTAACTTTTAAATTTTAACACCTTGAATAATAAAATTTAAAATAAATATAAATAATCATGAATAAATAGTTATTCATGTTAAATTATTCAAAATATAATTATATACACCACATAAAAATGAATAGTTGTATATTAACAAATATGTCTCAATGAAATGGAACTTGAGACGAAGTCCCTTACCTCCAGTTTGAATTCCTTCATATGTGTATGAACCTCATATATAATAAATATATGTTTATTATAAATCTATTATAGAACCATAATAATATGTCTCATACCATATACGATTATCTTATATCATTTTATTATCTATTTGTAATAATATTTCATTATTTTCATTATTTCAGGTGTTAATTGTATTGTTTTCTCATGTGTGTTTTGTCATGAAAGTTTTGGTTATTGTATATAGGATATAGTTTCATCATATAAATAATTATATTAATGTTATAAATATTATTTTTTTCATTATATTCATCCTTATAACTAATCTTTAAAATTGGACATAGAAAATGAATCACAACGCTTCGTGGAGATAGTAGGTTATATATACAAAGGAACGATGATATCATTACCTTAACGAGTGGAATGGTAAGGAATTGTATGATATATTAATTTCATAGAATTTATATCATGTAATATATATCAAATATATAATTAAATATATCCTTATTACCTTCCATATAATTTGAAATTGAAAAATGAATCACATCACATCATGAGGTGGTAGTCCACCGTACAAATAGCCGACATTATCATATTTTAAACAGGATGGAAATTAAGAAGGTATATGTGATATTATAAATAAATAAGAATAATTAAATCATAAATATTATATATATACACATTATATCTATCATTATATCCAACCATGATAAGTTTTTATGGAAAATGAGTTAGATTAGTTCGTGAGGCGGTATTCCATCGTACACACGATTGAGGATTCCATTTCCCATTTGATAGAAGTGGGGATGAAGAAATATTATTAAATAAAAATAATAAAATATAATTATATGGCATAAACTTTTGTTATTATATTGTAATTTTTAAGACATAATTGAAGGTTGTAAAAGAATAAAGAGAAAGGGCATAGTGAAGAAAGTTACCCTCTCTTAAAGAAACTTCCTTTAGATCTCTTCTTAAGAACTATAGTTTTGGTATTTTAGGAATAAAAGTAGATATATAATGTGGTAAAGGATTTTGAGGAAGTATTTTGGAAGGTTTTGGTCTAGAAACAGGTCTACATATGTGTGAATAAGTAAGGAGAGTGAGTTCCCTTTTATAATTGAGGAGGAGTGACATTTTTGTAAATACCCAAAACTATTTAATAATGAGAAGTCACTCTCACCCCAAGTGTCTCAAAAATTAATAAATAATGGATTGAAGGAAATATAATTTAGATAAAAACCTCTAAAATATAAATAAAACATCTTTTAAACATGATATTCGTTAGCCTTTAAGTTTAATTACTTTTACCGTTTTAGTTTTCACTGTGATAATTAGTTTTTTTAACCTAGGTAATTTATCCATTATTACTAAAATAAAATTATAATAACTAGATAATTTAACCTAATTATTATAAATATTAATTCCAATTTATCAAATAAAAAATCTATGTGTTTTGAAAATTAATTTTAACACAAGCACATGTAACATGAAAAACCTCATTTTAACCTTAGCCGCTTTAATTTATTATTGTTTTTACTAATTATTATAACCAAAAATTAATTTGACCTTATTAACTAATATTAATTATTATGATTAAAAATATTAAATCCATTTTAACAAATTAAAAAAACATAAGTGTAAAAATTTAATTTAAAATTAAACTCACTGATGCGATGAAAAAGTGGTTTTCCAAAGAGAAAATTCTCATAAGTATAGAAAGTTTTAATATCAAAATTCAATATGAAATTGATTCAAATGACCTAAATTTTATTTATAATAATTTAATTTAACTAATTTTACTTTTAAAACAATTTTAAATCAAAATTTAAATTTTAAATGATTTAAATGAATTGACAATTTTCAATAAAAACCAATATTTTTCACTATTCATTGAAAATTTAATTTTTTCATAAATTTTTTAAAAAATAACTCTAAGATAATTTCTAATTTTTTATTTAAAAAATGAAGTTAATTTTTTAAAATAAATTTTCTAATGGTGTAAAAATTAATTTTAAATTGCTTGTGAAAAGTAAAACGAAACCACCTTTTAGAAAAATATAGTTTTTCAAAAAACATTTCATTTTCTTTTAAGTGATTATTATTTTATTTATAATCAATATATATCCATTTAATTTATTTTATACATGTGTAAGACACATAATTTTCATAATTTAGTTAGTCCTATTCATACCCGTCAATCTAATGACTAGGTTATAACGGTATATTATATTACAATTCATTTAGATTCTGGGTTGTGTGTATCACAAGATATCAAAGAGATTAAATTTAAAGAAATATATTTTGTGGGTCATTAAAGCTTGGAATTTTTTATATCATACACTATAAAACACAATGTTATTCTTTTAGGATCTTAGGGTGTTACATTCTACCTCATTAAATAAATTTCATCCTCATAATTTAATCCTGGTCTCAGTAATCAAGAGTTTAATATTTGAAAATACCTTTGTTGGAAACACACATCATAAAAAAGGTTCAATAAAACATCTTATTTATAATAGAGAAAGGTAATTATGAAGGTAGTCTATAATAACACATAAATTCACTTCCAAATAGGAGAACATTGGTAGGAAGTGAGGATATAGACATGGAAGAAAATCATAAATAATTATGGAGAGTGATAAAGATCATTAATCATGAGAAATTAAATTACCATAAAACCATAAATTTGTGATGAGTTAATAGGCCATTTGATTCGTCAGATATAAAGGTAATAGGATAACATTTTTTTCATGATCCTTTTCCTATATTTGAGGTATCCTTTTACCATATATACTGAGAACATAAGAAAATATACTTACTTGATATCTTTTTATTTAATAGGCACAATTGTATCCCTTGGTTATGATTTGATCAATTCCAAATTCATTTCCAGCTCTAAGAAATGAGTATCCAAAATGAATGCTTATTCTTGAAGCACTAAAATTTACTCTTAATGGAACATAAAAAGAATAACAAGTCATTCCTCCTATCTCTATATATCTTCCAAGACAAAAATGGTTGGCATGAGTTATCCAATAATACATTAATTTATAAAACCTCAAAAATAACCCCAAAGTTCAACATAATTAAATTCATAAATAATTAACCTTAATACTCATCCAAAATATATTTTTCTAAATTTAAATTCTAAAAATTTATAAGCAAGGTCACTAAATTTCCAAAATTAACTTAACATTAGATTCCCCAAACAATATAATGTATCTCTTAATGTCATATACCAAATATGTGTATAAATTAATCATCATAAAACCATAATGAAAACATTCATGCTTCCAAAAATTATTTTTCTCCTTATTCCTTAAATAAAATCTCAAATTTATCAAATTTATTCCATAATTCCAGAAATGAAGTAAACTCCAACAAAGATAACACAAACCATCAAATCACTTACCAATTTCAAGGTCACCAATACTATCCCATAAAAATATATTTATCATTATTATCTCAATATAGATAAAATATTAATGGTTATCCTCCCTCAATCATGTGTTTTCAAAAAAAATATTGACTTTCCATTATATCACATTTCTTGGTATTGGTAGCATTCAACATATTTCTTCAAATCCTTATATAAAAAATAATGAAATAAAATCATTATATGTTTTATCATTATTATAATGAGAATATCATTGATAAAATACTTATATAATATAATTATTGAATCCAAATACATAATAACTTTAACCAATCCACTCTGGTCATAGTAATAGAAAAATCTTGATCTTGATCCCTTAGCTTATTATGGGGTATATTCCCTTGATGCTTTGGAAATTTGTTTGTGTAGTGCCTTATATCCTTAAAGTTAAATCATTTAACATTGGAAAATTATTTCTTTACCTTTCAATCACAATCATGGTAGAAATTCTCTCTACACTTATATAAAACTCTCATTCCCTTAAAATAATTACCATGGTGTTTCTTTCCACAATTATCACATTGGAGAAAATAATTCTTTCCCTTCTTCCCTTTATCTATATTTTTCTATTAAATTGTATTCTTATATTAGTTCCCTTCAAATCCATAAGACTTGGGGAATTATTTATCTCCCTTGATAGCACATGATACTATGTCCTCATATGATGAGAATATTTTGGAGACTAGTTCCCTTGGAAGGATTGGATTTAACCCATCAAAGAAATGGTTGATATTACTTTTTTGGATTACATACATAGTCTGTAGAATTCTTTTATCACCTTTTAAAGTTTTCATCAAACTTAGAAACATTTTATTATTCCTTTTGTCTTAGACTTGTGAATTTTCTCTCCATATCCACCCATTTTTCACAAGTAAAATACTTTTCTAAGAAGAGTACCTTAAAATCCTTTCATTCCATGTTTTTTATTTCTTCTTAATCCTTAGTATTTTTAATCAATGACCACTGTTGATCAATATCTCTAGAAAGATGATAAAATACCATGAAAACTTTCTCCCTTTCATTACTTCCCAAAGTGGGAAATATCTTCTCTAAGGAACTTATCCATTTATTAACTACAAATGTATTTTTAGTCTCATTAAATTATAGAGGTTTCTAACATAAAAATCAATTTAATGTTGTTACAACACATGTTAGATCATTAGGTTTCCCTTTATGGTAAATTTTATTGCTAATAACTAGAATCAGATACCTCAATATGGTTATTATTTGATCAATTCTAGCTATAGCTCCAACTTCAGCTTCATTATCTTTCATAGGAGGGAAATCCATACATAGTGTACATGAATTGATATTATTTTCATTCCTTTTATTAGGTTATATTTATAAATAATGTAATACACTAGATTATATCATAACATTATTAACCATAATGTATAATCCCAAAACTAGTGAAACATTTATCATAAATTGAAAATTTTATGCATGGATAATCTCATAATAATAAAACTAGTGTCTTTGGGAATGTTTTCAAATCCTTTATAATGTTTTGTAAATAATATGTGAATTAATCCTAGTATATACCCTTTTATTTTAAAAATTGGTGCACAATAAGACCCATTTTCATGTACCAAGTAACACTCGAGTCAAGACTGACACGCCTTTTTCTGAGTTATTACTACTAGGTACATCTGTGTTAGAACCACTTTTACTTGTATTATCCAAAAAAGGGATGTATTTCTAAGAAAAATACAAAATATATACCTTAAAAAAGATTAGTATGTTATCCTATACATATATTTATCCTTAAAGTAAGTCATAAGATCATATTCCCTAATCTATCTTTTCCTAAATCTAGTTCCCAAGGTTTCTAATAAACTTCCTTTGATACCAACTATAAATACCCTAAATCAGGTAATATTGAGCCAATTTATACTTTATTATATTAGCACTAGATACAAGGAATCATATCCCAAAGGACTGGATAGCTTAGTAGTCTTGGTAAACTAGATAGATACTTTAATTTTTTATACATTTTAAAAAATAAAATATAAAAAGTGTTTTCTTTGAGAATTTAATTATTACTTTTAGAATATTCCTACATATCAATCACAAAAATTCTTCTTGGTATCATGGTGAAAATAAAACATAATAAATGGTTGTGATCAGATGCTTGAGCATAATCAATATGGAAAGGTGAATAACTGAAACACATTCCATTAAACAATAACTTGAGAATAATATGAAATGAATAAAGGATGATCAAATAAACCCATATACATAATCACATGGGCTTGAAACTTATGCATGAATATTATAAATAACTAAATAATCACATAGATATCAATAACTGATCACATAATTATGGAATGTATAATACTGGACATCTGAAACATACTTTCAAGTCCTTTCATAAGATAGTTTAAATCTATGGGTAGAAACCCATATAATTTGTCTAACTGATTTGTCTCGTGAGACCTGTCGATGTATTAAGGGGCTATCTATAACTGATCCCCACATGTAGATGCATGTAAAAATAATTCCTCATATATAGAATAATGTATTTAATTCATGAATCAATATTTCTTATCATAAAATATCTATATTGAGTAAAGAATATAGATTTATCAATATTTCCTCATTTAATCAAATAACTTTAAAAGTAAAGACTGTATTTAAAAATGGTATATGATTTAAGAAATAAGAATATCCATGATATAATTAATATGTATGTTTAATAGAAATTTAATTTCCAATTAAAAATGATCACAAGAAAATGATTTTTTCAAGGTAAAGTTAACAATCACAAAAGAAAGTGAGAATGTACAATAATTTTTACATATTTGGTAACTTTTAAATTTTAACCCCTTGAATAATAAAATTGAAACAAGACATTAATAATAATTAATAAATAGGTATTAATGTTAAATTCATAAAAGGGGAATTATATACACCATATAAAATTGAATAGGTCCATATTAACAAATATTTATCAATGAAATGGAAATTGAGACGAAATCCCTTACCTTAGGTTCGACTTACTTTGTATGTGTATGAACCTCCTGTATAATAAATATTGGTTTATTATAAATATATTATAGAAACATAATAATATGTCTCATTACATATATTATTCTCTTATATCATTTAACAACCCATTTTTTAATAATATTTATTATTTTCATTATTTCGGGTGTTAATTGTCTTGTTTTCTCATGCGTGTTTTGTCATGAATGTTTTGGTTATTATACCTAGGATATAGTTCCATAATATCCATAATTATATTAATTTTATAAATATTACTTTTTTCATTAGATAAATCCTTAGAACCATTCTTCAAAATTGAACATAGAAAATTAATCTCATCGCTTCGTGGGCATGGTAGGTCGTACATACGCATGAGCGATGATGTCATTCCCTTAACGGGTGAAAGTGTAAGGAAGTGTATGATATATTAATTTTAAATAATTTATATAATTATATATATATATATAACATATATCATTAAATTTATCCTTATTACCTTCCATGTAAATCATAAATGAAAAATAAATCACATCGCTTCGTGAAGCAGTAGTCTGCCATACACATGAGCGATGTTAACGTATTTTAAACATAATATAAAGTAAGAAGTTATATGTGATATTATAACTAAATTAGTATAATTATATCATAAATATTATCTATATACATTAAATCTATCATTATATCCAACCGTGATAAACATTGATTGAAAATGAGTAACATCAGTTTGCAAGGTAGTAGTCTGTCGTACACACGATTGATGATTTTATTTCCCATTTGATGGAAGTGGAGATGGATAAATATTATACCATAAACATAATAATTTCTTGGTATATGATAAATATAGGTGTTATTATATTGTATGTTTTAATACATAATTAAATGTTGTAAAATAAGAAAGAAAGAGAAATATGTGAGTGAATATAATTAACTTCTCTTAGAGAAACCTCTTTTAGATCTCTTCTTAAGGACCCTAGGGTTGGTATTTTGGAAATAATAGAAGATATATAATGAGAATAAAAAAAATTGGAGGTATTTTTTCATGTTTTGGTTGAGTCAAATGGCTAGAGAGGTGTGAAAAAAGTTAGGGGAGTGAGTTCCCTTTTATAATTGTAGAGGGCTGGTATTTTTTGTAAATACACAAAACTATTCAATAATAGAAAGTCACTCTCACTCCAAGTGCCTCCAAATTTGAAAAATACAGTAGAGGGAATTTAAGTTCAAACCAAACCTCCACCACATAAAATAACACATGTTTTAAACATGTTATTCTTTATTCTTTAAGTTTGCACAATTTAGTGCAGGTAATGTGGAAAACCTTGTTTTAACCATAACCGCTTTAATTAATTTATTATTATTATTACTAATTATTATGAAAAAAAATTAATTTTACCTTATTTATGAATATTAATTATTATTATTAATAAATATTAAATCATTTTTATCAAATTTAACTCACAGAAGTTGAAAATTTTAATTTAAAATTGCACCCACAGACGTGATAAAAAAAATTCTAAAGTTAAAATTCTCATAAGTATAGAAAGTTTTAATATCAATATTCAATAATAAATTTATTCCATAAAAATAAATTGAATAGATTATAATATAATTGAACTAATTTTACTTTTCAAACAATTTTAAACCAAAATGGAAACTTTAAATGATTTAAACGAAAAGGTAGTTTTCAATAAAAACCAGTATTTTACACTATTCGTAAAAAAATTAGCCTCTTTAGAAAATTCAAAAAAAATCACTCTAAGACAATTTTGAAATGATTATTTAAAATTTAAAGTTCATTTTTTAAAATTAATTTTCTAAAATTATTAAAAAATAATTTTAAAATATGTGTGCAAAGTGCAATGAAACCACCTTTTAGGAAAATACAGTTTTTAAGAAAACATTACATTTTCTTTCAAATGATTCTTATTTTATTTCTAATCGATATATATCCATTAAATTTATTTTATACATGTATAAAAAATATAATTTTCATAATTTAGTTATTCATATTCATACATGTCAATCTGACAGCTAGGTTATAATGGTATAATGTATTATGGTTTATTTAGAATCAGGGTTGCCTATATCGCAATCTATCTAAGAGATTAAATTTAAAGAAATATATTTAATGGATCGTTTAAGCTCGGTACTTTATGTCATGCACTCTATAAAACACAATTTTATTCATTTAGAATCTTGTGATTTTGTTATTACTGTAATACCCTAGTATTTTAAAAGAATAAAATTATATTTGATAGTGTAAAGCATACGAAACACTGATTTTATCTTATAATACATGCAATAACGAGTTTTTTCAATATCTTGTGTTACATGAAATAATTAATTTTACCGAACAACAATATAATATTAATATTATTATTTAAAATTAAAGTTATCTCCTAGAAATTAAATTGGTGAATATGAATAGGATTAACTATCTTATGAAAATATGTGGTTTACACAAATATTAAATTAATTCATTGGTTACCAATTAATTATAAATGGAAATGAAAACCAATTAAATATAAAGGAAATGTTTTTTTAATATTTTTATGCACCAAAGATGTTTTATATTAATAAATTAAATTAATTACTATTACTGTATGATATTAATTCAATTTATATATTATATATTCAATAAAAAAAATTACATTCATACAATATATTTGATAAACATAATATAATAATTAATCTAATTTACGCATAAAAACTGTATTTTTTAAGGTGTTTTTGTCGTCTTTTAATGAAGAACAGGTATTAAAATTAAGTTTTGAAACTTTTAGAAATTTTATTTAAAAAATTAAAATTCATTTTTTAAATAATAATTTCAAAATTATCTTAGGTTTATTTTTTGTTATTTTTCCGAGAAGGTTCATTTTTTGATGAATAGTAAAACAACATACTGGATTTTAATTGAAAATTGTCCTTTCATCTAAATAATTTATAATGTTAAATTATATTTTGAATTGGTTTTAAAGTTTAATTATTTCAGTTATACATATATTAATCCAATTTAGTTCATTTGAATCATTTTTATTTTTATTTTAGATATAAAAACTTAGTAAACTTTTGAATATTTTCACTTTAAAAACGAGCTTTCTCATCACATATGTGGGATTAATTTTAAATTAATTTTAGACAATTATGTGAATTTAATTTTAAAAAATAGATTAAATATTTTTAATCATCATAATTTATAATTTATAATATGGTTAACTTAATTTTTGACCAAAATGATTAGTGAAAATGGTTAAAATTAATTACAATGATTAAGGTAAAAATGAGCTTACTTAATGATTAAAATTAGAATATAAGGTATAAAAATGACCCAAAAATTGTCAAAAATCCATTTTATTTCCATATTTATACCTTTCCCCTTCATTAGTAGAATTTTTTTCAATTATTGGATCCTTTTGGTGGGTAGAAACGTGGGTTCAACTAGCTTTCTTTTGAAAAAAACCAAGTGTGTCATCTCCCCCACTTATAAAAGTTCACCACCTCTCCTCCTTTCTTCACACCTCTAAATCCATTTTTATCAGAAAATAACTAACCAAATAACTTATCCTTATAAATAATATCATCCTATAAGCCTTAATTTGGATAGAAATCCCACCAAGGAAGGCATTTAGTGAAAACCAAAAGGAGTTACCTGAAGAAGAGGTGGTGTTCATCAACATGCATTTTTGTTTTATTTCTTTCTCCACCCCCTTCTATTATTCTGATATAATGAAAATTTTAAAAAAATAATTATCCTAAATATATTTATATGTTTTTATGTTAATTTTATGACCTAAAATCACACACACTTCCATCAAATGTGTTTCGAAATCATCATTCGTGTGTACAGCGAACTGCCGCCTCATGAAACGATGTCATTCGTTTTTCCATTACCACCTCTCGTGGTTGGGAATAATGAAGGATAATGTTTAAATATTATATTTGTTATATTTATAAAATAATTATACCTTTTTAATAATTATATAATATACACCCTTTTTACATTTCATACTGTAGGGGATACGATAACGTCGCTCGTGTGTACGAATGACTACCGTCTCAGCAAGCAAGGTGAAGCGTTTTTCACTAACGTATTAAATGGAAGGTAATAAGGGTAAATATAATGAATATATATGATATAAATGAATTAATTATGATATTAATGATATAATTATATTTCTATAAATATAATATATCATTTTATTTATTACCTTTTCACACACTGAAAAAGTGATAACGTCGTTCGTGGATGTGTGGACTACCGGATCCTCAAAGTGATCTGATTACTTTTACATCATAATAATGATATATATAAGTATATATAATTAAATTATATGGTATTTATGATATAATTATCATTATATAAGGATAAGATATTACTTACCATCTTTTCATAATCACTATTGAAAAATGAAAACGTTACTCAGGCGTATGTATGGCCTACCGTCTCCATGATTGTAGAGTTAGTTCATTTTTCATAACCATATTTAATAATTGGTTTTAAAATTATAATTTATGTATAAATATAATAATTATATAATTATTACTATTCTTTATATTTTTAAATAATGGCCCATTTGACCATAGTCGACCTACCAAAGTTGTTTTTAACACATAAACCGAATATGGTAAAAACATATGACTTAAACTTAATTGATAAAGTAATTATATATAACTTTTTTATAAGTGAAATAAAATTAATAATAAACATGTAAAATTTTATCAAGAAATCAAATAATTAAAATAATTTTATTATTCATAAATATAAAGAACAATCATGATGAATCAGACTCAAGGTAAGGGTTTTTCTCATCTCACTTTTATTTCTGTGAGATACATGTCATATCACCACTTATTTTAATTGTGTGGTGTATATAATTTACATAAATGTATTTTATTATTATTTTAATTGAATTTATGGGGATTTATATATCCATTTTAGGGTCTATATTTCTTGGGGTTTACGGTTTCAAAGTTATCAAAGAGGTAAGGGATTTTTGTCTCAATTTTCCTTCTTTGAGACATGTGTTATGTTATACACCTATCTTATTTATGAGGTGTATATACTGACCCTTTGATATTTTATATCATGAATATCCTTATTTTCATAATTTTATATGTCTCGTTTAATTGTATTCCTTCATGTGTGCTGCGATTCAAAGTTACAAAAGTGGTAAGAGTCTTTTGTTACAATCTCATCATTCATCGGGATTGTGTATGATTACATCTCTAATGTTAAAATATTATAATTATCATAAATTATCTTCTCCTCTAATTATTCATGATATTTTCAAGTAATTTTACCATTTTTACACTCTTTGGTATTTAAAATGTTTGAGAAATTGTTTTTAAGGAAATCCGACTTTATTTCTCTCTTCGATCAGAAATATATTTTCTTCTAAAAATCATGTTTTATAAAAATGTTTTTAAATTTTTTTTAAAAAGTGTTTAAAATATGAAAGTATATTTTCATCAAGAAATTTTTTAAATTAATTTTAAAATATTCCTTTAAAATCTTTCAAGCTTATTTTCAAATAAAAGGATTTTCAAAATGTTTTATGTTTTTCAAAATAAAAAGGATATTTTCCTCAAGAATGTTTGTAATGATCTTTTAATGGTATTTTAATTCATCAAAATATGAAACCCTTGTTGTTACTTATTCTATACTGGGGAAATTTTATAATAATTCCATCCTTTTTCTTTTTTGGATGGATTAATATTGTTTCAAAGAGATTTTTATGGAACTCATTTCTTTCCATGGGTTAATTATGTTTCAAAGAGATTATTATGGAACCTATTTATTTTCCACGAGTTAACCGTGTTTAAAAGATATTTTTATGGAACCTATGTCATTTCCACAATTTAATCATGTTATGAAAAAAATAAACTTTTCTTCAAAGAGTTATGATGAAATTAATTCTCTATGTGCTTTATTCATTATTCAGTTCTTGGACATTATAAATGATGGGTGTGCCCAGGTAGCATCGGTTGAGCCTGTTATAGCTTATACGATGGGTGTGGCCAAATATCCCTCTAATGAATTGGGTAGTGATTATATTTTTTGGATAATTATATTGGATTTTGGTCATATGGTTATTCCAATTGTAAGGGTTTTGTTAGGGTTTTATGAAATAATGTTCCAAGATACCAATATATTTTATATATGCTTGTTATGGGTTTATGATATTTTATTTGATCAAGATTGATATCACATGGAACATGATTTTTGATTATTATGACTTTATCCTTTGTTAATGACTTATTCCATGTTTTCATATTTAATGATCTAGGTATTTATGGGTATGAATATTCATATGTTATACTCATGAACTTTGATTATGTCATCATACACGTATTCTCTTCTTATGTTCACTAAAGACATTCATTTGTTAATGCTTATGTTTTCCCTTACTGAGAATTTGAGCTCAAACCTCTTATGTTTCATTTTCCCCAGGTTATAAAGAAATAGTTTTAACTAATTATGTCTATAAGGGATTTCATATGGATGATGATGATGTCTTAATGTGAAAAAGAAAAGTTCAGTTATGTAGGATAAATTCTCATTTAAAGTCGTGTGGATTGTTTATGTAGGATTTTATCCTAATTATCTAAAACTATAAACTTAAAAGGTCCTCTAGGATGTAAGTGATCCAAATTTTCATTTTGATATTTTAATTCTTGGATGGAAAAAAATGGTTCACCCTTATCGGCATCAAAGTCGGAAATGTAAATTTTATGATTTCAACACAAGATCTGGGAGTCCGGGTCTTGGGATGTTATAGTTGGTATCAAATGTTAGTTTAGATAAATTTTTTGATTATGATGTTATCATGTGAGGTTATCTTAAGAGTTATGGATACCATCAAAGGTATATAATATTAAGATTTATCATTATTTTAAAGTCTTAGACACCTCATTTAATGGTTTTAAGTATTAAAAAAATTGAGGTTATTAATGACATTTTTAGAGATGTTTTTTTGGGTTGAGTTATTTAAAACCAATAGGATCAACATGAAGTGTTTTTAGGGAGGATTTATTTTCCAGTATTAAAGAAAAAAAGGGGGAGACCCCATATGCTTGATGAAAACCCGTCGCATCTGGCTAGGTGGTGGGGCATGAACCCATGACCGAAGGACGATAAGGGTTTCAAAACTACCACCGGCCTATGTGATGTCTTGGTTAGTATGAAATTTTTATAGGTAAAGATCAATTTTATTGTATAAACATATGGTATTTTATTTTATTAATAATGGTTTATTTTTCTTGGAAGAATATATGATCAAATCCTTCTAATCTATGGGTTTCAAACTTAGTCGGGAAATATTTGAATAATGTTAAGGATAGTTATTTATGGAATGGTTGGTTTTTAATTTGGGTATTACCTTTTAAGATTAGTGTATCATATGAAGGTTTGCTCATTTTAGGAATTATCTTACCATGTGATAACCATTTTTATTTTGGTTAATGTCTAAAGACGAGTGCAATAGATTGATTATCCCTTTTATGGTTATGTGGTCTTTAAAAGTTTATTATAGTGCATCAGGAACTGAAAATTCATCTTGAATACTCATCATTTAGAGAAAAAGATTACTTTGTGGTGGAAATTTATTAAAGGATGAAATTTTGTGCATCAGGTAAGTATATATCCATTATTCTCTTAATTTAGATTCTAAGAGAATTACTCAACTCTATGAAAAGGAATATTAAAACAAAAATGTTATCCGATTACCATCATCTCTGATGATATCAATGAATCTTTTCACACCTCTTTGTTTTATGGTTTTGTGATTGTTAACTTTCTCTTGATCATTCCTCCAAAGTAACTTTTTTATTTTAAAAAATACTTATAAGGTAAAGGTGAGAAACCAACCAGTTCAAGCATCATGGGAAATTACAGAACCATTGAAAAGAAATTTGAGCCTACTAGAATCATTATCCCTAAAAAGTTTCCAAGAGATAGAGGATACATGTGTGTATGGAACATCCTCTAATAGGTCTTTAAAATGAGATGTCCTCTTATCCCAAGTTTTCATGTACTTCTCTTGATTAATCTTCCCTTCATTGTATCCCCTTATCAGTATAAGATCTTACTTTTCAATCCATTCACTCTACTCTTTGTTGGTTGATAATTTAAGCAACCTTCCCATCATCTTGTTAGCTTCTTATCAGAGGCATTAATCACCAAAATACTTTCCACTATCTCTTCATCTGAATATAAAATAAGATATAAGGATTTCTCATGGTCCGCACCTAACTCCCGCAGCTGAAGGGATGCAGCACCATGATTCGCAGGCTCAGCATGGCCACCAAAGTCTTTGGAATCACCTACAATAATCATGTCCTTCAAATTTTTGGCAGACCTTGTTTCCATTGGAAGAGATAAGTATGAATAGTCCTTTCTCCCTTTCTCCTTCATGATTTTCCTCATCCTTGGGCTAGGAGGCCCTCTATCATGAAGGTCATCATCAGTATCACCTGGTGACAACTCAACAGACTCATCACTGGACACCCCCTACTCTTCAGTCTGGGATGCATCAAAGACCTGAATTGGATCATCATTCACCAGCCCTTCAAAGTGGTTTCCCAACTTAATAGCCGGAACCTCCCTCATTGGACTAGAATGGATCGTTAGACCACCCCCTGTGACCTGCTCCTATCCCATTCCACCTAATAACTCTCCCTTTCTTTTAATCATCTGAGAACTACCTCTTTCACTAAAACCACTTCCTGTGCGCACTGCCTCTGCATAAGAAGAATTTAAGGGAGTCCTAGAGCCTACATCAACTTCCATCACTTTCTCGACATCCATAAAATTTCCACTATCACATAGCACATCCCCACCTTCATGACCTTCCATCATCACATTGAAGCCCTCCTGCTTCGAAGTGTTATACACAGGAGCCTTAGGACTCAGGTTCTTGCGCAATCATTGGAGTACCTCAACCACCAATGGTTTTCCCCCCTATGAGCCACTTTGCACCTCCTTAACACCAAGTGGAACAAATGATTGACTCTGGCCAGACACACCCTCACCATAACTCAACCCCTTACCATTGTCCCCTAAACTTGCATCTTTTTGAGGAGAAAGTTCCTTCCTCCCATGACTGCAGACTTCCACAGTGTGTCCCAGTGTTTTAAAGAAGGAGCATAAGTCGAACCATGACTCATAAACAACCAGTTTCTTATGAAAAAACTCTTCCTCCACTATAATACACAAAAACTTAGGTGTAATTTTAGAGACATTTATTTCCACACATATCCAGGGATAAACTAGGTGACATAGAGCTTTTTTTCTAGAATCAGAACACAAAAATCTACCGACAAGGTTTCCTAACATTCTAAAAATCATGGGATTTTGAAACGATAAGGGGATTTCCAAGAAACTAACTCAAATCACAGCTGTAGAGGAGTCAAAATTCATGTGGAAATTGTACGACCATTAGGATAGGTAGAACCGAAAGACACTGCAGCTGTGCAGAGCACTAGACCAAGCCTTCACCAGATCATACTTCGATGCAAATCAAATCAGAATGTGTTTGGAGTCAAGAAAACCCACCATTTCTCTATCCTTTAATCCCCGGGACCCAAAGATGCATCTATCGAATGTATCAACGGAAGGATGCCTCTACTTGAAATTCATAGTCATGGAAAGATTCAGAAGTCCTGAAGCCTTGTTGAACTTAGTGGTCGAGAGAAAAAGGTTTGGAAAGCCATTAAGAAGATCTGGTACTTTAGGTAAAAGATAAATCTGGGGAAAGGGGGGAGAAATTTAGGGTTTGAGAAAGGTGAGAAGGATGAAGGTGCTCCTATGAAGGACGTTGAAGGTCCCTCCCTCGGTGGGGGAGGAGGGACCAGATCAGAATCCACCACCTTCACTGAAGGGGGAGAACCCTCACGGCCTCTAGAACCCCCCGCATCCCCCTTTCTCTTGATCATTCACTTTGTAGTGATCGATGATCTCTGTCACTCTATATCCTTATTTGGAATTTACATTTTTCTTCCATATCCAAATATTTAATTTCCACCTATGTTCTCCTATTTGGAAACCTGATATGTGTTATTCAAGATGACTCTCATACTTCTTTTTCTCTCTTATTAAGAGGATGTTTTATTAACCCATTTTACTATGTGGTTTTACAACAAAATTACTTTTAATTCCCAGCCTTTGATTACCGAGATAAAGTTCAAATTGCAAGGATGCAATTTTTTTAAATGGGGGTAGGATGTAATACCCTGATATTTTAAAAGAATAAAAATATATTTGATAGTCTAAATGGTGCACAATTATAATTTTATCTTATGATACAAGCAATAATGAGTTTCTTCAATATCTTGCATTACACACAAGAATGAGTTTTACCAAACAACAATATACTATTAATATTATTATTTAACATGATTGTTATATCATAGTCATTAAATTAATGAGTATAAATAGGATTAAATATGTTATGAAAATATGTATTTTACCCAAATATTAAATGAATTCATTGGTTACCAATTAATTATAAATGAATATAAAAAACTAATTGAATATAAGGAAATGTTTTTATAAAAAAGTATTTTTATGTGTCAAATGAATTTTATATTAATAAATTAAATTAATTACTATTAGTGTGTGATATTAATAAAATTTATATATTATATATTCAATAATTTTTTTTACATTCATCCAATAGATTTGATATGTATAAGATAAGAACAAATCCAATTTTACACATAAAAAGTTGTATTTTTCTAAAGGCAATTTTGTCACCTTTAAATGAAGAACTTGTTTTAAAAATAAATTTTAACACATTTATAAATTTAAGTTGAAAAAATAAACTTCTTTTTTGAAATTTTAATGTCAAAATTAGCTTAGGGTGAATTTTTTTTTATTTTTCTAAAAAAAATCAATTTTTAATAGTAAAAAAATACTTGATTTTAATTGAGAACTGTCTTTTCGTCTAAAAAATTTGTAACATTAAATTATATTTTGAATTAATTTTAAAGTTTAATTAGTTAAATTATTCATATATTAATCCAATTTAGGTCATTTTAATCATTTTTATATTTATTTTAGATATAAAAACTTAGTATACTTTTGAACATTTTCACTTTGAAAACTCGCTTTCTCGTCACATCTATAGGATTAATTTTAAATTAATCTTAGACACTTATATGAATTGAATTTTAAAAAATGGATTAATTATTTATAATAAGAATAATTTATAATTTATAATAGGTTAAACTTAATTTTTGACCATAATTATTAGTGAAAACAGTTAAAATTAATTATTAAGTTAAAAACGGTCTTACTTAATGATTAAACTTAGAATATAAGGTGTAAAAATGACCAAAAACTTGTCCAAAAACCATTTTATGTCCATATTTATACCTTAAAACTCCATGGATCTAATTTTTTGAATTATTATATCCTTTTGGTAGTTACAAATGTGGGTTCTCCTAACTTTCTTTTGAAAAATACCAAGTGTGTCCTCTCTCACGCTTGTAAAAGGCCACCAACTCTCCTCCTCTCTTCACACCTCCAAAGCCATTTTGGTAGACCAATACTTGTAAAAATAACTTATTAAAATCCCTCCTATCATCCTATAATCCTTACATTGTGCACAAATTCAACCAAGGAAGTCCTTGGGTGAAAATCAAAAGGAGTTGCCTGAAGAAGAGGTAGCTTTCATCAAAATGCATTTTTATTTTATTTCATTCTCCACACCTTAAATTATTTTTATACTATGATTATATAATAACATTAGTATCCTAAATATACTTATATTTTTTTATTTAAAGGGTACAAACTACTCCCACAAACACTTCCATAAAATGGGTTACTAAATCATTATCCATGTGTATGGAGGACTACCGCCTCATGAAACGATGTCATTCATTTTTCCATTACCACCTCTCATGGTTGGGTATAATGATGGACATACTATTTATATATAATAGTTATGATATTTATAAAATAATTTCACCAATATAATCATAATATCATATACACCCTTTTTACATTTCATATCACAGGGGATACGATAATGTCGCGCGTGTGTACGGCAGACTACCGCCTCACGAAGCGATGTGAAACGTTTTTCACTAACATGTTATATGGAAGGTAATAAGGGTAACTATAATGAATATATATTATATACATGACATAATTATGATATTCATGTCATAATTATTTTTTCTTTAAATATAATATATCATTTTCTTTATTACCTTTTCACACACTAAAAAAGTGATAACGTCGTTCATGGACGTGTGGACTACCGCCTCCTCAAATCGATGTGATTTATTTTACATCACAAGAATGATATATATAAGTATATATAATTAAATTATATGATATTTATGGAAAAAAATATCATTCTTTAAAGATAAAATATTACTCCCATTTCCATAATGATCATTGAAAAATAGAAACCTTACTCAAGCATATATACGGTATGCCGTCTTCGTGATCGTAACGTTAGTTAATTTTTCATAACCATATTTAATAATTGGTTTTTAAAGTATAATTGATGTAAATATAATTATTATTATTCTTGATATGTTTAAATAATGACCCCTTTTACCATAGTCAACCCACCAATGTTGTTTTTGACACATAAGTCGAATATGGCCAAAACATCCTACCTAAACTTAATAGATTAAGTAATTATATATAACTTGTTTATAAGTGAAATAAAAGTAATAATAAACTTGTAAAAAATTTCTCAACAAACTAATAATTAACATTAGTTTATTATTCAGGAAAATAAAGAACATTCATGATAAATCGAACTCAATGTAAGGGTCTTTCATGTATCACTTTTAATTCTATGAGATACATGAAATATTCACCACTTATTTTTGTTGTGTGGTGTATATACTACCCATGAATGTATTTTATGATTTGTATAATTAAATTTATTAGTATTTACCTATCCATTTTATGATCTATCTTTCTTGGGGTTTATGTTTTCAAAGTTTCCAAAGTGGTAAGGGATTTTTGTCTCAATTTTCATTGTTTGTGACGTTTGTTATGTTATACACCTATATTCTTTATGATGTTTATTTACTACCCATTTGAAATTTTATATCACGAATATAATTATTTTCATGACATTATATGTTTTATTTAATATTATTCCTTCATGGGTATCATGATTCATAGTTACAAGAGTGGTAAGAGTCTTTTGTTACAATATCATCATTCATTAGGATTGTGTATGATTAAGTATTTGATGTTGTAATCTTATAATTCTCATGAATTATATTATCCTATGGTAATTCATGATATTTTCAAGTAATTGTATCATTTTTACACTCTTTGTTACTTAAAATTTTTGAGAAAGTTTTTTTAAGAAAATACAACTTTATTTCTCTCTTCGGTCAGAAATATGTTTTCTTCTAAAAAACATGTTTTCTAAAAATGTTTTCAAAAATGTTTTAAGAATCATTTTTCAGAGATGAAAGGACATTTTCCTCAATAAATTTTTTAAATAAATTTTAAAATCTTAATTTATAATCTTTCAAGGTTATTTTAAAATAAAATTATTTTCAAAATGTTTTATGTTTTTACAAATGAAAATGATATTTTCCTCAAGAATGGTTTTAATATTTTTTAAAGGTGTTCCCATTCATCAATGTCAAAAAAACCTTGTTATTAATTATAATCCACTGGGTAAATTTTGTAATGATACCACACTCATTTTTTCTAGAAGGATTAATATTATTTCAAATATATTGTTATGGAACCCATTTCTTTCTGTGGGTTAGTCATGTTTCAAAGAGATTGTTCTAAAAACCATTTATTTTCCATGGGTTAACCATGATTCAAGGATATTATTATAGAACCTATCTCCTTTCCATTATTTAATCATGTTCTAAAAAGAATAAAAAAAATTCAATGATTTATGATGAAATAAATTATCTATGTTTTTTATTCATTGTTCAATTATCAAACATTATAAATGATGGGTGAACCCAAATAGCACCATGTGAGACTATTATAAATTATATGATGGGTGTGACCAGATAGCGCTCTAATTAATTTGGTAATGATTATGTTATCTAGAGAATTATATTGGAAGTTATCTATATGGTTATTCCAATTGTAAGGGTTCTATAAGGGTTCTATGAGATGATGTTCCAAGATACCAATATGTTTTATCTATGCTTGATATGGGTTTATAATGTTTCATTTGATCAAGATTGATATCACATGGCATGTGATTCTTGATTCTTATGAATTTTTCCTTTGTTAATGACTTATGAAATGTTTTCATGTTTAATGATCTAGATATTGATGGGTATGAATAATTGTAGGTTATACTCATGCACTTTTATTATTTCATCATACCTTTATTCTCTTATTATACTCAATGATTATATTTATTTGTTAATTCTTAAGTTTTCCCTTACTGAGCATTTGAGACCACCTCTCTTATGTTTCATTTTCCTAAATTTATAAAGAAATAGGTTGAAAAAATTATTTCTAGAAGGTATTTCATATGGATGGTGATGATGTCTTAATGAGAAAAAGAAAAGCTGGGTTAAGTGGGATAAATTCACATTTAAATCCATATGAATTATTTATATATGAGTTTTCCCTAATTATATAAAACTCTAAACTTAAAAGGTCTTTTGAGATGTAAGTGATCCATTTTTTCCTTTTGATTTTTTAAGGTTTTAATGGAAAAAAATGGGTCACCTTTATCAGCATCAAATTCAAAAATGTAAATTTTATGATTTTAGAATAGGATCTGATAGTGTGAGTCCTGGGATGTTATAGTTACTCCATTTTGGGGCATGATATGAACTAGGAAACAAACTTCATGAGACCATAACTCACACTTAAACAACTTCACAAATAGCTGTTAATGATGAAGAATTCCCAAAATGGCATGCAGGTGCTTTTTATTCTCCTCCTTAGTTATAGTGTATATAAGGGTGTTGTTGATGAAAACCACTATGAACCGATCCAAAAACTCCATGAATATTGTGTTCATCAAACCCATAGACATGTATGGAGGTTTCATTACCCCGAACGACAACACAACAAACTCATAATTCCAATGATGGCATTAAAAAGTAGTTTTTGGAATATCTTCATTCTTCAACCACATATGATGATATCCTAAATGCAAATTGATCTCTGAGAACTAACTAAATCCTTTCATATAATCAAATAATTCATCAATCCATGGAAAAGGATAGTGGTTCTTCACTATCACCTAATTCATGTGATTATATTCAATACAAAGATGAAAATGACCATTAGTCTTCTTCAAGAATAAAATTGGTGCACTCCCAATGTGACATAATCAGCTAAACAAAACCACACTACAATAGAGCATCAAGTTGTACCTACATCTCTCCTAACTCATAAGTCACTATCCTATATGAAGGCATTGAGATCATAAAAGTTCCTTACTATAGCTCTATCCTAAACTCGATATCCTATGGAGTGGGTAACTCCACAACCTCCATGGAAAAAAATAGGGTTCTCTTCCAAAAACCTAAAAAACATCATTAGTTGAACCTATGATTAACTCAGCATCATCTCAACCATCAAGGAATACAATCACATAACATGCCTCTAACCCATCTGGGGGTCTCACTCACCAACTAACACGACAGAGTCTTTTTCAGCATCATAGAACACAAACTACCTCTTAAATAAATCCATAATAGCCTGCACTGAATACAGCCAATCTAAGACAAGGATGATGTTGTATGGATGTATACATAAACATAAGAATTCTCCCTAAGAGTGATTCTGCTCTAGCACTAGCTCACATTCACTACATACTTCATATAGGTAAGCTTGACCTCTAACTGGAGTAGTCAATTCCAAGGTAACTGGAAGTCTCTCTACCTCATGTTCCAATGCATGAACTAGGTAGGTGATATAAAGGATTGTGTAGCTTCCAAATCAAACAAAGAATTCACCCAAGTAGAAAATAGGAAAAGGATACCTTGAATGACATCTGGCTCTCTTGATGTTGGTAACACTAGAGCACGAAGATAACCACGACCTACTCCATGGCCTCTCTGACCCTAATGACGACCACCTCCTTGGATACACTCTTCTTCTTGAGAAAGAGAATCATATTGGGGCTATCAACTTCTTGACCCATCCCCTCTCTATGGATCCCAAGCTAGATCATTTTGCTGATGTTGCCTCAGTAGAAATTACCATAATGGAGGAACCTAAAAAAGAAAAATTGGAACACACTTTCTACTAAAAAATATCACTCTCACCACTAATAACCACATCCTCAACATGAAAAATAATTGTATGATCCCTTGGAAAAGGTTTGAGAGTTTCCACCCCTAGATAAATGAGATGAAGAAGGCTAGGACCTACCTTCAGCCATCCAAAAACTCTTTTTTCCAGTCATGTGGGGACCTCATGCCTAAGATCTTCCTTATTAGGAATCATGATGAATCCCCTATCATAATGATTCAATTATGGCCAAAGTCCTCTCAACAACATCGATTATCTCTAGTACCTTAAGATACACCTTCATCATCATTATGGTGACCTTGAACTAGATCTCTAGATGTGAAGCTTCCTCAAAATTTCTTTCCTCGACCTCCTTGTCTGGAAATAGGTCTTAAGGACATCAGAGAAGGGTCCTGAAATTTATTTTGAACTCCCACACACTAGAACTACCATGTCAAAGGGTAAGAATATCCTATATAATGGTCCTCTTTGTGGTTGAAGAAATAAACTATTCTCAAAACTCTTCCATGAACTTCTCCCATGAGACCACTGACTCCTTATGATCCCCAAGGAATAAGATCCACCACTTCCTCGATACTCCACACAAAATCGTCACAACCAATGAAACCTAATGTTTTGAGCACAGATCGAATAGAAAGTTTTCTCAACCTCATTCAACCAGTCTTCTTCCATTGAGTCTAAAATATATCCCTCATACTTTTTTAGAATCTGGCACTGAAACTCTCAAAGTGTACTCCAAGTGTCGTTATTATTGACCTATATTCTGCGGAGATCTATTGGCACATCTTACTGAACATATTTAGCATGACCCTGATGAGGACTCCAACCTAGATCCATACCTACAAAATAACAAACGGTTATAGATCCTAAACCTAGAATATGGAATACTTAAGATTAATTTTTTTTTACTTTGTTTTTATTTAAGGTTTAACTTATCCTAATGTAGCATTATAGGTATTTATAAAATAATACCTTTTCATATATATTAATATTTATGAATAAGATATTAATTTTATGTTAAAGGGGACGCTTTGTCTAATAGCATACTCGACATCCAACAACAGTTTTCTCTGAAATCTTACGTTTCACACAACTTTGAGTTATACCGAAAAATAATATAATTATATAATTATTATTTTAAATGTTAATTAATTTCTAGTCATTGTATTGGTGGGAATTAATAAAACTAATAAAAATATTATTACACACATTTGTTAAATGTTTTTACATTTATCCAATAAATTTTAGAGGCTTAAAATGAGAAAAAATCCAAATTTAAGCATAAAATACTCTAATATTTTTAAAAGGTCGTTTTACTGCCTTTTGAATGAGAACATTTTTTAAATATAGTTTTTGTCACTTTTATATATTATATTTGACAAAATAAACTTATTATTTAGAATCGGGACATCAAAATTTACTTTGGATGAAATTTTGGTAATTTTCTGATAAAATTCATATTTTAAGGAATGGTGAAAAATACTGCATTTCAATTCAAAACTACATTTTTGTCTCATTTATTTATATCATTAGATTATACTTTTAATTAGTTTTAAAGTGTAATTGGATTAATTTTTTATAATTTAATCCAATAATGGTCATTTTAAGTAATTTTACATTTAAATTGGACATAAACACATGTCAATCTTTTGATAGTTTTTACTTTTTAAAAACTCACTTTCTGGTTTGACAACGGGAATTAATTTTAAATTAATTTATCCCAATTATATGTTTTAAATTTATAAAAATTGATTCCATATTTGTAATCATAAGTTCCAAATTTTGTAAATAGGTACCTTTTATTTTTTGACATTATGAATAGTAACTTCAGTAATTATTTTTATTTACCATAGTTAAAGGGTAAAACTAGTAAATAAGGATAAAAACTACATTTATAATAATATTAAACTACACTAGAACATGTAATAATCCTATTTGATGAGATATTTCTGACCATGGTAATACTTGGATCGATTTTGGGACCTCATGGAGCCACTTGGGTGTGATAATGACATGTTATAAGAATTAATTTAAAGTAAAAAAGAAATATAACATAAACATATATCTTTTACTAAAACAATTTTAATATAGGGTTATATAACTAATATCTTTAACTATAAATAGTCATTATAAATCTAAAAATATTTACTACATCATGGTATTTTATTCATAATTTTTATACATTAAATAAATAAATTTATTTATGACACAATGATGATGAAGTGATTACCTTATTAATGAAATATTCACATAAATGATATTATAAATATTAAAATAAATATAATTTTAACATTTTGATTCCATACATTAATTTTTTGGATGATATTCACATATTATTTTTGAGTTAATATCTTTGGTTCAAAGGAATCAAATTGTTATGACTTTAACAAAAATCAATTTCTAAATAGTGTCAAAATTGACATAAATGAGTTTTTAAAACAAATACTATTTTATTAAATGATATAATAGTCCTAAAAATCTAATATTAGGAAAAAATACTTATATAATGTTACAAATATCATTAATGATCCACTTTTGGTTCACTTGGCATTTTATAGTAACCATATATTATGAAAATACAAGAAGACATGGTAAGAGTTAATGTTTTTAATTAAGGGTTAAAACTAAAAGATAAGGTTACTTTTGTTATGTAAACTTGTCTAAAACCTATTATTTGAGAGTATTTAGACTTATTATCATCTTATCCTCGAAATATATCACTTTGAAACTATTATAATTCAAAAATCATTTTATAATAAAATATTATTTCAAAACTTTCCTAAAGTTCCCCTCATCCCTCTTATAAAAGGTCACCACCTCTATCAAATTACTCACACCTCTCAATCCCCTTGTACAACCAAATTTTGTTCATATAAGCTAAAAAAATCCCTCCCTTACTCTCATAATCCTTACCTATGGTAGAATGAAATTCAAGAAAGTCTTTTGGCTAAATCAAAAGAAGTTACCCGATTTATAGGTAATGTCTTCTCTCAAGTTCATTTCCTTTATTTTCCTTATCTAATCCCTATCCTCTTATTATTCTTTTATTACATAAAAAAAACTATTATCCTCAATATACAATGATTTTTTTATGAGAAAGATTCAAATTACACTTACACACACCTCCATCTAATGGATACGAACATATTGTTTCTGTGTACGGCGAACTACTGCCTCACGAAACGATGATTGTTCAATTTTCTCCTACCACCTATCATGGTGGACATTATAATAGAACTATATTTATATATGATATATATTATATTTATATTTTCTCTATGCTTATATAATTTTTATTTACAACATACCTTTATTCTTTCTATAATGTGTATATACGATAATTTCATTTGAGGAAGTGTGGACTACTATCCCCTCAAAGTGATATGACTAGTTCATTCCATACATGGAACATATAAAGTATATAGTTAATGAACATATGTAACATATAAAACATAGATACTATACTTTAATTATAACATACATATTTATCATTTATTTTTCATTCCTTTAATATGACAAAGAAATGAAAGTAGCATTCTTGCGTACGTACAGCCCATTGTCTCCATGAATGGTGAATTTCATTTATTATCTCAAAATGTTATGGTATATTATAAATAAATATATACTGTATATATATGATATTTAAATCATGAATAATATTATGGAGATGATGGACTTTGACCATATGGAAAATTTACATCAAAACAAGTTCATTTTTTACTCAAGTACCAAATATCGACAAAATGACTGATATGAACTTAAATAATTATGTAATTTTTATAAAATGGTAATAAGTGATATAAAAGGAATAATAAACTTGAAAAGGGTTCTCAATAAAGTAAAAAATAACCTAATTTTATTATTCAGGAACATAACGATTGTATGTGACAAGTCGGACTCAAGGTAAGGGACTTCATCTCAATCTCCTTTCGTTGAGGCATTTTTTTATGCTATACACCATATTCTTTTATATGGTATATAATAAACCCCATTGAATTTTAATTTCATTAAAAGGGAATATTTTTTCTCTGAATCATTTTACTAAATGAAAAAAATGAATGTTTTTAACGTATGTGGTGACAACGACTCCACCGCCATAACCATTATTTGATATTTGGCTTCCTCTATAAGACTTAATGTTTTTAAAATAAAAAGAAATCCATTATTCCCTTTTTGGGTGTTTTGGTATTGAAAATGGTTTTTGAAATGGATTGAATATTTCAATATCTTGAAATTATTTCTTGTGATTTCAAAGGAAATGTTATTAGTGAAATGTTGATATTTGAAATATTTTATGTGTTATGATTATATAATGGTACTTGAACATTTTACGGGTGGTTGCATGATAAACCAATGACGGGTGGTTACGTGATAAACCAAAGACAGGTGGTTCCATGATAAACCAAGGATTGGTGGTTATGTTATAACCTCCAATGCATTGGGTATGGAAGTTGGTCGTATGGTTATTACATTTAGTGATATGTGTAGAAGTCGACCGTATGGTTATTCCATTTAAGTATGTTTATGTCCCAAGTTACCTATATATGTCATATGTTTTTTTCTATGGACTTATGGTAATATTTTGGTTACAAAAAGGGTAAGCAATGATCTTATATTTATTTAAGTATATTTATCACTTCTTAAAGGTGAAAAGTATTACTTTATGATAAATTATTCATGGTACTAACAGTTTTTCTTCTTTGTGTATCCCTTACTAATATTTTTATTCTCATCCCAAGTTTTGAAAAATTTTTTATAGGACTTAAATAATAATAAAGAAAAGTATGGGATCAAGGAAAATTTATGTCGTTAAAACATTAAAAAATACCTTGTTTCTTTTTAAAGATTTTTTTTATGGAAAAAATGGATAGTGAGTAGAAGTGTTTACTTGTAATATTTAAGTTGTTATGTATGAATTATGACATAATTCTCTAAATCTATAAACTTTAAAATATTCTCGATGTGAATTAAATTCAAATTAATGACTTATCTCAAGATTAAGTAATATTTATGACTGGGGCCTTATAGTTGGTATCATAGTTCAGTTTAGATAACATTAGGAGTTAGAATATTGTTAATAGAATATCCATAAAATATTTTTACTTTATGGTAAAATTGAAATGATGTAGCATTTGAAGGTTACCACGTTGCTTTGTCTAAGATATGTTTGTTCAGAATGGTTTTCTGTAGAGAAAATAGGGTAGCTGTGTTGGGAAGGCATACAGAGGAAAATAACCTTCCAAATCAACATCCTAAGATGGTCGGAATCGGAATTAAATAGTTTTTTGTATTGATGGATCAATTGACTTAGGCGATAAATGGTGGTGGCATGCACGAGATCAACCAGACCAACCAAAAAAGAATATGACAATCCTAGAGCATTTCATGAGGCAACGTCCTCCATCATTTAGAGGATCATATGACCCTGTGCAATCTGAAGGGTGGATTAAATCATTGGAAAATATTTTTGATGTAATGGGGTGTTCAGATAATCAAAATTTTAGTATTTTTGTTTATAATTTTGAAGGTGAAGTTGATCAGTTGTGGTCAATGATTAAAAATATCATAGGAAGTGAAGAGATTGACACCATGGAATGGGATGAATTTAAGAATATATTCCTTGAGAAATATTTTCCTAAGGATGTTCGAATTAGGATGGAAAATCAATTCTTGTAATTGAAACAAAATAAGGAATATTATTTAGCTGCATATGATGAAAATTTCACCCATTTTTCAAGGTATGTTGCATATTTTATCTGAGATATTAATAGTAAGATAAATCATTTTTACTCAGGATTAAATACAAAATATCAAAAGGTGTTAGCTTCAAGTGAGTTCAAAAGTAATGAGAAACTTTTCGGATGTCTTAAGAAGGTAGAAATGGATTTTTTCTGATGATCATGTGTTCTATGAGAGAAAACAAAAGAAGTTATCTAGTTGGCAGGAAATGGGAAAGAATTCATCAAAGAAGTTTGGAGGTAAGAAAACTAAATTTCCAACTTGTGAGAAGTGTGGTAAAAATAATCCTAGAGAATGTCTCTCAAAGTCCAAGAAGTGCTTCTGGTGTGGTAGGACTGGTCATATTTCTTGTAACTGTAAGGAAGATGGTTAGGTAGGCAATGAAAAATCAGCAGTAAGATGCTTTAGTTGCAATGAGTTAGGACATTATGCCAATGTGTGTCCAAAGTTGATTACCTGGGGTGGAAACCAGCATGATCGAAAAAATAAGGGCATGGAAAAATCATTTGCTACTACTACGATTGATTTGGGACCGTCAAATGAAGTGGTGACAGGTATGTTATAGATTTTTTTGAAATATTCCAATACTCTATTTGACTATGGATCATCACATTCCTTTATTTCTGAGATCTTTGCAAGTAAATTGGAAATAGAACCTCATGAATGTGATATAGAACTTTTGGTAAAAACTCTGGGTGGAAGTATTAAAGCAACCAAGATTTATAAGAATATTTATATTATCATAAGTTGTATAGTCTTTCCTGCAAATCTTGTTGAACTTCCCATAGTGGAATTTGATATCATTTTGGGTATGGGTTAGATTTAAGTTTATCACGATAAAATAGATTTCAAAGCCAAGAAAGTTTTATTCAATGATTTAATACCTTTGATAACATACCAAGAAGATTAAATATTGATTAAAGATGGTATTGAAAGTTATCCGGATCATGTTGTTGAAAATAAAGAAACAGTTTTGATTAGTGACATTCTAGTAGTGAATGAATTCACAGATATTTTTCCTGATGAATTACCCAGTATTGTTCCCAATTGGGAGTTTGAATTTACTATTGATTTAGTTCCTAATACTAATCCTATTTCTAAACCCCCTTATCAAATGTATAAAGTAGAAATGATGAATTAAAAAATAGTTTAAAGGATTACTTGATAAAGGTTTCATTCGACCGACCACTTCACCATGGGGTGATCCAGTTTTATTTGTGAAAAAGAAAGATGGTTCTACGATACTATGTATTGATTATAGAGCCTTGAATAACATCACTATTAATAACAAGTATCATTTTCCTCATATTGATGATTTTTGTGATCAGCTCCAAGGAGCTCAGTATTTTTCAAAGATTGATTTGAGTTATGGGTACCATCAGCTGAAGGTGAATGAGTATGACATTCCAAAGACAGGTTTTTGAATGAGATATGGGCATTATGATTTTTTAGTTACATCCTTTGGGTAATCTAATTCACCTGTTGTATTTATGGATCTCATGAATGGAGTCTTTTGTCAGTTTTTAGATCAGTTTGTGGTTGTGTTTATAGATGACATTTTGGTATATTCTAAAAGTTGGGAGAAACATGAAAGTCACTTAAGGACTGTTTGGAAAACCTTAAAAGAAAATAAACTATATGGAAAGTTTATTAAGAGTGAATTATGGTTGCAACAAATTTCATTCCTTTGTCATATTTTTTCTAAATATGGAATAACCGTTGACACTTCTAAAACAAAAGTTGATGAAGATTGGCCAAGACCTACCAATATCATAGAGATTCATAGTTTTCTTGGATTGGAGAGTTATTACCGAAGGTTTTTTGAAAACTTTTATCAGTTATCTATACCACTAACTAAGCTAACACATAAGGGAGTTAAGTTCATCTAGACAAAATAATGTGATGATTATTTTTAGGAACTAAAAAGAAGATTGGTAAATGATCTAGTTTTGGCCCTGCTTTCCAAGAATGGTGAATTTTTTATCTACAGTGATACATCATTGAAAGGACTTGGTTGTGTCCTAATTTAGAATGATCATGCAATTGTTTATTCTTCACCTTAGTTGAAACCTCATGAGTTAAATTACCCTACACATTATTTGGAGTTAGCTGTTGTTGTTTTTTTAATTAAAAATTTAGAGACGTCATTTTTATGGCATAAAGTATGAAATATATATTGATCACAAAATTTTGAAGTATATATTCACTCAGAAAGAATTAAAAATGAGACAAAGGAGATGGATGGAATTAATCAAGGATTATTATTGCATGATTCATTACCATCCAGGAAAGAAAAATAAATTGGCTAACACTTTGAGTCGAAAGAGTAATGTTATATTAACCATGATACATTTGGAATGAGATCCTTTGGTTTTTTATTTGATGAATTTTGGATTGGAAGTTATTGGTGCAGGGAATTCCTCTGTTTTGTTTCAGGTGGTAGTGAAATAATCTCTATCATACAGAATTAAGAAAGTGCAGAAAGATGACAGTGAGTTGCAGAAAAAGGTAGAATTGGTTTAAAAGGGTAAGTTACCTGAATTTAAAATTGATAGAGATTGTGTTTTGAGGTTTGGAAAGAGAATATGTGTGCTTTGTGATTCACAGTTAAAGAAAGAGTTTTTATGTCAAGCTCATAGTTCTCCATTTTCAGTTCATCCTGGTAGTACTAAGATATACAGATATCTTCAGGAGTATTAATGGTGAGATGGAATGAAAAGAGATATTTCTTAATTTTCTATGAAGTGTTTGACTTGTCAATAGGTTAAATCAGAATGGTAGTTACTGAAAGGGTTTTTTCATCCTTTTCTAGTGCCAGAGTGTAAATGGGAAATGTATCCATGGACTTTGTAGTGGGATTACCAAATACTTCTTGAGGTAACAATGTAATCTGGGTTTTTGTTGATCAATTGACTAAATATTCTCATTTTCTTCCTATTTGGGATACTCTGTATCTAGATCAACTTTCTCAGTTATATCTTAAAGAGATAGTTAGGTTAAATGGAGTTCCTCTCTCCATTGTATCTTATCATGATCTCATGTTCACTTCTAACTTTTGGAAAGGCCTTCAGAAGTCATTGGGAACTGAATTAAATTTCAGTAAAGCTTTTCATCCTCAATCAGATGGGTAGTCAAAACGAACAATTCAGACCTTGGTGGATATTCTACATTCTTTTTCAATATATTACCATGGAATTTGGGATCAACATCTCTCTTTGGTTGAGTTTTCTTATAATAACAGTTTTCATTCCAGTATACAGATGGCACCATTTGAGGAATTATATGGAAAGCAGTTTCGAACTCCTCCTTTTTGGGATGAAGTAGGTGAATGGAAGTTGATGGGACCAGAATTGGTATAAGAGATGGTAAAAAAAGTTTAGTTGATTCAGAAGCATGTGAGGACAGCTCAGAGTAGGCAGAAAAGTTATGCAGATAATCGGAGGAAGAATATTTCTTTTGAGGTATGTGATCATGTATTTCCCAAAGTTTCTCTAGGAAAAAGTGTGATGTGTTTTGGTAAGAAAGGAAAGCTGAGTTCGAGGTTCATTGGACCCTATGAAATCTTGGAGAAAGTTGGATCAGTTGCATACAGGGTGGTTTTACTTCCAATTTTATCCCAGGTACACAATTTTTTCCATGTTTCAATATTGATAATGTATATGCCGGATCCATCTCATGTTTTGAGTCTAGAGGCAGTTCAGTTAGAAGAGAATCTTTCTTATGAGGAATAGCTAGTACGGATTCTTGATCGTATGGAGAAATTGTTGCGGAATAAGGTGATTCATCGTGTAAAGGTTTTTTGGAAAACTCATATGGTTAAAGAGGCAATGTGGGAATCTAAAAATGATATGAGGGAGAAATAACCGCACTTATTTGATAATTAAATAAAATTGTAGGGACGCAATTTCCAAAAGGGGTGAATGATGTAGCATCCTAGGTATTTATAGAATAATAATTTTTCATATCTATTAATATTTATGAATAATATATTAATTTTACGTCAAAGGGGACTCTTTTTCTAATAGCGTACTTGACACACAACAATAGGTTTCTCTTACATTGCACACAACTTTGAGTTATACCGAAAAATAATATAATAATATTATTATTATTTAAATGTTAGTTAACGCCTAACCATTGTATTGGTGGGAATGAACAGAAATAACAAAAATATGATTATACACATTTTTTAAATGTTTTTCCATTTATCCAATAAAGTTTAGACCCTTAAAAAGAGAAATAATCTAAATTTAAGCATAAAATACTCTAATATTTTTAAAAGGTCGTTTTACCGCCATTTGAAGGTGAACCCTTTTTAAATCTAGTTTTTTCACCTTTATATATTCTATTTGAAAAAATAAAATTATTCTTTAGAATTGGGACATCAAACTTTACTTTAGATGAAATTTTGGTATTTTTCTGATAAAATTCATCTTTTAATGAATAGTGAAAAATACTGCATTTTAATTAAACATTGTCTTTTCGTTTCATTTATTTATATAGTTATATTAAACTTTTAATTAGTTTTAAAGTTCAATTGGATTAATTTTTTATTATTTAATCCAATTATGTTCATTTTAAGTAATTTCACATTTAAATTGGACATAAACACATGTTAATCTTTTGATAGTTTTTACTTTTTAAAAACTCGCTTTCTGGTTTTGACGATGGGAATTAATTTTAAATTAATTTCTGCCAATTTTGTGTTTTGAATTTGGAAAAATGGATTCCATATTTGTAATCATAAGGTAAAAATTGTGTAAATAGGTACCTTTTATTTTTTGACATTATGAATAGTAACTTCAGAAATTATTTTTATTTTCCATGGTTAAAGAGTAAATCTGGAAAATAAGGGTAAAAAATAATATTATAATAATATTAAACTACCCTAACACATGTTTTAATTCTATTGGATGAGATATTTCTAACCATGGACATCCTTGGGTTGATTTTGGGACCCCATGAAGCCACTTGGGTGTGATAATAACATGTTATAAGAATTAATTTAAAGTAAAGAGAAATATAACATAAACATGTATCTTTTACTAAAAAAATTATAATATAGGGTTATATAACTGATTTATGTGACTATAAATATTCATTATAAATATAAAAATATTTCATACATCATGGTATTTTATTTATAATTTTTATACATTAAATAAATAAATTTATTTATGACACAATGGTGATGCAGTGATTACCTTATTAATGAAAGATTAAAATAAATGATATTATAAATATTAAAATAAATAAAATTTGAACATTTTGATCCCATTAACTAATTTTATATATGTTATTTACATATTATATTTGAGTTAATGCATTTTTTTTAAGGAATTGGTTTTTATGACTTTTAAAAAAATCAATTTCTAAATATTGTCAAAATTAACATAAATGAGTTTTTAAAACAAATATTATTTTATTAAATGATATAATAGTCCTAAAAAACTAATATTCAAAAAAATGACTTATATAATGTTAAAAATGTCATTAATTATCCACTTGTGGTTTTCTTGGTATTTTATAGTAACCATATATTATGAAAAGACAAGAAAACATAGTAAGAGTTAATGTTTTTAACTAAGGGTTAAAGCTAAAAGATAAGGTTACTTTTTTTGAAAGAAAAGGTTCATTAATGTCAAAAATCAGCAGACATACAAATGAAAATCCATGAAAGGAAATGGTCCAGCCAGAGCTGGTCAACATCAAAGGGTCCTGACGCCACAAGCTGATGAGCAGCATTGTTTCCTTCTCGTTTAGTAAAGGAGAAAGTGCAGATTGAGAAGCTTTGATGGATAGATAGGATTCACCTAACGAGGGATCCAAAAGACTGAAGGTCTCCGTTGTTGGAGTTGATAGCATTGATAATGGTGAGATAGTCTGATTCGAGGTTGATTTTATCCCAACCGCAGTCCATGGCGAGCATCAAACCTGCAAGTATGGCAGTAGCCTCAGCCACCACAGGTTCCCAGAAAGCGTAGTGTGCTTCATGTTTGGCTGCAACAATTTTCCCCTGATGATTCTGGGCCAGGATGCCAAGGCCGACATGCCCATCCTTGGGGATAGACGCATCCACATTAATCTTAAGAATCCATTCTCTTGGCGGACACCAGTGGGAGGGAAAGGATGGGGGACCCATGGGCTTTTGTGGCCATTTTGGTGCTTCCAGCCCTCAACCCACGAAGAGGCCTGTTCGGTCCAAAAAATGGGGGGTCTATGAACGTGGTTAAAAACTGCCTTATTGCGATTGACCCAAATGATCCATGCCAAGGCAAAAAGTGAACCTTCTTTAGCCGACGAGAAGGAGGAGCACCATCTCAACAGGAAGGATGGGAGGTCAGGGGCTATGGTCAATGAAGTGTCAGCAGCAGCAGCCCATAAATTCCAAATTTCCTTAGACCCTGGGCATTGGATGATGGCATGCAAGGGAGATTCTGAGACTTTCGGGCAGAAAGGGCAAGATTCCTCACTTGACATATGTCAGAAGGCAAGCAAGCTCATGGTAGGAAGGGTACCCGTTCACACCTGCCACCAAAAGTGGCGTATTGTTTGGAGGAATGTTGAGTTTCCAAATTGACTTCCAGGGTTCCCCATCCCAGATGACTGATTGATTTCCACTGGCGAGCTGATATCCGGATTTCACCGTGTAGGCTCCTGAAAGTTTGTACGTCCAGAAGAGATGGTCGAGGCCAGCATCAGGGACCTAGGGGGTACTTAGGATTATTCTTTTATCTCTTTCATTGAACCATGCATGGATCTTCTCAATGCATCATCCTAGACCCTGGTCGGAAAAGAGGCATCTGACAATGGCATATTCAAAACCTGGTTGGGTAGGGGATGAGTCCCTCTTTCCATCCTTATCAATCAACCAGGGATCGATCCAAATATTAACAGATTTTCCATTCCCGATCCTCCAGCCCAGCCCTTTTTCCCGATCCTCCAGCCCGTCCCTTTTTCCATGAGACTTCCAGCCCAACCCTTGGATCATCCAAATTATGCTCAAATAATCTTCCAATATCCCTCCCTTCTTCCTAGAAGCCTTACCTTGGGCATAAATAAATTCAAGAAATTATTTTGGCTCAATCAAAAGAAGTTCCCCAATTTAGAGGTAACATCTTCTCTCAAGTTCCTTTCCTTTAATTTCCTTCTATATGCCCTATTATCTTCTTATTCTTTGATTACATAAAAAAAAGTATCCTCAATATACTAGGATATTTTTATGAGAAGGATTTTAATTACACTTACACACACCTCCATCTAATGGATACAAACATATTGTTTTTGTGTACGGTGAACTACTGCCTCACGAAACGATGATTATTAAATTTTCTCCTACCACCTATCATGGTGGCCATTATGATGGAACTATATTTATATATTATATATATTATATTTATATTGTCTTTATGCTTCTGTAATTTTTATTTACAACATACCTTTATTCTTTCCATAATGTGGAAAGATGATAATTTCATTTGAGGAAGTGCGGACTATAGCCCCCTCAAAGTGATATGACTCATTCATTCCATACATGGAAGGTATAAAGGATGTATTTAATGAAATTATGTAACATATATAACATAGATACTATACTGTAATTATAACATACCTATGTATCATTTATTTTTCATTCCTTTAATATGACAAAGAAATGAAAGTAGCGTTCATGCGTACGTATGGCATACCGTCTCCATAAACGGTGTTTTTCATTTATTATATACAAATGTTATGGAATATTATAAATACATATATACTAGATATATATTATATTTAAATCATGAATAATATTCTAGAGATGATGGAATTTGACCACATGGACAATTTACATCAAAACAAGTTCATTTTCGACTCAAGTACCGAATATCAACAAAACGAGCGATATGGACTTAAATAATTATGTAATTTTTATAACATGGTAATAACTGATATAAAAGGAATAATAAACTTGAAAAAGTTTCTCAATCAAGTATAAATTAACCTAATTTTATTATTCAGGAACATAACGATTGTACGGGACGAGTCGAACTCAAGGTAAGGTATTTCATCTCAATCTCCTTTCGTTGAGCCATATTTTGATGTTATACACCATATTATTTTATATGGTGTATAATAAAACCCTTTTACTTTTAATTTCATTAAAAGGGAATCTTTTTTCTGTGAAGCATTTTACTAAATGACAAAAAGGAATGTTTTTAACGTATGCAGCGACAACAACTCTGCCGCCATAACTGTTATTTGATATTTGGATTCCTCTATAAGTCTTAATGTTTTTAAAAGGATAATAAATCCCTTATTAACTTTTTGGGTGTTTTGGTATTAAATTTTTTTTTTGAAATGTATTTAATATTTCAATATCTTGAAATGATTTCTTGTGATTGAAAATGAAATGTTATTAGTGAAATGTTGATATTTGTAATAGTTTATCTATTCTGATTATATAATGGTACTTGGAAATTTGAAGGGTGGTTATGTGATAAACCAATGATGGGTGGTTAAGTGATAAACCAAAGACTAGTGGTTTCATGATAACCCAAGGACGGGTGGTTATGTTGTAACCACCAGTGCATTGGCAATGGAAGTCGTCCGTATAGTTATTCCATTTAGTGATATGTGTGGAAGTCAACCGTATGGTTATTCTATTTAAGTATGTTTATGTTCCAAGTTACCTATATATGTCATATATTTCTTTCTATGAGATTATGGTAATCTTTTGGTTACAAAAATGGTAATCAATGATCTTATATTTAGTTAAGAATATTTACTAATTCTTAAAGGTGAAAATTATTACTTTATGATAAAGTATTCACGGTTTTCATATTTTCCCAAAACTAATAGTTTTCCTTCTTTATGTATCCCTTACTGAGCTTTTTATGCTCATACAAAGTTTTGAAATGTTTTTCATATGACTTAAAGAAGAATAGAGACAAGGATGGGATCAAGGAAAAGTTATGTCATTAAAACATAAAACAATACCATGTTTATTTTTAAAGAGTTTTTGTTTTATGAAAAAAATGGATAGTGATTAGAAGTGTTTACTTGTAATATTTAAGTTTTTATGTATGAGTTATGACCTAATTCTCTAAATCTCTAAACCTAAAAAGATACTCAATGTGAATTAAATTCAAATTAATGACTTATCTCAAGATTAAGTAATGTTTAAGGTCGGGGCCTTATAGTTGGTATCAGAGGTTGGTTTAGATAACTTTAGGAGTTAGAATATTGTTAATAGAATATCAAAAAAAGTTTTTTACTTTATAGTAAAATTGAAATGATATATAATTTAAAGGTTACCACATTGCTTCGTCTAAGATATGTTTTTTCATAATGGTTTTCTATAGATGAAATGGGGTAGTTGTACTGGGAAGGCATACAGAGGGAAATAACCTTCCAAATCAACATCCTGAGATGGTCAGAATCAAAACTGAATAGTTTTTTGTAGTGATGTCTCAGTTGACTCAGGTAATAAATGGTGGCGGTATCCATGCACGAGATCAAACAGACCAACCGTAGAGGAATATGATGATCGTAGAGCATTTCATGAGGTAATTTCCCCCTTCATTTAGAGGATCATCTGACCTTGTGCAAGATCAAGGGTAGATTAAATCATTGGAAAATATTTTTGATGTAATGGGGTGTTTATAAAATCAAAAGGTTGGTCTTTCTATTTATCGTTTTGAAGGTGAAGCCAATCAGTGGTGTTCAATGATTAAAAATATCATAGGAAGTGAAGATATTTATGCCATGGAATGGGATGAATTTAAGAATATATTCCTTGAGAAATATTTTCCTAAGGTTGTTCAACTTAGGATGGAAAATCAATTATTATAATTGAGACAAAATGAGGAAGATTATGTGGATTCATATGAAGAAAATTTCACCCGTTTTTCAAGGTATGTCCCATATTTTATCTGGGATATTAATAGTAAGATAAATCAATTTTACTTAGGATTGAAGCCAAAATATCGAAAGGCATTAGATTTATGTGAGTTCAAAAGCTATGAGAAACTTGTTCGATGTGTTGATAAGGTATAAATTAAGTTTTTTGATGATCATGTGTTCTATGAGAGTAAACAAAATAAGTGATTCAGTTGGAAGGAAATGGGAAAGAATTCATCAAAGAATTATGGAGGTAAGAAAACAAAATTTCCAACTTGTGAGAAGTGTGGTAAAAAGAATCCTGGAGAATGCCTCTAAAATTACGAGAAGTGATTTTGATGTGTTAAGACTGGTCATATTTCTCGTAACTATAAGGAATATGGTCAGGAGGGCAATGAAAAACCAGTGGTAAGATGCTTTAGTTGAAATGAGTTAGGACATTATGCCAATGTGTGTCCAAAGTTGATTACCTAGGGTGGAAACCAGCAAGATCGAAAGCAGAAGGGCATGGAAAAATAATTTTCAACTACTACTATTGATGTGGGACCATCAAATGAAGTGGTAAAAGGTATGTTACAAATTTTTTCCAAATATTCCAATACTCTATTTAACTTTGGATCATCACATTCCTTCATTTTTGAGATCTTTGTAAGTAAATTGGAAATAGAACCACATGAATGTGATATAGAACTTTCGGTAAAAACTCTAGGTGGAAGTATTAAAGCAACCAAGACTTATAGGAATCTTCCTATTATCATTAGTGGGATAGTCTTTCCTAAAAATCTTTTTGAACTTCCCATATTGTAATTTGATATCATTTTAGGTATGGATTGGATTTCATTTTATCATGCTAAAATAGATTGCAAAGCCAAGAAAGTTTTATTCAATGATTTCATACCTTTGATGACATACCAAGAAGCTAAAATATTGATTAAAGATGGAAGTGAAAGTTATTTGGATCATGTTGTTGAAAAGAAAGAAATAGTTTTGATTATTGACATTCTAGTAGTGAATGAATTCACAGATTTTTTTCTTGATGAATTTTCTGGTATTGTTCCTAATCAAAGGTTGAATTTACTATTGATTTAGTTTCTAATGTTAATCCTATTTATAAACCCCCTTATCGAATGGATCAAGTAGAACTGATGGAAATGAAAAAAACAGTTGCAATAATCACTTGATAAAGGTTTCATTCGACCTAGCACTTCACCATTGGGTGATCTAGTTTTATTTGTGAAAAAGAAAGATGGTTCTATGATACTATGTATTGATTATAGATCCTTAAATAACATCACTATTAAGAACAAGTATTCATTTCCTCATTTTGATGATTTTTTTGATCAAATCCAAGGAGCTCAGTATTTTTTGAAGATTGATTTGAGGTATGGGTACCATCAGGTGAAGGTGAATGAGGATAACATTCCAAAGACAGCTTTCTAAATGAGATATGGGAATTATGAGTTTGTAGTTATGTTATCTGGGTTATCTAATGCACCTTCTATATTAATGAATCTCATTAATGGAGTATTTCATTAGTTTTTTGGATCAGTTTGTGGTTGTGTTTATAGATTATGTTTTGGTATATTCTAAAATTAGGGAGGAACATGAAAGTCACTTAAGGACTATTTGGAAAACCTTAAAAGATAAGAAACAATATGGAAAGTTTTGTAAGAGTGAATTTTGGTTGCAAAAAATTTTATTCCTTGGTCATATTGTTTCTAAAGATGGTATAACTGTTAAACCTTCTAAAACAAAAATTTTTGAAGAGTGTCCAAGACCTACCAATATCACAGATATTCATAGTTTTATTGGATTAGCAGGTTATTACCGAAGGTTTTTTGAAAACTTTTCTCAGTTATCTAGCCCACTAACTAAGCTAACATGTAACGGAGTTAAGTTTATCTAGAAAAAATAATGTGATGATTGTTTTCAGGAATTGAAAAGAAGATTGGTAAATGCTTGAGTTTTGGCCCTACCTTCCAGGAATGGTGAATTTGTTATCTACAATGATGCATCATTGAAAGGACTTGGTTGTTTCCTAATTCATAATGATCATATAATTTCTTATGCTTCACCTCAGTTGAAACCTCATGAGTTAAATTACCCTATACATGATTTGGAGTTAGCTGTTGTTGTTTTTGCATTAAAAATTTGGAGGCATTATTTTTATGGACTAAAGTGTGAAATATATGCTGATTAAAAAAGTTTGAAGTATATATTCACTCAGAAATAATTAAACATGAGAAAAATGAGATGGATGGAATTCATCAAGGATTATGATTGCACGATTCATTACCATCCAAGAAAGGAAAATAAAGTGGTTGGTGCTTTGAGTCGAAAAAGTAATGCTATATTAACCATGCTACATTTGGAACGAGATCCTTTGGTTTTTGATTTGGTGAATTTTGGATTATAAGTTGTTGGTACAGGGAATTCCTATATTTTCTTTCAGGTGGCAGTGAAATCATCTCTATCAGACAGAATTAAGCAAGCACAGAATGAAGATAATGAGTTGCATAAAAATGTAGAATTGGTTCAGAAGGGTAATTTAATTGAATTTAACATTGATAAAGATTGTGTTTTGAGGCTTGGAAAGAGATTATGTGTTCCTTATGATTCACATTTAAAGAAAGATTTATTATGTGAATCTCATAGTTCTTCGTTTTCAGTTCATCCTAGAAGTACTAAGATGTACAAAGATCTTCGGGAGTATTACTGGTGGGATGGACTGAAAAGAGATATTGTTGACTTTACTGTAAGTTTTTGAATTTTCAATAGGTTAAAGTAGAATGGTAGTTACCAAAAGGGTTGCTTCATCCTTTTCCAGTGCCAGGGTGTAAATGGAAAAATGTGTCTATAGACTTCATAGTGGGATTAACAAAGACTTATCAAGGTAACAATGCAATCTGGGTTATTATTGATTGATTGACTAAATATTCTCATTTTCTTCCGATTCAAGATACTCTATCTCTAGATCAAATTTCTAGGTTGTATCTTAAAGAGATAGTCAGGTTACATGGAGTTTCTCTCTCCATTGTATCTGATCATGATCTCAGGTTCACTTATTACTTTTGAAAAGTCCTTCAAAAGTCGTTGGGAACTGAATTAATTTCAGTACATCTTTTCATCCTCAATCAGATTTCCAGTCTGAACAAACAATTTAGGCCTTGGAGGATATTCTACGTGCTTGTTCAATGGATTATTAGGGAATTTGGGATTAACATATTTCTTTGGATGAGTTTTCTTATAATGACAGTTCTCATTCTAGTATACAGATGGCACCATTTGAGACATTATATGGAAAGCAGTGTCGAACTCTTTCTTTTTTGGATGAAGTGGGTGAAAGGAAGTTTATGGGACTAAAATTACTAGAAGAGATGGTAGAAAAAGTTCAGATAATTTAGAAGCACATGAGGACAGGTTAGAGAGGATAGAAAAGTTGTGTAGATAACCGGAGGAAGGATCTTTCTTTCAAGGTATGTGATCATGTCTTTCTCAAAGTTTCTCTAGAGAAAAGTGTGATGTGTTTTGGAAAGAAAGGAAAGTTGAGTTCAAGATTCATTGGAACCTATAAAATCCTAGAGAAAATTGGATTAGTTTCCTACAAGGTGGATTTACCTACAAGTTTATCCCAAATACACAATGTTTTTCATGTTTCAATATTGAGAAAGTATATGCTAGATCCATCTCATGTTTTGAGTCTAGAGGTAGTTCAGTTGGAAGAGAATCTTTCTTATAAGGAATAGCCAGTACAGATTCTTGACCGCATAGAGCAAGTATTGCAGAATAAGGTGATTCATCAGCTAAAGATTTTTTGGAAAAACTATATCGTTTAAGAGGCAACGTGGGAATCTAAAAATCATATGAGGTAGAAATACCCTCAATTATTTGATAAATAAATAAAATTGTATGGACGCAATTTCTAAAAGGAGGGAATGATGTAGCATCCTAGGTATTTATAGAATCATAATTTTTCATATCTATTAATATTTATGAATAAGATATTAATTTTATGTTAAAGGGGACACTTTCTCAGATGTCATACTTGACACGCAACAATGGGTTTCTCCTAAATCTTATGTTGCACACAACTTTGAGTTATACCGAAAAATAATATAATAATATTATTATTATTTTAAATGTTAGTTAACGCCTGACCGTTGTATTGGTGGGAATGAACAAAACTAAAAAAAATATGATTATACACATTTTTTAAATGTTTTTACATTTATCCAATAAATTTTATAGGCTTAAAATGAGAAAGAATGCAAATTTAAGGATAAAATACTCTAATATTTTTAAAAGGTCATTTTACTACCTTTTGAAGGCGAACCCTTTTTAAATCTATTTTTTGTCATTTTTATATGTTCTATTTGAAAAAATAAACTTATTATTTAGAATTGGGACATCGAATTTTACTTTGGATGAAAGTTTGGTATTTTTCTGATAAAATTCATATTTTAATGAATAGTGAAAAATACTGCATTTTAATTCAAAATTGTATTTTCATCTCATTTATTTATATAGTTATATTGTACTTTTAAATGGTTTTAAAGTGTAATTGGATTAATTTTTTATCATTTAATCCAATTATGGTCATTGAAAGTAATTTTACATTTAAATTTTACATAAACACGTGTCAATATTTTGATAGTTTTTACTTTTTAAAAACTCACTTTCTGGTTTTGACAATGGGAATTAATTTTAAATTAATTTCTACCAATTTGGTTTTTTGAATTTGGAAAAATAGACTCCATATTTGGAATCATAAGGTCCAAATTGTGTAAATAGGTACCTTTTATTTTTGGACATTATGAATAGTAACTTCAGTAATTATTTTTATTTGCCATGGTTAAAGAGTAAATATGGTAAAAGAAGGAAAAATTATATTATAATAATATTAAACAACCCTAACACATATCCTAATCCTATTGGATGAGATATTTCTGAACATGGGCAGCCTTGGGTCAATTTTGGGACCCCATGGAGCCACTTGGGTGTGATGATGACATGTTATAAGAATTAATTTAAAGTAAAGAGAAATATAACATAAATATGTATCTTTTACTAAAACAATTTTATTATAGGGTTATATAACTAATATCTTGGACAATAAATAGTCATTAAAAATATAAAAATATTTCATACATCATGGTATTTTATTTATAATTTTTAGACCTTAAATAAATAGTTATTTATGACACAATGATGATGCAGTGATTACCTTATTAATGAAAGATTCAAATAAATGATATTATAAATATTAAAATAAATATAATTTGAATATTTTGATGCCATCCACGAATTTTATGGATGATATTGACATATTATCTTTGATTTAATTCCTTTGGTTCGAAGGAATCATGTTTTTATGACTAACAAAAATCAATTTCTAAATAGTGTCAAAATTGGTATAAATGAATTTTTAAAACAAATACTATTTTATTAAATGATATAATAGTCCTAAAAATCTAATATTCAGAAAAATAACTTATATAATGTTAAAATTTTATTAATTATCCACTTGCGGTTCTCTTGGAATTTTATAGTAACTATAGTAACCATATATTATGAAAATACAAGAAGACATGGTAAGAGTTAATGTTTCTAACTAAGGGTTAAAGTTAAAAGATAAGGTTAATTTTGTGACCTAAGCTTGTCTAAAACCTATTGGTTGAGATTATTTCGAACCATTATCATCTTATACTCGAAATATATCACTTTGGAACTATTATAATTCAAAAATCATTTTATAATGAAATAATATTTCAAGACTTTCCTAAAGTGCCCCTCCTCCCTCTTATAAAAGGTCAGCACCTCTACCAACTTACTCACACCTCTCAAGGATCTTGTATTATCCAAATTCTGCTCAAATAATATCCCAAAATCCCTACCTTCCTCCTATAATCCTTATCTTGAGCAGAAGGAAATTCAAGAAATCATTTTGGCTCAATCAAAAGAAGTTACACAATTTAAAGGTAACATCTTTTCTCAAGTTCTTTTCCTTTATTTTCCTTCTCCACTCCCTATGCTCTTATTATTATTTGATTACATAACAACACCAGTATCCTCAATATACTAGGATGTTTTTATTATAAGGATTCAAATTACACTTACACACACCAGCATCTAATGGATACAAACATATTGTTTCTGTGTATGGTGAACTACTACCACACGAAACAATGATTGTTCAATTTTCTCCTACCACCTCTCATGGTGGACATTATGATGGAACTTTATTTATAAATGATATATATTATATTTATATTGTCTCTATTCTTCTGTAATTTTTATTTACTACATACCTTTATGCATTCCATAATGTGTAAATACGATATTTTGATTTGAGGAAGTGCGGACTACCGCCCCCTCAAAGTGATATGACTCATTCATGACACATATGAAATGTATAAAGGATGGAGTTAATGAACTTATGTAACATATATAACATATATACTATACTTTAATTATAACATACCTATGTATCATTTAGTTTTTATTCCTTTAATATGACAAAGAAATGAAAGTAGCATTCATGCGTACATATGGCCTACTGTCTCCATGAACGGTGCATTTCATTTCTTATATCCAAATGTTATGGACTATTATAAATACATATATATTGGATATATATGATATTTAAATCATGAATAATATTATGGAGATGATGGACTTTGACCACATGGACAATTTACATCAAAACAAGTTCATTTTCGACTCAAGTACCAAATATCGAAAAAAATGACCGATATGAACTTAAATAATTATGTAATGTTTATAAAATGGTAATAAGTGATATAAAAGGAATAATAAACTTGAAAAAGATTCTCAAGAAAGTATAAATTAACCTAAGATTATTATTCATGAACATAACGATTGTACTTGACGAATCGGACTCAATGTAAGGGACTTCGTCTCAATCTCCTTTAGTTGAGGCATATTTTGATGTTATACATCATATTATTTTATACGATGTATAATAAACCCATTTTAATTTTAATTTCATTAAAATGGAATCTTTTTTCTACGAAGAGTTTTACTAAATGAAAAAAAGGAATTTTTTTAACATATGCGGTGACAACGACTCTGATGTCATTATCATTATTTTATATTTAGCTTCCTCTATAAGCCTTAATGTTTTTAAAAGGAAAATAAATCCATTATTCCCTTTTTGGGTGTTTTGGTATTGAAAATGGTTTTTTAAATGGATTGAGTATTTCAGTATCTTGAAATGATTTCTTATGATTGCAAATGAAATATTATTAGTAAAATGTTGATATTTGCAATATTTTATGTGTTATGATTATATAATGGTACTTGGACATTTAACGGGTGTTTACGTGATAAACTAATGATGGGTGGTTACGTGATAAACCAAAGAGGGGTGGTTACGTGATAAACCAAAGATGGGTGGTTATGTTATAACCTCCAATGCATTGGGTATGGAATTCGGTCGTATGGATATTCTATTTAGTGATATGTGTGGAAGTCGATCATATGGTCATTCCATTTAAGTATATTTATGTCCCAAGTTACCTATATATGTCATATTTTTCTTTCTATGGGATTATTGTAATATTTTGGTTACAAAAAGGGTAAGCAATGAGCTTATATTCAATGAAATATATTTACTACTTCTTAAAGGTGAAAATTGTTACTTTATGATAAAGTATCCAGGGTTTTCATGTTTTCCCAAGACTAATAGTTTTCCTTATTTGTGTATCCCTTACTGATCTTTTTATGCTCATCCCAAGTTTTGAAATGTTTTTCATGGGACCTAAAGAAGAATAGAGTCAAGGATGGGATCAAGGAAAAGTTATTTCGTTAAAACATGAAACGATACCATATTTCTTTTTAAAGAGGTTTTGTTTTATGGAAAAAAATGGATAGTGAGTAAAAGTGTCTACTTGTAATATTTAAGTTGTTATGTATGAGTTATGAACAAATTATCTAAATCTCTAAACCTGAAAATATCCTCGATGTGAATTAAATTCAAATTAATGACTTATCTCATGATTAAGTAAAGTTTGAGTCTGGGGCCTTATACCTGATGTCTACCCATTTAAAATATAGGTGAAAAGAATAATGATGCATGATCCTTTCCTAGGTCTCTACCCCATAACCAAAATCACATCATTTAGTAGCTTGGTAATCATAAAATCCTTTACATTAGATGATAGGGGGGCCTAAATACTCATGTCTCAATCGATCTCCCTTTGTATACATCGCTCGCTAAACTTGGTTGACACCATTTCCCTACCAACCCATGCAATACTAACTTGTTCCTAACTCCATACTCCATCCTATTCCTTTGTATGAAAATTTTATATCACTCCATCATGACCCCCACTATCCAAAGATTACCCCTCCCATTCCAGCAATGAGAGAAGGCAGATGGTGACTACTTGAGTCCCACCTTCAGTATGCCCCAGGTTGGAGACTATCACCAAGGGTATATTATACAAATAAATGGGAGGTATTACCCTCTAAAATAACATGCAGAATAGAGAGATAATAAATAACACCAATAAACTCTTATAAAGATAAAAGAGGTCCCAAGTGCATACATGAAGTTTTATATAAGAACTAATACAACAGGAAAGGAAAAAATACAAGTACCAAAAGAAGAAGATTGAAACCACAAAGCCCAAATAGTTCCTGATCAAAAATGAACTAGTAATATCCAACCTTCTCCTGCTGACCTAAAAAATATATATATACATGGGGTGAGCATAGTGGTATACTCAGTAGGATCCTCCCTAGAGTATCTTGTGAAAAATATAAATAAAGAATACTAAATATCAATGAACATCGATGAAACTAACTCATCACCTAAACAAGTATACTAAGTTCTCAGTCTCACCATGCCTATCTCTCACTAAGTATCACATAAAATAAATCATATATTTTAGTAATAATACAAAAATGGTAACCCACATCCATGGTTTCTATTCTTTCCCTACTCTCATCATAACCCAGTCCATCACAATATTCATATCCATGGTTGGAATGAATGTCGAAATCGAAACAAATAATATGTTTGATGACATCTCACATGTTCATGGTTTACATGAACACCCAACCCATATTTCCATCACACCTCCCAATATAGTTGGCATCATCATCCAACCCAATCCACATAACCATTCTATAAAATCACATTCCAATGGATGGAATGCTAACCCAACTCATATCATAAGGTATCCATATAAAATCCAAGCATAGAAAATTTTAAGACACAACTAATAACTCACTATTCAAAATGATAATATTATACATACTGAGAACAAACATAAAAGGCCAAGGGTTCTCACAGGTTAGCAAAACACCCAAAACTAAATGCTACACAAGCTAGGGTAGATATAGCCACACACCCGATCTCTTTCAAATTCCCATTAATTCGTAAGGATTCCACCACTTTTTTCTTAACTTAACATTCTATAATTTATCATGGACGGATAAAAGGCTTATAACATAGTTCACTAGACCATGACATGTTTGAAAACACCCCACTTAGGTTCCTTTATATCATTTATGTAGCATGAGGGTCAAATGAATGGTAATCTATGACCTAGCTATTAAAATAAACCAAGAGGAACATTAAATAACATTATTCATGTTAATTAATTGTTGGTTATTATCATTGTTATATTAATGATTTTTTGTATTATGGTTTTGTATAAATTTAACTTGACATGTTTTGATTATTTTTTTATTATACTAGAATAATTTGTTTATTGTTTTTATAATGTAATAGCTATTTTTTTTCTATTCTAGGGTTGTAGTTTCTGTAGTTGTATTTTTTTTAATGATATATAGCAGCGATTTAAACCACAACTATATATGTCAAATTATTTTTTAGTGGTGGTTTAAACTGTCACTATATTTGTTTTAGGGAAATCGTCGATGAATGTACGGAACTGACATGAGTTGGATGCTAACACCAACTTTAGTGGTGGTTTTTGGAAACCATATCGAAACCATATCATGGCAGTTTAAACTACCACCAAATCAAAAAATAACCGCAGTTATCAGTCCATTTTGTTGTGGTGTAATGAAATCATGGTGAGATAGCTTGTTTTGGGTGCATCATTGGTGGTATGGAATTGGTTAAATGATCAAGATAGGATTTGCCTCTTCCAAGTTGAGGAAGTAATATATCTCGATCCTGGTTGATCAGGATGGTAGTACCTTCATAAGTCCTTGACCAAGGAAATCGAGGGTAAATCTGTCTAGATAGATCAACAAATAATAAATAAAGAAAATATGATGACACAAGTGTGCGTCTTATTTTATGAGATATCTAAATACAAAGAAATTATATTACACAGTACGTATTCGTAGGTTGTTTTTCATTGCATATACAACTTTGATCCATGAAAAAATGCATTCTCCTTCTTCATTTTAACTCTCCATTTGTCAAGTTCTTCAAGGGCTGCCTCAAACTGAACCAGAAGATAAACTCTGCCCACGATGTCATCATTTTCTTCATCACAGTCATCAATTTTTGGTCTATCAATACTAGTTACCAAAGCATCTTCACTAAGGTCCCTACAATCCTCATATTCTTCCACTTTACACTCATTTGAGAATTAACCTTCATGAGATAGCATATTTTTCCTCTTGAAGAATTTTCATTGTGGTTTTCTCCAGCTTTTGTTACATTTAAAATATTTCTTCACAGATTATTCATTCTCGTCATCTTGAATATTTTTAAAGCACTTAATAGCAAGATGTCAAACCTTACCACATCAAAAGTAAGCAAGTGGAGGCTTTCCTTAGAATTTTTCTTTTCCCCTCTTAAGGTTAGAGGAAAGAAAATTTGTCACCTTGTAAACCTCATCTTTGGTGATATACTATGAATGGATGTTGCGTGAACTTTCATTCTTAATGACCTAAATTAATGTTGCATTTTTTCTTCCATAACTAGAAAATGTTTCCTTCGAAAATCGGTATGCCTTTGTGATTAACAACCGCTACTATTATTATGATTATAAGAGAGAGAAAACATTACCCTAAGAACATTGTTTTGATACCACTTTTTGGTCCCTACTCAAGGAATATACCCAGAGATGGGGGTGAATTAGTGTATTGAAAAATAATTGAATTTAAACCCTTGATCGTGATCTTGTTCTCTCGCCTTGAGGAACACTTCAATCTCTTCCTCATAATCACTCCAAGAGCGTTAAAATTAGTAAAGAACACAAGTGATTTTACTTGATTTACTATCACTGGGATATTCTAAGGAGAATGTACGACAATGTGTCTATGCACTGAAAACAATAAATCTCACTGCTTGTAAATTACATATTTGGAGCATCCTCACCAACCCTCCTGACCATAAATGGATGGAAAGCTCATGGATCTCCTTCAACAGGGAACTCACTACTCCTCATGGTGTTGTATTCTTCATCATAAGACGATCATTGATATATACACCACATATGATATTTCTATTCTACATTATTGCGTCAAACTTTGAAAGAGAAGAGACTCTCAAAACACCTCCTACTTCAACTTAGACCTTCTAGAATAGATCTAGAATCCCCTTCAATCTTTCCAATAAGAATTGGAATCCCCCTTCTTTTCCATGCTCTATTTTTTATGCACTGTCATGTGTCTACCGCCCTGATGAAGAGTCACTCATTTTAAATATCTTTTTTCATGTACATTCCAATCTAAAAAATTTATGGATCTTGATGGAGATTTCAAGACACACCATAACCATTCAAAATTTGACAGTTACAACTTCTATAAATCCCTCAATAACTGTGATGTGTATTCTCCAGATTTTTCTGAATCAAACGCCGAAACGACCACCAAAATAGATTGCTTCTGAACACCACAGTGTGGCATGTGTCTCCAGAAAAAACACCAATTGACACGCCCATCTACGTAGTCTGTTGTTTGTTTTTCCTTCCAACTTCAAAACATCAATCTATTCTTGTGTAGTTCCACCACAACCATCAAAACGCCCAACATTTTTCCACCATGACGTATCAGTCTTCCAGGATTTCAACCAGTTCAAGACCATCATGGACAGCTCCACACCCATTCTGGGCCTCCCTATTTTTATCAGGTGGGATTCCAGGCTAAAACACCTAGTGAAATGATGTGGTGTACTTCGGTTGTCCATTTTTTCATCTCGAAATCCAGATCTATACAATGAAACTTCTTGAACACAACCTCCACTTATGCCACAACGCCTGTTTTGGACTATGTTGTTTCGCATAAGTGATCTTCCAAACCAAAACACCAATTGAAATGACGTGGTCACCTGAACCAATCTTCACTCCATCCATCAAAAACTACAAAATGGATTTCCCAAGTTCACCATGGAATAGTTCATACTGTGGTGAAGACCTACTTCACCATAATGAACAAAACTCCCAAGACTCCATTCAAACCACTTTATATTTTTGGGTAAGCATCCTTTATCAAATATTTCAACAAAAAAACCCAAAAATGCCCAAAAGGGGATGTTTTCTAACACTCATGGATGCGAAGGGCCATAAATAAGAAGAAATTGAATGGAAATCAAGAAATAACTGGAATTTATAATTAAAATGGGGATTTCAAACATCATAGTGTAATGGAATTTCATTACGGTGCAACGATGGTCGACTAGATGGAAATCTAAAAAATACAATGCAAAACCATTTATCCCCCACCCCTCATATCTCACAGCCACCCACCGTTCAAATCTGATGATATCAATGAAGATTACGACATAATGAACCTTGTCGCACTGTAATGCATCAAGTGTCTGAATTTCATGGTGCAACTCATGCTACCTTTTAATTTCACAGCCACCTTACCCTTTAAACTATAAATCCTCCAAAATTCATTATGACGCCACCATAATTACTACAACACAATGAACTCCACGAAAAATCACAGCCTAATGGTGATGCGGAAATGCCGGGAGTTGCAACGACAAAACAATGATTTGGGGAAGAGTAAAAGGAAAAAAACATATCAAGAACACAATGATTTACATGGTTCAGGAATAATTCCTACCTCCATAGAGAGGCAGAATAACTTCACTATGAAAAATCTGGGAACACAATTTACAGGAGTTTATCAGAGTTTCTCATAGCACAAAAACCTAACCCAAAATGGCCTAATAAGGAGGATGAAGCACTATTCCACCAACCGTCAAAAAGTTCACTTGAAACAGTGAAAGGCAGCTAGAATTCTGCATCGTTACAGTGAAAGGTGGTCACCCAAGTCAAAAGTGCTACAGTGGCTGCCGACTGGAAGTCCAAGCATTCGGCCCAAACATCCAAACCGGATCGGGCTATACCAATCCAACAAATGGCCCTTCCCACAACGACATGTCGCATCACCAATATCCTTCCTTTCAAAGAATTATGGAATAATTTAAGACACCACACCTCAATGAGAGAAACCACGGCGCAACGAGCAGGTCACAACAACCAGTGATGACACCTTCCTTCAACTTCAACACTTGGACAAAATTATCCGACCCAACCACAAATCATGACACAGTAAGGGATCATTGTGATGCGATTTTATCAACACCCAAATTTTCATCTTTTCTTCCAAAAAACCAACCCTCTAAGCTCACTAATTCCTTCTTCAACACTTCAAAACTCACAAAGTAGAAGATCAATAATTTCTAGATCACTACACTCATGCTCATGCCTCACTGGGAAACAACCGAAAGTATAAGGGTCATTATATCCATGCATGGAGAATACATTGAAGGTGCCTCACATGAGCTCATGCTCGAAAAATAATGAATACGTAAACAATGTGTCTCATGAACACTCCCAATTCATCTCATACATCTCACCCTCATTGGGTACTCTAGTCAAAGTGATCACACCATTTGAGATCATATCACCCTGATGAAATCAGTCACTAGCCAAAAATTATTAACCATAATCGAAATCATCACATGATTTCACTTTTCAATGAACACGATTCCCAACTAAAAAGGAACATAACACAAGATTTCTAAAAAAAGTAAATGAACACCATGGAACCACAATCCTTTATCTTCCCAAGTATCAAGGTTCAGCTCAGAATCATTATTTATCCCACAACCTAAATAAGTTTCATGGTTATACCTCAAACCCATAATAATGAAAATCTAATACCAAAATATGACGACAGCACCAAGGCCTCCACGACCTTTCTTCTATAAGAGTTGGTGTCCTAGAACCAACTATCTGTACTTTGATTACATGAATATTTAATATATTAAAATATTAAAATATTAAACATCTTATTATATATTTTTCATTGTTTTGCATGACTATAGTGTAATAATGTCCTGGAGTATTTATCACATTGATAAGGTCATAGCAGTTCCCCAATATGATGAGAACCTTGAAGTGATATGACAATATTCTTAAATATAGTTTTGTGGTTGGATAACATATTATGATAGGACACATAGTATAAAAACTGTCAGGTGCGAGTACTCATAAGCATATGAGACTTCTTCTCATGAAGTTTGCACTTGGTAATCTCCAAGATGGGAGATTATGAGAACATAACCTCCATTAGGAATTCTGCATGTTTTGGTGTCATCAGATATTCCTATCTGTGAGCATGTGTAATGGTCCTTAGACTTTAATATTATCATTAATACATTTCATGACTTGCGCACTTTGATTTACTGACAAAAACAGTCACGCAGACAATTGGCGGGAAGCAGGGTGCATTGGGTGTGTCACGAATGACATGTTATTAATGGATAAGTCGAGCAAGGATTTATCCTTTCTATTTATGGAATTTTATATCTCGCCCCTTTCATTGAAATAGAACTGTCACACGAAATTCCATGGTCATGGTGTAACGATGAGTTTATTTCAGGTAGTCATAGAATGACATATCAAGCATAAAGGTTGATGACACTATCATGAAACCAGCTTGATGAGATATTGAGACAAATGGGTAATATTACACAGTGATCATTCATATGTGGATGTCATTTTTGCGAATTTAAGTTCTTTCTCTTGGGTGCTTTGACCCATTGCTAGACAGTACTCTTGGACTTTAGGCAAGATCGCCTAATGCCAACGAGAAAAAATCCTAGAGGGTCACACACTAAGTGTTTCTGGTGGTCTCGGTTAAATTATATTTGAATTTAATTAATGGAATAAATATTATTATCAAGACGGTAGAATAATTTTATTCAAGTTAAAATGATTGCATAAATTAAATAAATATTTATTCTTGGGATTGTGAATAAAAATATATATTTTATTTTATTGAACATTTAATAAATATCTATTTACTAGTTTGTAAATAAAATATTTATTTAAGAGAATAAATTATTTATTTATTTATTAGGGTGTTCAATAAATGGAAGTGGAGTTTGAACAGACCAAGGTAGGTCCGGTAGTAAAATAATTATTTTCAAGACAGTAAATAATTATTTAACTAGTTGGAACAAAACAAAATAATAATAGTGTTGTTATAATTATGTGGCATTAGATTTCATTTATGATTCTGTTTTGCGCAAGTTGGCCCACCACAAATAATGGCGTGATTATTTTTATTATGTGTCATGGGTTTTCTCTAAAGTTATGAATGTATTTAATTGTTGTTACGCAATTAAATATTATAACTGAATCCCCATGTCAATAAATAGATAGGTACATCTATTGTGCCATAAACATGAAACCGGTGACACAAGAGCGATTCCAATTCAGGAATTTTCTCTCGACTCCTCTCTTATATCCCTCTCAAGAATGAGAGACCTTCTTCAAAATCGAAGAACATGCGATTAAGATCAATCAATGAAAGACATTCGCTTCGCCACGCTAGCACCCAGAAAGCGAGTGGCGTCAATTAGAGACCATTAGAGCACGTGTGGATCACCGCTAGAGAGATTTTGATTTGGATCCTTGAAAGTGCAATGAGACAATCCAAAAGGGTCATCTCGGACGATCAACATCATCAACGAAGAAAGTACTAAAGAACCAGGTATTTTATTTCTTCATAAATTAAATTTAAATTAATTATAAACACGATGTGCAAGATTCTCTATAAAGGTTTCAGGAATCTTCCTTCTTTATCTAAATCTTTGATTCTATTCTGTGGAGACTTGTGTTCATTGTCATATTGATCCTGAAATAACCATTGATCATGGTAAAAATTAAAGTTGGGCACTATCCCAACCACGCTTCCACTGTGTTCAGAACCTACAAGTGGTATCACAGTGAGGTTCATCATAGATTATAATTATTTAAATAATTCGTTGATGATTTATGGTTTAATAATTTAGTTTTTCAATTCAAGGTTAATTATTCTTATAATCTGGATTTTGAGATATGTTCTTCCTCTTTTCGTTTCTCGCAGATTTCATAGAAACGAATGATTTTTGGATTAAAATTAAAACGGAGAACTCATCAGGAGGTTCTGACAATTCTTCCCAGGTGACACGAAAGTACACATCATGTGTTCGGACTTACACATCGTGTTCTCTGCTATACACACTGTGTAATCTGAACTATGTGTTGTGTAGTTGTGTTCAGCGCATCGGGAGTAATTTGGAAATTACTCAAGCCGTTTTCATTTATTACACGCGGTGTAGTTAACTCTACACTACGTGTTGTCCAGGACAGATAGTCACACACTTATCGGATTACACGTTGTGTGGCCCACTGCACATGGCGTGTAGTCCCTTTGGGTCAGGGGCCAAACCGTGTATCCCATACATGGCTAAGTCGGCCGGTAACCATGTAATGCGGAGACAACACAGCGTGTAGCCCACTGTATACGTCGTGTACTCCGAAATTTTCGAAGTAAACTTCATGCGCCGAGTCCCTAGGCGTGTACTTCAGGAAAGACGGTGAAGGCAGTACACGTTGTGTAGTCGGAACTACACACCGTGTACTTTACCAAATTACACAGAATTAGAACTTTAATGTTTGTGTAATGTTCAGAACTACATATCATGTATAAATAGTACTACAGGTTTTTACTCTATGCATTGAAACATCTTGTATACCATATGTCGTAAGAGTAAAATAGTATGCGAATATAATACATGTTGGATAGATTCAAATGGGTATTCACCAGGTTACCTCCAAGGTGCATTTATGTACAAGGATGATAATCTCAAGGAAATTTAGAAAAGGATTAAGATAAAAGGATTGATTAATTAAAGATAATAATTAATCGATTCGAGCACGATTTTTCTTAATAAGAACGAGAAAAGAATTGAATTCTAGTTTTATTAAATGTGTAACTCGTTGCATGTATGTGGGTGATCATAAGCTAGACCAATACCTTTATGTGTGATTGGTTTCCTTTTAATTTATTTATTAAATTAATTTTTGGCTTGCGCACCATCTCTCCTCATTAATATGTAGGGTCTACATGCCCATGGTTTCTTTTATGTAAACCCCCTTTTACCCCTCACCAGCGTGTGAGTTTAAAAATCATATGTAATGGATGGAGCTCCCAAGCTGGTGGAGGTTGTCTAAGTCAGGAGCCGAGGTGAAACCAATTCAAGGTGATACAAAGGTGGACAGGTGGAAAGCTATAAACATGAAGGTGTTTCTCCCCTAGGTCAGATTTAGGTTATCAACTGCTAGATAAACTAAACATTAGGAAAAGGCTCATGATCATGCCATTTATTTTATTTTTGTTAGTTGCATGGTTTTTCATTATGGATGTGTTATTATGATCACATAATTAATGAACTAACAAGCATGCAAGATGGAACTAAAATAAACCAGGCTTGTTCGTAAATATTATCAAGACATGGTTAATCACTTAAGTAAGTTCCACTTAACATTAACAAGCATGTGATAAAGATAATAAGTAAATTTACGCATAAGAGATAAAAATTTCTCAACAAAATATTAAGTCAGACTAAGCCTTCTGGTACTTGATTAAGGGAAAGACTCAATGAAACTATGTGTTTGAACAACCCTTGTCATGACACTTACTTTTATACAGGAATCCCTTATGAAAGGTTTTGGGTTGACTTAACCATATTGTATTAAGAGGAGTATCCCTTTCTAGACTTGCTGTAATATTAGAGGTAAGTTTTGAGGAAATCCAAGTCAGGATTTTAGGATTGGGGAGTCCACTCAACAGATCAAAGAGATGCAAGCCTGCAGTTGGCAAAGACTCGCCTACCTAAATACCTTCAAATAGTTTGACCAACCCTTATTGGGGTTATACGGAGGGGAATATGGATCTTTGCCACTATAATTTCATGACAACTAGACATTCCAAGTTCAATGTTGAGGGTCATTGGGACTTGATAAAATAGTGGGAGACTTGATAAAATTAATTTATTATTTTTCATAAAATGTAATCAAGAAAGTACTAATCATCTACTCTTTTAATTATAGAATAAAATGAAAAGCTCATCAACTAAATTATCCCTATGATCAATTCTGGATAAGGACAACATCCTCACCAGTAGTAACTTCCAAGAATGGTTTAGATGCCTTCGGGTTATTCTACGCCATGAACGGAAGTCTTATGTACTGGAATCAGCATTACCTAATCTGTCTTCCCAAGAGGTGAGTGAAAAAATAGTTCTTGGTCTACGAGAAACATATGAATGATGTGGTTGATGTTCAATGTTTGATGTTGTCATCAATGTCTAGTGAGCTTGTGAAGTATCATGAAAACATGGATGTATATAGCATGCTCGAGTACCTCTATGGTCTTTACCATGAGAGAGAAAGACAATAATGGTTTTAGATCTCCAAGTCACTCTTTCAAAGTAAGCTTGGAGAGGGTTCCCCAGCTGGGCCTCACTTAGTCAATCTCATTCGCTACATTGAGCTCCTGGATGTTCTAGTGTTTAAAATCCACGAAGAACTGGGTATCGATCTCATTCTTGCATCACTCCCTCAAAGCTTCTCCATATTTGTTTTTAATTTCAATATGAACTACATTGAGAAGTCTCTATCTGATCTTCTTATCCTCATTATCCAAGTGGATAAAGATATGAATTGTTAAAATCTTTCTGTCCTTATGGTGAATAAGAGGAAAGGTAAGGAGAAGATATTTAAGCCCAAAGATTCTCCACACCCTTCCAAGAAAAGGAATATCAAAGGGGATGTAAGGGAATAGGAAGTTATTTGTTTCGCATGTGGTAATAAGGGACACTGGAAGAATAACTGCACCCAACCTAAGAAGTGAGGGGAAGCTTCAGGTGCATTTGTTATCGAATGAAATATATTTGTTTTTACAAATTGGGTATTAAATATATCTTGTGGTACTCACATATGTATCCAAATATAGGAACCAAGTAGATTCAGGAAGATTGATTGAGGGGAGGTAGATCTACGAGCAGCAAACGGAGCCAGACTTGCTGTTGTAGTTGTCGGGGACTACCACCTCACATTGCCAATTGTGATGATCTTGGTGTTAAAGGGTTGTTATTATGTTTCGTTTGTTACTAAAAACATTATTTCTATATCCAGATTATATACAGATGGATTTGTTTTCAAATTTGGAAATTAATGTTGCTTCTTTTACAAATATACCATTTGTTTTGGTAGGGCACATTTATACAATGATCTTAATGTGTGGATTATACAAACCAAGTAATGGAAATCGATAACAAATATACTTTGCATGACTCATACCACACCCAATTATGGAATCACCGGCTAGGTCATGTAAACGAGAAATTATTGACAAAGTTACATCAAGATGGATATTTAGATTCTTTAGAACTAAAACTATTTGGTGTATATCACACGTTTTTACAAGGTAAAATAACCAAATCTCTATTTAGTGGGAAAGGTGAAAGGGCTAAAGATATTCTTGAATTAGTTTACACCGATTTGTGTGGACCATTTCCAGTTGAAGCAAGGTGTGGGTACTCATACTTCACAACTTTTGCAGATGATTGTAGTAGTTATGGATATATCTACTTAATGTGGTATAAGTCGGATTATTTTGATAAGTTCAAAGAATACAAGAATGAAGTTGAGAGCCAGCTTTGTAAGAATATTAAGAAACTATGTTCAGATCGAGGTAGAGAATATCTTAATCAAGACTTCATTGATTACTTACGGGAGTTTGGGATCCTATCCCAACTCACTCCTCCTTACACACCCCAGTGGAATGGTGTAAATAAAAGGATGAACTGCACCTTATTGGACATGGTGAGATCAATGATGAGTCATGCAAGTCTTCCATTATCCTTTTGGGGATATGCGTTACAAACAACATCACACATACTAAACCAAGTACCAAATAAATCGATAAATGGTATTCCATATGAGTTCTAGAGTGGAAAGAAAGTCATGTTATTGAATTTGCATGTGTGGGGAAGTGAAGTGTTTATTTAGGCCTCTTCAGGTAAAAAACAGGCACCCTGAGGCACAAAGTGTACCATTATAGGATACCCCAGGGAAACAAGGGGATATTACCTATACAGCCCCTCAAACAAAAAGGTTAAAGTGGAAAGACACGCCATATTCCTTGAGAGGGAGCACATATCCAAAAGAGATAGTGGGAATGAGATAAAATTCGATGAATTCCAGGCTCAAGGTATACAAGAGTTGGTATAAGAACATATTCCACACAGCCTCGTGGAAGAAAGAATTGTTCTAAAGACACAAGAACTACATAAAAGTACAAGAGAGGTTAGAGAATCGAAACGGTGCGGTTTTCTAGTTACCGAGGATAGTGACTCATTATTAGTTGATAATAATGATCCTCTAACCTACAAGGAAGCAGTAAGTGGCACAAACATTACCAAGTGGCAAGAAGTCATGAATTCTAAAATGAATTCCATGTACCAAAACCAAGCCTGGATTTTGGTAGATCCTCCAGTTGATGTAAAGCATGTTGATTGAAAATGGGTATTCAAGAAGAAATTGGACATGGAGGGATAATTCAATACCTATAAGGCACGACTGGTTGCAAAAGGTTTGAAACAGCGTCAAGGCATTGACTACGATGAAATCTTTTCACCAGTTGCAATACAGAAATCCATCAGAATTCTACTTGCCATTACGGCTTACCATGACTATGAGATTTGGAAAATAGATGTCAAAACAGCCTTCCTTAATGGGAAAATTCATAAAGATATCTACATGACACAATATGAAGGGTTTATGACTCCAAATAATGACAATAAGGTATGCAAGTTGCATAAATCCATTTATGAATTAAAGTAAGCATCCAGATCATGGAACATTTGTTTTGATAAATCCATAATAGAATTTGGTTTTATAAATAATGAATGTGATCCTTATGTCTACAAATGGTTTAGTGGGAGTGAAGTCATTTTCCTAATAGTATATGTTGATGACATATTACTTATTGGAAACTAGATACCAGTCTTACAGTTTGTTAAGGAATGGTTGAATCAATGCTTCTCCATGAAGGACTTGGGTGAGGCAGTATATATTCTTGGGATCAAGATCAATTGTGATAGATCCAAGAGATTTTTGGGTCTAAGTGAAAGTATATACATTGACAAGATATTGAAGAGATTCAATATGGAACAATCCAAGAGGGGATTATTGCCAGTATCACATGGCATTAATCTTTCCAAGAAAATGTTTCCTCAAACACATGAGGAAAGAAAGAGAATAGAAAGAACTTCATATGCATCAGTGATTGGGTCAGTCATGTATGTTATGCTATGTACTAGACTGGATGTCGCCTACGCATTGAGTGCGGTAGGCAGATATCAAGCTGGCCCAGGTGACTGCCATTAAATGGAAGTCAAGACTATCCTAAAGTATCTGAGGTGTACTAAGGATATGTTTCTGGTTTATGGAGGATATGGGGAACTAGTCATCAGAGGATATGCAGATGCTAGTTTCCATACTGATTAAGATGACATGAAGTCACAAACGAGATACATCTTCACTTTGAATAGAGGTGTAGTGAGCTGGAAGAGCTCAAAGCAGAGTGTGGTCGTAGATTCTATAGTAGAATCCGAGTATATCGCAGCTTCTGAGGAAGCTAAAGAAGCAGTTTGGATGCAGAGCTTCATCCAGGATTTGGATGTGTTACCTAATAGTAAAGATCTCATAACACTGTATTGTGATAATACTATAGTGGTGGCTCTCACAAAAGAGTCACGGTCACATCAGTGGATGAAGAACATACTTCAAAAGTATCATCTCTTGAGAGATTTTTCTCAGAGAGCTAAAGTTGCAGTGAACAGTATTTCCATAGAAGACAACGAGGTAGACCCTTTGACTAAATTCTTGACTCAGCAGAAACATGATCATCATGTGAGGTCTAGTAGACTGAAAGTCATAGGCAAAGTTGGATCTAGTCCAAGTGAGAGTTTGTAAGAGTTAGTTTCCTAGAACCAAATGTTCATACTTTGATTACATGAATATTTAATATATTTAAATATTAAACATCTTATTACATATTGTTCATTGTTCTACATGACTATAGTGTAATAATTTCCTGAAGTATTTGTCACATTGACAAGGTCATAGCAGTTCTACGCTATAATTATAACCTTGAAGTGCTATGAAAATATTCTTAAATATAGTTTTTTGGTTGGTATGATGGGACACATAGTATACAAACCATCAAGTGCGAGTACTTGTAAGTATATGAGACTTCTTCTCATGAAGTTCGCACTTGGTAATCTCCAAGATGGGAGATTATGAGAACAGACCCACCATTAGGAATTCTGAATGTTTTGGTGTCATAGGATATTCCTATATGCGAGTATGTGTAATGGTCCTTAGACTTTAAGATTATCATTAGTATGTGTCATGACTCGCGCACTTTGATTTACTAACGAAAACTGTCACGCAAACAGTTGGCGGGAAGTAGGGTACATTGGGTGTGTCACGAATGACATGTTATTAATGGATTAGTCGAGGAAGGATTTTTCCCTTCCATTTATGGAAGTTGATATCTCGACCCTTTGATTGAAATAGAACCGTCACACGAAATTCCATGGCCATGGTGTAACGACGAGTTTATTTTAGATAGTCATAGAATGACATATCAAGCATAAAGGTTGATGACATTATCATGAAACCAGCTTGATGAGATATTAAGACAAAGGGATTATATTACATAGTGAGCGTTCATATGTGGATGTTGTTGTTGTGACTTTAAGTTCTTTCTCTTGGGTGTCTTAACCCATTGCTAGACAGTACTCTTAGACTTTAGGTAATCTCACTTAATACCAATGAGAAAGAATCCTAGAGGGTCACACACTAAGTGTTTCTGGTGGTCTTGGTTAAATTCTATTTGAATTTAATTAATGGAATAAATATTATTCTCAAGATAGTGGAATAATTTTATTCAAGTTAAAATGATTGCATAAATTAAATAAATATTTATTTGTGTGATTGTGAATAAAAATAGATTTATTTATTTTATTAAATATTTAATAAGTATTTATTTACTAGTTTGTAAATAAAATATTTATTTAAGAGAATAAATTATTTATTTATTTATTCAGGTGTTCAATAAATGAAAGTGGAGTTCGAGAGGACCAAGGTCGGTCCGGTAGTAAAATAATTATTTGAAAGACAGTAAATAATTATTTAACTAGTTGGCACAAAACAAAATAATAATAACATTGTTATAATTATGTGGAACGGGATTTCATTTATGATTTCATTTTTCACAAGTTGGCGCACCACAAATAATGATGCAATTATTATTATTATGTAGCATGGGTTTTCTCTAAGGTTATGAATGTATTTAATTGTTGTCACACAATTAAATATTATAATTGAATCCCCATGTTAATAAATAGAAAGGTACTTCTATTGTTCTATGAACGTGAAACTGGTGACATAAAAGCAATTCCAAGTTAGGAATTTTCTCTCGACTCCTCTCCTCTCTCCCTCTCAAGAACGAGAGACCTTCTTCAAAATCGAAGAACAAGCAATCAAGATCGATTGACGCAAGACATTTTCTTTGTCACGCTAGCACTCGGAAAGCAAGTGGCGTCAATCGGAGACTGTTAGAGTGTGTCTGGATCATCGCTAGAGGGATACTGGTTTGGATCCTCACAAGTGCAACAATACAATCCGAAAGGGTCATCCCATATGATCAACATCATCAACGAAGAAAGTACCGAAGAACCAGGTATTTTATTTCTTCAGAAATTAAATTTAAATTAATTATAAACATGATGTGCAAGATCCTCTCTAAAGGTTTTGGGTCTCTTCCTTTATCTAAATTTTTTATTCTATTCTGTGGATACTGGCGTTCATCATCGTATTGATCCCGAAATAATCATTGATCATGGTAAAAATTAAAGTTGGGCACCAACCCAACCGCGCTTCTGATGCGCTCGGAACCTACATCTTCCATCTAGAATCAACCAAACTATTATGCCAATGAACATATCATCCTTCAATAATTAATTATATATATAATTTTCTTAGGCCAAGTCATTCATGGCACTCAAATAATTTTCCCATACAACCCCCATCACCTGGCATTAGTAACTATCCCTAAGGCTGAATTTCTCTTCTTTCCTGAATGGCCTGAAGGCCTTCACTTTTCTTATTTATTTTTGATAATCCCCCTCTCAAGGGTGAGGGGGAACCCTTACAAGGCCTGAAGGCTTAAGTGACAATTACATGACTTGTAGGTCTTAGAGGAAATCATTCTGACAAGACAACTTGGAACTGCCCCTCCCCAGCAAATGTCATGATATCAGCACTCCACCTCTGCAAGGTTGGTGTACAGAGCTACATAGGCCTGGTACTGATGGCAATGTTATGCCCTCTTAATCTTTCAATTCTGGTTAGCTCTGCTCTGGTGAATCACTACTGGAAATACAGTCTTTCCCAACGATTCTAAACCGTTGGGAAAGGCTGCAGAACCGTTGGTATATATTATACCAACGGTTCTGCAAACTGTAGGGAAGTAATCCATTGGGAAATCTTTTCCCAATGGTTTACAGTGAACCATTGGGATAAGGTGGGGAAAAATTAACCTATCCCAACAGTTCTGCCAAACCGTTGATAAATTGTTTCCCAACGGTTCGGCCCATTGGGAAAGCCCAGACAGTCTTCCTCTTTCCCAATGGTTTCTAAACCGTTGGGAAAAGTTTTTTACCAACGGTTCATAGAACCGTTGGTAAAAAAACCCCAGAGATGCTATGCCAATGTTTTGAAACCATTGGCATAGCCTATGATGTGCAAATTGCACAGAAGCTTGGAATTTGCACGGCAGGTCTGCAATTTTCCCACCAGGTCTCATTTTGTGCATTCCCTCTCATTTTCAATCTAATTATTGTACCTGCAATAAACTAACACATACATATACAATTATTGTACCTACAATAACCAACTAACACATACATATAGAGAACAAATTCATACACATTTAACATATAATGCATCCTAGAACTATACACATCCATAATTAAATTACAATTCATAATGTAATTATAAACATACATAATTCATTTAAAATTCAATTTAAAATTTAGATGACAATTATATGTGGAATCCGGAATTCAATTCATAATTTGATCGGTTTTTCGTATACCATATATTTTTACCTGAAATGATGTCCATTCTAAACAAAATACATACACCTGGAGTGATACCGGTCACACCATGCCTCGGATTGAGGCGAGGTTAAATCGTACACGTTACAAATGACCCATCGATCGTTTTCCTAAAGTATCAACATATTTCGAAAGCGTTTGATCGGTTTTCCATATGCCAGTTGATGTTTTTCATTTAAAATGACATCCTTTTGAAACAAAAGACAGACACTTTGAGCGGTGTCGGCCATACCGCGCCTTAGATTGAGGCGGGGTTGATTCGTACATGTCACATATGACCCATGGATTGTTCTCCTAAAGTTTCAACGGAAACCGAATGCGTTTGGTCGGTTTCCATATGTACTTAAAATGTTGTTCATTTTAAACAAAAGGGAGCTACTTAGAGTGATCTCGGCCACACCATGCCTCGGATTGAGCCCGGGTTGACTCGTACACGTCACATATGACCCATGGATCATTGTCTTAAAGCATCAACACATTTCAAATGTGTTTGGTCAGTTTTCCGTATGTCAGTTATTCTTTTCACTTATAATCCCGTCCATTTTAAACAAAAGAGAGACACTCTGAATGGTGTTGGCCACACCATGCCTCGGATTGAGGTGGGGTTGACTCTTACATGTCACATATGACTCGTGGATCGTTGTTCTAAAGTATCGACACAATCCGAATGCGTTTGGTCGATTTTCCATATGTCAGTTGATGTTTTTCAATTAAAATGACGTCCTTTTGAAACAAAAGATAGAAACTTTGAGTGGTGTCAGCCACACCGCGTCTCAGATTGAGGCGGGGTTGATTCTTACACTTCACATATGACCCATGGATCGTTCTCCTAAAGTTTCAACAGAAACCGAATGCATTTGGTCGGTTTTCCGTATGTACTTAAAATGTTGTCCATTTTAAACAAAAGGGAGACACTTAGAGTGATCCCGGACACACCGTGCCTCGGATTGAGCCTGGGTTTACTCGTACATGTCACATATGACCCATGGATCGTTTTCCTAAAGAATCAACACATTTAGAATGTGTTTGGTCAGTTTTCCGTATGTCAGTTGTTCTTTTCACTTATAATCTCGTCCATTTTAAACAAAAGAGAGACACTCTGAATGGTGTCAGCCACACCACACCTCGGATTGAGGAATGTTTGACTCATACACGTCACATATGACTCATGGGTCATTTTTCTAAAGTATCGACACAATCTGAATGTGTTTGGTCGGTTTTCCGTATGCCAGTTGATGTTTTTCAATTAAAATGACATCCTTTTGAAACAAAAGATAGACACTTTGAGTGGTGTCGGCCACACCACGTCTCAGATTGAGGTGGGGTTGATTCTTAAACGTCACATATGACCCATAGATCATTCTCCTAAAGTTTCAACAGAAACCGAATGCGTTTGGTCGGTTTTCCATATGTACTTAAAATGTTGTCAATTTTAAACAAAAGGGAGCCACTTAGAGTGATCCCGGCCACATCGTGCCTCGAATTGAGCCCGAGTTGACTCGTAAACATCACATATGACCCATGGATCGTTTTCCTAAATCATCAACACATTTTTAATGTGTTTGGTTGATTTTCCGTATGTCAGTTGTTCTTTTCACTTATAATCCCGTCCATTTTAAACAAAAGAGAGACACTCTGAATGGTTTCGGCCACACCACACCTCAGATTGAGGCGAGGTTGACTCATACACATCACATATGACCCGTGGATCGTTGTGATAAAGTATCGACACAATCCAAATGCGTTTTGTTGGATTTTTGTATGCCAGTTGATGTTTTTCAATTAAAATAACATCCTTTTGAAACAAAAGACAGACACTTTGATTGGTGCCGGCCACACCGCATCTCATATTGAGGCGGTGTTAATTCATACACGTCACATATGACCCATGGATCGTTCTCCTAAAGTTTCAATGGAAACCGAATGCGTTTGGTCAGTTTTTCGTATGTACTTAAAATGTTGTCCATTTTAAACAAAAGGGAGCCACTTAGAGTGATCTCGGCCACACTGTGCCTCAGATTGAGCCCGGGTTAACTTGTACATGTCACATATGACCCATGGATCATTTTCCTAAAGCATAAAAACATTTCGAATGCATTTGGTCGGTTTTTCGTATGTCAGTTGTTCTTTTCACTTATAATCCCGTCCATTTTAAACAAAAGAGAGACACTCTGAATGGTGTTGGCCACACCGCGCCTCGAATTGAGGCGGGGTTGATTCGTACACATCACATATGACCCGTGGATTGTTTTTCTAAAGTATCGACACAATCCAAATGCATTTGGTCGGTTTTCCGCATGCCAGTTGATATTTTTCAATTAAAATGACATCCTTTTGAAACAAAAGACAAACACTTTGAGTGGTGCCGGTCACACCGCATCTTAGATTGAGGCAGGGTTGATTCGTATACGTCACATATGACCCATGGATCGTTCTCCTAATGTTTCAATGGAAACTGAATTCGTTTGGTCGGTTTTCCGTATGTACTTAAAATGTTGTCCATTTTAAACAAAAGGGAGCCACTTAGAGTGATCCCGGACACACCGTGCCTCGGATTAAGCCTGGGTTGACTCGTACACGTCACATATGACCCATGGATCGTTGTCCTAAAGCATCAACACATTTAGAATTCGTTTGGTCGGTTTTCCATATGTCAGTTGTTCTTTTCACTTATAATCCCGTCCATTTTAAACAAAAGAGAGACACTTTGAATGGTGTCGGCCACACCGCACCTCGGATTGAGGCAGGGTTGACTCGTACACGTCACATATGACCCGTGGATCGTTGTGATAAAGTATTGACACAATACGAATGCGTTTGGTCGGTTTTCCGTATACCAGCTGATGTTTTTCAATTAAAATGACGTCCTTTTGAAACAAAAGAAAGACACTTTGAGTGATGCTGGCCACACCGTGTCTCAGATTGAGGCGGGGTTGATTCGTACACATCACATATGACTCATGGATCGTTATCCTAAAGTTTCAATAGAAACTGAATGCATTTGGTCGGTTTTCCATATGTACATAAAATGTTGTCCATTTTAAACAAAAAGGAGACACTTAGAGTAATCTCGGCCACACCGTGCCTCGGATTGAGCCCGGGTTGACTCGTACATGTCACATATGACCCATGGATTGTTTTCCTAAAGCATAAACACATTTCGAATGTGTTTGGTCGGTTTTCCGTATGTCAGTTGTTCTTTTCACTTATAATCCTGTCCATTTTAAACAAAAGAGAGACACTCTGAATGGTGTCAGCCACACCGCTCCTCGGATTGAGGCAGGGTTGACTCGTACACGTCACATATGAACCATGGATCGTTCTAAAGTTTCAACGGAAACCGAATTCATTTGGTCGGTTTTTCATATGTACTTAAAGTGTTGTCCATTTTATGAGAATACTCATGTGTCTATTAGTGGAATGGTATTTACTTAAAATATTGTGGACATTCATATAGAATATTTTTATATCATTCTTAGTATGGATTGGATTTTAGTTTATCATGCTATGAAACATTTCGAAGCTAACAATGTCATGCCCAATGAATACATCTATTTTATAACATACCAAGAATCTATGATATTGATTAGATGTATAAATGTGATTTACATTGGTTATCATGATGAAAATAAATAAAATATATATTATAGATTTTCTAGTAGTAAATGAAATCAAGGAGGGTGGGGGGCTATCCGGTGGGGCTGTCCGGGGGGTTGTCCGGTGGGTGTCCGGGGGGCTGTCCGGGGACCAAGGATGATGGTGGGGGGGTTGTGCGGGGGGCTGTCCAGGGGGTGTTCGGGGGGTTGTCCGGGGTCCAAGGAGGAGGGTGGGGGGGCTGTCCAAGGGGCTGTCCAGGGGGCTAGCTAGGGGGCTGTCCAGGGTCCAGGGAGGAGGGTGTGGGGGCTGTCTGATGGGCTGTTCGGGGTGCTCTCCGAGGGGCTGTCCGGGGGGGGTCTGGGGTCCAAGGAGGATGGTGGGGGGTTTTCCAAGGTCCAGGAAGGAGGGGGGTTCCCAAACACACAACCACTAAAAGATAACAACATCCATAAAAACAGATAATATATAAAAATAACTCAACTCCAATACTATACTACGAGTCTAGATAAAACCAATAACTAGAATAGATTAAATATCAAATCTCAGTAATATCAGTTAAAAATGTAATGGATCAATTTGTCCCACATCACCATCACCATCATCACCATCATCATCACCCTCGTCCTTGTCCCCATCATCTTCCTCGCCCTCCTCAGCGCCCCCCTCCTCTCCCTCGCCCTCCTCCTCGCCCTCACCATCTGCCTCGCCCTCCTCCTCTCTCTCCTCTTCCGCATCAGACTCCTCACCATCATCATCGTCAAGCTGGAAATCATCCTGACCACCACTGGAACTGCCATCTGGTGCACCATATATAGAACGTATCGACAACATATACTCATCAAAAGTTGGGCTGGCCTCTTCTGGAAGTGTTGGACGTAAAAATTCAATAAATTTCATAAACGCACTGTTTTCCCTAGCAGACTATTATGCCGTCTCTGTAGCCCTTTTCTCAGCCTGTTCTGCATGTGCCCTAACTTGCTGCATCTCGGTGGCACTACAGCTCATACCTGAGGAGGGCCAATACCTCGTTGGGGCTATCCTAGGTCGGCAGCGTACTCTGCCAGGATGCTCCTCTCCCAACACCTGATGTAAGTGATCTGTTGGCCCAAAATTGTCTAGTTCTTGGGCATCGAGGGCCTCTAAAGAAACCTGTTACAAATATAAATATATTATTAAGTTACAAAATAGATATTAAAATATAAAATCAATATATTAAAACTTACAATCTGCTGCTGAGTCGCTTCGTTGACGGCACTTCCATCCTTTTTCTGTCTACTCGAGCAAAACAGTTTTGCTCGAGGCACACGTCCTTCAATATTTTGTATTTACCTCTATAATGACATTGAAAACTAAAGTTATATGAAAAATTTAGCAAACTATTAAATAATTGAGAAAACAAAATAAAATGTAAGTCGTAAAGAAAACTTATAAAAAATTGTCATACCTGCTTCCTCTCATGATCTGGCATCGTCGTACGTCCTAGTGTGTGGAGGTATTTTTTTGCATCAATGTTTTTTTTATTTTTTCCAGATGATTCCTAAATAAAATTTGATAATGCAAAGGATAATATTAATGAAAAACATGAAAGTTATTATTTAAATACCTCAAATGTAATTCATACCTTAAATTGGGTACTTGTCCAATGAGTAATCATCTGACGATACTGCTCTATAGGACAATCATCCACGATGGGTACCACCTCTAACTCAGTTCCAACTCTATCACACCATCCAATATACAACTCATGCTTGTAGGCTCTCCAAAGCTCTCCTAAATCCTTTAGATGTTCCGCTCGAGCACCCTCACCATCGGGAAAATTAAATCGAAGCTGACATCAAAATATTAATTCATATAAATACAAAAATAATTCATGGAATTAAATACAACAGATTGTTTTACCCATATATCTTCCCAAGCTCTATCCTTGACCTCATGTGGAAAATGTCTCCACGACAGCGGGCTAACGAGAATGATGTCGGAGTATTTGGCAAGCGTCGCCAAAAAACTCCAACATTGCTGCCCTGATTTCTCAACTATTTGGTTGTCTTCATTGTAATCCACCATAACCTGTGTGCGGCGGTTCCACATCGAATGCATGCGTGTACGCCCCCGTCCCCACCTCCTATCAGTAGATGTATATGTCATGAAAGAAAAACAAATATTTTATCAAAACATGTTATAATGAAAATAAATATTGCTATAAAAATTTGTTAGGGTTTTATAAATATACATGTGCCAGTCTGATCGCTGAGCACCGCCGGATCCACAGAAACTGATGGAACACCCTGTGGTGGAACAGGAGTCAAAGATGATGGAATATAGAAGCTCAGAGAGACAGAAGTAGAATGAAAAGAAGATGGGACAGCAGTATGACCGGATTCTTACTGGGGAGTGGGAATCATCATGGGATGTGAAAATGATGGGGCAGAAGATGCAGAAGGTAGTGAAAACATGGGAGGCCTAAATATCCCGTGTGTCCCTAACGACACACCGGGATCAGAATGTGGGAAGGATGACATGTCAGTGGGAGGGGCAGGGTCTAGTCGGGCACGCGCAGCTGATTATCCACCTCTGGTACGAACCCTCCTCGTACCACCGGCCTGAGTACTAGGACTAGTACTTGGCTCCTCGTCGAATAACTGTCGACGTATAGGTGGATCCTACAAAAATGTTTACAAAAAAATTAATCACATGACATTATATATTCTTTAAATATATATATATTTGAAATAAAGTACTCACTGTAGGCACTAATGGTGGAACGCTTATGAAAACCCTGCTTTTATTACAACTTAAACATGCTTTATTACATAAAACTTCACTTGATACAACAAAGAAGATCGAGAGGTTTAGTGTCTTTGGGGCTTAGGATCATTACATAAAAACTTTAAACTTGAAATACAACATCCTTATTGAAAACTTCCTTTACATGACCACTACATTCTTTCGTACTTAGCATTGCATGGGATAACCTGAGGACATGCATAAGAAAAGGGTGAGCTATAAAGCCCAGTAAGGGAGTACATAATGAATAACATGAGGAGTACAATACATGTTAGGTAATAGGCATATCAATAGAGCATAAGAGAGACATGAACATAAAGGCATGATAAAGCATGATAATCATAACATGGAAATGTGGCAACAACACTTAACATTGAATTAGCATGAGCCAAGGCTCATTGCACATGGAGCATGAGTAAACCCTCATTGCACTTGAAGCACGAGTAAACCCTCGTTGCACTTGAATTAGCATGAGTAAACACTCATTGCACATGACGTATCATGATACTATACTTTACCCAATGCATTGGAGCGCTATCAGGGCGCACCCTTCTTAAACATTTCATTTCATGCATAAGTGTGCCACATGGATCATAAAACATGGATTCATAAAACATAATCATTTCTTCCACGATGAAGGAATGTGGAATTCATACATTAAACTTTACAATCAATATGTATATGTGCATAAAGGTTAATACCCTTGATGGAGAAATGGGCATGGTATTCACTACACAAAGACATTGGCTTAGAAAATCGGTGCGATTTCGGCAGCGTAACGGCGTGACATAAGAATTCATAAAAAAGGTTGATGAGAGAGAAAGGGGTTCCTCATCATATTTACATGTAATGGACAGTAAGGAGATCATATATATACATGTACCAACAATAGCAATGGAATTTAGATTCATGATACAAAAGTATTGCTTGAATGTAAAAGAAGAGAGAGAAGTTCCTTTCGGAATTTCGGCATAGTAACGGGTGTACATGGGAGGCATTTAATGAGAGAGAAAGGGTTCTCCCATCATTCAAACAATAATAGGGAAGTATGGGGGAGGTGCGAAACCATACCCCAACATTCATAAATGAAATTAAAAGGGCAATACAACTTAAAGAAAATTGACAAAAAAATGAGAAAGGAAGAAAACCCCTTACTTGGAATTGTGCTTCCAAAGGCTAGAGAGAGGCTTGTGAGAGGCTTCTTGGGAGCTTGGGGCACCTTGAGAGGATTCTAGATAGAGTAGGGAAGAGGTTGGACGAACTTAAAGGGCTTTGGGTGAGGAGGGAGTGGGAGCTTGGGTGGGTTTATATAGGAAAGGTGAGAGAATTCTTTATTATTTAGGTTTGGGACCCCTTATATTAAAAAAATCCAAACCACAAACCATCCCATGGTATTTGCCCATGGTTTCTGGAAAAGGGAAGAGGAAAAAAATATTTTACAAGTCCAAGGTCCGAAATTATTAAAAAATTAGGGTTGCTTATGTGGAGGTGAGTCACACTCCCATGGAAATTAATTTAAAAAGGCAAAGTGTTGAATAAGTCTTGAGGGCTCCATTAATGCTTTGAAAAGTGAGTCAAACAAACCCAAAACCTCATTATTTTAATGATAAAACACATATTGGCCGAACATAAGGATTATGGTGTTTTATTACATCACCATTGGGTCATTATGATGTCATAAAACACATTATATATTTAAATGGTATTTAATTTTTACCCAAAAATTTGACTGTCTCAGAAAATTATAAAAAATTCACCGTTGGATAATTTCGACGTCCTGATTCCAAAAATAATATTTATTTTATCTAAATAATTTTCTAAATATGTGAATTTTCACTTTTAAAATAAAAACCGACATTTATAAAAAATTCACGGGTTTTGACAGAAATGGCTTTCAAACCTTAATAAAAATTTTAATTGCATTCATAAAATTATAAGATCATTTATATTTAATAAAAATTAATTTAATATTAATAATAATATTTTATTAAAATATTATTTAATTCAAAAATCCTTTAATTTAATAAAATATAATTCTTAATTAAATAATAACTAAAAACATCATTTGTACTTTAAAAACTAATTACAATGCATCAAAAATGACTAGAAATTATATTTATTATTATATACAAAAAATAATGTACATGAACATGGTGCTACTTATTTGTTACATAACCCCTTAAAATAGCTGCATAAGACCTAAGGGTAAGGTGTGCGATGGTGACAGACTCTTGGGGTTGCTCGGATAACATTGCTCGAGTGGTAATCTCTATCAACTTCCATTTTTCCCGTAGATGATCACGTTCGAGCTTGACTTGATGAAGCTCAGCTTGGGCTTGGTCAAGGGCAAAGCCCAAAGACGCCACCTCCTTTCCGAGCTCCGACAAATGGGCTTCGTAAGGGGCAATTCTACTGGATGAGGCCATCGCTTCCTTTGTCTGAGTAAAAAATGGTTTCGTTAAAGCCTTATATTTAAACTACCCAAATGATCACTGTTCAACGGCTATAAAAGTAATGGTCACAAATCTTAAAGTAAAACTAAAAAAGTTGATATCTTATAAAAACATTTTTCATAAAGAAACATTTAACTGGATCAAGAGGGATTTTCCATTAATGAAATTTTGGGTCGTTACAACATTCCCCCCTTAAGAAATTTCGCCCTCGAAATTTTCCTTTTCCCACACTAAAACAAATGTGGGTAACTTAGCTTCATCATATCCTCCGACTCCCAAGTTGCTTCTTCAAACTTGTGGTTTCTCCACAACACCTTGACGAGGGGCATTGTATTATTTCGTAGAACTTTTTCTCTACGATCCAAGATCTTCACTGGTTGCTCCTCATAAGAAAGATCGTCTTCTAATTGTACCACCTCAGAAGAGAGTACATGTGAAGGGTCTGGTATGTACTTCCTTAAGAGGGATACATGGAAGACATCATGCACCTTGGCCATAGTAGGTGGAAGTGCTAGTCGATAGGCCACAGCCCCAACACGATCAAGAATCTCGAAGGGGCCGATGTACCTTGGACTTAACTTCCCTTTCTTTCCAAACCTCATGACCTTCTTCCACGGAGATATGCGTAAAAACACCATGTCTCCGACTTTAAACTCAAGGTCTCGTTGACGATTATCTGCATAACTCTTCTGTCGACTTTGGGCTGCCTTGATATGCTGCTGAATGGTTTTCACCTTCTCCACCATTTCTTCGACCATTTCTGGTCCAAGCAGCTTACGTTCACCGACCTCATCCCAACATGCCGGTGTTCTGCACCTTTTCCCATATAGGGCTTCATATGGTGCCATTTGGATGCTCGAGTGGAAACTATTATTATAAGAGAACTCAACTAGAGGAAGATGTTGATCCCATCCTCCTTTAAAGTCCATTGAGCACGCTCTCAACATATCCTCAAGTGTTTGGATAGTCTGCTCGGATTGGCCATCAGTTTGAGGATGATAGGCCGTACTGAAGTTCAGTTCAGTATTCAGAGCATGTTGAAGACTCTTCCAAAACATAGAGGTAAATCTTGGATCTCGGTCCGACACAATAGATATTGGTACTCCATGCAACCGTACCACTTCCCTGATATATATCCGTGCCATTTGATCCAAAGAGAAATCCTCTCGAATAGCAATGAAGTGTGCAGTCTTTGTAAGACGATCCACAATAACCCAGATTGCATTGTTGCTTTTGGATGTCCTTGGAAGTCCAGTGACGAAGTCCATGGTGATGTTCTCCCATTTCCATTCTGGTATGGGAAATGGTTGCATCATCCCCTTAGACTTCTGCCTCTCTGCCTTCACTTGCTGACACACCAGGCACTTTGATGTATATTCGGCGATCTCCTTCTTCATATTATCCCACCAAAAGTTTTCTCGGAGATCTTGATACATCTTTGTGCTCCCTGGGTGAATAGAGAAATTTGAACTATGTGCATCATCCAAAAGTTCTTTCTTCAGCTCCGAACTTGATGGGACACATAGTTTTTTCCCAAACCGCACAATTCCTTCTTCATTAACATTAAACCCTGAGGATTTTCCCTTTTTGATAGCTTCCACTTTTTCTTGGATTCTCGCATCATCCTTTTGAGCATCCTTTAACCTTTCCAAAAGAGATGGTTGAGCAATCATTTGTGAAAGGATTGATGATGTTCCCTTCTTTATGATTCCCACGTCCATCTTCATCAAGTCTAAGAAGATTGGATCCTTCTCAATTCTCATCATTGATAGAATTGCTGGATCCTTTCTACTTAGGGCATCCGCCACCTTGTTCACCTTCCCAGGGTGGTAATGTATTGAACAGTCATAATCCTTTATGAGCTCTATCCATCTTCTCTGGCGCATATTAAGATCTTTCTGTGTGAATATATATTTAAGACTCTTGTGGTCAGTATATATCTCACATTTCTCTCCATAGAGATAATGCCGCCAGATTTTCAAGGCAAAGATCACCGCCGCCAACTCCAGATCATGCGTTGGATAGTTTCGCTCATGGATTTTCAACTGTCTTGAGGCATAGGATATCACTTTATCATTCTGCATCAGCATACATCCTAAGCCCTTCTTCGAAGCATCACTGAATACCACAAAAAGCTCCCCACTTGTGGGTAAAGTGAGCACAGGTGCAGTGATAAGCCTCCTTTTCAACTCCTTGAAGCTTTCTTCGCATTCATCACTCCAAGCAAACTTTACTCCCTTTCGAGTTAGCTTGGTAAGAGGGTTGGACAATCGTGAGAAGTTTCTCACAAATCGTCGATAATATCCAGCTAACCCCAAGAAGCTACGGATATCAGTTACCGATGTTGGCCTCGGCCATCCCTCAATTGCATCTGTTTTGGAGGGGTCCACAGATATCCCATTGCTTGTGATGATATGGCCCAAGAATGAGACCTCCTTCAACCAGAACTCACACTTGTTGTACTTGGCATAGAGCTTCTCCTTGCGCAAAGTCTCCAGTACAGTTATTAAATGCTCCTCATGGTCCTCCTTGGTTTTGGAGTATATTAGAATATCATCTATAAAGACTACCACAAATTTATCTAGGTAATCTCTAAAGACTCTATTCATCAAGTCCATGAATATTGATGGAGCATTGGTGAGTCCAAAAGGCATTACTATGAATTCATAGTGCCCGTACCTTGTACGAAAAGCAGTCTTGGGGATATCTTCCTTCTTCACCCTTACTTGATAATATCCCGACCGCAAGTCGACCTTGGAGAAGTATTGTGCTCCACGCAGCTGATCAAACAAATCATCGATTCTTGGGAGAGGATACTTGTTCTTTATTGTGATTTTGTTAAGTTCACGATAATCGATGCAAAGCCGCATTGACCCATCCTTCTTCTTGACGAAGAGGACTGGTGCACCCCATGGTGATGCACTTGGGCGTATAAACCCTTTATCCAGATTCTCCTGTAGTTGTTTCTTCAGCTCTTCAAGCTCAACAACAGCCATTCTATATGGAGTCTTGGATATTGGTAGCGCCCCAGGTATAAGTTCAATTGAGAACTCAACATCTCTTCTTGGAGGAAGACCAGGAAGTTCCTCGGGAAAAACTTCAGTGAATTCCCTCATAATAGGCATTTCTTCAAGGATGGTTTCTTCCTTGGACTCAATCATCTGAGCCAGATATGCGTGCTCATAAGGCAGTAATATCCATGCTTGAGATGATGGAGCTAAAGGAGATTCATCTTCCTCCTGACACTTGTAAAGAATCGGGGGTCGATTCTCCATATGGAGTGTGATTTCCCTCTCCCGACAATTTATGTTGGCTCTATATAAGGAAAGCCAATCCATGCCAAGAATTGCATCAAATTCCACCAAAGGGAGTATGACGAGGTTCGCCGGGAAATTCAATCCACAGATTATAACAGGGGAGGATTTATACTCATGGGATGCAATGATTGCCCCATTTTCCGTACTCACCAACATCTTTACTTCCATGATTTGTGGTGGTGCAGGGATTGTTCTACTAAACTTTTGAGATATAAAAGAATGCGTAGAACCTGAATCAAAAAGTACGTTCGCTATTCTTGAATGAATAACTAGCGTACCTGTCACCACTTCGTTGTCGGGGTTCACTTCGGCAGAAGTGATGGAAAAAGCTCTTCCTTGCTGTCTTGGAGGTTGTTGATTGCCTCCGATAACCCTTGGATTAGGGAACTGATTCGCAAAATGACCCGGTTCTTTGCATTTGAAGCATTGAACAACGCGTTGAGGTTCGAACGGAGTGTTCCTCCCCTCCGTCGCAGCCGCGGGTCCTTCTTGCTGACAGTTAACAGCTAGGTGCCCTTCTCTTCCACACTTGAAGCATTTTCTTGTCCCCCTAAGGCAATTTCCAGGGTGCTTCTTTCCACACTTTTGGCAAGTGGGGTGCTGGAATTTCTTAGCGCCGTTGGATTTATCCATTGGACCACCAGCATTGAAGTCCACCTTCCGCTTCTTGTCCCCATGATACCCTTGTGATTCTACGATCTCCATTTCAACCTTGAGGGCACATCAGACAATTTCCTCATAGCTGTCGAAGACACGGATCGCTAATGCTTTCCGCAAGCTAGGCTTCAGCCCACCAAAGAAGCGGTCAACCTTGCATTCGGGGGTAACGACAAAGCCGGAAGCGTATCGTGCAAGCCTTGTGAAGTTTGCCTCGTACGCTCCCACAGATTCCTCATCTTTCTGCTTGAGGGAAAGGAAGTCCCTTTCCATCTTAAAACGGAGGGTGCGTGGAAAATATTTATCGAAAAACATCTTCCGGAATACCTTCCATTCCAAAGCCTCGATCTCCTCCTCAGGCTTCGTATTTTTGATCAACATCCACCATTGATCAGCTTCACCCTCCATACGATAAGCCGCCAGGAGAACCTTCTCTTTTTCAGAGCATTGGAGGATGGAGAATATCTTTTCAATGGAGTTGATCCATTGTTCAGCAATCGTGGGATCGGATGATCCACTAAAAGTAGGAGGCCTTTGTCTCATGAAGCTTTCAATAGCGACTTGTTCTTTCTTAGGGGGGGTTGAACGTTCCTCTTGACCAGTGTTTCTATTAAAAACTTGAGTTAGCTGAGAGAGAAGCGTGACAAAGTTCGCGATTCCCGCTCCCATTGGATTGGGCATCTCATAAGTACAATCATCACACTGATCTTCACAACGGTTGTTAGCCCGAGTTCTCCTATTACCGACCATTGGCTGGAATAAAAGGAAAGTTAGGGGTAACACATAAAGGGTAATCCAAAGACAAAAGTTGATGACTTATAAATAAACTTTAATCTCTTTAACTCATGAGTCTATAGGATTCAATCCAGGCTTTTCATGATCTTCCTTCTAACATATATTCTTAGGGGCATTTTTTCCTTAATAAGGGTTCATACTAAGATTGTGAATTTATCAAAACATATCCCCCGGGAGTGTCGTAACCAAGAGTGCAGCAAGGCCCATTGTCGTGCACCAGTTCCCGTTCGAGTCTAGCTCAAAGCGGTGTTTTCGGGTTTTACCCCTAGGATACATCTGTGCCAGAGCCGCCTCTACCTGCTCGTATCCAGACAGGGATGTATTTGTTTGATAAAACACTTTACTTAGTATTTACCAAAACTTAGGGATGTTTTTATTATGCTTAGTCTTGTATCTAAGGCTTTACTAGGGTTTCCTAATCCCAAAAATAACTAAACCAATCCTCTGATACCAACTATGACAACCATGCTTTTATTACAACTTAAACATGCTTTATTACATAAAACTTCACTTGATACAACAAAGAAGATCGAGAGGTTTAGTGTCTTTGGGGCTTAGGATCATTACATAAAAACTTTAAACTTGAAATACAACATCCTTATTGAAAACTTCCTTTACATGACCACTACATTCCTTCGTACTTAGCATTGCATGGGATAACCTGAGGACATGCATAAGAAAAGGGTGAGCTATAAAGCCCAGTAAGGGAGTACATAATGAATAACATGAGGAGTACAATACATGTTAGTCAATAGGAATATCAATAGAGAATAAGAGAGACATGAACATAAAGGCATGATAAAGCATGATAATCATAACATGGAAATGTGGCAACAACACTTAACATTGAATTAGCATGATCCAAGGCTCATTGCACATGGAGCATGAGTAAACCCTCATTGCACTTGAAGCACGAGTAAACCCTCGTTGCACTTGAATTAGCATGAGTAAACACTCATTGCACATGACGTATCATGATACTATACTTTACCCAATGCATTGGAGCGCTATGAGGGCGCACCCTTCTTAAACATTTCATTTCATGCATAAGTGTGCCACATGGATCATAAAACATGGATTCATAAAACATAATCATTTCTTCCACGATGAAGGAATGTGGAATTCATACATGAAACTTTACAATCAATATGTATATGTGCATAAAGGTGAATACCCTTGATGGAGAAATGGGCATGGTATTCACTACACAAAGACATTGGTTTAGAAAATCGGTGCGATTTCGGCAGCGTAACGGCGTGACATAAGAATTCATAAAAAAGGTTGATGAGAGAGAAAGGGGTTCCTCATCATATTTACATGTAATGGACAGTAAGGAGATCATATATATACATGTCCCAACAATAGAAATGGAATTTAGATTCATGATACAAAAGTATTGCTTGAATGTAAAAGAAGAGAGAGAAGTTCCTTTCGGAATTTCGGCATAGTAACGGGTGTACATGGGAGGCATTTAATGAGAGAGAAAGGGTTCTCCCATCATTCAAACAATAAGAGGGCAGTATGGGGGAGGTGCGAAACCATACCCCAACATTCATAAATGAAATTAAAAGGGCAATACAACTTAAAGAAAATTGACAAAAAAATGAGAAAGGAAGAAAACCCCTTACTTGGAATTGTGCTTCCAAAGGCTATAGAGAGGCTTGTGAGAGGCTTCTTGGGAGCTTGGGGCACCTTGAGAGGATTCTAGAGAGAGTAGGGCAGAGGTTGGACGAACTTAAAGGGCTTTGGGTGAGGAGGGAGTGGGAGCTTGGGTGGGTTTATATAGGAAAGGTGAGAGAATTCTTTATTATTTAGGTTTGGGACCCCTTATATTAAAAAAATCCAAACCACAAACCATCCCATGGTATTTGCCCATGGTTTCTGGAAAAGGGAAGAGGAAAACAATATTTTACAAGTCCAATGTCCGAAATTATTAAAAAATTAGGGTTGCTTATGTGGAGGTGAGTCACACTCCCATGGAAATTAATTTAAAAATGCAAAGTGTTGAATAAGTCTTGAGGGCTCCATTAATGCTTTGAAAAGTGAGTCAAACAAACCCAAAACCTCATTATTTTAATGATAAAACACATATTGGCCGAACATAAGGATTATGGTATTTTATTACATCACCATTGGGTCATTATGATATCATAAAACACATTATATATTTAAATGGTATTTAATTTTTACCCAAAAATTTGACTGTCTCAGAAAATTATGAAAAATTCACCGTTGGATAATTTCGACGTCCTGATTCCAAAAATAATATTTATTTTATCTAAATAATTTTCTAAATATGTGAATTTTCACTTTTAAAATAAAAACTGACATTTATAAAAAATTCACGGGTTTTGACAGAAATGGCTTTCAAACCTTAATAAAAATTTTAATTGCATTCATAAAATTATAAGATCATTTATATTTAATAAAAATTAATTTAATATTAATAATAATATTTTATTAAAATATTATTTAATTCAAAAATCCTTTAATTTAATAAAATATAATTCTTAATTAAATAATAACTAAAAACATCATTTGTACTTTAAAAACTAATTACAATGCATCAAAAATGACTAGAAATTATATTTATTATTATATACAAAAAATAATGTACATGAACATGGTGCTACTTATTTGTTACATAACCCCTTAAAATAGCCGCATAAGACCTAAGGGTAAGGTGTGCGATGGTGACAGACTCTTGGGGTTGCTCGGATAACATTGCTCGAGTGGTAATCTCTATCAACTTCCATTTTTCCCGTAGACGATCACGTTCGAGCTTGACTTGATGAAGCTCAGCTTGGGCTTGGTCAAGGGCAAAGCCCAAAGACGCCACCTCCTTTCCGAGCTCCGACAAATGGGCTTCGTAAGGGGCAATTCTACTGGATGAGGCCATCGCTTCCTTTGTCTGAGTAAAAAATGGTTTCGTTAAAGCCTTATATTTAAACTACCCAGATGATCACTGTTCAACGGCTATAAAAGTAACGGTCACAAATCTTAAAGTAAAACTAAAAAAGTTGATATCTTATAAAAACATTTTTCATAAAGAAACATTTAACTGGATCAAGATGGATTTTCCATTAATGAAATTTTGGGTCGTTACAACGCTCATCTCCACCATCCGACGATTGTTCTTCATCATTTTTTTCCTTCGTCTCTCTTCAATTGGCTGCATTTCCTGCTTTTGAAAACAAATATGTAATTAATTAGAAAAATAAAACTAATGTGTAAACCAAAAAACTAAATATATGAGGAAATAGGGGGATTCATTGGTAATTTAGCTATCAATTGTTTTAGAAGAGCTTGAATGAATTTAATAAATCATACAAGTTGTAATGTTCACCAAGTTAGAAATATTGTTTGACTAGGTTTGAATACAGTTCAATTCCAAATTAGAAAATGCAATTCAAATAAAACAGCAACCAATAAACATTGAAAATTCACATAACAGTCAAGTCAGCTAAAACATATTTGTGATCAATACTAAATCAATTTGAATATTACCAACCTTAACAAACCAACTTGAGGTAAACCAAAAGAATTGAGAACATGGATGAATGATTCTATATATTTTCAACCACAACTTCAGGTTCACAATCAACTCTGACAATTGAGATATTAGAGTCGTCAAAAGAAATAAATGGATTGGTTCTAATGGCAATAGGGACAATGTCAATTCCATCATCACCATCATCAAAAATATGTCTTGTAATTACTTCAACTATGACACCAAATTCAGGTCGAAGTTGGTCTTTGACATAAAAAACTTGTTTATCCATTGATGCCAACACATATGGTTCTTCGGTAGCAAGAGTGTGGGTCATATTAATTACTCAAAATCCAAAATCATCAATAAATGTTTCATGTATCGTCATCGAATCAAACCAATGGCATTTCATCATTGTGACTCGTCCATGAGAGTAATAATCCAATATTATTATTTTCTCAATGACTCCATAATAACCCACATTTTCAAATCGCAGTCTACTATCTGATGCATTGGCATAACAATCTGTTGTGGCAGTATCCATAACACCATCATGTTGTGTTATCATGTTCTTTGCTCGTTCAGTGACAATAAATTTGTACTCATTGATAACAATTGATTTACAGTCACGAACCACGGTATTAGGACCAAAAGCCAAAGCTCTTATTTCCTCAGAGACAGAGTCAACAGAAAAACTCAATACCTGCAATATAAATGACTGTTAAACTTAATTAAATATTGAAATAATTAATTTAAACAGTAATATTTTTACCTTCAATTTTAACCAAGCAGAAAACTCTTTGTTATGCAAATTCTCTCTCCTTCTCAAAGATAAAGAACGATGCTTCCTATTTATCATTGTTTTATGTTCCCTATAGATAAAAAATATGAATAGTTTAACAGATATATATGTAAGATATACATAATTAATTTAGTTACCTGATATAGTCATCGAACAAATCACAGTTGAACAAAACTGTGCGATGTGCTATCTCCCGCTCTTTATGGCTTAATGTCTTCAATGTATATGATCCAAGAATTCCTCCTGTTTGAGGAAGTGATGGAAAACTGGGTTCAATTTTCTCATACTGTTCTTCTTCATTTCTCATTGGTCTGTTCAATCTTTTAGTAAGATCAGACAAATACATTGAGCAGAAATCCATACATTCTTGAGCCAGGTAACCGTTCACGATAGAACCTTCAGGATGATTTCTGTTTCGGAAATAAGACTTTAATGTGAACATATTTCTTTCAGTTGGATACATCCAACGAAAAGAAACAGGTCCTCCAAGAAGTATTTCAGTGGGAATATGGACAGTCAGATGCAGCATGCATGTGAAAAATGATGGAGGAAATATTTTCTCCAACTCACACAAAATTAATGGGGCATCTGTCAACATATTTTGCAAGAAAGACTTGGACAACTTCTTAGCACAAATATCTCTAAACAAATGGCACAACCGAATAACAGTCACCCTTACATTATTGGACAAAAGATGACGGATTTCTATTGGAAGCAACTCATGAAGTAGAACGTGATAATCATGAGTCTTCAAAGATTTTAGCTTCAACTCTCTTCTGTTGACCCGTTTAGATATGTTGCTTGAATAACCATCAGGAACTCTAATAGTCTCTAATACTTCCAGAAATTGTTTTTTTCGTAGGTGTCATCACAGAAGAAGCACATGGAAGTTGCCATTTATTTTCACTGATATGCATAGGATCCAATTCTGGTCTGATGCCCCAATCCACCAAGTCACGCCGAGATCGTAAATCATCTTTTGTCTTCCCCTTGACATTTAGAAGAACCGAAAGCAACATTTCGCATATATTTTTTTCAATATGCATTACGTCTAAGCAATGACGTAACAAATTTGTTGACCAATAAGGCAAATCAAAAAAGATACTCATCTTCCTCTAATTGTAACAGGTTTCAGTGGAAACATTCTTTCTCTTTCCAGATTTCATTTAACCCTTCTCGAATAAAAAACTGAAATCTTTCAATTCATTAAGCACATCAGTTCCAGACATACGCTGAGGTGGATCATCAAACTCTATGGTATTATCAAATTTTCGACGATTCATTCTATATGGATGATCCTTTGGCAAGAATCATCGATGTCCCATAAAACTGAAACTACAATGATGTTTCAGTCTTCTGGATCGTGTATTCTTCATACAAACTGGACATGACAGTTTTCCGTTCGTGCTCCATCCAGACATCATTGCATAAGTCGGAAAATTATTGATCATCCACATAAGCACAGCACGCATCTGAAATATGTCTTTCGAACATGCATCGTATGTGCGCACACTCACATCCCAAAGAAGTTTCAACTCTTTTATTAAAGGTTTCATGTATACATCAATATCAATGTCGGGATCAGAAGGACCAGATATGAGTATACTCATGAAAGTGAAAGGTTTTTTCATACGCAACCATGGGGGAAGATTATAAATGTGTATAAAACATGGCCATGTGTTGTGCGAAGTAAGAATCTGCTCAAACGGATTAAAACCGTCGCATGAAAGACCCAGACTCACATTACGCACGTCAGCTGCAAAATCAGGATGTCGAGCATCAAATATCTGCCATGCAAATCCATCTGCAGGATGAACCAACTCATCATTAGTCTTCTTTCTCTCGGTATCATGTCATCTCATTTTTATTGATATGTCATCAGACATAAAAAGATTCTGGAGTCTGGGGATCAATAGAAAGTGTCACATTACTTTCTGTGGAACGCGGGATGGTGTTCCATTAGATTTTGACTTACAGCGGGATGTGCCACATTTTATACAATCATTTTATTCAGCGGTTTCCTCCCAGAATAAACTGCAATCTTTCAGGAAAGCATGAATTTTGTTTCTTGAAAATCCAAGTTCATCAACTAACTTCCATGCCATATAGTGGTTTGAGGGAATATCTGCATCATCTGAAAGTAAATCCTTCAAGAGGGTAAGAATGTAATCGATTGCTATATTAGAAATCTCATACATAGTTTTCCCATGAAACAATCGGATTAAAAATTCCAGCTTTTTCATTTTATCGCATTGTCGATATACTGGAGTCGTGGAAGCATCATTCAATTTTTTCACCCTATCAATATCATTATTTTCACTAGATGCATCATCTTTCCTCATATCGAAGTCTTCTTGAGTCGAAATCCTTTCTTTTTCATGATGACGAATAAACAGAAACCGATCATCTAACAAATTCTCCATTCCAGTCCTTTCATTTCGATCATCACCAATTTGAGATTTCATTTTCTCCCCATTGTGATACCATAAAAAGTAGTTCGCTTGAAAACCATTTTTGGTTATGTGGTAGCTGACTTCTTCACGGCTCAACCAAGGTCTACCAACACAATTGGAACATGGAAAGTGTATGCGACCACTATCTGAAGCATTGTGAAATGAAAAATCTGTAAAGCTCTCCAAATTGTTTTGAAAATCGCTTGAGATCCGATCGGTTTCATACATCCAACTTCTGTCCATTCTGTAAAAAGAATTTATATAAGTCATTTTGTCATAAACAATTCAATAGGATTGAACTTTAATAGAAAATATCTTTTGAAATCTATTTTAAATAATAAAATCCCTTTGATCATTTTTAACAAATATTTGGAGTATTCTCAAGGCACCCCCATTTGGAAAAGTCACATTAAATGCCCAATTTCCACGCCAAACCATTGAAAACAATTAACATGAGACAATCATCGACCACAAATAACTTAACTGGAAATTAAAAAAACAGAAACCAAATGTGATATAGAATTTAATGTTAAGTTAGGGGAAATGAGATTAAATAGAGACAACAACATCATAAATGGTTCCAACATCATAACTTTTGATTAAAACCACCCATAATAGGAATGGGAATGCCTCATACACCTAATCCCTAATAAAACAAACCAAATCTCCAATTAAAACATTGAATTTAGGGTTTCCACCCCACTTGGACAGCCCTACCCCCACCCCACTTGGACAACCCAGCACCCCCCACCCCACGTGGACAGCCCTACCCCCACCCCACTTGGAAAACCCAGCCCCCCCCCCCCACCATACCTGGACACCCCTACCCCCCACAACCCACTTGGAAAACCCAGCCACCCCCCCCCCCCCACCCCACCTGGACAGCCCTACCGTCACCCCGCTTGGACAACCCATCCCCCCCACCCTACCTAGACAGCCCCTCCCCCACCCCACCTGCACACCCTCCCCACCCCACTTGGACAACCCTGCCTTGACACCCTCCCCCACCCAACCTGCACACCCTCCCCCACCCCAAACAGCCCTACCCCCACCCCATTTGGACAACTCAGCCCCCTCCCCCACCCTACCTAGACAGCCCCCTCCCCCACCCTACCTAGACAACCTCTCCCCCACCCCAAACAGCCCTACCCCCGCCCCATTTGGACAACCCAGCCCCCTCCCCCACCCTACCTAGACAGCCCCTCCCCCACCCCAAACAGCTCTATCCCCACCCCATTTGGACAACCCAGCCCCCTCCCCACCCTACCTAGATAGCCCCTCCCCCACCCCACTTGGATAGCCCTCCCTCCCCCACCCCATCTGCACACCCTCCCCCACCTCAAATTGAAACATAAATTCATCCAAATCAAAATCCCATTTTCAACTAAAATAAATTCCACCAAAAGTACCATATCACCCCACTAAACAAACCCTTTACCATGTTTGAAGTGTAGAACAAAAAACATAAAACAAATCCAAGGGTTCCATAGACAGCAACCCTAATTTAGCCTAAATCAAAACATCAAACACCAAAAAAATAGAGAAATAACGCTAAAACTAAGGTAACACTTACTAATTTGAAGTGTGAAATAAGATTTTGTTTGATTGAAGATGGATCTTGGGTGGAAAGAGTGTCGCAGCCGAGAAGAATTCAGGAGCTCGATTAGGTTCTGTCTGCAATCGGTTTGTAATCGGGCTGGGTGGGGGTTCTGTTGGTCTGTATTTGGGGGAAATCTTTCCCAACGGTTTTTAAAAACTGTTGGGAAAGATAGAGTTTTCCCAACGGTTTCATTAAACCGTTGGGAAAACTGATTTTTTCCCCATCTTTCCCAACGGTTTCATCAAACCGTTGGGAAAACTAATTTTCTTCCAATCTTTCCCAACGGTTTCATCAAACCGTTGGGAAAAATCAATTTTTATAGATCAATACCCATGGTTAATGCAAACCGTTGGTAAAGATCACATATACCAACGGTTCAAAAGAACCGTTGGTATACAACTGTTGGGAAAACCATGATTTCCAGTAGTGAATGTGTTTGCTCTGAATCCTCATCAGGAGCCTTGTCCCTTGTAATCTGACTGGTTGCATCTGCATTTTTGATGTGGCCCGAAGGCCTAGGGGTGATCTGAAGGGATTGAGGTGGCCCGAAGGCCTTGAGAAATAACTGACCCGAAGGCCTTGCAGGATCCGAGGACCAAACTGGTGGCCCGAAGGCCCAGATGGATGAATAGTTCTGGCTGCTACAGTATTGAACATTACCTGCTACAGTAATTGCTACAGTGTATGCTACGGTACTGCTACAGTACTCGGGAATATGACTCCATCAACGCCCCTGATTTCACATACTCTATTTCCATCATTCCTGTGAAATTTTATTTTCATTTAAAAATTATCTTTTCATATTTTTTCCTTAGGTATTTTTTATGGTCGTTCATGGAGGTAGTCGTTCAATCCATCGCAGTCATCCATTTGCTCCGGAGGATACACACGCCATCGATTCTGTTTACGATTTTGGAATCGTGGAATTTTATTTGTAGGTATGTTGTTAGACAGTTCAGGTTTTTGGCAAGGGGTTTCATCACCCCTACGGCGCCTTCATTCGACGATGGTTCTCAGCTCCTGCTCGGCCCCCGATCCGGTGAAGTCCTCCTACAGCGCGTTCAGACAGAGAGTTGTGGTGCGATTCCGATTTTCTTTCGACTGCAACCTCACCCTCGACTACGCGTAGATCTTCTCCCATTGTGTGACAAATCATATTTGGGACCTTCGTGGCGTCGACGTGATGCGCAACGAGGATCTGCTGCGCGACAAGTCTTGCGGATGACCGACCCAGACAGTAGCGTGATTTTGAGGACCATACATTGGTGATTCGACCGCGACAATCTGCATCAAAGCTTGAAGACTTTATGGTGATGATGAGGGTTTCAAGATATGGGTGTGCATTCCATTCTTGTGCGATTTGAGTTTCGGTGGAGAAGAACTTCTCTGAATCCATGTCAGATCCAGATTCAGTGCAGTGTGTGGGCGTTGTGCAAACCCAGAATGAAGGAGGCCATTTGCACATGTTTTCCAGATCTTGTCCCAGCGACCTACCTATGCATTTGTGGAATCAGTGCCCTACATGTCGCTGGATCCAGCCTTCAAATGAGGTACACCGAGTCTTTGGTAAGTAGACTCGGTTGCGGATTCTTGAACTCATATTGTATTGACTTATTTTAGATTTTGTGTATTGTTGGTGATGTGCCTTTGTCTATTATATGCTCTGCATCATGTATTTGTTTTATTTTGAGCATAATAAAACGTGTGTCGGGTGGTGTTTTTGTCGTGCACGTAGGACCAAAGCAGTCTGAAGCACGTTAAATCTGTTTGTTCCTTTTACTGCTTTTTTTTTCTTTCCGCTTTTATTTCGACCTGTAAATTGCTGAACATGCACTTCTTGAATATTAATTGAATTCTGATTTGAAATTTAAATGGTTTATTAGAAATTATTTTGGGGGTTGTTGTATTCCCCAGTTTTTTATCGTTGCTGCTACTTTGTTATTCTAGCTTGTTGTTTGATTCTGGAAATGTATGTCAATCTGGAATTTAATTCTCATGTTTGATTCTGTTTTAATTGAATCATCACACTTACAGATTATGTTTTCTGTTTTAATGAGAAATAATGCAAGTCTTGAAATGGTGTATTAGTTGTTGTCCACTACCATCATTTGATTTGTTCATTGTTGGAATTCATTTGATTTATTCCTCGTGTTGGAATGCAATGTAAACCATCTATTATTTGTTTATCAGTTTTCATGTATTAAATTGTAAATAAACATTGTTTTCGCATTTCGGATTTTAACGAACCAAAACATCGAATAGATCATGGGCTATTGCATGGGGACTCCTCTCGCACAGGAGTTCTCCACGCAACAAAAGTGGTATCAGAGCCTAATTTGGTTTAAGTTTTGCTTTGCTAAAATTTGAAATTGTCTGTTCATTGCTTTCAAATGATTTTCTAGTGGCCTTTACATGTTGCATCATACTTCGATTGTTTTGTTCAGCTAGCTCGTTAGGTCTCTTGGGCTATAATTTCATTCTGATGCTGGTAGTTTGTTTCCTTGGTGTTTTCTTGTTTTCTTTGCCAGTCTGAGCCTCAAAGATGCCTTTTGATAGTTGCTACCTTGTGTGTCTATGGTTTCGGGGTAGGAATGGGTCTCATGTGAGGTTTGTCTATGTTTGAGAGCTAGTTAACATTAAGGTGTTGGCAGGATCTTGTGTCTCTAATGTCTGTCTTTTGTCTAGGAGATTAGCTTGTATTAGCTCTGTTGTGTTCCTCCGCATCCTTTAGAACTGTTTGCTCCAGGTATGGACCTGGAGTGAGTTCAGTGTTTAGGTTTGGATAGTTTGTGGGTGCAGTGCTCTTCTTTACTGCTTGGTTGGCCATCAAGCTTCTTTGTTTGATGTTCGACCCTGTTAAGCGTCTTTGGTTTGGTTTCCTTGAAACCTTGTGTCGTTAGTAAGTCTAGACTAGGATGTGTGATCCTCTTATGTTGTTATGCGTTTAGGTGGAGACCTTTCTCTTTTGTGTTTCACATCTTCATCTTGCTCCCTTTACTGTTTGTTTGCTCTGGCCTGTTTTATTTCCAAGTTGCATTCTTTGCGAATTTTTGAGATGTTTTGTTTCTTGCCTTTTTTTGTGTGAGGATATATACAACTCTATTTTTTGTGAACTGCGGGCACAAATGAACTGTTTTGAAGACCACTTATGGCATATGATATGTTGGTCCTATCTTCCTCAGCATCATCTCAGAGGACGACTCAGGTAACTACAGGTATGTGCTTTGTTTATGTTTAGAGCTGTTTATTCTAAGCATGTTTAGCAGTTATTTAGATATCATTCAATTTGGGCGCCATGTATCACTCTGATACATGTTGGGAGACAGTTTGTTGTTGTTCCCTGTTGTAGTTTTCTGTTTAGGATATGATGTCCAGATTGATGGTAGTATGTGTAAGACGGTCGCCAATTTTATATGAAAATGATGGAGATTTGTGAATTTTTATTTTCATTTAAAAATTGCCCTTTCATATTTTTTCTGGCCGTTTGTGGAGGTAGCCGCCCAATCCATCGCGGTCGTCCATTTGCTCCAGAGGTTACACACGCCGCTGGTTCTGTTTACGATTTTGGTATCGTGGCATTTTCTCAACAGGTATGTTGTTAGGTGGTTCGGGTTTCTAGCAGGGGGTTTCATCACCCCTGCGGCACCTTCATTCGACGAGGGTTCTTGGCTCCTGCTCGGCCCCTGATCCGATGAAGTCCTCCTGCAGCGCGTCCAGACAGAGAGCTGTGATGTGATTCTGGATTTCTTTTGACCGTGACTTCACCCTAGACTGTGTAGATCTGCTCCCGTTGTGTGACGAATCAGATCTGGGACCTTCGCGACGTCGACCTGCTGCGCGACGAGGATCTACTGCGCGACGAGTCTTGCGGATGACCGACCCGGACAGTAGCGTGATTTTGAGGGACCATATGTTGGTGATTTGGCCACGACGATCTGCATCAAAGCTTGAAGTCTTTGCGGCGACGACGAGGGTTCCAAGCTCGCATTCCATTCTTGCGCGATTTGAGCTTTAGTGGAGAACTTATCCAAATCCAGGTCAGATCCAGATTCAGTGCAGTGTGTAGGCAGCGGAGGTAGTGGAGTAGGCGGAGGAGAGGGAGGAGGAGGAGGAGGATGAGGAGGAGGCGTCGGTGTAGGAGGAGGAGGAGGAGGAGGCCGCGGTGAAGGAGGAGGAGGAAGAGGAGCCGCGACAGAGGAGGAGGAGGAGAAGTAGGCGCTGAAGGAGGAGGAGGAGGAGGTGGCTGCGGTGAAGGAGGAGGAGAAGGAGGCAGCAGCGGAGAGGAGGCAGGGGTGCAGGGTAGGGCTTCCACGAAGGCTTGACATTGTGCGTGGAGGAGGAGGAGGACCCGGTGGATTTTATAAATCCTATGTAGACCATTATCAGCACTAGTAAAAAGTGCTGATAATGTGGGTCTTTATCAATGCTAAAATGAAAAGCGCTGATAAAGGGTGACTTTATCAGCACTTTTCATTTTAGCACTGATAAAGACCCTCTTTATCAGCGCTTTTGTAGTCCGGATCTTGTCCCCATGCCCTGCTTGTGCATTTCTAGGTACAGAGTCTGTCATAAGCAGACTTGGTTGGAGATTCTTGAACTCTTATTGTATTGAGTTATTTTGGATTTGTATCTTTGTATGGAATATGCTCTACATCCTGTATTTATTTTATTTTGAACATAATAAAACGAGTGAGTCGTGAGTCAGGTGGTTAATTGAATTCTGATTTGAAATTTAAATGGTTTATTAGAATTTCGGCTGTTGTATTCCCCAGTTTTTTATCCTTATTGCTACTTTGTTATTCTGGGTTGCTGTTTGATTCTGGAAAAGTATGTTTAATTTTCATGTTTGATTCTGTTTTAATTGAATCGTCACACTTACAAATTATGTTTTTTATTTTAATAAGAAATAATGCAAGTCTTGAAATAGTGTATGAACTGTTGTCCACTGCCATCATGTGATTTGTCCCTCCTGTTGAAATGCAATGCGAACCATCTATTATTTGTTTATCAGTTTGCATTAAACTGCAAATAAATATTGTTTTCATATTTCAAATTCTAACGAATCAAAACACCCAATAAATCTTAAACTCTCGCTTCCCATGAGATTCAATATCCATTATAATCTCCCAAAAATTTATCATTTACTTGCTTAGTCTATAATGCATATATTATATAAGATAATTTCCGATCATGTTTCACTTCCCACGTACATCAGAATGATCAAACCACACTCTAAGATCACAAACGTGATCTCCAACTCACTAGTAGATTCATTACTAAATTTTACCACCCGACATCACATAATGAATCATCCAAAATTAAAATGCATCCAAAATCCATGAAACGCAAAGGTAAGGTGCGATTGTCTACCTCTAGGGACCGACAAATCATTCGATTTTCACAAAACCTAAGAATTTCAACATCAAAATAATGGGTATTTATCCATAATTTTAGATGAACCGATGAAGAATTTAAGATTTAATCTTTGATTTCTGGATTGAGAATTAAAGATTTTCTTAAGCATGGGTTTTAATCTGAATCCATCATGTTCGATTTGATCTGATGTCACCAGAGCCTTAAATTATAACAGCAAACATGGTAAATCATAGAATGGACTTCCAGAAGTTGGATCATGAAAAGATGGAAGAATTTAGATCATGCAGGCATAAAAATGTATAACCTTGTATAACCTTTACATTGCATTAATAAATGGAAGAAAAATCAAATCAAACAATAACCTGACAAGAAATAATAAACTAACGAACTCATATCACGATCCTTCGGATGAATTTCTCTATTTAAAGACATTTTCTCTAACTATATCCATTCGGAAAATAGCATAAAAAAACTGTATTGAAATGGCGCTAGACTCGCCATACGATAAATACCACATTTTAAGATCAACATTGATTTTTCAATTTGAGGCCGTTTTTTAAATCAAAATGACCAATTGGTACTCAAGAAGCAAAATGATCAAAATGCCCCTAAAATTTCACAAAATCCCAAGAAAAACACAAATATCAAAAATTATATGTATAAAACCAAATATTTTCCGCGCACACAACTATGAGTCAATTCAATCTAACCATGTGAGAGAACTGATGGAATGGTGTAGCCCGATCCATTTCGATGAAGTTGGGTAGAATGTTAGAGGCTCAAAACTACACATCACACCGCAACTCTAGCAATCTAATCTCCACGGTGAGGTCATTGGGGGTTGACTCAACTGTCCGGAGGGCTTTGGGTCCTGACCCAAATTTTGGGCATTGTAGCAACTCTGATTGGACTGTAGCAGAGCTGATCAGGCGACATTAATATGGCACTGTAGCAGTGCGGACGTTGACATTGTTTTTAACGTCTCAGTTTTTCCGTATATTATTTTTAGATATTATATGTATTGATTTCGAGACCAGACGCTGAGACGGCGTGCGATTTCAAGGCCCGGTGTGTCCGGAATAAATGTTTGAAAAATATTAAAATATTTAATAGCACGCGCGTACGACGTTTTTTTTTTTGAAAAAGTGGGATAACTCTTCAACGGATGCCCAGATTAAAAATCTGAATGCGCCATTGAGTTCAGAATAGTGGTTTTACCCTAAGCGCGGCCGAACTTTAGTCGGTGTGGGTCGTTTGTGAAAACATTGTCGCGGAACGTAAAAAGAATAAAATAATTTCATAAAAACTATTTTTGATGCACCGAATTGAGACACTTCAAATATATCTTTGTGTCAGAATTCTAGGGTTAGCCACATAATCCTGGAACCTCTAGAGAATCGTTGGAGAGAGCTCTGGGAATCCCTTATGACGAACGACGATGGATCGAGGATCGACGGCGACGCGGCTACCGTTCTTCATTAACGACCGATCCAAATCGAGGTAGGATGTTTTATCTTGTGATTTTTCATCTCGTTCTTATTCTCGAACAAATGCGGATCAATTCAACAAATAAGAATAAATACGCGCATCTTCAGTAGATTTCAATTGATGGAATCGTTTTGGTTCGTTGATTTATTCCTCTTCATTTATCATTCTAACGGAAACGAATCGAGGCCAACACGAACAACAGTTGAGGTTCGATCCTCAGGGTTGCTTTTTGTGCTTTTCTCCCTCTGTTCTTCGCGTTCTCCGTCGTTGGAACCTCGCGATTCCTGGTTCGACGTTGTCGGGTGGTTTCGAACTCGATCGGACCCCCGGATTCGAAACAAATCAACAACTGAAACTGGATTTATGTAGATTGGGACCCAAGGAGCTCGGATCTGCGATCGTTTGATTTTTTTGAGCAACGAAGGAGGCGCGCAAGGGACCACCGGCACGCAGCGACCGGTGACTGGCGGCCGGCGGCGGCTTGCCTGCAAGCAGCGGAGCCGCGTGCGACTGCAGCGGAGGCGTCGAAGCTGGCGGTATAGCGACCCGAGCCTTTTACATATAACATTACATGATTTTAAGCATAATTATACATCAGAATACAAACCAAAGATCGTGAAATCTAGTGTCTTTGAAGATTAGGTACTTTAAACATGAAACTTGGGGCAAAAAAACACGCTTCTTTATTTAATCTTCAAAAAGAGCTTCTAACTTCCATTGTGTTCATACATATTCATAGGATAACCTGGAGATAACATGAACAAAGGGATGAACTAAAAAACCCAGTAAGGGAAAAAACATAAGAATAAAGCCTAACCACATGAGTTAGGAGCCATGACATAATGATATCAAAAGCATGGAATATATGAAATCATAACATATAAACATGAGATCATATAAACATGGAATCATATAAATGTGACAGAAACATAAAACACGTCTTTAGTACGAGTCGAGGCTAACCGCCAATCCCGTTTCCCATAGTAGTACGGGTCAAGGCTAGCCGCCAATCCCGTTTCCCATAACAGCACAAGTCAAGGCTAACCGACAAGACCGTTGCACATAGCATCTCATGAGACTTAACTTTACCCATGTATTGAAGCGCTATATGGGCGCACCCATTTTACATTTCATTAATATGTTTGCCACATAAAGAATCATACATAATCAATCTTACATAAACATTAGGGCTACCCATGAAAAAAATCGGATATCACAATCATGACATAAAGCATAACCAAATGGGTGTATCATGAAAGTGTCTATGAAAGAAAAGAATTAGAACATACATGGACGTTCATAAGGTAAAATAGGCATATATCATGGTAAGTGATGTCAAACAGAAGTGACAACATGTAAGAAATGTGTTTGAAATTTTTTAGCATTAAAACATTTTTGTGCAATTTTAAGGAAAATACCATAGAGCTTTTAAAATAGAAAAGGGAACAATCTTTTATATAAAACCAAAAGTGGACCAAGAAGGTTTTCATGATAAAAAGACTAATTTTATAAAGACAATGGTGGCTTAAAACAGATGATAAAGTGCACTTGAAGTTGGGTAAAAAATTTGGGAAGTTTCCTTAAAACGAGTTTGCTTATTGGGAAGTATCGAGGGGGAAATCACTTAAAAGCATGTATATCCCCGAAAGAGAATGAGGGTTGGATCTTGAATCATGAGTTTGAAGCATATAAACAACATGTATAAGGTGCACATAAAAAGAAACGACAACTTCATTTGGGTAAAAAGAAATATAGAGCAACTCGAAGGAATAAGGGAGGTTCGGGTAGAATTCATTACGGATTATCGACATGGTATCAGATGTACCTAAAAGGGCTTGATGAGAGAGAAAATGGGTTTCCTATCACTTATACATCAAGAGGGCAGTGTGGGAGAGGTGCAAAATCATACCTCATCATTTGGGATTACACATAAGAAAACATAACATAGAGAACAATCTTGATTAAGAGTGAAATGGAGAAGATCTATTACCTTAATTTTCGCTTAATTTTGTCTCTTATGCGCCTCCTGAATAATAAATTTATGTTTATTAAAACAATGATCTAAAAGTGAATTATAGTCATTTTATAAAAATATTTATCAATTATATTCATTGGATTTTATTTCACAATTTTCGTTGATTAAATTGAAGTGTTTTGATAACATATTTTACTTAAAAATTTCCCATCTTTCTACGATTTCACTTTTTATTAAAAGTAATTTATAAATTAGTATAATTAGTTTCAGAAGCATAGAATACATGTAATTTGATATTAATATATTGTATATAATTTATATTGTCCATACATGAAGGTGTTTATAATAATTATATTGGCAACGTCTCCGTAGATGGTTAATCGACCTTGAACGGGACGTTGTCGATAGTGTGGGAAAGTGAAGTATGACATTTATATTTTTCATTAATATGATAATTACAGTAGGTTAACATCATTAATATAATGTTAACTTACTGCATAATCAATTTTGTAGCATAAATTTTTTTAAAGGGATAGGGTAAAAGAAAAAAAGGAGAAAAAAAAGAGAAGATTTAATAGTCTTACTCTCTCCTCGGTGCAGCTCCTCTTGCACGAAACTATAACTCCCTTGGTGATTGGAGTTGGAGGGCACCAGAACGTCCCTAAGTATTCTAAGAGCCTTGAGAGAGAGAATTTGGGCAGAGATTAGGCTTAGTAAAGGATGAGAGGAGTGGTTTGCCAAGGGGAGGAAGATGGGTTATTTATACTTGAAGAGTGGGGTGTTTTTAGAATAAAATATTAAATAAAATAATATATCAAATGTTAGACTTGTAATAGTAGTTTTTTGACAACATAAATCATATATTAATATAATATAATTCGTTTTAGACTTTAAATCATCTTTATAATTCGAATTCATTAATTTATTAAAAGGAAAGTGAAAGAAAGAAAATGATTTTTAATGAGTCACTTTTTGACTTTAGGTTTTGGAAAGTTCTTTTTAGGCTTGGAAATTGAGTTTATTGTATTTTAAGGAACCATTTATGAAATTAAATAGAACATTGCCGAACCTAAAGTTCTAGAAAGTTTGTCATCATTACATCATGAATGATGCAATTTAAGATATATCGGTTATGTGAAAAACTGTATTTTTACTATTCACCCGAAAATTGAAGTATTTCAGAAAATTACCAAAAAACCACCCTACTCATTTTTCGATGTGTGGAATCCAAAAATGAACTCAATTTTTCAAAAATAATTTTCTAAATATGATTAATTTATTATTTAATTAAAATCACAATTTATTATAAAAAAACAGTTTTAAAACATTCATTTACTTATTCTAAAATATAAAGACATCATACTTTCACTTGAATATTATTTTTATACTATCATATGTAAGGTCACTATTCATTAGGGTATATCACTATTCATTAGGGTATGTTACTATTCATAAGAGTAGGATTACTATTCACCAAAAATTAAGTTTTCCCTATCGGACTCTAAATAACTTACTGATCGCAACCGTGTATGTCAGATTTTCAAAATTCAAAACATAGAAGTGACAAAATTATGTTTAATGGTCACATAGTATTTAGTATCATGATATGTCATTGTGCTTCCTAATACTGTAAGGCATAATTATAAGAATGAAATTTCATTGATAAAACATTGGGTTGTTACAGGCGAAGCCGACAGACGCAGAGCGGGCCAGGCCAGGCGGGGCGGACCCGGGTCGAATTCGGGGTGACCGGGGTGGAGCTCGATTGCGGTCGACCGCGCGGTCGGTCCGTGCGGCAAGTCGACCGACGACGGCGGTAGGTCTGCAGGCCCTCGACAGGCCTGCGTGCGGTTTCATTCAAACGAGCAAATCCCCTAAACGGAGAGTCCAATCGACGAGCTATTTGCGACGCTGAGACCCTAACGTTGAGACGGTCACTTTGAGACAAATTGTGGGGTTTTAGTTTGGACCAGTATGGGTTGAGAGCGTTCCCTCGGTCCTTTCCTCGAGGGTTCAGTACGAAATTACATCCACATCACTGAATTGTAATCCCCTCTAGAAGTCGAGTCTCAGATAGAGTATGGTATCCCTCCCCGAGACTAGAGTGTGGTCCTCTATCACCCCTAGCGGAGTTTGTGGAATCGCGTGACCTCCATGAGTAGGGCGTTGATCCTCCATCTAGCAGGCCGCATCGGTAGGGTCTGTGGCATCCCCCGGCGGTTTTGGGCGTGATCCCCTACGTAGCGTGTTGATCCAGATTGGGTTCGTGGCATCCCCCAGTGAGTCTGGGCATGATCCTCTCTCTGTGTATCATAGTCTTCATTGACCAATGCGTTCTCTTTAGGCGGGGCCCAAATGAGTTAAACCTCTTCGTCGAGGGTCTCTGATGGTATCAAGGCTCGAGGAGTGAGTTTTCCCGAAACGAGCCTGCTTCGAGCAGAATCTCATGGCTGGCAGTTGGTTATGACCGCCTGACGTCGTTGTGTCACTCCCGAGTATATCTGGGTTTTCCTCTCTCCTTGTATCTATTATACAGTATTACATCTTGTATTGAGCTGACTATACTTGGTGCTTCGTGTTTAGTACCTTCGGAGAGTCCTACTGGGTATTGTTATACTCACTCATGCACAGGTTTTGTCTGCACGTGTTGTGTCTTGTACAAACGAGCAACCTTTCGACAGAGGCCTAGGAGGATCAAAAGCGAGTGGAGCATAGTTGGAGCTGGGTAGACCGAGGTGTTTTCCAGGATCGTATCTTTGACGTAGTCCTCACCCTTGGAGCAAGTTGGACTCTTTACAGTTTCAGTTAGTCTTGTGTACAGACTCTGTGGGGGACTTGTTTTTTGCCCTGTTTACGTTCCAGTACTTTCACTGTCGTACTTTGTTGTGGAATCTTAGATGTATGCATGCATCATTTCAATTCTTTTACATTTCAGCATTTTGTGGCTTGGAGATGTGTGTGTGTACAGATACTTTAGGCTAATGTCTCTCATTTGTAGGATATACCTACTCAATGCTAGTCACCAGCCTCTGACTTATTGGAGGCGGGCTTAGGGTAGTCACGACACAGGCCCCTCTGGGATGAGTCGTGACATTGTTACTGTAGCATCTCAAACTTTAGAGATAGCAGTAATGTAGCTCCGCGAACCTCCAACCACCAATCATTGTAGCACAGTGGACTTACTGTGCAGTTGGTGGCACAGTTACATCTTATTTATTAGCTCATTCGAGCTAGGGTTTTTGTGCATGTATGAAACTCTGAAATTGTCTTTTAATTATGTTCCCTATCATAGTGAAATTTATGTTTTTCTGACGTAGCGAAAAATTCTCAAACCACATAAATCATTATCATGTGATCTTCTCGTTCTGTTGTTTTTCACTTTTACTCTTCTGCAAATCGTTTGTCGCTTGTTGATCCCAACGTTTCCGCAACAAGAACATCATGATGTAATCGAGTGAATAATATGGTATATAAAGGTTCATCGAACCATGTTAGGTGGGGGTTGATTCAATCCAAGAAGGGTATATGGATACTGATATGGCCAAAAATCCTAACAGTAGTAAGTATAAAATCATGATTAGCACGAGAACCAAGGTAAAAAATGTTTGTCCCTCTATCCATGATCAAAGTAGAGTACACTGAGGAAAGGTTGAGATCGAGATACTGTAGTTAAAGTTGCTTCTCTACAAGCTTTGATTCATATAGGAGTACAGATCATGACAATCATGAGGTTCTTGATTTGAGCAGGTATCCGATGTGTCTAGAATAATAGCATATCAACATTCCATATCATTAGATAAAAGAGATGTTATCCAAAACTGTTATAACTCATGAAAATCCACAGTAATCGAAGTCTAATAAATATATTCCCAAAGGTAGTAACTTGAAAGAAGTTAAACTTTTGCAAAATCATTAATGAATTGCAACTAGAAGAGGAAAATTAATGAACTCCAATTGTATGAGTGGCATTTATGAAATGTAACTGCAATTTACTGTACATTCACCTATAAATATGGGGGTATAAGATAGCTCATTTTATCGCATCACAATCATCATGATGGAACCATAAAATAATGAGTTGAACAAACATAACTTAACTGATGCAGCTACAATGGCGAAGTAGAAACAGCGTGGATTGAGAGATGGCTGAGCTGCCAGGGATCCACCTCCGAAGGTGCCCCGGTAAGGGCACACTGGGCACTCGCGGTTTTGGGAAAAGCAATCACGTCCCTAATGGAATCAGCCCCTGCCAACACCATCACCAGCCTATCCAAACCGTAAGCAATCCCACCTGCAAAACCATGATTCAAAAACCCTCTCTTCGTTTTTTACCCTTAACAACATGCGCAGATCATTGCATACCATGCGGAGGAGCACCCATATCCAAAGCCTCCAATAGATACCCGAACTTTGCCTCCGCCTGCACCCAAACCAAAACATTATCCTCCAATAAATATACTCTGCTTTGCGCTATGTTTGGGGATGAAATAAAATTGGACTGCCCGTTTTTTGGGAGTTTCAAGACATAATGAAATGGTATCATCCCATCATTGTTTATAAAATAGATGAATTAAAATCCAAAATTACCCAATTGATTTAAATTCATTTTATTTTCCCAAATTTTTTGTTGAAAACTCATTTATCAGGACATTCCATCATCACCCCCTGGTAAAAAACTCTCTCAAACAATGTCTTCACTCCATAAGCCATTCCATGTCATCCCATGTCACCCAAATTTAAAGAATTAGACCGCTTACCTGTTCCCGGGAGATGCCTACAAGTTTCAAAACCTTTTCTTGGAGCTCCCGCTTATGAATCCTCAAGCTTCCCCCACCGATCTATAACCAATCCACCATGCCAGTGTATCAGAGAAAGGTTTCAACTATACTAACATCTGGTCCACGAAACATACGTACATACATATATATATATATATACACACACATAATTTAAAAAGAATTGAAATACTTTCATGGTCCAAAATATAAGAAATTTAAATATATTTTTACATAAATGACCTTCATTAATTATGAGATAATATAATTTAAATATTGGATAAATGAAATTTTTTAGAATACATTATAATTTTTAATAAATTTGATTTCCTTAATTTGTATGAAGCTATTTTTTCTTTATATTGCAGATCAGAGATGGTATAACATACCTCAACTCCATTGTAAACCATATCATAAGCAAGGGCGCGAGCAGAGGGGAGATCTTCCATGTCCTCGGGTTTTGGGGCAGTGAAAGGGTGATGAAAAGCCTACATAAAAAGACTTTATGATCACTGCGACACTGCACCTCCAGAAGAAGGGGGGTTCTGAAAATTTTCCTACCAAAATAGGAAGCTTTAATACAAATCAATTCAGAAGATGTGAGCATTCTTCCCAAACAAAAACTGAATTCAATTTTTCCAATGAAATCCTCATAATAATATTTCCCAAATTAACGAGAATACAAAAGCATCAAGTTGGTTGGTTAATCCGAAAGAGGTGTTGCCCAATAACAAGACCATGACAAGGAATGTTGTGCAGTTGGGAATCTTACAGTGAACTGAGATTAAAATATTATGAACCAATTCTGTGTTAAGATTACTATACTGCATATTATATACATGCAAAAGTTACTGTACAGGTATTTAAGAAAGTAAGGGTTGAGAATCACAAGTTAAATTCAGATTATATCTTAAAAAGTTAAAAATGCTTCAATGGGTTGTTTTTTATTGTCAATTGGTTTTAGAGTAGAACTTTGGTGAGTATCATAATCAAATCCATGACAAAAATCACATGTCCCAAAGAGGATGTTGTGCAATTAGGTAAACAAAACTACAATATCCCGAGGCCCATACTGAATCCATGAGAATTTCATAATGTCCAAGATTTCAAGAGTTTTGATCAAATTAGTGCTCAACATTTGAGAATGGTAAGCAATGTCAGTCGCAAAATTTAAAGAGACAATACATGATACTAACCTCAAGCCGCTGCTCAGAACCATTCCATTCAAACATTGGGAAATCAGTGACCCACAGAACCGAATGCCTGGACTAGATTTCCCAAAATAAAAAGCACATGACATTAAAATGTAAATAATGCAGCAGACATTAATTGAAATTTCAGAGACATGTTACAAGCTTACATCATCCACCAGATCCAGCTCACGGGCCACAGATACCCTGAGTCGATCCAAAGTTTTATTAACCATGGTATGGTAACCCGCTGCAAATAATATGAGATCTCCTGATTCAGCTGCACACCGTCCCAATAGAAGCGCTTTTTTGTTTGGATCTAAGCTCGATGCTAATGCAGTGATCCCGTCAATTTCGCCTTTTAAGTGAAATCAAAACAACAGCAAGGGTAAAACCAAAACAGATTTAAGGCTGGCGTAAAAATGATAGTTTTCTTATCATCTTGTTACCATTGCCCAAAACTTTCAGAAAAGGTAAGCCCTTTGCACCGGCTATAATTGCTTTATTGTAAATGTCGCCCTTCTTTAAAGCAGTGTTTGAAAAAAAATTTGCACCAGAAGGCACACAAAGCGCTTTAATTATTCCTCCACTTGCCAAAGCATCTGCAAAAATCTTGAAGGAAGACTCCTGGAAAACATCAGACACCTGCAATCCCATTCGAATGTATAATTGAAAACAAACAAAGAAATGAAAGCCAGCGAACCATCACTGAAGTGCATTTATACAGCTCCACAGTTCATCAATGTGATCCGGACAGAAAATGGACATGAAGACAGTGCATTGGAAGGAAAACATGCGGAAACAAAAAGCAACAACTATTTGGTTGGAGGGGTTTAAAAACACAGTGACTGGGTACTGTGATTATAATAAATTCCTTCAGGTTATCAACTGAACGTCAAAATACAAAAATCTAACTGCATTCATGAAATTATCACTTACAGATGTATATTGAAACACAAAGTAGAACACACTAGTCAAAGAGATAATTACATCTTTCAGCTCAAGATCATATCGAAGATCAGGCCGATCTGAACCATATCTGTGCACTGCTTCATCATATGTAAATCTTGGGAAAGGGTTGGGTAGCTGGATACCTTTGATCTCTAGAAAAACCTACAATAAACAATAATTTTTCCATCACAACAAATTTTGATAAAATTATTACAGCACCGTTGTTGACACATTTAAAAAGGGAGAAACGTGGCAAACATGCTGAACAGCCAAAAATTGCAAATAAGGCAAAATAGGAAAATTTTAAATAAGGAGCCTGGTAGGAATTTATTAGTTGTGAACCACCGCTATCACCAATTGTTTATTTTGAATGTTTATGGAGTGTCATTTTAGCAAATGATTGTCCAGTAATGTTATCGATGAGATATTGGGAGACCACGTTATTTCAGAAGTTGATCGTTTTCGATATTCAGACTCATTTATGTAATGTGATGGTGATATTAATGCAGATGTCTTTCATAAGATTTGTTAGAACTCTAGCCTAACAGTGGTCGCATGGAAGAAATAGGTAAAAGAAACACTATATCGCTGTATATTAACTAGCATAATAGGGTTGCAGTAGGAGAGTAGAATGAGACAGAGGTCGAAGAAGAAGCTCTGCAGAAGGCCACTTCCCGGAGTACCAAGGCCAATCCTCCAAAGGACCGTACATCCCAACTGCCAAGCTAAATTGAATCCAAATAACATCCTATCCCCAACCTACTGCCAACATCCCTATTTAATATCCCCTACCCGCTACAACCTGCTCTCAACCAGCTAATAAACAAAATGACCACACTGCCCCTAGGCAGTTACTCCTACCTGCCACACACACACAGCCCACATACGGACTACCCACCCCCCCCAAAATCCTAACATTACCTCCCCCTTGAATAACCACCTTATCCCCAAGGTGGACCTGGAACGGAAGCCCCTTCTTTCTCAATGGAACGGCAGCCCCTGGTGGTGGCTTTGGCGGCGGCCTAAGCATCCATGCAACTTTTTCAAGATATTTCTTTAGGGCAGGACTCTGCTGCAGATAATCCGCCTCACAGTGACAGCTGATCTTCGATATTCCTTCATATTCAATCCCAGCACATTGATAGCTTGGTAACCACCTCCGAACACATACTTCAAACGGCACCACTAGACAAACAGAACTCCACAAAGCTTTCTTCCTCCCATGGTGCCCATAATCCAAAATTAACCCCGCAACTGTTCGAACTTCACATACACCAGCCCCGTTTCCGAAGAAGAATCCTTCCCTACAGCCTTCCTGATAATGCTGGAGATTAGCCTGATAAGCAAACAGATAAGTCTGATAAGCAAAAATAGAGTTTAAATTGGCAAGCATGTCCAAGCCCCAGAATTTTCTAGGTCGTCCTTCCTGATAATGCTGGAGATTAGTCTGATAAGCAAACAGATAAGTCTGATAAGCAAAAATAGAGTTTAAATTGGCAAGCATGTCCAAGCCCCAGAATTTTCTAGGTCGTCCTAGATTTTTCGGTTGTTGGTGGGTTCAAGGGGCTGTACAGCAGCCAGAGAAGGTCCCCTGACTACTTTATGAGCTCCTCTTATGGCAAAATTAGGTGGTCTGTTTATCACCTCAACTCCATCCTGCTTCCAATTTTCTGTATCTAGATAATATGGTGCAACAAACTTCTCTGGAACTAGTGTACGATGCATGGCATATCCAGTAGCTTCCCAATGCAGGTTTGGCGCAGCATTAGTGTCAGCCCCTGAAACGGCAACTATACGCCCACTCTTTCTCAGGACCAATGGAGTGTGCAGCTCCCTTGCCAATGATCGAGCTGGTACAGGGAAGCACAGCCATGTTCGAAGAGACATAACATCTTATGCGCATGTTGAACACAGATCCTGCAGGTAAACCGCACAAGCTAGATATCCCAATTACTGCAGTTTTCTTGCTGTAGCTTTTCCCCTCCATCTTAACAACTAAAGGCAGCTCTTTGTTGCGGAAACGCCGGGAGTCGCAGCAACAGACGATTGACAGAAGAGTAAAAGGGAAAAACAAAAGAACGAGAAGAAGATCTTGGGACACAAAGATTTACATGGTTCGGGAAATGATCCCTACATCCATGGAGAGACAGAAATATCACTATGAAATCCAGGAGCACAATTAGAGAATATCTCAGAGTTTCAAACACAAGAAACCCTAGCCCGGAATGGGCTAATAAAGAAGATGATGTGTTGTGTCACCAACCGCACAGAAAGTCTGCACTGCTACAGTGAACGACGGCTGGAAATCCACATCACTACAGTGTCGCGGCCACATAAATCCGAACTGCTACAATGGTCGGCGGCTGGAAGTCCATGGAGTTACAGTACTGTTGTCTCCAAAGTCCAAGTTGCTACAGTAGTCGTGCCAAAGTCTGCACTGCTACAGTGTCCTGTCAGTATCAGCCGATCAACTCGGCTACAATCGGTCAGAGTTGCTACAATACTCCCAAAAAACTAGGTCGAGAACCTTAGGCCCCCAGAGCAGGGGCGCGTTGCCCCCTGCAACCCCCAACGAGCTCACCACGGAGCTCAAACTATGGAGTTGCGGCCTGGTGCACAGTATGAGCCACAAACATTCGACCCAACATCATCCAAAAGAGATCAGGCTACATCAATCCAATAATCTCCCACCTGGAACCTGATCCGCTACGCGGACTTGCTTCGATGTCACTGACTTAGACAACTTACTTAATCCGAGGTCCTCTTCTTCACTCACCAGTGTCATGCTTTCCATTCACAACTTCAATTTCAAACTAACGATTCATGAAATACCAGTTGTTTTCCTTTTGTGCTCTCATGGTGTCATCCTTTATTCTGCATCTTATCCTCTGTTCATCAGTAAAGACCAACAGAGGAACAACAGTGCCTCAACTTCTGTATTACCATCGGCTTTGTCAACATATCTACTGGATTTTTTGTTCCACAAATTTTCTGCAATGTTAGCAACTCATCCTGTATCGCCTCTAATAAAATGGTACTTCAACTGAATGTGCTTCATCCGAGTATGAAACACTGGATTCTTTGCAAGATGTATACCACTCTGACTATCACAGTGTAATACATTTTCCTCTCGTTTTCTACCCACTTCATCCAAGAAGTTCTTCAGCCAAATCATTTCATTTCCAACTTTTGTTACAGCAATGTATTTTGCCTCTGTGGTGGATAAAGCCACCACCTTCTGCAATTGTGATATTCAGCTTACTGCAGTTCCTCCACAAGTAAATACATAAGTACTCCACCTGCTATCAACATCACCTCCAAAGTCAGCATCCACATACCCCTATAATGAATTTTCTTTTCTAAAGCACAGAGATACCTCATTGTTTCCCTTCAGATACCTCAGTATCCACTTCACAACTTCCCAATGTTGCTTTCCAGGGTTAGTCATGTACTTGCTCACAACTCTCACTGCATGAGCAATGTCGGGTTGAGTACAGACCATGGCATACATTAGGCTTCCAACAGCTAATGCGTGTAGAACTTTTGTCTGTATTCAACCACTTTTGCCGTCTTCAATGATTGCTCTTTTGATAGTTTGAAACTGACCACAAGGGAAATAGAGACTGGCTTTGATTCCAACATATTGAATCTTCTCAGAACTTTTCCAATGTAGTCTCCCTGTAATAACATCAAGGTTCCAATTGCGCGGTCTCTCTTGATCTTCATCTCCAAAATCTTGTCAGCTTCTCCAAGATCTTTCATTTTGAACTCTTTAGTCAGCTGCACTTTCAGCTCATCAATTCTCTGAATACGTGATCCTGCAATAAGCATTTCATCCACGTATAGAAGCAGTATAATATATTCATCATCAAAAGACTTGATGTAGCAACATTGATTCATGCCACATCGTTAGTATGCATTTTTAGTCATGAATGCATCAAACTTTTTGTTCCACTGCTTGGGTGTCTACTTCAACCCATATAAGTTCTTCTGGAGTTTGCACACCAGCCTTCCTTTCCAGGCTCAACATATCCCTCTTATTGCTGCATATAGATGTCTTCCTCCAAATCTTCATGAAGAAAAGTCGTATTTACATCAAGCTGCTCAAGATACAGGTCTTCTGATGCCACAATGCTGAGAACCACCCGGATGGTGGTAAGCTTCACTACAAGTGAGAAATTTACAGTGAAGTTCACTCCTGTTGAAAGTCTTTCACCACCAACCTTGCCTTATACCTCCTCTTGCCATCATGTTCTTCCTTGACCCAGTATACCCATTTATCCGGCAATGCTTTTTTCCCTTGTGGCAGATGTGTCAACTCCCAAGTATTGTTGTCATGTCGTGAAGAAATTTCTTCTTTCATGGTCAACTCTCACTTGCTCGACTCTTTTAACTGCATTGCCTTTTCAAAGCATTTTGGTTCTCCGTCGTCAGTCAATAACAAATAATGTAAGGATAGTGACTACCTATGCACAGGCCTTACCACCCATGTTGATCTTCTCAACTCCACTTGAGGAGTAGGCCCCACTGGTTCTGGTGTCGCATGCTCAGGTACACCTTCAAGCTCCACTTGCTTTTTGCACTTTTTTGTTCTCGTTTTCATCTTCAGTTGCATGGTGATCCTCGTACATGACACCTTCATTAAATATCACGTTATGGCTTCTAATTTTGTTGAGATCATCCCAAAAGCGATAACCAAACTCATCAGCATCATGGTCAATGAAGAAGCATGGTTTGGACTTAGCATCAAACTTGTCCCTTACATTAGCATCAATATGTACATATGTCAAACTGCCAAAGACTTGTAAATGTGAGTCTCGCCTACTTACCAGACCAGAACTCCTCAGGTAGACATTCTCTCATTGATACAGATGGACTCTTGTTGATGAGATATGTTGTCATGTTTACTGCATCAACCCAAAAGGTCTGGGGTAACCCCAAGTGCAGACTCATGCTCTTGGTACGTTCATTCAGTGTCTTGTTCATCCTTTCAGCTACACCATTCTGCTGTGGTGTTCCTGGAATAGTCTTCTCCCACCGAATTCCATTATTGGAACAAAATTCTCTGAACTCCTGACTGTCATACTCTCCACCGTTGTCAGACCTCAAGCATTTCAGCTTTGATCCCAACCCTTTCTCCACCATGATCTTCCACTTCTGAAACATCTTAAACACATCAGATTTTCTTTTTAGAATTTAAACTCATACCTTTCACGTTGAGTCGTCAATAAATGTCACATAATATTGTGACCCTCCAAGAGAATGTACTGGTGCGGGCTCCCAAACATTTGTGTGTACCAGACTTCGGTGTTCCGCCACCTTTTGCAAAAGACACCTTCTGCTGCTTTCTGAAAATACAGTTTTCACAAAGACCAACATCCACTGACTTTAGCTCTGGTAGCAGTCTTTTTGTTGTCAGCACTTTCATCCCCTTCTTACTCATGTGGCCTAACCTATACTGTCACAGTTGTGAATCCCCGACAACATTTATTGATGCAACCATGTTTATGCAAGTCTCTGTCATATTGTACAGGATACCATTCTTTGCTACCCAAGCTATGACCATGGCTCCTTTAATGATATTCCAGGCACCACCAGTAAACGTGGTACTGAAGCCAGCATCATCAAGCTGCCCAACAGAAATAAGATTTCTTCTTAAACCAGGGATATACCTCACGTTTTCCAGAACCAGCAGACTCCCATTGTTGGTCTTGATTTGTACATCTCTTTTCCCCACGATCTGCAAGGGTTCATCATCAGCAAGATGTACCTTGCCGAAATTTCCAGAAACATAATTGTTCAGAAAACCCTTCTCTGATATGAAATGGAAAGATGCCCCTGAGTAAAATCCAAGACTCCATAGGGTTATCCATGCTCAACAGCAGCACATCATCAGTTCATTCAGCCGTCGTGTTTGCTGCATTGGTTTCAAACGTCTTCCGTTTATCTTTGCACTCCTTGACATGTCCTTTGTTCCCGCAAATTCAGCAGGTAGGACCAGCCCCCTTTGTTTTGTCGAAGCTCTTTCCTCTTGACTTCGATCGTCCTCTACAATTATCTTGTTGTGCATATCTTCCTCTTCCTTCAACGTTCAGAGCAGAACCAAAAAATCTGCCCCATTCTCTTCTTCGAAAATCCTCACAGAGGATTAGGTCCCGCACATCCTTCAGAACCAGCTTGGTATTCCCCGAGGAACTACTCACAGCTATTACAGTCGCTTCCCAACTGTCGGGTAATGAAGACGGTAAAACCAATGCACATACCTCATCGTCAAGTGCAATTTTCACCGATGTCAACTAACTTATGAGGGTGTTTAATTCATTGATGTGATCTGCAACAATTCTCCCTTCAACCATTTTCAGATTGAACAATCGTCGCATCAAGTGTACTTTGTTTGACACAAAAGGCTTCTCGTACATATTCACGAGAGCCTTCATCAGCCCAATCATCGTCTTCTCCTCTGTAATGATGAATGCCATGTTTTTTGTCAACGTAAGGCGCACAACTCCCAAAACCTGTCGATCCAGCAGCTCCCACTCCGACTGCCCCATGTCCGTTGGCTTTAAACCCAGAAGCGGCAAATGCATTTTCTTCTAGTAAAGATAGTCTTCGATTTGCATCCTCTAGTAGCTGAAGTCAGTTCCATTGAAGCGGTCAATCTTCACCTTGTCTTCTTCCATAGTCATCGTTCAATTCAAGAAATCCAAACTAAACCTTTGATACCAGTTGTTGCGGAAACGTCGAAAGTCGCAGCGACAGACGATTGACAGAAGAGTAAAAAGGAAAAACAAAAGAACGAGATCTTGGGACACAGAGATTTATGTGGTTCGGGAAACAATTTCTACGTCCACAGAGAGGCAGAAATATCACTATGAAATCTAAGCACAATTACAGGAAGTATCTCAACGTTTCTAACACAAGAAACTCAAGCCCAAAATGGGCTAATAAAGAAGATGAAGTGTTGTGCCACCAACCGCACAGAAAGTCCGCACTGCTATAGTGGACGGCTAGAAGTCCGCATCGCTACAGTGTCGCGTCCACCCAAGTCAAAACTGTTACAGTGATCGGCGACTGGAAGTCCATGGAGCTAAAGTACTTTTGTCTCCAAAGTCCGAGCTACTACAGTAGTCCTGCCAAAATTCGTACCGCTACAGTGCCCTGTCGGTATCGGTCGATCGGTCAGCTCTGCTGCAGTCGATCATAGTTGCTACAGTACACCAAAAAAATTGGTCGGCAACCTTCGGCCCCCAGACCCCCAGAGCAGGGACACATTGCCCCCTGCAACCCCCCAACGAGCTCATAGCGGAACTCGACCCGCGGAGTTGCGACCCGGTGCGCAGTATGGGTCGCAAGCATTCGGCTCAACATCATCCAAAACAGATCGAACTACACCAATCAAACACTCTTATGGTGAATGTAAAGCCGGTTGTAGTAGCCCATGTGTAGCTCGAATAGACTGATGTTGCATTGCACCTCACTCCCTCGCCACACTTGTTCGGCCGGAAGAACTTTGTCTTTGTTCTTCCACAGGTAACGAACGCCAACCTGGTTGTAACTGCTTCCCCAAACCTTCAACCAGAGACCGCGGAGAATCTGCCTCAACCGCACTCTTGGTGTCGTTGGGGCTAGGTTCGTAGTCACCATTAATCTCCCCATATTCCCGCCGAACAAGAATTTCGAACGAAATCGACTTCTGCCAAATTACAGAAGTACTTCAGAACTTGTCTGCCGAATTTACTCCGCCAGTACTGCAGAAAACGCCCCTAGATTCCGCCCTACTACGTATTCCCAATAGAGGAGTTCCCTGTGCAGCCTCCAGGACTCTCGATCTTGCTACTTCAGTGGTCAAGGGTTTAGAGCGCATTCCTAGATCAAGCAGCTCTTCTTTGTCATTCCCAAATTCCTCCATCAGCGTCAGTTTAAATTGCTCCCACTCCACCTCCGAATTAGCAAATTGCCACGTCAAGAACCAATGAAGAGTTGTGTCCTCCATGCAAATCTGCATCAATGGCAGTTTCATATCATTCAGTGTGCGATTAATCAAAAAAATGTGTTTTGGCTTGAGTAATCCATTCGTAGGGATCTTCCACTACAAAAGAAGAAAATTTGACTCATTTAGCAATGGCACCTCATGCTGCCATCCGTCAATAGGCCCTCAAGCTTTGAACTCGCAACCGACTCGCTATGTTTTCTGGACACTAAGCAACATTCCCCTGATCCCTACATTCCTACTGGTCATATCATGTAACGATCTCTCGATCTCCGCTTGTCTCATAGCAAAATCTTATGTAAATGAAGTCTGTCTTTGTGCCTCGGCTGACTATCCTTGCATACTCCAGTCCACACACGAAACCTTCGTTGCTCCGCCAAACTCCATTCTCGTTTGTATGCAAAGTTGCTTCAACTCCCTTTGAACATCTTTTCAACGAGTGATTTCATCAATGTTGCACAACAAGAAAATAGATAGAAGAGAGAGAACAACACTCGGCGACTTCACTGAGTTGTACCTGCAGCGGGAGTCGTGCCTGCTCTGATCACCCTCCAGCACTCGCTTTTCCAGTTGCGATCGCATTGCAGTTGTGTGTTGGATTTGGTGTAGTCTGATCCCCTTCGAATGTTGTTGGGCCGAATGCTTGCGGCCCATACTACACACCAGGCCGTCAACTCTGTGGGGTCGAGCTCCGCGGTGAGCTCGTTGGGGGCTGCAGGGGGCAACGTGCCCCTGCTCCGGGAGTCCGGGAGCCGATGGCCCCTAACCCAAATTTTGGGGTAAATGTAGCAAAGTTGACCGACTGACACCGACAAGATACTATAGTAGTGTGGACTTTTGGAGTCAAAAGTACTGCAGCTCCTTGGACTTCCAACCGATGGCACTGTAGCACTTTTGACTTGAGTGGTCGTGGCACTGTAACGACACGGACTTTCAACCACCTTTCACTGTAGCGATACAGACTTCTTGTGCGGTTGGTGGAACAGTGGATCGTCTTTCTCCTTTTGTACACCATTTCGGGCAAGGGTTTTTGTGTGTGTTAGACACTTTCTCTCCTTGTAATTGTGCTCCCGACATATAATGAAACTTCTGCCTTTCTGTGGACGTAAGGATCATTTTCTGAACTACGTAAATCTATGTGTCCAAGATCTTCTTCTTTTGTTTTTTCTCTTTTACTCTTCTGTGAATTGTTTCTTTCTGTTGTTGTGACTCCCAACGTTTCCGCATCACTGTGATCTCTCTCCTAGAGTTCCTCTTTGATCGGCTGCTCCCAAACGACTTCCAACGAAGCCCACAACCAGCATATTCCCTCCCTCTTCGATCGACCAGCGGTGATAATTCTCCATTGCTCGCATTTTTTTCAACCAATGATTACAGCTCACAGCCTTGAGTTCGAAGCAAGGCGATCTGCATGTTCACGTTTCAACCTTGCCCTCTCAATGGAAGCACCAATTTGTTAGGACTCTAGCCTAACAATGATCGCACATAAGAAATAGGTAAAAGAAACATTGTACCACTATATAGGAACTAGCAAAATAGGGTTATAGTAGGAGAGTAGAATGAGGCAGAGGTAGAAGAAGAAGCTTGCACAAGGCCACTTCCCGAAGTACCAAAGCCGATCCTCCCAGGATCATACCTCCCAACTGCCAAGCTAAATTGAATCCAAATAACATCTTATCCCCCACCTATTGCCAGCATCCCTATTTAATATCCCCTACCCACTACAACCTGCCCCCAACCAACATGATTCAAACTAGATGGATAAAATAGAGAAAGGCTTCTGAAGTGCTTTGTGATCGTAAAATTCCTATGAAATTGAACGGTAAATTTTATAGGATCGTTATTAGACCAGTTATTCCATATGGCAGTAAGTTTTGGTCTTTGAAGAAATGAAAATATTAAAATGGACATGTGGACATACTAAGATGGATGCGATTAAAAATGAATGTATTCGAAAGAAAATTAAAGTGGCTCTGATTGACAAAAAGATGATTGAGACAAGATTAAGATTATTCGGACATGTTAGAAGAAGACCTAGGGATGCACCTGTTAATAAGGTAAGCTTAATGACAAATTCACTTATTAAAAGAAGAGGTAGATCTAAAAGGAGCCTTAAACAATTCATTCAAGATGATCTTGTTCTAAATTGTTTTAATGAAAATATCGTCTCCAATAGAGTTAATCGGCATCGTTTGATCCATGTAGTTTGTAGGTTGAGAAACCCCCTTGCCTCCTTACCTCAAAGTGAGGCGGAGGCATTCTTTTATAATGAATAAAAAGGACCACATCGGACCACAAGTCCGATGTGGGATACAGACTCCAACACTCCCCCTCAAACTAGGTGTACCTAACTTGGACACATAATGAAAATAAAACAACAAAAAAAAACAGATGTTAACACTCCCCCTCAAGCTGGACATGCCCAGTTTGATGACAAATACAAGACAAAAACAGAAGAAACGGAAATAATAAAATCGCTGTTGATGTTGCTCCCCCTCAAGATGGTAATGTGATGCCGTTGGAAAAGAAAGGATGGGTCATCACCGAAAAAGTGCAAGGTCGGACAACAGAGCGCCGGGAAATCCACACCGGCGGGTCGGTCGTCAGAGCGTCGAGAAAATCCGCACTACGGGCCGGTCGTCAGAGCACTGGGAAATCCGGAATGTCGGGTCGATCGTCAAAGCGCCGAGAAATCCGCTCGGGAGGGACAATCGTCAAAGTGCCGAGAAATCCGCAATGGCGGTGTCGGTCGTCGAAGCGCCGAGAAATCCGCAATGGCGGTGCCGGTCGTCGAAGTGCTGGGAAATCCGCAGGAGGAGGCCGGCGATTGAGGCGGGAATGCCGCGGGAAGCAGGAAGAGGTCGGCATTGAGGGAGCAATTGAGCAGAGGCAGCACGGGAGGCCGGCAGGGCTGGAGGTCGGCTGCTGGAGGAGCCGGCAGGAATGGAGGTCGGCTGCTGAAGGAGCCGGCAGGAATGGAGGTCGGCTGTCGCGCAGAGAGGGGCCGCCGAGGCTTGAGGCCAGCTGCTGGAGGAGCCGGCAGGGATGGAGGCCGGCTGTTGCGCAGAGAGGGGTCGGCGAGGCTTGAGGCCGGCTGCTGGAGGAGCCGGCAGGGATGGAGGCCGACTGTCGGAGGCGCCGGTAGGGATGGAGGCGGTGGAGGATCTGGAACTGGAGTCGCGACGGGATCGAGAGCCGGGACTAGCGCGGAAGGTCGGGAGGCGATCCGCCGGGAGCCGCGCAAGGAGGAGGTGGGCCGGGAGTCGCGCGAGATGATGAGGACGGGAGCCACCGGCAGTTGCGGGATCCGGAAAGACCGCCGGGGAATGCGGGAGAAGTTGAGGAGGCAGGCCGCGACGGAGGGTCGCGCTCAGGAGGAGCCGCGACGGAGGGTCGCGCCCGGGTTGACGGGGTCGGTGCACGCAACCGGGAGAAGACGCCCGGGGAGTCGCTGGGAGGGATGTCGGCGGAAGGTTGTGCGCAGGGGCCGGGATGCCGCAACGTAAGCGGGGAGCCGGAAACCCACGCTGGATCGCGAGCGGGATGCACCGCGACGAGATGCGCCGGGAGGGAGGCCGTCCGGGAGGAGCGGCGCTGGAGGGGAGAGAGGTCGGAGGGCAGGGAGATCCGCGACTGAAGGAGTCGCCGGCAGGGGGAGGTCCGCCGGGAGGGAGGGCCTGCGCGACCGGGAGGAGCAGCAGAGGGGGGGGCGCGGCCGACTATTTTGATGGGAGCCGCCGCCCCCCCGGACGGGGAAAACCCTAAAGCAAGGGAGAAAAAAAATAATTAGGGAGGGAGGAGGGATCGGATTTCGAAAACCTGCTCTAATACCATGTAGGTTGAGAAACCCCCTTGCCTCCTTACCTCAGAGTGAGGCGGAGGCATTCTTTTATAATGAATGAAAAAGACCACATCGGACCACAAGTCCGATGTGGGATATAGACTCCAACATAGTTGACTTTAGATTTAAGGCTTGTTTGTTGTTGTAAAATGTTTAAAAGGTTTTATTTTTGTTGGAGTCTGTATCCCACATCGGACTTGTGATCCGATGTGGAGTTTTTCATTCATTATAAAAGAACGCCTCCTCCTCACTTTGAGGTAAGGAGGCGAGGGGGTTTCCTCATTCTACATGGTATCAGAGAGATTTACTCCCGACCCTCCCTCCCTAATTCTTATTATTTTTTCTTCCATCAGCCTTTAGGATTTTCCTCGTCCGGGGGCGTCGGCTCCCATCCAACTAGCCCCCCCCCCCCTCCCTACCGACGCGGCTCCCGGCTCCCCGGCGTCCCGGCTCCCCGCGTCGCCCTGTCGCGGCTCCCCGCGGACGTCCTGCCTGGCGCGGCTTCCCGGCGGCCCTCCTGCCTGGCGTGGCTCCCAGCTCCTCCCTTCCCTGTCGCAGCTCAAGTTCCCGTCGTCGGCCCTCCGCGAATCTTCTCGGCGGCGTCCACATCCAGCGCGGATCTCCTTCCTCCCGCGCGACTTCCGGCGCGGCTCCCTCCTGCGCGCGATGGCCTCTCTGCGGCTCCCTCTGTCAGATCCGGCGATCTCCGGCCAAATCCAGGCTGATCCTTCCAGATCTGGGCAGTTCCGGACTGTTCCGGCCAGATCCGTCCCCGTGCACCTCCGCTGCAATCCCGCTGCAACGTCGCCTCCCTATTCAGCCGGTCTCCCCACCCTGTCGGCGCCTCCGACAGCCGGCCTCCTCCGGCGCCCAAGGCGCCGTCTCCCTCCCGATCCAGAGCTGCTGCGACGTCCCACGACGCCGCCTCCTCCTACTGCAGGTCCCTCTCCTGCGATAGCGGCTCCCTGCGCGCGGCCCGCTGCTTCTGTGCTGACATCCAGCCCTCGCCCTAGCGGAGTCCTCTCCTAGCGGTGCCATCGCCCCGGCTCCAAGCTCCCGGCGCACTCGTCCAGGCGCGGCTCCCCTTCCCGGCTGCCCTCTCTCCCGGCCGGCCCTCTCTCCCGACGGCCCTAGCGCGACCCTCCGTCGCGACTCCTCCCCAACGCTGCCTCCTCCTCCTGCCTCCTGCGGAATCACCGCATTCAATCGTCGACCTCCTCCTGCGGATTTCCCGGCGCTTCGACGACCGGCACCGCCATTGCGGCTTTCTCGGCACTTTGACGACAGGCCCTCCCGAGCGGGTTTCTCGGCGCTTTGACGATCGGCCCGACTTTACGGTTTTCCCGGCGCTCTGACGACCGGCCCGTAGTGCGGCTTTTCCCGACGCTCTGTTGTCCAGCCCCGCACTTTTCCGGTGATGACCCATCATTTTCAGCAGCATCACATTACCATCTTGAGGGGGAGCAGCATCCACAATGATTTTATTATTTCGGTTTCTTCTGTTTTCATCTTGTTTTCAAGCTAGGCTTGTCCAGCTTGAGGGGGAGTGTTAGCGTCTGTTTTGTTGCTTTCTTTTCATTATCTATCCAAGCTAGGTACACCTAGCTTGAGGGGGAGTGTTGGAGTCTGTATCCCACATCGGACTTGTGGTCCGATGTGGAGTTTTTCATTAATTATAAAAGAACGCCTCCTCCTCACTTTGAGGTAAGGAGGCGAAGGGGGTTTCCTCATTTATAAAAGAACGCCTCCTCCTCACTTTGAGGTAAGGAGGCAAATGGAGTTTCCTCATTCTACAATTTTGAATATTTAGGAGCTGTAATTTTTTAATTATTGTTGATTTGGTACTTTTGAATTATTGTGAAAATTTTGCAAGTCCTATTTTTTTAGTTAAAAAGAAAGACCATTCATGGTGAATGTATGTTGATTATCAAAAATTGAATTAGATTACAATTTCGAACAAATGACGATTAACTTCTAGATGAACTACATGGAACGGGTGCTTTCTTAAAAGTTGATTTCCAATCAAGATATCACTAAATTAGGATAAATTTGCACAGCATAAAAAAAACAGCATTCCACGCACATTTGGAACTCAAGGAATTTATTTTCATGTTCTTTGGTATAATGCCCCATCCACCTTTCAAGAATCAATACTAAGGCGAATTCATCTCAGTCTTCTTTAATGACATTTATATTCAGCAATAATCTTAAACATCATAAGGCATTTGCAAACAACTTAAGAGGGCATCACTATTATGCAAAGCCTTCCAAGTTTCTTTTTGGTCAGCCTCAAATTTCCTTTATGGGACATGTGATATCTGCACATGGAGTTGGGATGGAGAAAGAGAAGATTTAAGCCATTCTAAACTGACCTGTTCAAGTTGATATTAAAGAACTGTGTTAGAGATGTGTGGGTTAACTTATTCTATCCCATGTGTGGGATAGAATTATACTATTGTCGTTAGAATTTTTGCTTTCCCGCTTTCTCTGTTGAATTTTCCCATTTGTATTTTAGTTCTCTAGATCTATAAATAAAGAACCTGGCCTCCCTAGAGGGCAAAGATATCAATGTATATTTTCTACATGGTATCAAAGCAGGTCCTCCCTCTCTCTCTAGTGAAGTCGTCTCTTTCTCGCCTCAATCGCACCTCTGGCACCGCTGTGCAGCCCCATTGCACGATCTACGCCACCGCACTGCCCACCCTACCATCGCGCACCTCTGCACAGCCAGCCCTCGCGGCCTGCTGTCACACGCACCTGCCCTCGCAGCCTGATGTCACACGCACCTGCCCAAGAAAGGTGTGTTAGCTATTGCTAGTGGGCAAGTTGGGCTTAATATGGGGACTTCTGATTTAGATCTATTTCCATCAGTTGTGGAGAATTATAGAAACCTTAATGTGAGCAAGAATGTTTTGTCTAAGGCTAATGCTTCAATTGCTGGAAAGGTGGCCAGAAGTTTGGACATGCCTGAAGAATCTTTTAATAGGAATTGTAGAATGAGGAAACTCCCTTCGCCTCCTTACCTCAAAGTGAGGCGGAGACATTCTTTTATAATGAATGATAAACTCCACATCGGACCACAAGTCCGATGTGGGATACAGACTCCAACACTCCCCCTCAAGCTAGGTGCACCTAGCTTGGACACATAATGAAAAGAAATCAACAAAAAACAGACGCTAACACTCCCCCTCAAGCTAGACACGCCCAGCTTGATGACAAAACAAGACGAAAACAGAAGAAACGGAAATAAGAAAAATGTTGTTGATGCTGCTCCCCCTCAAGATGGTAATGTGATGCCGCTGAAAAAGGATGGGTCGTCACCGGAAAAGTGCGGGGCCGGACATCAGAGCGCCGGGAAATCCACACTGGCGGGTCGGTCGTCAGAGCATCGGGGAAATCCGCACTACGGGCCGGTCGTCAGAGCGCCGGGAAATCCGCAATGTCGGGCCAATCGTCAAAGCGCCGAGAATTCCGCTCAGGAGGGCCGGTCGTCAAAGTGCCGAGGAAGCCGCAATGGCGGTGCCGGTCGTCGAAGCGCCGGGAAATCCGCTGTGGCGGTGCCGGTCGTCGAAGCGCCGGGAAATCCGTGGGAGGAGGCCGGCATGGAGGGAGCAGTTGAGCAGAGGTGGTACGGGAGGCCGGCAGGGCTGGAAACCGGCTGCTGGAGGAGCCGGCAGGGATAGAGGCCAGCTGTCGAAGGGAGGCCGCCGGGCAGAGAGGCGGGCTGGACAGAACCAAAAATTGCAGGAGAGGCGCAGGGAGATGCAGGCAGGGGGAGATCCGCCGGTAGAGAGTCACGCGGGAGGGCGGAAGGAGCCGCCGGACAGCAACAGACCGCCGGTAGAGAGTCACGCGGGAGGGCGCAGGGAGGCCGCCGGAACATCCGCAGGAGGCGGGCGCCGCTGGAGAAGCCGGAGGGAGGCGGGGCCGGTCGTCGCAAGGAGGCGAAGCGGGGAAGCCACAGGAGGAGGGGACGTTGTCGACGGAGCAGCGGAGCAGTGAGTGGATTCGGCCAGATCTGGCCGGATCTGACAGAGGGAGCCACCAAGAGGCCAGCGCGCGAAGGAGGGAGCTGCGCCGGAACTGGACTCCGCTGGGAAGAGCTGAGCAGGGCCGGCGACGGGAAGCCGCGGGAGAGACCCGCGGAGGGGACCCGCGGCTGAAGGAGACGCCGGGATGTGGTCGGCCGCGCGGGAGGAGGAAGCCGTCGGGGGTAGCGACACCGCGGGGAGGGTCGGCGTGGAGGGCCGCCGGGAGTCGAGTGCCGCTGGACGGAAGACGCGTCGGCTGGGTGGAATCCCGCTCGGGATCTGCCGAGAAGAGGTCGTCGCGCACAGCGGGGAAGAACGCCGAGGGAAGCCGCAGGCAAGGCGGGGCCTGGCGCCGGGAGAGATCCGCCGGAAGGGGAGCGGCGCCGGGAGAGAGGGCCACCGGACAGGGAAGCCGGCTGCGCTGGAGGGAGGGGAGGGGCAACGGGAAGGAGGACCGCGCCGCGCTAGGAGAGGCCGCCGCCGAACTGGACAGGAGGGCTTACAGGAGCAGCGCGCACAGGAGGGGGGGGGGCGGCGGCGGTAACACTACGGGAATTTGAGGCCGCCGCCCCCCACGGGGAAAAGCAAAGAACCCTAGATAGAGAGGGGGAAAAAATTGAAGGGCGGGGGGTTAAGTTAGGATGGAACCTAGCTCTGATACCATGTAGAATGAGGAAACTCCCTTCGCCTCCTTACCTCAAAGTGAGGCGGAGACATTCTTTTATAATGAATGATAAACTCCACATCGGACCACAAGTCCGATGTGGGATACAGACTCCAACAGGAATGAACAAAATACTGCTGGAAGTTTGGGGTTGCGTCTCCTTTTGAGGATCCTTTCAAAGAAAGATTGAGGCAGATTGGTGTTCCGTGAGTTGCTGGTGACTGTAGAAAGGTATAATGGTACAAGAACCACCGCACCCAAAGGTGCTATAATGCGTTCCAAATGGTGGTGATAAAGGAGAAGAGACATATTTTCTTGATGTTGTTTCTGTTGAAGTCAATTGGTGGTCAGAAGACGCTCAGGGATGTAGCATGCAAGGCTGTGTTTTTTCACTGAAGATAAAGAGAAGAATAAATTCTAGGAGATGCGGTAATTGTGAGAAGAGTCATTCTATTAAAGTTCTTGTGCCTACTGATGATGGTGTTTGGCTTCAAAGGATATCAAGACAGTTTTTTGGGGTTTTAAGCATTGTAGCTAAGGACATTCGAGGCTTTGGCCTACTTGTTTCCATGCTTGAAAGTACAATTTCAGCTTGTTGGACCCCATTTCATTTAATTGGGTATTTCTGAGTCCCACATCGGACTTACCCTCTCTGTATTTAGTTTTACTCATCTATAAAAGAACATCCTCACCTCACATTGAGGTAAGGGGAATTCACCATCTACATGGTATCAAAGGGATCTTAATCCCGACCCTCCCTCCCAGCGGATTCCCGGTTCTGTCCGGCCCCACCTCTCTCCCCACTGGCTTTGCCCACTTTCCCGGCGGCCCTCTCTCCCGGCGGTCCTCCCTCCCGGCGGCCCTCTCTCCCGACAGCCCTCTCTCCCGGCGCCTCTCCCTATCGGCTAGGGTTCCACCCGGCAACCCTCCTTCCTGCGCGTCGCCCCCCTGCGGCTCCCGACTCCCCGGCGGCCCTCCTCCCTGGCGCGACGCCCTCCCCGGCGGCCCTCCTTCCTGGCGCGGCTCCCGGCTCCCCGGCGTCCCGGCTCCCCGACATACCGCACGCGCTCGGGTTCCACCCCAGCGCGCTCCCGTCTCAGCGCCCTCGTCCCGCGCTCCCGGCCACCCTCGCTCGGCGCCTCCCGCTGCTCCCGCGCCTCCCGCGCGCTCGCGCCGCCTTCACCCCAGCAGGTGCGGCTCCCCTCACCCAGCAGCATCCTCATCCCGCGGCGCCCTCGTCCTGGCGCCCTCGGCCTTGTCCCGACGCACCCTCCCGGCAGCGAGCCCTCGTCCCGGCAGCGCGCCCTCGTTCTGGCGGCCCTTCCAGCACGCGCACGTCCTGCGCACGATCATCCCGTCGGCCCGCTGCATCAGCTACCCGACGCTTCCATGGCAGACTCCTCGGGACGTGGTTGTGCTTCAAGTCGTCCATGTCCCTTCTGTCAACATTGTGGCAAGTTTGGCCACCTGATCGCCCGATATTGGGTCCTGCATGGACGACCATCTCAGCACCCACGGCAGGGACAGCCCGCGGTCCAGGCCGCGTCCTCGACTGTCGCCTCTCTTTCCCCGTCTCTGGCCCTTTCTATGGCCGACCTCAGGCGGCCTCATGATCCTCCGGCCTTTGTCCGCCCCGGTCCCTCCTCGGCTTCTCTGGCCCGTACTGTTCGCCCCACTGCCTTTGTCAGCCATTGCTCCCTTGTATGGCTACTGGACTCAGGTGCCTCCGACCACCTCACCGGTGATGCTAGTATGTTGACGTCTTACTGCACATATGTCGGTTCTTCGACCATCACCGTCGATGATGGCTCCACTATCCCCATAGCGGGCTTCGGCGCATGCTCCCTGACTCCATCGATACATCTACCCTCTGTGGCACATGTGTCCCGCAGTCCCTTTAATCTGCTTTCCATGACTAAGGATTATAACTGTGCGGCCATATTTACCTCTTCTGGTGTTGTGTTTCAGGAGCAGACTACGAACCGGGAACTTGGTCGAGGCCGGCTTCGAGACGGGGTTTACATGTTCGAGGGACCAGCACCCATTGCTTGCACGTCTACCTCTTCTCGGGCACTAGATCTTCATTCCCGATTAGGACACCTACACAGCTAAACATGGTTTTGGACAGAACTCTTCGCAAAGGTGGAGCTTGGAGATGTCTGGGGCACTTCCTGCTGTTTGTGAAGACATCCTGGCGACATTATTCTGGTCAAGATTCATGATAAAGCAAGAGAACCCACCACCTGGAAAGTATATTCTAGGAGGGGTAAGGTGGTCCCTACGCCAATTTCAACAGCCTAACAAACTATGGTGGGCTCTGCTGGGAGTTAAGGGATTCCCACGGGTAAGTAGTTATAAGGGGGTGGGGGAGAAGAGAGGGTAGGCTGTTAGAAGTCTGTTTCGGCCTGGGGGCTTGAGCAAGTGTGAGGGAGAGTCCTCAACCTAAAGTGTTTCCTTCTCTATCATCCCACCTAATCTCTCCTGCTGCAGTAAACTTGACTAGAAGCCATTAATACTAATACCACAGTTCTTATGGTTGTTCATCTTCATCAATTGGTCCGACCTACTGCGCCCTGCTCATGGAGACTAGATATCAATCTCGCCTTGAGGGAGTCAAACAGCGCCTCGGGACACTTAATGACACCTTGTCAACTCTGACCTCCGACATGGAGAATCTCACCACCGGGCAGCGATCTTGGGAACAGGCGCACGTCGCTCAAGCCGAACGGACGCGTCTCTCCCAGGCGCAGGACTTCAACGAATTCCAAAAAACGATTTCCGCTCTGGTACGCCGCTGTGAAAAAAGCTCCACTACAGGTCGAGGTACCTCCTTCCTCTATTTCTGATGCCTCCGCATCGCGGCCCACGAATCCCCCCGAACATGATCAGTCCGACTGGGCTCCACATATCGCCCCTCCACATGGCGACCATTGGACTGAACAAAAGCTTACCAGTCACCGCGTCGACTGACCAATTTTCGACAGTTCAAAGGATTACCCGGGCAGAACTGTTCTTCCGAATTAATCAAACACCGAAGGTTGAAAAAGTTTTGTTTGCCCAAATTAGCATGGAAGGGGTTGCCATCAATTGGTTCTCCTTCATGCACGAGGTTTGGCCGGAGGTATCATGGACAGAGTTCAAAGAAGAGCTCATGGAACGCTTCAGGTGTTCAGACATCCAGAATCCATATGAAGAATTAGCGGATCTCTACATTTCGCACTCACAATGGCCAACTATGAATTCTTGGTAATGCTTTTCGGGCTCACCAACGCCCCCCGTCCACCTTCCAAGCCATCATGAAGGAGTTGTTTCGGCCTCTTCTCCGAAAGTTTGTTCTCATTTTCTTCGATAATATTCTCATTTACAACATGGAGTGGCACTCCCATTTGCTACATTTAACAGTTTTGCAGATTTTATGTGACAACTCCTTCATTGCCAACCAGCAGAAATGCTCTTTGGCCCCTCGCGAAGGTATCTCGGCCACGTTATTTTCCACACCGGCGTGAGGATGGATCCAGCAAAAATCAGGGCAATGTTGGATTGGCCGACCCCTCTCACAGTCAAGGGCGTACGCGGTTTCCTTAGCTACCGGAAGTTCATCCACAAATATGATAGCATTGCTCAACCCCTCACACTTCTCACCCATAAGGCTTCCACTGGACTCCTGCTGTGCATCACGCCTTTGAAACCTTAAAAAGGACACTCACCACGGCCCCTGTACTTGCTCTACCAGACCTCTCAAAACCGTTTGATATAGAGTGCGTTGCCTCAGGCCGTGGCATCAGTGCTGTCCTCATGCGGCAGCACAGACCGATTGCCTTCTTCAGTAAAGCCTTAATTGCCCAAACTCTTTCCAAGTCCACCTATGAGAAGAAAATTATGGCATTGGTCCTCGTCATTCAACACTGGCGCCCCTACTTATTAGGTCGGCCCTTTACAGTTTTTTCCGACCAGCGAAGCCTCCAATTCCTACTGTAGCAGCGCATTACCACCCCAAATCAACAATGTTGGCTTGCCAATTTTTTGGGGTACCACTTTGAAGTCAAATATAAGTCGGGTCACACAAATTCCACTGTTCATGCTCTCTCCCGAAAGGAGGACACCTCGGAGCTTCACCTCTGTGCATCTGTTCCACTCTAGCGTGACGGAGCTACCATGATAGAAGATGTCCAGTGTGATCCAGCTCTCAGCAAACTTAAACAACAGCTGCTTTCGGACAGCACCGCCCCCAAACACTTCTCCTTAACCAACGACACTCTATTTTATTATATTGGGTATTTCCGAGTCTCACATCGGAATACGCCACCATATATTCCATTTTACTCATCTATAAAACAATGTCCCCACCTCACATTGAGGTAAGGGGGGTTCACCAACTACATGGTTGAACTTTCTTAGAGATCGAACTGAGGTATTTTCCACTTTTCAGACATTTTACCATGAGATTCATATCCATTTTTCCATCTTTGTTAAATGTTTCCGCTCCGACAATGGGCAAGAGTACTTGTCCACCCCCTTTCAGCAGTTTCTCTAGGCGAACGGCGTCATTCATCAAACCTCCTGTCCTGATACCCCTCACCAGAATGGAGTGGTCGAGCGGAAACACCGGCATATTCTGGAACTGTTCGTGCCCTCCTATTCCACCGCCAGGTGCCTCTTCTCTTTTGGGGGGATGTCATCCTCACTGCTACATACCTCCTCAATCGCTTTCCTTTTTCTATCCTTCAGGGGGAGACTCCTTTTTGGACTCTCGCAGTATGAAGCACCACACCGTCTTCTACCGTACGACGTCCAACGACTGCATCTTGCTGGTGGTATATGTTGATGATATCATTATCACAGGGAGCAACTCCACTAGAATCACCCAACTCAAGGAGCATCTTCACCACCACTTCCACAAGAAAGATCTTGGTCCTCTCACATACTTCCTTGGCATTGATGTCTCTCGTTCTACGGACACCATCTTTCTCTACCAAAGGAAATATGCCATGAATATTTTTGCAGGATGCAAGGTTGAGTCAGGCCACAGCTGTGGACACTCCTTTTGAGCATGGAGAACGTTCTCTCTATGACGACACCGTGTTGGATTGGTGTAGCCCGATCCTCTCTGGGTGATGTTTGGGCCGAATGTTTCCAGCCCGTACTGCGCACCGGCCCGCAACTTTCGCGGGTCGAGCTCCACAGTGAGCTCGTTGGGAGTTGCAGGGGGCAACGCGCCCCTGCTTCGGGGGTCCGGGGGCCGAAGGTCACCGACCCAATTTTGCGGGCACTATAGCATCTCTGACCACTGTATCAGAGCTAACCGACCGACACCGACAGAACACTATAACAGTGCGGATTTTGGAGTCAACTTTATTGTGACTCTTTGGACTTCCAGCCAATATCCACTGTAGCACTTTTGACTTGGGTGACCGCCTTTCACTGTAGCGACGCGGACTTCCTGTGCGGTTGGTGGAACAGTGGATCGTCTTCTCCATTTGTAGCTCATTTCGGACTAGGGTTTTAGTTAGTAAGAACTCTGAGATAAACTCCTGTAAATTGTGCTCCCGATTATAGTGAAGTTATTCTGTCTCTCCGTGGACGTAGGGATTATTCCCGAACCACGTGAATTTTTGTGTTCTTGTTCTTTTTTCCCCTTTTACTCTTCTATGTTTCGCCGTTTCTGTCGCTACAACTCCCGATGTTTCCGCACAACACGACACCCTTTTCTCACCCAGAGAGCTATCGTCGTCTGGTGGGAAAGCTCAATTACTTCACCATGACACGACTCGACATTGTTTGCGTTGTTCGCAAAGTGAGCCAGTTCATGAAACATCCGACCAAATCTTAATGGGATGTTGTCCTCTGTATTGCCAAATACATCAAGACAGACCATATCCGTGGTTTTCGGTACTCCTATCGCGCTTATCTGAATGTTGAGTTCTTCTGTGATGCTGACTATGCCGGTTGCCTTGCTACCCGCAAATCTACTTCTGGGTATGTCGTCTTCTTGACAGGTAACCTTATCTCTTGGCGCAGCAAGAAGCAGACTGTCGTCTCTAGATCTAGTACAGAAGCTGAATACCGTGTCATAGTCACGGTCACTGCTGAGATCTTCTAGCTTCGTCATCCCCTCCATGAGCTTGGCTTCTCACCGTAGACCTCTGCTCATATCTGGTGTGACAATCAGGCGGCCATGAAGATTGCTTCGAATCCCGTCTTCCATAAACGAACGAAACATATCGAGGTGAACTGTCACTTTCTTCGCCATCATCTTGAGCAGAATCATATCAGTTTCGACCACATTCCGACGGCGGATCAGCTAGCCGACATCTTCACAAAAGGCCTCCCGGGAGCTCGTCTGGACTCTCTCAGTACCAAGTTGAGTATCAACAGCATCAACAACCCAGCTTGAGGGGGAGTGTGTGTGGTCTTGTTTGTTGTCATCTTTCTTTTGTGGGACTCTTGGTCCAAGCTGGGCATGTCCAGTTTGAGGAGGAGTGTTAAACCCAGTTTTATTATATTGAGTATTTCTGAGTCCCACATCGGAATACTCCACCATGTATTCCATTTTACTAATCTATAAAAGAATGTCCCCACCTCACATTGAGGTAAGGGGAATTCGCCAACTACAAAGGTCGTTTAAAAAAAAATACAGTGCTTGGAAAAATAAAGGAAAAGAAGAAGCATGACAAAAATTGTCAGGATATCACTATCAATGTTGTTTATAGAGATAGTGATGATGATTGTTGCATTTCAAGAAGTGACTAATTAATTCAGCTACTTCATAACATGTTACGCCAAATAAGAAATTATATTCTTCATATAAATAAGGTAACTTTGACAAGGTGAGGATGGACAATGGAGATTATGTTGATGTTATTGTAATTGTTGACATTTGTATCATGAAAACTTATTTTCTTCATGTACCAGGTATGTGTCAAAAAAAATATTAGTCAATTTTATTGATGATTATAGTTTCAGGAGTTATTTTGACAGAGTCAAAAATTATCATGAAGATCAATGGTATATGCAGGAGGCAAAATGATTGACACACTTAACAAGAATAAGATGAAGATGTATGATGAAGTGGTGAATGCAATTGTAAAAGAAGGTTTCATTGTATTTGTTCCACAAGTGATCATCTCATGTATGGAAGAACGTTTATGGGTTTGAAAGGGGTATGGAAGTCAAAGCAGGTTATGGGAGGTGTTTTTAATTTTTCACTTTTTTTTGTCTTCCAAGAATGTCACTAAGGCAGAAAAAACTAAAATTGAAAAAAAAAACTTTAGTTGAAAATTAGTGTGACGAACTACCGGTAACAGCTGATGATAGAGATATGTCTGCTCATGAAATATTGAGCAAGGGAAGCAATTAATTTCTGCTAGAGTTCCGGAGTATTTTGTGATCACTATTTGAGGGGGAGCTGGATATCAGTGGTTCGAAGAGGGTTAACGCATATATTTCAGGGCAGCATGCGTGCAGTGTGCAGTGGTGAAAAGCAGAGCGCTGATTTTCAAGAGTCGCAGCATGTGATGATTGAAGCACTGCCACATGATTCAAATGAGAGGAGTGTTTGGGGCCTTGATTTACAAGTCATGACATCGTGTCACAGAAAATAAATAATAGGCACTGTTGGAGTCTGTATCCCACATCGGACTTGATGTCCGGTGTGGTCTTTACCATTTATTATAAATACACCCCAAGGGCTCCTTAGGAGAAACACCTTGGGGGTTCCGGTCTCTCCTATTTTCTCCTTCTACATGGTATCAAAGGAGGTTTTTTGAACCCCCAATCCCTCCCTCATTTTTTTTTCTTCTTTCCCCTTCCTTTAGGGTTTCCCGTCCGGGGGGCGGCGGCCTCCAGGCCCCGTAGGGTTACCGCCGCCGCCCCTCCGCCTCTGCCCTGCGCGATTTCCCGGCGGCTCACCCCTCCCTCCCGAGGCCTCGGCCAGGCCTCTTCCCCGGCGGCTCGCCCTCGGCGCGACGCGGCTCCCCGGCTCCCGGCTCCTCCCGCTGCTCCTCTCCTGCGCGCGCATCCCGCCGCCGTCCTCCCGCGGTGCGCCCTCGTCCCTGCCGGACTTCGCCCGGCGCCTGCGCCCTCTCCCCGCGGCTCCCCGCGGCTCCCGACGCCATCACCCGCACGGCCCATCCCGTCGCCGGACCTCCACTGCACGCGACGGCCCTCCCGGCGGATCTCTTCCCTCCCGGCGCACTCCTCCTCCCTGCGCGGCTCCCCGGCGCGACGCGGCTCCCCGGCGCGACCCGACTCCCGGCTCGCCCCTGCATCCTGTGGCCTCCCGCGCCTCCCTCTGCTCCCGCGCGCTCGCCTCTCTCGGCTCCCGGCGGCATCCCCCTCTCCGGCGAACCCTCTCCGGCGGCCTCTCCAGTCCCGCTCCCCTCCCGGCGACCTCGCCTGCTGCTGTCCGGCGGCCAGATCCGGACAGCTCCGGCCGGATCCAGCCGGATCCGGTGATTTCCGGCCAGATCCAGGCTACTCCGGCCGGCTCCGGCCTGATCCAGCGATTTCCGGCCAGATCCGGGCAGATCCGGACTGTTCCGGGCAGATCCGGGCAGATCCGGACTGTTCCGGCCAGCAACCGGCCTCCACCCGTGCTGGCCGCTCCACGCAGGTGGCCTCCTCCAACTTCCAGCGCCGTCTTCCGGCCTCCTGCACCCTCGCCGGCCTCCTCCTGCGGCATCCCCGCCTCGCCGGCATCTCCCGGCACCTCCCGGCAGCCGCATCTCTCTCCGCCGGCACGTCCTGTCAGTAGCGCCGCAGCTCGACCACCTCGGATTTGGCTCCGTTGGCGCCGCCAGATCCCGCAACGATTTCTGCGGAATCCCCGCCTCCCGTCGCCGGCCCCGCAAGTGCGGTTTTCCCGGTGCTAGTTTGGTTTCCCGGCGTTTCATCGACCGGCCCCACTAGTGCGGCAGTCCTGGCGTTCCGTCAACCGACCCGGTCTATGTGTGGTTCATCTGCTGCGTCTGCGACATCATCCATCCATCTCCTGCGCAGGAGCTTCGATCGTGAGGGGGAGCAGCCACCTTTGCAGCGTTCTATTTTTTTTTTTTTACTTCGTCTGGTTTTGTAATCAAGCTGGGCATGTCCAGCTTGAGGGGGAGTGTTGGTCTCTGTTTTTCTTGCTTTCTTTTCATTATGTGTCCAAGCTAGGTACACCTAGCTTGAGGGGGAGTGTTGGAGTCTGTATCCCACATCGGACTTGATGTCCGGTGTGGTCTTTACCATTTATTATAAATACACCCCAAGGGCTCCTTAGGAGAAACACCTTGGGGGTTCCGGTCTCTCCTATTTTCTCCTTCTACAGGCACAACCGAACCGTATCACATGGGTGTGGTTTTGACACAAGTTTATTCTACATGCATATTTAATGTTTTCTAGGAATTATTATTTTGGTACAAATTTGTTCTTATAAATTTGAAATGGTGTTTAGTCAGATTTATTGCAACTCAAGTTTGAACATAAACTTGAATGATTGTGCTCGCTCTAATTTTAGTGAAATTTTTCAGAGTTCCCCCCCTGATATTTTAAGCAATGCTAAAAATAATCTTCCTCCTAAGCATGGAAAGCGAACACAGATTAATTATGTCACACGGAAGCTCCTTATTCTTTTTAGAATGCACTGTTTATAATGACCTTTCTAATCAAGTCTTCATTGAGCCTCAAGACATCCTCCATGGGAGTGAAAGCCAGTTCAATATCCAACTGGGTGAACTCTGGCTGTCTATCTGCTCTAAGATCTTCATCTCGAAAACACCTGCAAGGTCAAGCATGATGATGAACTTATACTAAGATTCTAGTTGAACCTCAGCTGCTGAAATTAAATAAAACTCACATGGAATGAAAGTTTTTAGCAGCGTGATGACAAGATGTGATTCGAAGAAACAAGTTTTGAAATAGTCAAAAGGCCAAACAATGAAAATGAAGCAAACACTGCGGTAGAAATAGGATTCCGCCCAAGAGGAAGATTGACGTTAGGAAAGTATTTTTCTTTTTATTTTAATTTGGAGGGGGGGGGGGGCTTTTATTCCATTGACGGGTCAGTCAATAGAGCCATGCTTGCTGCCCTGGACTTTGCTAAGAAATTCATAATTGGACCATGGCCAACAACTATTCTTAAAATGAAAATGTGGCAAAGCTTATGATAAAAAAGGGATTTCACTGAGATGCATGATAAGACAGACATCAGGACAGCACGTGCTTCTGTTCAAGCATTGATTGAACCATGGCCAGCAACTCTTCAAAATATTGTATTTTTTAATAACAGTAATAAGAAAGATGGTGCAATGATTTGTTTCAAACACTTCTCCAAACTTCTACAATTCCATTTATTTCAATGACCAGTTTGATCACACCATTTGATCATATACCCAGGGGCAATTATTTGCCAACTGCTGAGAAACGAGTCATTGAAATAAATACAACTGTTATCAATGAGCAATAATAGTTTATCACCTAATACTGTAATAAATGGAATTTCCACTTGATCATAACAATGCAGAGTATCAGGCAATTGCGATTTTAATGATCAATAATAGTTTTATTAAAAAAAAACATGTATCAAATCATGTCAAGTGTTAAAAGATGTCCTCTTAAAGCTTGAAAAAAAAATGAGACATGATAAAATATAAGATCTATATCCTACCGAAACAGACATAGAAGAACACCCTGACCAATGCAATATTACATCAGGAATCCTCAATTTACCAAATGACACCTAAATCATTCAAGAAAATTGGAGAAACATCACGAATTAAAAATTAACCAGGCTTAAACAGTTGTAATTGAAAACAAACCTTGCTATTTGGTAATATCTATCAAACCCAGAAACCATCAGCATTTGCTTAAACAATTGTGGACTCTGAGGCAAAGCATAGAATGTTCCTGGCTTCAAAATAAACATTTGAGTGAACCAACCCCGCTTTACCACCAGTGATTAAAACATTTGCAAGAGGAATGAAGGATAAAATTTTCCATAACAAAAGAGAAAGAACAAACACAATGCATGAAAGAACATATATATAACAAAATAATAGAATATTTACACAGTACACCTTGAGATCTTTCAACTTTCCACTGGTCCTTGATAAAAGAGTCTCACTCATTAGAAAATGTAGATGCAACTCTAAACGAAACCCATGAATTCAAAAGCATGTAAATGCTTTAAAATAAATAAGAACAAAAGAAGCATAAGGACATGCGGATTCATTCACATACAAATCAAGAAATCAAGGGAAGCACATCAGCTTCACTAAGGTAAGGCGCCAATTATTTTAAAAAACATTAAATATTTTGTGCAAAAGTATATGAAAACTAAAATAACCAAATAAATATAATGAGTAGAAAATTACCTTAAGAATTTCTAAAAAACTATGATTTATAGAATTGTTGGGACCATTGGATTGTGAAATGAGACTCAAGACATCATGAAAGGGAGGTGAATCACTGTGAAGATCAAATTAAGCTTTTTCTCTTAAACCTCACCCGTCATTGGACCTTATTCTCGTGTTAGAAGGAACAACGTCTCAATCTACCGGCCTCTCAATGCATCCACACAATGAATATAAAGCGTGTACTGAAAATAAATCACGCAAGGACACAAGGATTTGTTTGGTTCAACTGCACTGGGCTACATCGAAGGAGCATACACATGGCATGTGTCGTTGTTACAAGAATCCACTATAACGCACTGTCTTTATGGATACAGCAGTTTTAGGGCTGACGCACTACCTCCTAATGATCACTTTCTCTTCTTCCTCTGGGTCAGTTTATAAGACGTCTAGGTCTCTTCAAAATCAGTATGAGGAATTGATGTGATTGCACCAACAAAACCAGATTTGATGCATCGATGTCATCCAAGTGTTGCCTTTGTCTTCAACAGTTGGGTATGAACAACTCCATGCAAGATGGGTTATTCCTTTGTCTTCTTCAGAGCAACATCAACTTCCTCCAATGAAGACCGGAAAAGATCAATTCGTTGTTAAGGGAATTGCCTTCAATACGCTCCTCCTTCAATCAACCGGATATGTCAATGTTACTCCATGGATGAAGAGTCTCCTCTCTCGTGAACCAGATAAGTCAATAAGCACTTCCTTTTTTTGGACTCTCTCTTCTCTTCTCTTATTTTGCCATTGCAGGATAAATAGAGTTTTCTCTAACACCAAGAACTTCAACCAACGGCTAGGATCAGTTTGAGTTATCATGATCCTCTGTAAGCATGCCATGTGTCAAGTCTGGCCAAAAACGTCCTATTAAACCGAGTCAAATCTCCAAAACTCAAATCGCATGTTTTCATAATAGAAAATTGTTAGAGGTTAAGTTGACCTGAGTCCCACATCGGACTTAGGTATCATGTCATCTTTATTATTCATTATAAAGACATCAAGACCTCCCTTGGAGAGGCATCTTAGTATTGGATTACAATCCCTCTTACATTCTTGATGAACATAGCATAATCCATCAAACTTCTTACCCCGATACACCTCAACAAAACGGTGTTGCAGAATAAAAGAACCGTTATCTGTTAAAAGTTGCTCATGCACTTTTATTTCAGAAGAAAGTTCCGACCGTTTTTTGGGGAGATGTCATTCTCAGTCACCGATCTTATCAACGGACTTTCATTGTCTGTTCTTCAGGGGGAGACACCATTCCATTCTTTATTTCCAACAACATCACCTCATTCTATCACCTCATTCTCTGCCCCTCTCTCGTTTCTCAACCCTACGATATTTTCCCGTGGCGGCGGCGGCGACTCCCAACCAATGGGCTCATTTTAATCGGTCGTCCCCCCTCCGTCGTTGGCTCTCCCTCAGTCTCCCAACAATCGCAGGAGCCCCACCCTGTGTGTCGGTCATCCCTATGCGACGGCCCCACCTGACGCACGCCCCCTGCTGGCGCCTTTGATCAACGACGTCCCCCGCGCGACGTCGGCCAGCATTCTTCCTCGAGCGACGGCCCCCTTTTGCCTCCTCCGCGACGCCTCTTGCGCAACAGCCCCCCGCCCGGTGCGACAAACCAAGACTGCCCCTTCCTGATCCAGGTGTTCACGACGTCACCCCTCTTTTGTTCTTGCTGCCCTTGAAAAAAAGCCATTTTCTCAGCTTTGTCCTTGAGGAACTCAACATCACTAAATTTGCACGTCATACACTTGTGGAGGGGATCCCAACACCTTTTTCTTTCATGGGTTCTCCATAGATTTCTTTTAAAGTTTCCCAGATATCAAACGCGATAGCTCGATGAAGGGTTTTCATAAATACCTCATCTGTTACAGCACCAATCAAAATCTTCATGGCCTTTGCATCATCCACTCTCATATATTCTCAAATCTGCATCATGATGAATACTCTCCAAAAAGTCATTAGCATGAGCCTGTAAACAACAAAGCATATCCTTCCTCCAAATTCTAAAGTTAGATCCATTAAAAACAGGAGCCTTCAAAGATGAATCCATATTTAGCAACAATTTCAAAAACAGGCTTGATATATTGAAATCCAAGTTAGAACCTTCAGGCTCTAATGCCGCTTGTTGAGGCCATTGGGTTATGAATTGAGACCCAAAACACATGAGAGGGGTGAATCGGGATGGCGCCCAAATTAAACTTTTTCTCTTAACCCTCACCCGCCATCGAATCTCGTTCCTGTGTTAACAAGAATGACAATTCAATATATCGACCTCTCAATGCATCCACATCACAAATATAAAGCATATACAGAAAATAAATCATGCAAGAACACAAGGATTTAATTGGTTCACCCGCACTGGGCTACACACAAGGAGCATACACACAGCGATGTGTTGATACACCAAGAATCCACTCTGACGCACTGTCTGTGGATAAAGGGTTTTAGGCAAGAGCACTTCTCACCAAAGCACACAGCCTTTACAATGAATAGTTTAGGATGTGACATGTTACCTCCCAAGGATCACTTCCTCTTTCTTCTCCATGCACTGCTTCAAGGAGGGACTGGATCAGTTTATAAAAAGTGTAGGTTTCTTCAAAATCAGTATAAAAAACTGATATGATTGCACCAACAAAACCAGACGTGATGTGTCGATGTCATCCAAGTGCTGCCACCGTCTTCGCCAGCCGGGTATGAACAACTCCATGCAAGATGGGTTATTCCTTTGTCTTCCACATATCTTCACAGCAGCATCAACTTCCTCCAATGAGGACTCAATGAGGACTAAATAAGACCGATTCCTTGTTAAGGGGGCTATCTCCAATGCACTTTGTCTTCTTCTCCTTCAATCAATCAGATATGTCAATGTTCCTCCATGGATAAAGAGCCCCCTCTCTCACGAACTAAATATGTCAGTAAGCATTTCCTTTTCCCAGGCTCTCTCTTCTCTTCTCCTATTTTTCCATAGCAGAATAGACATAGTTTTCTCTAACTCCCGAGATCTTCAACCAACGGCTAGGATTAGTTTGAATTGTCATGATCCTCCATAAACATGTCATGCGTCACACTCCTCCTTGTGGTCAATAAGGCCCAAGCAAATAGAGTCGAATCTCTAAAATTCGAATCACAAGTTTCGATATTTAAAAACATATATCAAAATTTGCAAAACGTGAAGATTTCCCGTAAACCACAGCATCTTATGGTAAACCATGGCATGCTTTTGCGGTTAATGGTTTGACTCCTAAAACAACAGTCAGCCTATCTCCTTCCTGAAAATCTGATCGTTTTCATAATTTGAATTTTATATTTCACCTACACCACAGTGTGGTTTCATCCCCACTATGTCGTGGTTTCGTTCTGATCACTCCATAAATCTTCAGTTGATTCTTCCAGAAAAGCAGCATGCCCAGCGGTCAAAACCACGATCCATCTTCCAGTTTTTCATAAAAATGGCCTCAAACCAATGCCATATTTCCTTAACTCCAACCACCACGAATGATTTCATCAGAACTCCTCATTTTTCAATATTCCGCCAGAAACACAATCAGAACCAGGGCGTGGTTTGTCCATTTAATTTTCAATAGCTACTCCATGTAAAACGTTCAACACTCCACCTGCAACCACGAGCTACCACCTTGTTTTTTCCAGACCACAACTAGAACCGCAACGTGGTTTAGTCATCCCGTGGTGTCTAAAGATTCTGTCAAGTAAACTTATTCAAAAACTCCTTGAACCATAATGGAAGTTTGGGAAACCACGATGTGGGTTTTAGTGAACCACGGCGTGGTATGACTCCTTGTGGCATCCAGTAGCTTCCACTTCCTTCAATCAACACTTTGTCAGAACCATGACCTGTAAAACGCCTCTGCGCACCGCGTGGTTTGTTCCTTTTCACCAAATCAACTTCTATCCTTCTTCAAACTCCTCCAATCATGCTCAAACCTTACCCAAGGCCATAATAAACATCTTTAACTACTCAATTCCTCCGTCAAACTCAAACCTTACCCAAGACCATAATAAACATCTTTAACTACTAAATTCCTCCATCAAATCCATATTATGAATCTCCACTCTTCAAGTCATATTCAACGTTCCAAGGTCAAGTGTTCATGCTATGTTTGCTTTGGTGACTGCAATTCATGCTCTCAACCCATCTTCCCTTTTCCATAAACCCCATAGTCACTCTTACAACATCATGTATAATCCATGCATCTCCATGTCTTCCTCCTGGCCTATGTATTGTCAAAGTCCTCATGTTTTACCATGTATATGATTATCTCAATCTTTTCCATTTACACCACTTGTCTTTAAAAATAACTCCTACCCAACATTCTCCCCCTTCGAACCTTCAAATCGACAAAAAATCCAACACACAAACTATGGTTGCAACAAGAATATTTATACATCAAAACAATAAAAAATTCAACAAAATGACCTAAAGTTCCACTTCGAGTTTTTCGTTGAACCTTTTTCGTTTGGAGATTGAGAGTTTTTGTTGGGGAAAATGACCTAAAGTTCAGAAATGTATGTTTGTTTGAATTTGTTAGAATGATAAAAGAGGTAGACCCGAATCCCCAAAGTTCTCTCTAAAGGAGGCCTTGAGGTTCTTTTATAATGAATAATAAAGACCACATCGGACCACAAGTCCGATTTGAGATGCAAACTCCAACACTCCCCCTCAAGCTAGGTGTACCTAACTTGGACACATAAAGAAAAGAGATCAAAGCAACAACAATACAAAGCAAACAAAAAACGCTGCAAACACTCCCCCTCAAGCTGGACATACCCAACTTGATGATAAAAAGACAAAACAGAATAAAACAAAGATAAATCGCCATGGTTGCTGCTCTCCCTCACGAAGATGGATGATGTTGCTGAAAAAGATTTGTCAAGCCGCTCAAGTGGTGTCGGTCGACGGAGCGTCGGGAAAGCCGCACTGGCAGTGTCGGTCGACCGAGTGCCGGGAAATCCGCACAGGCGGGCCGATCGTCAGAGTCACCGAGAATACCGCACAGGCGGGCCGATCGTCGAAGTACCAGGAAACCGCAGGAGGAGGCCGGCATGCCGCAGGAGGAGGCCGGCATGGAGGGAGCAGCAGTGGATAGAGGAGCCGCAAGAGGGGAACCGGTCGCCGGAGGAAGGGCCATCGAGAGTCATGGAGGAGCCGCGCAGGAAGCAGCAGGGAGGAGCGCCACTGGAGGGCCATCGCACAGGAAAAGGGGTGCGTCTGGATGTAGCGCACAGGGCAAAGAGGCGGAGAGACGGTGGAGGTCCGTCGGGCGTCTTGCACAGAGAAGGCGCGCGCGGGAGAATGGCTGCGGGCGGGAGGGTGTCGCTCGAGCTGGACGGAGGTGCGTGGGCCGGACGAGACGCGTCGGAGGGCAAGAGGGGAGGTCGTCACGGGAGTTCTTGACAGAGGGGCGCAGGAGGGTTCCGCCGGGAGAGATCCGCCGGGAGGGAAGAACGCCGGACAGAGGGTTCTGTCGGGTGAGAGACGCGTCATCAGGAGGGAAGAAAGTCGGGGAGCCACAACGGAGATGGAGGGAGACGGGGTCGGGCTTAGCCAGGAATCCGCAGAGGCAGGCCAAGGGGCGGCGCTGATGGTGGCCAAAGGGCCTGGAGTCGCCGCCCCTAACGATGAAAACCTAGAGGTCGACGGGGAAAAAAAGAGATGGGGAGGGAGGGGTAGGGTTTAAACAACCTGCTCTGATACAATGTTAGAATGATAAACGAGGTAGACTCGAATCCCCAAAGTTTTCTCTAAAGGAGGCATTGAGATTCTTTTATAATGAATAATAAAGACTGTAAGAACCCGGATCTTCGTTTCAGGTACGTATTTCCTTTTTCTGGAGTTTTTGAGAAAAATAAAGTTTCTGGAAATTTTTTGAAGTACACGCCGTGTACTCTTTTCCCGCTCGAAGCCGTGTACTGGCCGTGTCTGGGCCACACACACGGTGTGTAGGGGTGACGTGGAGGCCGATTTTGGCGGAGTATGGAAAGACCTAGTACACACCGTGTACTCTAAAAGTACACATCGTGTACTTTCTTTTTTTTCACTAAACGGACCGGGGTCGCGCCTGACGCACAGAAACGTCTTCTTCTAGGTTTCGTTCGTCCGAGAGCATCGAGGATCTGCGAATCTTCGACGAGCCCCCGCCTCTCCATCCGTTCTCCGATTCGAGCACGGTCGATTGCGTTGGAATCGCAGCGGTGAGTTCTTCCTTCTGCTTGAGCCTTGTTTTCCAATTCCTCCTCTTTCTCAAGTTATCGTGGTTTATGTGTTTCGGACGTTTTCTCAGATCTACGACGTTTTAAGGAGAATCTGTCGTCGCTATTCATGTATATCGATCCCCTAGCATCAAGGTAGGTGGTTTGTGCCTTTCTGTAGGAAGTCGTTGAACATTATGTGCAATTTCCACCAATACCCTTGAACGGGGTATTGCGTGTTTCCTGTTTTGCCCTGTTGGTTGTCTGCTTTGCTTGATTGCTTAAGTAGAGGTGATTGCTTGTAAATTTGGATAATTTATACTGTGTTCCTGTGCCTTGCCTTGCATGTTTTTCTTATTAGGCGTTTTGCCAGTTGTCATGCCTAGTTGTAGGATAGTGGAACTGTTATACTGTTATGCTGCTCTGCCTTAGAATGATAGCCAAATAGTTCTTGAGGTTTACTTGGGCGATATACGCGCGCTGAGCATGTTAGTTTCACACAGGACTGTGAGAACCTAGTATAGTAGACCATAGGGAGAATAGACGTAAGGGCTTCTCCAGAGTGTCTTTTAATACGATGCGAGACCACAGGGGGAATTGACGATGAGTGCTTCCTCAGAGAGTCTGTAGTTCATCGACGCGGGCCACATGGGGAATGAGACGTTGAGTGTTTCCCCAGAGAGTCTTTAGCACGATACGAGACTATAGGGGGGATTGACGGTGAGTGCTTCCTCAGAAAGTCTACTCTTAGCTGAACCAGAGGGGTGAGACTGTGTGTGCCTCCTAGAAGGTTGCTAGTACTTGTAGGTTGAACCATAGGGGTTAGGCTGTAAGAGGTACCTAGAGGGTTACCTGTTTTTCTTCTTGTGGTTGGTTGTTACTTGTGTACTTTATATGCTAGAACTGTGGATTGTAGCTGTTATGTGCTTTTCTGTTTACTGTTCCTGCACTTTTACTTGTCTTGTATTCATTGACTGTTCGGCACAAATCTTTGGGTGGTTGCCTACTGGGACTTTGTCTCACACCCTGTTTGGGTCATGCTTTTGGGCCCAAGCAGACTTTGTTGTTGCAGGTATAGATAAGGGCAAGCGCCCTTCGACTTCCGGTGCTTGATTGCTTGGAGCTGGAGAGCAAGGGACCAAGCTTAGGCTTGCGATGCTGCAGGAGTTGCTGTTATTTTTAGTACTTTGTTTTTACTTGTATTCCAGCACGTTGTTGTGTTTGCTGCTTTCCTTAGAAACTTGTACCTGCTGCATCATTATCATCATTACTATATATTCATTGCTTTCACTGTTTGGTTTCAGTTGTTGTGTATTGTTTACTGCTTCCGCTATTTACTGTTGTTTTCCTTACCTTGTGTACCTTACCGAATGAGGGCATAGTTTCCCCAATAACTTACCAAGGCCCTCGCTGCTAGTCGGCAGCCTCTGGCGTTTGGGGAAATGCACTTGAGGTCATGTGGCGAACCGGATAAGGGGCACCAGTGGAGGGGCTCCGGATTCGGGTCGTTACAAAGTGGTATCAAAAGAGTTTCCTTTCTCTTGATTTACTGTTTGGAGCCTTTAGCCAGGGATAGGACGGATTCGGTACTTGGTATTAAGCTGTGTTCGGGAGTAGCTAACCCGTGTACAAAGAAAAGCCACACTACCTCGTTTATTGCAGTTTTCTGGTTTTGAGACTTACGGTTGATATGATTTCACCTAGAGTGATTCAGATGTCCTGTGTTGTTGTTGTTTGCTATCGCGGTTCTATTTTTGTCGCTACCCGATGAGATGAGGGTATGTCATCTCATGCATCATATAGACACTTGTTAGAAATCACATGTCATGCATTCTTGACATGTCATCTAGGGTGCATTAGCGATTGCATGCTGTTGTGATAGACCTTGTGTAGATTATGCATGTTGTTATGATAGATGCTTGATAGGGTCTCTGCTGTCTTGTTAAAGAATTGTTTGTATTCTACTTTGCTTAAATGAACACCAAGTTTTGATTCGCGGGGAGTATGGGCCCTCACGAATCGGAATTTGGCACCTCCTTGACTTGTTTTCTGTGTTTTCTGGGCTTCTGTGCAGTTTCTGAGCTACTGCCCAGAAAAACCCAGAATACACGGCGTGTACTTTTGACTACACGCCGTGTAGTTTTTAGACCGTGTCACTGACCGTGTGAGCAAGCACACGCTGTTGTGGAAGTAACTTCAGGAACATGCCGTGTACAGTTGGTACACGCTGTGTAGTTCGGAGCTGTGTAACCGGTCGTGTCACTAACAACACGGGTCGGGGAAGCTCGAGTAGAACACGCCGTGTTGTAAAGGAACACGCCGTGTAGTCCTGTCCAGGTGCCCGGCCGTGTCACGAACAACACGGGTCGGCGTTACCTTCTCTTAGACACACCATGTTATTTTAGGAACACACCGTGTAGTCTTGTTCAGGTACCCGGCCGTGTCACGAACAACACGGGACGGTGTCACCTTCACCTATACACGCCGTGTTTGTTCGGAACACGCCGTGTAAGGTCCAGCCGTGTAGACGGTCGTGTATTTAACAACACGGGCCGCCGAAGCCTTGTCTAGTACACGCCGTGTTTGTTCAAAACACGTCGTGTAGTCTCGGGTTAAGTCGGACCGTGTGGGTTAGCCGTGTAAAGAGACTCGGGCAAGGGAATAGTTTTCAAGCACACGCCGTGTGTGGGGTCAACACGCCATGTAGTTTGAGGTGTTACACGACCTGTAGGGCAGGGGTACACGCCCATGTCAGTGGTTTAAGAAGACACGCCGTGTAGTTTTTATACACGCCGTGTAGTCGTGTTTTGTAAACTTGTGTGTTTTCCTTTCCATGTTCCCGTTTTGCACTCTTGTGTTCTCTGTCCTTGTTTTTCTAATCTAAGGTGTGCTTTTGATCTTTCAGAACTATGCCTCCGAGACGTCCTCCGGTTGTATGTCTGTCATCAGGCAGTAATCAGACGCCAGATATGGTTGATCAGGGACTTCCTGCCGATCCTCCAGTCGGGTCAGCCTTGGCACCGACTGTCATACCAGTTGCAGGTGCTGATGCGCAGTTCAGGGAAGGTTTCATGAGGATGATGCAGACCTTTCAGAGAGCACCACCTCCTGCCTCGACTATGGTCGATTTGACGCGGGTTTTCCACCAACAGCATCCTCCCACTTTCTCGGGGGAAGGAGGACCTCAGGCTGCAGAGTCATGGCTGGAAGTCATGCTAACTATCTTCGAGCATCTGGAGACACCTCCAGAGAGGCAGGTCAAGCTCGCTACCTACATGCTCCGAGACTCCGCCAAGAGGTGGTGGGACGTGATCTCACAGGCGGGTCATCAGCAAGTTATGGCTTGGGAGGAGTTTCAGCGCGTCTTTTATGACTACTTCTACCCGGAGACCCTGAGGGCCGACCGAGCCCGGGAGTTCATGAGCTTAGAGCAGGGTACTCTTTCTGTCATGGAGTATTCCTCTCGTTTCACCGAGCTGCAGCGTTTCACACCCCCCCGGGATGGGAGTGGGGTGTTCTTAGCAAGGAAGTTCAAGGATGGTCTCAGGCGGGAGATCCGCTCGCAGGTGAACATCTTCCAGTTGACTCCATCACTTCCATCGTCAATCAGGCACTGATTGCGGAGCGCAATCTGAGAGACTCCGGAGCTGCGAGCCAGGGCAGTTCTGTTTCCAGAGCTAGTTTTCCTCCAGATGACAGCAAGAAGCGCCGTAGGGAGTCTACGCGCGGTGATCCGAGGAAGCGAGATGCATCGTCAGGCAGCCAGGTGGTATGCTACCAGTGTGGTCGGTCAGGGTACACGAGGCCGCAGTGCCAGAGAGACCCCGTGGAGTGCCGATCTTGCGGCAAGATGGGTCACCTTCAGTGTTTCTGCCAGGTTTTCTCACCAGCAGCTGGTGACCGGGGTTCTTCTATGACTCCTCGTTCAGGAGCAGCACCACCAGTTTCTCACCAGTCAGGGAACTGGAGTTCTTCCGGCCGTTCGGGCCGAGGTGGAGGTCGATGTCGTGGCGGTCAGCCACCAGTCCCTCAGCACCAGTAAGGTGGATCAGCCCATAGTGGTCAGCCAGAGGTGCAAGTCCGCGGTGCAGACCAATCTTTCGCCGTGGAGCAGACCTATCAGGAGCAGGATCCCGGCCCTTCTACAGTTCGAGGTATGATTTTAGTAGACTCAGTTTTATCTTCAGCTCTTTTCGATACTGATGATACGCATAGCTTTATCTCTGTTGCTGTCGTGGAGAGCCTTGGGCTCTGTGTCTTTTCTTCTGCCGACTCGTTGACACTAGACACACCTTTGGGGACGAGGACATCTAGTGTACACCAGTGTAGAGAGTGCCCTCTCGAGGTTACAGGGTATCGTTTCTCATGGGACTTCTATGTCCTAGGGATGACAGGCTATGATGTCATTCTTGGGATGGACTGGTTGGTTCCCTTCCAGGCATTCGTCGACTGTTATCGCCGCAGAGTGAGTTTCGTTTCACCTGAGGGTGAATCTTTTCTTCATAGAGACAAATGGGATGTACAGGCAAGTCGAGCAGGACTCAAGCATCATGGGCTAGGAAGGGTGACAGCCCAGATTGCCAGTCTTTATCTGGATGATCAGGGGACTTCGCAGTTGGACTTTCCTCCAGTAGTGGATCGTTCCAGGGACGTCTTTCTAGAGGACTTTTCGGGTTTGCCTCCGGAGTGTGAGGTAGACTTTTCTATTGAGCTCGTGCCAGGAGCAGTACCGGTGTCCATTCCTCCTTATAGGATGGCTACACCTGAGTTGTAGGAGCTCAAGAAGCAGTTGGAGGAGTTGCAGGCAAAGGGTTTCATCTAACCCAGTACTTCTCCTGGGGGTTCTCCTGTCCTGTTTGCGAAGAAGGCAGACGGTACCCTTCGGCTTTGTGTGGATTATCGGAAGTTGAACCAGTTGACGGTTAAGAACCGGTATCCCTTACCAAGGATCGATGACCTCTTTGATTAGCTTCGAGGAGCCCGGGTGTTCTCGAAGATCGACTTGAGGTCCGGTTATCATCAGTTGCGCGTTAGACCATCAGATATACCTCTGACAGCCTTCAGGAGCAGGTATGGTCTCTACGAGTATACAGTCATGCCGTTCGGTCTCACGAACGCGCCTGCAGTTTTCATGGCTCTGATGAACCGAGTGTTCCATCCTTACTTGGACTCCTTTGTCGTGGTCTTCGTGAACGATATCTTGGTGTACTTTCACACTCAACACGACCATGCCACACATCTTGAGATCGTTCTGAGTACACTGAGAGAGCATCGGCTTTATGCTAAACTTTCGAAGTGCCACTTTTGGATGGAACAGATTCACTTCTTGGGTCACGTCATCTCAGAGGCAGGAGTATCTGTGGACCCAGAAAAAGTGAGAGTTGTAGTTTCCTGGGAGCAGTCGAAGAACGTTTTTGAGGTACGGAGTTTCCTAGGGCTGGCTGGATACTATAGACGCTTCATTCAGGACTTTTCACGCCTAGCAGCACCTTTGACAGGTCTGACCAAGAAGGGGGCGAAGTTCTTATGGTCAGATTCTTGTGAGTCAGCCTTTCAGGAGCTGAAGGGAAGATTGACGTCGGCACCGATACTAGTCTTGCCAGAGCCAGGCAAGAGCTACACTGTTTATTGTGATGCTTCAGGTATCGGACTAGGCGTTGTGCTTATGCAGGGAGATGGAGTCGTTGCGTACGGGTCTCGGCAGTTGAGGTCACATGAGAGGAACTACCCTACGCACGATCTGGAGTTGGCAACTGTTCATGCCTTACGTTGTTGGAGACACTATCTTCTGGGAGAGCACTTTGTGGTCTTCACCGACCACAAGAGTCTCAAGTATATCTTTACTCAGCGTGATCTGAATCTGAGGCAGCGCAAGTGGGTCGAATATCTTCAGTCTTTTGATTTCGAGCTTGCCTATACGTCCGGAAAGGGCAACGCAGTGGCAGATGCGTTGAGCAGGAGAACTCAGATTCAGGCAGTTCAGGAGGCCAACAATGAATGACAACTGATGGCTCTGTTCTCTGAGATGCATCTGGAGGTGCACGACAAACAGGGACAAACTTACCTATCTTTTGTAGTTGTTACCTCTATGCTTCTTGATCGGGTACGGATGAGGCAGCTATCAAACTCAGAAGGCTTAGTCCTGCGGGAGAGTGTGTCAGGGGAGGACCCTCTTCCTGGATGGACAGTGAGCGAGGATGAGATCTTGCGTTTCCAGGGACGCGTATGGGTGCCAGCAGACATACGTGAGGAGCTGATGCGGGATTTTCATTCCTCAATTTGGGCAGTTCATCCTGACGTCACCAAGATGTATCGGGATCTTCATCGCCAGTACTGGTGGCCAGGTATGAAGAAAGATGTTGCTGGTTTTGTCATGAGATGTTCTACTTGTCAACAGGTGAAAGCAGAGCATCAGCGACCAGCGGGGCTTTTACAACAGTTACCCATTTCGAAGTGGAAGTGGAACGATGTCGCAATGGACTTCGTGACAGGGTTGCCAAGGTCGCCCCGAGGTAACGATGTTGTTTGGGTTGTCGTCAACAGGCTTAGGAAGGTTACACACTTCTTGCCGATCAAGGAGACCTTCAGTGTTGATAATCTGGAACGATTGTACATCCGAGAGATTGTACGTCTGCATGGAGTTCCACACTCTATTGTTTCAGACAGGGATGTGCGCTTTACCTCTCGGTTCTGGCAGGGACTTCAGAAGGCCTTGGGTACACAGGTACTTTTGAGTACAGCATATCATCCCCAGACATATGGTCAGTCCGAGCACACGATTCAGGTGCTAGAGGATATGCTCAGAGCTTGCATTCTGGACTTTGGTGGTTCTTGGGAGAAACATATCCCTCTGGTGTAATTCGCCTACAACAACAGTTTTCAGGCGACTATTCAGATGACACCTTACGAGGCTTCGTACGGTAGGTCATGCCGATCACCCTTATGCTGGCTGGAGGCAGGAGAGGCAGCTTTGTTGGGACCACGTCTTGTTCAGAAGACTTCAGAGCAGATAGAGCTGATTCGGAAGAGGATGGCTACAGCACAGCCTCGACAGAAGTCTTATGCTGATCAGTTTTCAGGCGACTATTCAGATGGCACCTTACGAGGCTTTGTACGGTAGGCCATGCCGATCACCCTTATGCTGGCTGGAGACAGGAGAGGCAGTTTTGCTGGGACCACGTCTTGTTTAGAAGACTTCAGAGCAGATAGAGCTGATTCGGAAGAGGATGGCTACAGCACAGTCTCGACAGAAGTCTTATGCTGATCAGCGGAACGACCTCTGGAGTTCAAGGTCGGGGATCAGGTTTTCCTGCGTGTCGCACCGAGGATGGGACACAAGAGGATTCTGAGACAGGGTAAGCTTTCACCGCGGTACGTCGGGCCGTTTGAGGTTTTGAAGAGAGTTGGGCCGGTCGCCTATCGGTTGCAGCTACCCCAGAGGTATCGGGCCATGCACGACGTCTTCCACGTCTCTCAGCTCCGACGTTACTTCTCAGACCCGTCTTATGTCTTTCAGCCCGAGGAGGTTGAGCTCGAAGCGGATAAATCGTTTGAGGAGCATCCCATCCGGATTGTCAATCGCAGTACGAAGGTTCTCTGTGGGCGGGTTGTCCCTCTTGTACGGGTGCTATGGCAGCATGGGCGAGTACAGGACGAGACCTGGGAGAGGGAGGCCGATGTACGATCGCAGTGGCCGGAGCTGTTCGGGGTTTCTTATTCCATGCCTCGCTAGGGAAATTCGGAGACGAATTTCTTTAAGGGGAGAAGTTTGTAGGAACCCGGATCTTCGTTTCAGGTACGCCTTTCCTTTTTCTGGAGTTTTTGAGAAAAATAAAGTGTCTGGAAATTTTTTGAGGTACACGCCGTGCACTCTTTTCCCGCTCGAAGCCGTGTACTGGCCGTGTCCGGGCCACACAAACGGTGTGTAGGGGTGACGTGGAGGCCGATTTTGGCGGAGTACGGAAAGACCTAGTACACGCCGTGTACTCTAAAAGTACACGCCGTGTACTTCCTTTTTTTCACTAAACGGACCGAGGTCGCGCCTGACGCACAGAAACGTCTTCTTCTAGGTTTCGTTCGTCCGAGAGCGCCGAGGATCCGCGAATCTTCGACGAGCCCCCGCCTCTCCGTTCGTTCTCCGATTCGAGCACGGTCGGTTGCGTTGGAATCGCAGCGGTGAGTTCTCCCTTCTGCTTGAGCCTTGTTTTCCAATTCCTCCTCTTTCTCAAGTTATCGTGGTTTATGTGTTTCGGACGTTTTCTCAGATCTACGACGTTCTAAGGAGAATCTGTCGTCGCTGTTCATGTATATCGATCCCCTGGCATCAAGGTAGGTGGTTTGTGCCTTTCTGTAGGAAGTCATTGAACATTATGTGCAATTTCCACCAATACCCTTGAACGGGGTATTGCGTGTTTCCTGTTTTGCCCTGTTGGTTGCCTGCTTTGCTTGATTGCTTAAGTAGAGGTGATTGCTTGTAAATTTGGATAATTTATACTATGTTCTTGTGCCTTGCCTTGCATGTTTTTCTTATTAGGCATTTTGCCAGTTGTCATGCCTAGTTGTAGGATAGTGGAACTGTTATATTGTTATGCTGTTGTGCCTTAGAATGATAGTCAAGTAGTTCTTGAGGTTTACTTGGGCGATATACGCGCGCTGAGCATGTTAGTTTCACACAGGACTGTGAGAACCTAGTATAGTAGACCATAAGGAGAATAGACGTAAGGGCTTCTCCAGAGTGTCTTTTAATACGATGCGAGACCACAAGGGAAATTGACGATGAGTGCTTCCTCAGAGAGTCTGTAGTTCCTCGACGCGGGCCACATGGGGAATGAGACGTTGAGTGCTTCCCCAGAGAGTCTTTAGCACGATACGAGACTATAGGGGGAATTGACGGTGAGTACTTCCTCAGAAAGTCTACTCTTAGCTGAACCAGAGGTGTGAGACTGTGTGTGCCTCCTAGAGGGTTGCTAGTACTTGTAAGTTGAATCATAGGGGTTAGGCTGTGAGAGCTACCCATAGGGTTACCTGTTTTTCTTCTTGTAGTTGGTTGTTACTTGTGTACTTTATATGCTAGAACTGTGGATTGTAGCTGTTATGTGCTTTTCTGTTTACTGTTCCTGCACTTTTACTTGTCTTGTATTCATTGACTGTTAGGCACAAATCTTTGGGTGGTTGCCTACTGGGACTTTGTCTCACACCCTGTTTGGGCCATGCTTTTGGGCCCAAGCAGACTTTGTTGTTGCAGGTATAGATAAGGGCAAGCGCCCTTCGACTTCCAGTGCTTGATTGCTTGGAGCTGGAGAGCAAGGGACCAAGCTTAGGCTTGCGATGCTGCAGGAGTTGCTGTTATTTTTAGTACTTTGTTTTTACTTGTATTCCAGCACGTTGTTGTGTTTGCTGCTTTCTTTATAAACTTGTATTTGCTGCATCATTATCATCATTACTATATATTCATTGTTTCCGCTGTTTGGTTTCAGTTGTTGTGTATTGTTTACTGCTTCCGCTATTTACTGTTGTTTTCCTTACCTTGTGTACCTTACCGAATGAGGGCATAGTTTCCCCAATAACTTACCAAGGCCCTCGCTGCTAGTCGGCAGTCTCTGGCGTTTGGGAAAATGCGTTTGAGGTCATGTGGCGAACCGGGTAAGGGGCACCAGTGGAGGGGCTCCGGATTCGGGTCGTTACAAAGACCACATCAGAACACAAGTCCGATGTGCGATGCAGACTCCAACAGAATTAATGGAGTCCAGGTTTAAACATGTTAAAGGGGCTTACGAGGGTTTCCCGTGAGTTTGGAAGGATTCGGAAGTGGTTTGGGCTTTTATGCAGAAGTTGGGCATAAAGCTGACATTTACACGCCGTGTATATATGTTACACGACGTGTAACTGTCGCCCGGAGGATGCCGTGAAATGGTTCAGGGTGTGAACTAGTTACACGTCGTGAAACTAGTTCACGTCGTGTAAGTGTGGCCAGGCAGACGTCGTGAACTAGTTCATGACGTGAAATAGTTACATGCAGTGAAACAGTTTCACGTCGTGTCATGCTCGAGCAGAGTTATTTTAACCCGAGGCGACACATTTTTCAGCATAACTCATAAATCGAGAATCACACGCCGTATAATTCTCAGGCTCAGCGGTTATAAGTCATGTCGTGCATATGTAATTCATTCCACCCGCATGCAACCTCGCCTCTCTCGAGCCCTAGGCGATTTCCAGACGATTTTGGACTGTCTTCTTCGATGTTGGACGTCTCGATCAAGCGTATGATCCCCAATAAGTTGTTTTGCTTCGGTTTCCCCGTCTCTTTCGTTGCTCTCCGTTGTAGCGGTGGAATTTTTTGACCGCGATTGTTTTGGGTGTTGATCTTGATCTCGTGTGATCTAGGTTTCTCTTGCGATCTTCCGCGCCTTCATTATTTGTTGGCATTACCTGTTGGAAGCGTTACATTGATCGTCTGTTAAAGGTAGGTGGTCCAAAACCTAACCCTATGGTCTGTTTAATCGTTAAGTGTGTGCAATATTGCGATTGCACTGACACAACGTGTGCATTAAATTAATTGATAAATAGATGATGTTGGAGTCTGCATCCCACATCGAACTTGTGGTCTGATATGGTCTTTATTATTCATTATAAAATAACCTCAAGGCCTCATTTAGAGAGGCACCCTGGGGATTGGGTCTTCACTATTTTACTATAACATGGTATCAGAGGAGCCGCGCAGAGGCAAAGGAGGTGCGGAAGCAAAAGCTTAAGGATGGCCGGCACAGTGCCAGAATGGGCGGCAGGAGGGAGTTTGTAGCGGGAGGCAGGCGGAGGGTGGGTTCCGTCGGGTGAGAGATGCGCACGTAGCAGGAGGTGAGGCCACAGAGTACCGTCGCGAGGGAGAAGCAACAGGATCCATCGGAAGGAGGCGCGCACGGTGGATGGGATTCGGCGCGAGGAGGCGCGCCGACGACCGGCCCCGCCCGTGCGGCTTTCCCGACGCTCCGACGACCTTTCCACAAGTGCGGCTTTCCCGGCGCTCCAACGGCGGGCACCGCCAATGCGGCATTCCTAGCGCCTCTGATGACCGGCCCGCCTGTGCGGCTTTCACGACGCTCCGTCGACCGGTCCGCTTGTCCGGCTTAGCAACCAATCTGTTTCAGCAGCATCATCCATCACCTTCTTGAGGGGGAGCAGCAACCATTGCAGTTTATCTTTTCTTTGTTTTGTCTTGTTTTGTTATCAAGCTGGTTATGTCCAGTTTGAGGAGAAGTGTTTGCAGCGTCTGTTGATTGCTTTGTTTTTCTTTATGTGTTCAAGCTAGGTACACCTGGCTTGAGGGGGAGTGTTGGAGTCTACATCCCACATCGGACTTGTGGTCTAATGTGGTCTCTATTATTTATTATAAAATAATCTTAAGGCCTCCTTTAGAGAGGCATCTTGGGGGTTGGGTCTTCACTCTTTTACTATAACAAATGATAATAAATCTTGTGTTGGATTATTCCTTGGATCCAATGGAGTTGCGACCTGGCTTATGGCTACCGAGAAGCGAATCCTTGAATAATAATGAATTTGGCAAATGGGTTAAAGTGTATTTAGCATAACAAGAGACCTCGGGTGATTGTTTGATATAAAATCACCTTGGTAATGACTTATTGTTTATTGAAATGACTGGTGATAATTTGATAAAAAAAATGAATGTGTAGTTGAAGGACAAATGGTAATTTGCATAATAACCAATGAGGCTTATGATATGAAATTGTTATCTTGTGTTATGACTTGTGTTGTGATTCATGATGTAATGCTTATATAGCGGGTTTGGCCCAGTTTCATGTTGTAATGCTTATATAGCAAGTTTGGCCAAGTTTCATGTTGTAATACTTATATAGCGGGCTTGACCCGGTTTTAATGTTTTGATGCTTATATAGCAGGCTTGGCCCGGTTTCATGCCGTAATTCTTATACAACGGGCTTGGCCCGGTTTCATGCTATAATGCTTATACAGCGGGTTTGGCTCAGTTTCATGTTCTAATGCTTATATAGAGGGCTTGGCACGGATACTGAAATGTTTATATAGAGGGCTCGGCCCGGATGCTAAAATGCTTATACAGAGGGCTCTGCCCAGTTATGTGATTATACCATAGATGCAGGTTTGAACAAAGGCAATGGACTTTGTTGTTGATTGTTGCTTGTTGGATGGGTTGAAGCTTGGAGATGGGACCGATGTGGGGTTCGGGACAGGGGACTTTGAGTTTATTATGTGAGCTTATTCCTTTATGTGCATTACTTTTAGTTTGACATTTAGAAACATTTCAGTCTATCATTACATGGTTCACTATTATTTGATTTATTGGTTCTTCCTTTACTTTCCAATTGTACGTGTACTATTTATGCTATTTTCGTTACTCTGATATTTATTATTGTTGTTTATTTCTGTTGTATTGTAACTCTATACCAGCGAGTATAGTCCCCCCACTACATACTTTACACCCTGCTAATCGGCACCATCTGGCGTACGGAGAGGCGCGCATGAGGTTCAGTAACCAATCTGATTTGGCCACGTGAGAGGGTGCTAGATCGGGGGGCGTTACAAAGTGGTATCAAAGGAGCAGGTTTTTCTTTTCTATTGTATTATTATTTGGGAAAGGTAGAAAAGAGACTAGGATGTGTCGGGACTTGGTAATGCGCTTGTGCATGGGAGTAGTTGTAACATCCCAGTTAAATAAATAATATTACATTCTAAGGTTTATCAATATTTGTGAATAAAATGTAAATATTACTTTAAAGAGAATGCTATGCTCGATGGCGTACCCAATACGCAACAACGAGTTTCTTTGAAATCTTACGTTGCACACTAATAATATAATAATATTATAATAGTTAACGCCTAATCGTTGTAATGGAGGGAATGAACAGAAATAATTACAAAATGATTACATATGTTTGTTAAATATTTTAACATTTATCCAATAAATGTTAGAGGCTTAAAATCCAAATGAATCCAATTTTAAGAATAAATACTCTAATATTTTTTAAAGATTGTTTTACCGCCTTTTGATGGCGAACCATTTTTAAATCTAACTTTTGACAATTTTATATGTTGTATTTGACAAAATAAAATCCTTTTTTAGAATCTGGATATCAAAATTTACTTTGTGTAAATTTTTGTTATTTTTCCAATAGAGATCATTTTTAGTGAAAATATTGCATTTTAATTCAAAACCTCCTTTTAATCTGATTTATTTATATGGATAGATTATCTTTTTAATTGAGATTAAAGTGTATTTAGAATATATTTTTACCATTTAATCCAATGGTGATCATTGGAATTAATTTCACTTTGAAATTGGACTTAAACTAGTGTCAATCTTTTAATAGATATTGCTTCTTAAAAACACGTTATTTGTTTTGACAGCGGGAATGAATTATTAAATTAATTAATGCAACTTATATATTTTGAATTTTGTAAAATAGACATCATTTTTGAATTCAGAATATCAAATATAGCTTAGGGTGAATTTTTGGTATTTTTCTGAAAAACTTCAATTTTTGATGAATAGTGAAACCATTAAGTGGTAGTTAAAGAAACTGATTTTTCGTTTAAATGAAACTTTACCACTTCTATGATTTGATTTTCAAAAATCCGACATACATGGTTGTCATTAGGAAGTAAAATGTGGTTCAATGAGATTAAAATAATTTTTGTTGAATAGTAACTTTTAAATTTTAATAATCGCGATTAGAGGTAATTAGTGTAATTTAAGGTAAAGATAATGTTATAATAATATGAAATGACCTTGACACATGTCCTACCCTTATTGAATGAGTCATGGCCGACCAAGACAATCCATGGGTCAACTTGGGGACCCCATGGAGCCACTTTGGTTGGAAAATGATATTAATAACTTTTTATTTAAAGTTAAAATTAAAATGTCACAAACATGTATTGTTTTACTAAAACAATTTTTAAATGGGGTTATACAAGTCATATTTTTTATACAAGTCATATTTTTAAATGGGGTTATAAATATTCATTAAAAAAATTATTTTATTTATGACACCGTGATGATGCAGTGATTACCTCATAAATGAACGATTTAAATAAAATGAGAAGATAGGGTGAAATCTAAGTCTTACACTTGTCACAAACTTATTGGATGGGTGGATTTCGAAACCTCTACCACCTTACTCACACCTCTCAAGCCTTTGGCTCGACCAACCCCTGCCCATTTCATCTCTCCACACCCTCTCTTCATCATTGAAGCCTCACCTTTGGCAGAATGCTCTTCAAGAAACCCTTTTGGTTCAAACCAAGAGGAGTTACCCGATTTAAAGGTAATGTCTTCACTTGTGTTCTTTTGTTTTATTTTGCTTCTCCAAACCCCTAAACTCTTTTTATTCCTTTCTTTTGTAACACTACCAGTATCTTCAATATACTAGGATGTTGTTATAAGAAGAATTAGAGCTACACTTACACACACACCCGTCTAATGGTTAAAGAACATACTGTTTCTGTGGATGGCGAATTATTGTCTCACGAAACGATGATTGTTCAATATTCTTTTAACACCTTTAAAGGTGGCCATTATGATGTCACTGTATTTTATATATGATATATATGGTATTTATGTTTTATATATGCTTCTGTATTTTATATTTAAATCATACCTTTATTCTTTGCATGTTGTGCAAATGCTATAATTTCATATGAGGAAGTGCGGACTACCACCCCCTCAAGTGATGTGACTCGTTCATGCAATACATGGAATGTATAAAGAATGAAATTAATGAACTTATGTGACCTATATAACATGTATATTATACTGTAATTATAATATATATATATATATATCTCAATTATTTTTAATTTCATTAATATGACAAAGAAATGAAAGTAGCGTTCATGCGTACGTACGACCTACCGTCTCTATGAACGGTGCATTTTATTTCTTTTTATCTCCAAATGTTATGGAATAGTATAAAATGAATATGTGCTGGATATATATGATATTTAAATCATTAATACTATTCTGGAGATGATGTACTTATAACTACATGGACGATTCTTTTCAAACAAGTTCATTTTTGACTCATGTACCAAACATCGACAAAAACATTTGATATGAACTCACATAATTAACTAATTATTATAACATTATAATATGTGATATGAATTGAATAATAAACTTTAAATGAGGTCCTTAAGAAATTATAAATTGACAAAAGTTTATTATTCAGGAATATAAAGAAACGAACAAAACAAGTCGGACTTGAGGTAAGGGATCCTACCTCTCTTTCTTTTTAAGTACTCTTTTTTATGTAACTTACTTTAAGCTCCTATTTCTTATGTTGGGGGATGTTCTTTTATATTCCTCTTTCTGTACTTTCTATGTTCATATGAAGAGAGACCATATTTTATTTCATCAATCCATTTTTTTGGAAGTTTTAAGTGGCGCCGTTAGGCTGCCGAGTTTTCGTAAGAGATTTTTCATCTCACTTTTATTCCCGTGAGATTTATGCTACATTTGCCACTATTTGTTTTGAGTGGTGTATGTACTTCTCATTATTTTACTCGTTGTGTAATATAATTTCTTTTATGGTGTTTACATCAACGTTGTACAGTCCTTCTTTCATGGGGTGAACGTTTTGAAAGTTACCCAAATCGGTAAGGGAACCTTTCACCCTCCTATTTTTAAAAGACTTATTTTGTTATGTCTTTTAATTTACATATTTTTATGATTGAGATATGTTCTTCTATATCCTTATTGATGTAAATTTTATGTCCAAGTGATGAGATACCATTTTCTCTCTCATCAACTAATTTTATGAATTTTAAAGTGACGCCGTTAGGCTGTCGAATTTTACCAAGGGAACTTCTGAACCCAATTTCGATTTCTTTGGGTCCAACATGTAGTTATTGAATATGTCATCCTTTGAATATGTGTGAATGACCTTTGATTGTTTTACACTTAATATCCACTTATATTGGGTGTATTTATATTTGTCACACATAATTATGAGATTGATTTATCCTTAATTTAAGGATACCTTCTTTATAATGGATTTCATCTCATTTTACATTTCTATTGAGACTTCATTGTTGTTATGCACCAGTTCACTCTTATATGGTGTATATACTATCCTTTGGAATATTATATCATGAATCCCTTTATTCTCATGATATTATAAAGTTCTGATTAAATGTTATTCCTCAATTATTGTATTCAAGTGTCTCTCATTTTGTTAAAAACCCTTTAACTAAAATATCGTTTTAAATGTTTTATTAATTTATTCTTATAAATATTTCTCATTAATATCCATGTTTTCAAAATGGTTTTAAGAATTTATTTATATGGATATTAATGGTTTAAAATGTTAAAAGCTTCAAAATGGTATGGGACACTTTGATTCAAAAATCTCTTTATTAAATTGTTTTAAATGGTTTTGAAAATGGTTTTTTAGAATGGATTCATTATTTCAATATCTTAAAAGGTTATATTGTTATTGCAATGTGGGAATGTTATCTTTCCTTTATGCTTAAGTTATGTGATTTGATTATGTTATGGTTCTTGGGCATTGTTTATGAAGACGGGTGGTTCCGTGATAAACTTAGGGCGGGTGAGCCCAATATAGCTCCCCAATGCATTGGGTAACGCGAAGGAGTTACACGTTAAGGTTTCTCCGAAGAGATTTAGGGAATATACTGTGATGGGTATTTCAAACGTAACCATGAGGGTTACTCCCTACGTAAGAATGTTATGAATGTCTCAAGTTACCTTTATGTCTTATGATTTCTATGAGTTATTCGTAAATCTTATGATTTCATGAGGTATGTTAAATTGCTTATGCTTTATGAGTAAAGTATGATTTCATTGATTCTTATGTATACATGGACTAATGTTTTCTTTCCGTGTTGTTATAACCCTTACTGAGCTTTTTATGCTCATCCCAAGTTTTTTTGAAATGTTTTTCACAGGACATAAAGTTGAATAGGGTCAACGATGGGATCAAGGAAATGTCAGGCTGTCTAAAATAAGGAACTAGACATGACTCTTATTCAAGAGTTTTTATTTTTGTGAAAAAAATGGAAGCTGAGTAGATGTGTCTACTTTGTAACCTTTGAGATGTAATAGTTATGTCCTAATTCTCTAAAACTCTAAACCTGAAAAGATCCTCAATGTGAACTATTCATTTAATTCAATAATAAGTAATGTTTAAGGCCGGGTCCTTATAGTAGTTAACCCATGTACAGGGGAAAATCCGAGTACCCAAGGATGGGATTGTTGTTCATGATATTCGCCTGCTACGGTTTGATGTTATTTCAACTTAAGTGATTCACATGTTGTGTAATGTGATTGTTTCTTGAGATTTTTACTCATCACCCGGTATAACGCGAGATGAGTATGCACGCATCATGATAGGCACATAGGAATATATCTTGACTTGCATTGTTCATGATAGGAACATATTTATTGCATGTGATATATACAAGCATTTATGAAGTGTGAAGTGAGATACTTGTTAAATCTGATAAATGAAATGAAAGAATTGTTATGTCATGCTAAAACACTTGTAAGTCATGTTTAGAGAGACCATGAGCCAGTGGTTCTCTGTTGATGTCACATGTTGAGGTTGACCTTGTATTAGTCAGTGTTCTAAGGAGTGTGTTTGTCTTGTAGAGAAAATGTCTCCTCGTCATCTTTGAATTGAGTATCAGGAAAGTGACAATCAGCACGCTCCTAATGCAGCTGAGTCGGAGCTTCCTGTAGCTCCTGAGGATCATATGGATGTTTAGCTTCGCGACAGCTTCTTGAGGGTCATGCGATCCATGGAAAGGGAAATTGTTCGCATCGTGCCTTCAATGTCTATGCTAACAAGGGAGTCTTAGCTGCAGGCATCCGCCTACGTTCACTGGGGAGGGAGGCCCACGACAGCCAAGTTCTGGATTGAGTCAGTCCAGACGATCTTCAAGCACCTCCAGACACCCACGGATAAGAGGGTGAAGTTTGCTGCATACATGCTCCGTGGACCTGTCAAGCGTTGGTGGGATATTCTAGAGCAAGCTGGGCAACAAGAATAGATATCATGTAAGGACTTCGAGGCAAAAAAATTGAGCCACTTCTATCCAAAGACGTTGAGGGATAAGAAGGCTCGCGAGCTCGTGCATCTGACACAGGAGGGCATGTCAGTGATGGACTACGCAAGACGTTTCACCGATTTGCAGCGCTTTGCGCCATCTTTAGCCGCTGATGAGATCTCCAAGGCAAGACGTTTTCAGGATGGGCTTCAATATGAGATCAAGTCACAAATGAATGTCATTCGCTTGAGTAGCTTTTCGAATGTGATCACTCGGGCATTCATCAAGGAAGGGAATCTGAGAGAGGCCCCGAGCAACAGCAAGGTTGTTTCAACAGGGCGAACTGGGAGCTTTTCTTCTAGTGGCAAGAAGCGTCGCTATGACAGTTATCGCCGAGGCAACAAAGGGCAAAGCAGTCAGAGCAGTGGACAGTCATTTCAGGACCGTGTTCCATTGCAGTGCTATCAATGTGGCAAGTTGGGGGCACAAGCGGCCTTAGTGTCCATACCCAGCTTTGGAGTGTCATGCTTGCGGTAGGCTGGGTCACTTGCAGAGGTTTTGTAGGGGCATACAGCAGCAGAGCAGTGGCAGAGGATCAGGACAGGTACCAAAGGCTGGGAAGGACTCAGCTACCCCTCAGCAGACAGGCCGCTGGAGTTCCTCTAGACGTTCAGGTCGAGGCAGGGGACATGGTACCCCAATGCAAGAGCAGCGATACCGGGCAGAGGGAATAGATCAGGAGAGTCGGACTGGAGTCCAAGGCTGAGGGGCAAGTCAGTTGCACACTATGCAGTCTACTCCGGCTAGTGTGGATGCAGGACCTTCTACCATCAGAGGTACGATTCTTATATCATCTACCCTTGCTTGCATTTTGGGCTTGATTGTGGAAAGCTTGAATGGTGTATTGACCATCGACACACAGTTAGGAGTGCAGTCAGAGAATATCAAACGTTACAAGGCATGTTCTCTAGAAATTGGTGGTTACCGTTTCTTTTGAGAACCATTTATACTGAAAATGACAGATTTCGATTTGATTCTTGGTGTGGATTGGCTAGTTTTATACCAGGCTCATATCGACTGTAATCGGAGAAGAGTTACCTTTCTATCTCCAAAAGGGGAAAGTGGTCAGCGCTTGTTGGACCTAGTCTCGTGCAGGAGACGGAGCAGGTTCAGTTGATCAGGAAGCGGTTGGTGACTGCGCAGATTAGGCAAAAATCTTATGCAAACCAGCGAAGTCAACCTCTGGAGTTCGAGATTGGTTATCGTGTTTTCCTTCGGGTGTCACCTAGGTTGGGGCAACGCCGTATCAGGAAACGGGAAAAGCTATCGCCCAAGTTTGTCGGGTCGTTTGAGATAGTGGAAAGGGTCGGTCCAGTGGCGTACCGATTAGACCTTCCACAACGCTACAGTGTCATGCACAACGTGTTTCACGTGTCGCAGCTTCAGAGATATCATCCATACCCTTCTCACGTGGTAGACGTTGAGGATGTTGAACTTTGTGTAGATACGTCCTTTGAGGAGCATTCGATGTGAATTGTGGACCGTAGTGAGAAGTATCTCCGGGGTAGAACCATACCTCTAGTTCGAGTGCAGTGGCAACGTGGGCATGTTCAAGATGAGACCTGAGAGAGAGAATCTGATATGCAAAAACAGTGGGCAGACTTGTTTGCTGAGACCCCACGGTGATGCTTGGAGCAGCTCAGGGACAAGCTGTTATATGGTGGGGAGGTTGTAAGATCCTATCATTTTTCAGGTACGTTCCTCTTCGAGTTTTTCGTTGAACCTCTTTCATTTTGGGATAGAGAACTTTTGTTGGGGGAAATGACCTAAAGATAGGGGATGTATTTTTGTTTGAATTAATGAAGTCCGAATTCAAACGTGTTAAAGGGGCTTACAAGGGTTTCTCGTGAGTTTGGAAGGCTTCGGAGGTGGTTCGGGCTTTTCTACGAAAGCTGGGCTTAAAGCTTCCTGCAGGACATTTACACGTCGTGTATATATGTTACACGACGTGTAACTGTTGCCAAGCAGATGTCGTGAAATGGTTCAGAGCATGAACTAGTTGCATGCCGTGAAATTGGTTCATGGCGTGTAAGTGTGGCCAGGCAGGCATCGTGATCTGGTTCATGACGTGAAATAGTTATATGCCGTGAAACAGGTTCACGTCGTGTAATGTTCGAGCAAGGTTATTTTAACCCAAGGCGACGCATTTTTCGGCGTAACTCATAAATCAAGAATTAAACGCTGTGTAAATTTTACACGCCGTGAATTTCTCGGGCTCAACGGTTATAAGTCGTGTCGTGCGTATGTAATTCATTCCGCCAGCGTGCAACCTCTCTTCTCTCAAGCCCTATGTGATTTTGGAGTGCCTTCTTCGATTTCGAACGTCTCGATCAAGCGTCTAATCCCCGGTAAGTTGTTTTGCTTTGGTTTTCCCCTCTTTCTCCTCTTTCGTTGCTCTTCGTTGTAGCGGTGGAGTCTTTTGACCGCGGTTGTTTTGGGTGTTGATCTTGATCTCATGTGATCTAGGTTTCTCTTGCGATCTTTTGCGCCTTCGTTCTTTGTTGGTGTTACCTGTTTGAAGCATTGTGTTGATCACCGGTTAAAGGTAAGTGGTCTAAAACATAACCTTGTGGTCTATTTAATTGTTAAGTATGTGCAATATTGTGATTGCGCTGACACAACGTGCGCATTAAATTAATTGATTAATAGATGATGATAAATCTTGTGTTAGATTATTCCTTAGATCCCTTTGGATCCAATGGTGTTGTGACCTGGCTTGCGGCTACCCATTGGAGAAGATAATCCTTGAATAATAATGAATTTGGAAAATGGCTTAAAGTGTGTTAAGCATGACAAGAGATCACAAGTGATTGCTTGATGTAGAATCACCTTGGTAATGGCATATTGTTTATTGAAATTGTTGGAGTTTGTATCCCACATCGGACTTGTGGTCCGATGTGGTCCTCTTCATTCATTATAAAAGAATGTCTCCGCCTCACTTTGAGGTAAGGAGGCAAGGGGGTTTCTCAACCTACATGGTATCAGAGGGAACCTAATCTCGAACCCTCCCTCCATTAGATATATTTTTTTCCCGGCCCTAGATTTTTCTAGGTTTTTCCCGTGGGGGGCGGCGGCCTCCATGGCCAGGGAATAAGGTCCTCTGCCGTCACCCCCTGCCACATCTCACTCCCGGCGGATCCTCCCCTCCCGGCATCTCTCCCCGCTGCGCACGACGGCCTCACCCTCGGTCGCGCCTCCCGATCCCGTCGAAATCCCGTCGCGGCATCCCATCGCGGCGCCTCCTGTCTCCCGTAGCGGTTCCCGGCGGACCAACCTCCTAAGCGGCTCCCTGCTCCAGCGGTGCACCTCGACGGCCCCGCTTCCGACGGATCTCCCTCCTGTCGACGCATCCTTGCCCGGCGGTTCTTCCCCTTACAGCATTCCTCCGCTCCCGACCCAGGCGGGGTCCTCCCGGCGACGGACATTCCTTCCCCAGCGCCTCCTGCCCGGTGCGGCTCCCTGGTGCGCCTTTCCTCCCGGCGCGTGCTCCTCCTGCACGCGAGCCCTCCCCGCCGCAGCTTCCTTCCCGGCGCTGTAACTGCCGGCTTCCGCGTCTCAACGGCTCCCTCCACGTGGCGCGCCTGCTTCGTCCGCCGACTCCCGGCCTCCGGATTCTCAACTCAACCAGGCCCTATCTCCGGCGGATCCCCCCCCGGCACTTGCTTCCTCGGCGAATCTTCCCTCCCGGCTTCCTGCGCGCAAAGACCGGCTCCCGGCGAACCGGTCCCGGCGCCCCCCCCCCCCCCCCTCCAGGCAGTCCGCCTCCCTCCCGGCGAACCGGTCCAAACGGCTCCCTCGCCGGCCTCTCCCCCTGTCGGCGCCTCCGACAGCCAGCCTCTATTCTTGCCGGCTCCTCCAGCAGCAGCCGGCCTCAAGCCTCGCCGGCCCCTCTCTGCGCGACAGCCGGCCTCCATTCCCGGCCGGCTTCCAGCGCCGCCTCCCGCTGTCCTGCTCCCTCGCCGGCCTCCTCCTACGCTCCTCTTCCGGCAGCCAGTCGGCTCTAGTTTCTCCCAGCGGCTGCCCTGCTTCAAGTTTCGGCTCTCCGGCACCTCCTGCGGCATCCCCGCCTCGTCGGCATCTCCCGACGACTCCCGGCAGCCGCATCTCTATCCGCCGGCACGCACATTCGCTGGCGCAGCAGCTCGACCACCTAGGATTTGGGCCCGTTGGCGCCGCCAGATCCCGCAACAATTCTGCGGAATCCCCGTCTTCCGTCATCGGCCCCGCAAGTGCGGTTTTCCCGGTGCTAGTTTGGATTTCCCGACATTTCATCGACCGGCCCCACTAGTGTGGCATTCCTGGCGTTCCGTCAACCGGTCTGTCTGAGTGGTTTCTTCTGCTGCGCCCACAACATCATTCATCCATCATTCTGAGGGGGAGCTGCGACCGTGAGGGGGAGCATCAATCTTGCAGCCTTTTATTTTTATTTTATTTCGTCTTGTTTTGTCATCAAGCTGGGTATGTCCAGCTTGAGGGGGAGTATTTGCAGTCTGCTGATTGTTTTGTCTTCATTTGTTTCGCTTGTTTTTTCTGTATGTGTCTAAGCTAGGTTCACCTAGCTTGAGGGGGAGTGTTGGAGTCTAAGCTAGGTTCACCTAGCTTGAGGGGGAGTGTGGTCCTTTTCATTCATTATAAAAGAATGTCTCCACCTCACTTTGAGGTAAGGAGGCAAGGGAGTTTCTCAACCTACAGAAATGACCGGTGATAATTTGATAAAAAAAAATGAAAGTGTAATTGAAGGACAAATGGTAATTTACAGAATTAACCATCGGGGCTTATGATATGAAATTGCGATATCATTGGTGTTATTACTTGTGTTGTGATTCGTGTTGTAATGCTTATATAGCGTGCTTGACCCACTTTCATGTTGTAATGCTTATATAGCGGGTTTGGCCCGGTTTCATGCCGCAATGCTTATATAGCGGGCTTGGAGCGATTTCATGTCGTAATGCTTATATAGCGGGCTTGGCCCGATTTCATGTCGTAATGCTTATATAGCAGGCTTGGCCCAGTTTCATGTTGTAATGCTTATATAGCGGGCTTGGCCCGATTTCATGGCTTAATGCATATATAGCGGGCTTGGCCCGGTTTCATGTTGTAATGCTTATATAAAGGGTTTGGCCCAGATGCTGAGATGTTTATAGAGGGCTCGGCCCGGATGTTGAAATGCTTGTACGGAGGATTTTGCCCGGTTATGTGATTATACCATAGACTTATGGTTATGGTTGGCATGGTTGTGCTAATGCTCAAAAGACATTTCGGCATGGTGCCAAAGCAGGTTGTTTGTTGCATTATATTAATTAATTAATTAATACACATGTTTATCGCTTTATTGCGTGCACTTATTATCATACTAGTTTTGTTTAGACACGATGATGTCGACCTACTGAGTTTTATTCACATCCTATTTGAGTCGTCGTTTGGTATCCAAGCAAATTACATGGATGTAGGTTTGGAAGGGCAAAGGACCTTGTTGTTGATTGTTGCTTGCTGGATGGGTTGGAGCTTTGAGACGGGACCGGCGTGGGATTCGGGACTAGGGTCTTTTGAGTTGTCAGCTTATTCTTTTATTTGTATTACTTTCAGTTCGACATTTAAAAACATTACAGCCTATCATTACATGATTATTATTATTTAATTTATTGGTTCTTCCTTTACTTTCCAGTTTTATGTGTATTGTTTCCCTTATTTTCGTTACTCTGATATTTATTATTGTTGTTTATTTTCGCTGTATTGTAACTATGTACGGGGGGATAGTCTCTCCGCTATATTTTTCACATTATGATGTTTTTTTTGTAAACTAAACCACATTTGGAATTGCAAGGAAAAACGCAATAAAAAGAAAAGAAATTGTTCCAACTCCAATTTACAAGCAAAAAAATGCAGTGCATATATCAGAACAAATGACATGTATTTGAAAGTTTTGAAGTTGAGTACCTGAACTCTTGAGGGCACCAAATAATCACGTGCACCTTCAGGAGTAGATCTAGAAAGTATTGGAGTCTCAATCTACTTTAGAACCATAAAAATGGCATAATCAGAAGAAGCAGATGTCGGGGATAAAGAAGAAATTAGTGTGATAAGCACCAAAAAGAACGTAAAAACACTAAATGCATACAAACAATAAGAAATTTTGATGACAGAACTCTATTCAAAACCTAAATGGGACAATACCTCCACAAACCCATGTACATCTTCTAGGTATCTTCTAATAAGTTTCACCACCCTATGTCGCAAAGTGATGTTGGAATACATTTGTGGCCGGCGTAAATCAAGACATCGATATCTAAGAACAACCACCAAAGTTCTTTCATAAATATGGCCTGCAGAAGTTTAAATCAAACACAAACCCAAATCTCAAGCGGGGAAACACTAGGTCTGCATCAGAGAGACAGCCACATTTTTCCATGAGCATATGATGTAAGCAGTCAAAAATATTCAAGGCGCTCAGGAATAAATAAAGGAAAACTATCAGTCCCAGACTTGGTCTAAGGATGCATGGCCACTCTTGCTCATAGATGACTCTAATGCTCCATTTGGTATAGCAGAATTAGTGGCTTGGAAGCAGAACTGAAAAATGAAATCAAAAAATACTTCGTTTGGTAACTAAGAGCCGGGTTTCATGTGGAACACAGGTCCACCAAAACCCAAGGAAGCGGGTTATGTCATGGTAAGGAAGCCTAATGACATCCAAGAAATTGATGGTGGAAAGATTTTTTGCCCTTATACCACTAAATGAATATCTCCTAAAATACAATAAAGGCAGCTTGGTAAATATACTAAATAAGGATTACATAAAATTCCCATAAACATAGGAAACATATTTCTAAAACTAAATTTATTCATTTTCCAATTCCACTTCTACTTTCAGTTCCATTTCTTTCAAAGACGCTTCCATAATACCAAAATAAAGGTTAAAATGAGCATTAATCTTCCAATGTCAAATTGCTGCTCAGTTGGTGCTACCGTCACCTGCTAGATTAAACCAGTGAATCGTAATAAAGTTATGGAATAGCATATCAGCAATGTGAAACAACTAAATAGACAAGATCTTGTTGATATAACTATAAAATATTTTCATGCATCAGCTAGAACTTGAGTTGAGCTAATCATGGGCCTAAGATCAAAGGTAGAGATATCATTGAGCTCCCCAAGCACAAACAGTTGCATCTTGGGCTAGAACACGAAACAAAATAGCCAGTGGATTCTTTATGCTTTCAAAGCAGAAATAACGTGGAAAATATGTTTATTTTTTTTCTCATAAAAGGTTAATACTGAAAAATCTGAGGGTTAGCTGACTAATTCATCAGTTGAACAGGTCCATCAGAGGTTAGGATTACTGGAATATAGGAAAATGATGCTCTTCACAAGCAACCTTAGACGTATATCTTCTTTAAAAGCATTGTCTGCATCATCAACAGTGGTAACCAGGAATGGCAACTTAGATCCCACAGCATTCAAGGCTCGAACATGTTCAGCAGCAACCTGGCACACATTCAAATTTATGTGAAAATAGAGCAGTGGAAACACAATGTGATTGTAACTGCAATGTCGACAGGGGATGTCCTGTGATATGACATATAACCTGTTTTTCTCGCCCTCCGATTTAAATTTTATCATCACTTTTCTGTCTGGAAATTTTCATTTTTTACTCATTAGTCATTTGAGCAATATTTCTACTCCGCAAATTTTTCACTTGTTTTTTCTTTTTTCATTTGAGTGTGAATTTGATATTGCATTCCTGACAAAGTTAAAAATCAAATCATTGTTGTTCAGTAACATGGACCAGCAGCCCACAAGTTAGGTGCTAATCTTGATGCTGCCTAGTGTACCCAAAGCAAATGAAGTGTAGGTATCATCCACGAGGACATGGTTTTCATGTGTAATAAATGTGAACTCACGACGACAATTGTTCTAGCAGATCCATTTTTTATCTATTTTTACCTTTCCAGTACTACACTTTAAAAAACCCAAGTGCTTCTAACTTGAATCCAATGAAACCTTTAGGAAAACACACACAAAATATAGATCAGGCATACCAAGTGTTGTGCCTCGATATTCAGGTTATCAATGTTATGGTGGACCATCCAATTTACTAGATAATGAACAACATGAATACAATTCTTAGCATCTTCGGTTTAGGATCCATACAGTAACAGTACCGTGGAGTGGAGAATGGGCTCCGAAATCTAATTCTAGCCCGTCGAATTTTCTCAGCTCCAAAGCCACTACTCTTGATCTCCCAGTTTCATTGTAACATAATAAAGGCACGGTATGATGCTATTCCGGTTGAATTTAGTGTGGAACTTCATTATTATCATGCCAAATAACCCTTTATTGAATCGGCTAGGTTCAAGATTGATGTTATGAATAATATTGGTAGGCCCGATACATTAAAACAAAGATCATGCTGGAGGAAAGAGCTTTGGTACCCACCTCAATCATGCCGGTCTTCATTTTTTTATTTAATGATTCAATTGGTCGAGGCCGAACAAGACCTTCGACGGCAACCACGTACTCAAGCCTCAACTCCTTCATGGTGGAATATGCATCAGGGAACTCATCCAAAAGGGCTGTGACCTGGAATAAACTAAAGTGAGTAAATAAATTAAAGCAATAGCGCTCAAGAGGGCAGGCATTATGTGTGAGTGTAATCAAGTCAAACCAAATCGATACAATGCATTGCTTGAGCTCAAGCTGGATGCAAAAATTCAACGTTCAATATTCAGCTAGAGCTTGATCCAATAGTAATTTGCAAGCTCAATCTCAGCTATATTTTTAAATTGAAGAACTCGAACTCGCTTGGTTAAGTTTGATTGAAGATGTAATAAAAGATAAAAGTAAACAAGGTTACAATCATATAACAAAAAGTACATATGATGATATTAAATATTTAAATAATAAATAAATATAAACAATGATTTCTATATTAAAATGTCAATTGCTTGAATAACCTCGCAAGTTACACAATCAAATTGTTTTAATCATTGGATTTAACTCGATGTTTCTCAAGTAACTTGAATTCAAACTCAAGTCAACAAAAATTGAGCCAAGTTTGAATATTTTTCTAGCCTGGCTTGAGTATACTGTGAGTCTATCGTTTGCGGGACTAGTGTGCACCGCGACAAGGCAAGCAAAATCACCAATCTAAAACCTTAAGTCAATCCCAGAGTTGGTGGCATCAATCATAGAAAGTTAACATTTAAATTCCTAGACAAAATCATTAAGGAGAATGAACAAAAAGTGCTTTCAATGAGGTTGGCTGGTAGGATCCGGGACCTCCCGGGTGAGTGGAAGGTGTATTCTAGGAGAGGCAAGGTGGCCCAGCCAGAGGAAGAACCAACTGCTAGGCCAGGTAGGCCAAAAGAAACAGATTAACAAAGTTAGCAAATTGGGGGGAGGGACCGTGGGGTCACTTGCTAACACGTGGGAGGAGAGGTAGTGGAGGAATCTCCAGGTTGTTGAGCCACTAGGCTGTTAGGAGTCTGTTATAAGGGAGGTAGTGTAGGCTTGGGCAGGACTTCCCCTGGAGGGGAACCTGTAATTCCTTTCTGTTTGTCCCCTTTCCCTGTTGTACTTCCATTTTCTCCTCCATTAATACATTTTCCAGTCCTCTGTTCGTAACACTTGGTCTGACCTGCCCTGTTTCTCCATGGAGACGAGAAACCAATCCCGCTTGGACAGCATCGACCAGCACATCGAGTCGGTTGCCTCCTCCATTGCCGCCCTCACCACCACAGTTGGCGAGCTCCAGCAGGGACTGCAGGACCTCCGCCAAAACCAACGCCGCTGGGAACTAGAATTTGCCGAACAAACTGAGTTTCGAAAAATGATGTTGTGCAATTCTGAGAAGCAACCTCAACAGCCCGATCCCCGACCCCCGGATCCTTCATCCCACTCTGGTATCTCTTAGGGGTGTAATTTCGGCCCGGCCCAGCCCCGCCCGGACCGGACAGGGTCAGGCCGGGCCGGGCCTGCCATGCAATGATTTGGGCCGCTGACCACTATTCGGGCCGGTCCGGGCCGGCCCGAACAACCCCATGAGGCGGCCCGAGCCCGGCCTCGGGCCGGCCCAAACCATCAGGTCGGGCCAGGCTTTTGCGGGCCGGGCCGGGCTTTTTCGAGCCGGGTCATGGTGGGTTTTTATTATTTTCAAAATAATTGTCTCTTTTAAATTGTTTTTATTTAAACATTTTTTTAACATTTATTTAAAGTGTTTCTTTACATTTATTTTTAAATGCATGTTTTTTTAAAACGTTTATTTTATTTTTTATTAACATTTTACAATGGGTGGATATGTTTTTTTGTCTAAATAGATTTATATATTGTGAATATATATATATATATTGTGAATATATATATATATATTGTGAATATATATATATATATATATTATTTGCAAATTGTAAAAAAAATAATGAGGGGTGCGCAGCTGCCGTGGGTGAGTTTAAAGCTTTATCATTTAAACGTTTTTCTAACATTTTTTTAAAACATTTTTTACATTTATTTTTTTAACTTATTTATAATTTTTTAAGCGTTAATATTTTTTATTTAAACATTTTTATTTAAACCATTTTTTAATATCTGTTTAAAACGTTTTTTTACATTTATTTTTAGACGTTTAATTTAAAACGTTTTTTTGAATGCATATTTTTTACATGTATTTGTTTAAACATTTAACACATTTTATGTAAAAACATTTTACAATAGGTGGATATATATGTTATTTTTTTCTAAATAGATTTATATATGTCTGTGAATTTATATATATTATGTACAAATTAAAAAAAAAATTAATGAGTTATTGGAGGGTGCGCAGCAGTGGGTGGTGGGTTTAAAGTGTTGTTATTTAAACGTTTTTTTATCATTTATTTAAAACATTTTTTTACATTTATTTTTTTAACTTATTTATGAAAAGTATTTTTAAGCGTTTGTTTAATTTAACACATTTTTTAATTTTTTTGCAAGGCAGGCCCGACCCTGCCCTATCTAGACTTAAATTACACCCTTAGTGGGTGCGCAGCAGTGGGTGAGTTAATTTTTTTCTAAATAGATTTATATATGTATATATAGTATATAAAATATATGCAAGTTTTATCATATTTTAAAAAAATTAATGAGGTTGGAGGTGTGCGAATATTATTTGGTGAGTAGTTATTTTTTTGTTAATATATAATAAGTTATTATATATATATATATAATTTGAGAGAATTGTAAAAAAAATAATTAGGGGTTGGGAGGTGCGCTGCAGTGGGCGGGTTAATTTTTTTTCTAAATAAATTTATATATAATATATGCAAGTTGCAACATATTTAAAAAATAATAATGAGGTTGGGGGACGTGCACGAACATCATTAGGTGAGTGTGTTATTTTTTTTGTTAATATAAAATAAGTTATTATACAATATTAAATCATTGACACACATATATATTATTAATGGATTTTTAAAAGCCACACTTAATTGATATATATCATTAATAGTTTTATATATAATATTAATGGCTTTGTTTACATATATATATATATATATATTATTCGTAGATTTGTTTTTATATATACATATATATAATATGCAAGTTTCATCATATTTAAAAAAAAATAGTGAAGTTGGGGGTGTGCGTAAATATCATTGGGTGGGTGTTATTTTTTTTATTAATATATAATAAGTTATTATATATATATAATGTTAAATGATTGATATATATATATATATAATGAGAAAATTATAAAAATAATAATCAGAGGTTGGGGGGTGCGTTGTAGTGGGTGAGTTAATTTTTTTTCTAAATACATTTATATATGTATAGTATATATAATATATGCATGTTGCAACATACTTAAAAAAATTAATGAAGTTGAGGGACTTGCACGAACATCATTAGGTGGGTGTTATTTTTTTATTAAAATACAACAAGTTGTTATATATATATAATATTAAATAATTGATATATATATATATATATATTAATAGCTTTGTTTATATATATATTATATTAAATCAGATATATATACATATACATATACATATACATATACATATACATATACATATACATATACATATACATATACATATACATATACATATACATATATATATACGTATATATTATTAATGGATTTTTAAAAACCACACTTAATTGATATATATTATTAATGGCTTTGTTTATATATATACACTATTATATATATAATTATATATCGTTGTATATATATATTTATACACACATTATAATTATATATAATAATAATTATATGTATATATATAATATTATTTTTTGTTAATATATAATGATATATGCACATATATATAGAAATATAAATATATACACACATATATAGATAAATATATATGTATACATATACATGTATCTATATATAGGTATATATATGTATGTATGTATGTATGTATATATACAGATATATATGTATATCTGTACATATTTATATATATATATATATATATATATATATATAGGCCTGTGATTATTTAACAGGCGCAGCCTTGGGAGCTCGAGGTAGGGGGATCGAATCCCCCTACCCGCAATTTCCCCGTTAAATTTTTTACAGCGGGCTGGGCTTCGCGCGGGCCAGCGGGCCGGGCTTTTTCGGGCCGGGTCGGCCCGGCCCGCGGGTCTTCTTGGAAAGGCCCAAGCCCGACCCGCTGAACCTACGGCCCGAGCCCGGCCTGGCCCGATGCGAGCTTTGTCGGGCCGGGCCGCTCGAGCTTTCGGGCCGGGTCTATCGGGCTTTCGGGCCGCCGGGCCAAAATTACACCCTTAGTATCTCTGGCCACCCACCTCTGTTTGTTCCACCTTCTGGTATGGCTAACCCTCATGACCTCTCTCCCCTTCCCCGCCGTGTCGAGCTTCCCCTGTTTGATGGTTCGGACCCTCGCAGCTGGCTCTCCAGGCGGAACTCTACTTCAGAATTCATCAAACACCAGAACCATTCTGGCTCCAGCTTGCCCAAGTCAGCATGGAGGGCACAACCATCGATTGGTTCCCCATTCTTACAGAGGTTTGCCCAGACTTACCATGGTTTGTTTTCAAACATGAACTACTCGAACGTTTTAGTGGCCTTGACATCCAAAACCCCTATGAGGAATTAGCGGCCCTCCATCAACAGGGCTCTGTTCAGGATTACATTGAACATTATGAATATCTTGCCTCCTTGCTGCCACATCTTCCGAAACCACAATACTTGGGTTATTTTTTAAATGGTCTGCAGAAAGATATCCGCTCTTGGGAGCGCATTCATAACCCGGATATACGCCTCCAGGCCATGCGTCTAGCACGCAATATTGAGTTAGCCCTCTGCCACGGATCTGCAGGTTCTTCCAAGGCAGCTCCCCGACAGCCTCCAGCAAATCGCAATGCTACTGCTTGGTTTCCTCTGTCTCGCTCTTTGCCCCCTCCTCCACCTGCAGGTCGGTCGTTCCCTCGCCCATAAAAAGCTACTCTGGGGCTATCAGGAGAGCCACCCCGTTTCACCCAACCTACTGGCCGCGGTGTTCGTCACCTCACTTCTCAATAATGGGATGACCGCCGCAAGAAGGGGCTCTGTTTTCGGTGTGGGTTACCTTACTCACCCACACACCGCTGCTCGGACCCAAAGTTACAGGTTCTCATTTTGGGGGAAGGTGACACAGACAGTGCCGACACGTTGCTTCCCTCCGAGCTTTCTCCTGACCCTCCCCCAGGACCTAACGTTCCGTGCCACCTGCTGGAATTTCAGTACCTGAATTTAGGTGGATCCCCCTCCCGTTGTTCCCCGCACGCCACCTCTTCTCTCAAAATCGAAGGATCATTAATGGGGCTTCTTGTTTTACTGCTGGTCGACAGTGGCGCATCTCATAATTTCATCTCCCCACTTTTAATCCGTCTACTTGCTTTTGAAGTGCAGTCCACTCCAGCACTTCATATTAAACAGGGCGATGACCATCACACCTGGTCCTTGGGCCACTGCCGTCAATTACCTTTGCTTATCGGCAGTTACAATTGTCACCTCGATTTCCATGTCCTTGACATTGGCAGTTTGGATATCATTTTAGGGGTTGCATGGCTCCACACTCTAGGGGAGATCCAGCTAAATTGGCACACTATGACGATGAAATTTTCAGTCGCCCATCACACCTACTGCTTGCAGGGAGCCTCACCGTGCACGCAGACCGCAGTTTCCTTACTGGGACAGGCCAAACGCTCACCAGAATCCAGCCATCTTCAGGTACTGCTGGGGGCAAACCTCTTTGGCATCCCTCAGATTTATCCGCTCCATTCAAGCTATGCACAACAGTTTAACTACTCAATTTGCACTGGTTTTCACGGAGTCCCCTAGCCTTCCGCCAAAAAGACCTTAGGATCATGTTATTCGGCTATTACCCGCCACGGCCACGGCCCCGTGGTTGTCCGTCCCTACCGGTACCCCTATGTTCAGAAAAATGAAATCGAGCAGCAGGTTCATAATCTTCTGCTGACCGGCCTCATTCGGCCTAGCCTTAGTGCCTACTCCAGCCCGGTATTACTAGTCAAGAAGAAGGACAGCTCTTGGCGTATGTGCGTTGACTATCGCACTCTCAACAAAGCTACCATCCCCGACAAGCTCCCCATTCCCCTGATGGAAGAATTACCCGATGAGCTCCACGGCGCCACTTGTTTCTCTAAACTTGATCTCAAGTCGAGGTATCACTAGATTCGTATGCACGAGACCGATATTGACAAAACAACTTTTCGGACTCATCACGGGCATTATGAGTATTTAGTAATGTCGTTTGGCCTTACTAATGTTCCCTCAACTTTTCAGGCCACTATGAATGTCTTATTTCAACCCCTACTCCATAAGTTTGTGCTAATATTTTTTGATGATATTTTGGTCTACAGCCACAGTTGGACACTCCACCAAGAACATCTTGTTGTTGTCCTCCAAATTTTACTCGACAATACATTCTTCCTCAACTCCAAGAAATGCCAATTTTTCCAGCAGCAGCTCGAGTATTTGGGTCATATTATCTCCGGCCAAGGCGTCGCTATGGATCCAGCCAAAGTCCAGGTTGTACTTGATTGGCCTCAGCCGACTACTGTCTGAGGAGTCCGCAGTTTTCTTGGTTTAACCGGCTATTATCGCCGTTTTATCCCAAATTATGGCGCCATTCCTCAACCCCTCACAGCCCTCACCAAGAAAGATGGGTTTCACTGGCCTCCTGCGGCGCAACAAGCTTTTAGCCACTTACAACAGCTTGTCACCCAAACCCCTCTTCTCCTTCTTATGGATTTTTCTTCATTTTTTGAGCTGGAATGTGACGCGTCTAGCCGCGGCATTGGCGCTATCCTTATGCAGCATCAGTAGCTGATTGCCTATTTTAGTAAGGCTCTATCCCCTCGAACGTTGGCGAAATCCACCTATGAGAAGAAACTGATGGCTCTTGTCCTTGCCATCCAACATTGGCGCCCCTACCTTTTGGGTCGCCCTTTTGTGGTTTATTCCGACCAACGTAGCCTCAAGTTTCTTCTCCAGCAACGCATTACAACGGCTGATCAACAGTGCTGGCTTGCTAAACTTTTGGGGTACCACTTTGAAATTAAATACAAACCAGATCGGATAAATTCTGCTACTGACGCCTTATCCCGTTGTCACCATTCTACTGCTTTGGTTTTTATTCAGTTAGTTCCTCAATGGGCAGACGGCCACGACCTGCTCAAAGACGTTGATGCCGATTCCCACCTCCAAAGCATAATCCACACCCTCCGGGACAACCGTCCCTCCTATCCAGGCTACCATCCTCGGCAGGGACCAACGTAGCCTCAAGTTTCTTCTCCAGCAGCGCATTACAACTGCTGATCAATAGTGCTGGCTTGCTAAACTTTTGGGGTACCACTTTGAAATTAAATACAAACCGGGTCAGATAAATTATGCTGCTGACGCCTTATCTCGTTGTCACGATTCTGCTGCTTTGGTTTTTATTCAGTCAGTTCCTCAATGGGCAGACGGCCGCGACCTGCTCAAAGACGTTGATGTTGATTCCCACCTCCAAAGCATAATCCACACCCTCCGGGACAATCGTCCCTCCTATCCAGGCTACCATCCTCGGCAGGGACCAACGTAGCCTCAAGTTTCTTCTCCAGCAGTGCATTACAACTGTTGATCAATAGTGCTGGCTTGCTAAACTTTTGGGGTACCACTTTGAAATTAAATACAAACCGGGTCGGATAAATTATGTTGCTGACGCCTTATCTCGTTGTCACGATTCTGCTGCTTTGGTTTTTATTCAGTCAGTTCCTCAATGGGCAGACGGTCGCGACCTGCTCAAAGACGTTGATGTTGATTCCCACCTCCAAAGCATAATCCACACCCTCCGGGACAATCGTCCCTCCTATCCAGGCTACCATCCTCGGCAGGGACCAACGTAGCCTCAAGTTTCTTCTCCAGCAGCGCATTACAACTGCTGATCAATAGTGCTGGCTTGCTAAACTTTTGGGGTACCACTTTGAAATTAAATACAAACCAGGTCAGATAAATTATGCTGTTGACGCCTTATCTCGTTGTCACGATTGTGCTGCTTTGGTTTTTATTCAGTCAGTTCCTCAATGGGCAGACGGCCGCGACCTGCTCAAAGACGTTGATGTTGATTCCCACCTCCAAAGCATAATCCACACCCTCCGGGACAACCGTCCCTCCTATCCAGGCTACCATCCTCGACAGGGCATTTTATTCTACAAAAACTGTCTTGTTCTTTCAGCCTCTTCTCCTTGGATACCGACACTTTTAGCTGAACACCATTCCTCCTCGAAAGGGGGCCATTCTGGTTTTTGTTGCACTTATCGCCGCCTCGCTGCTACCCTTTACTAGTCGGGTATGAAGGCTGTTGTCCAGAATTTTGTCCGCCAATGTTCGGTTTGTCAAAGGAACAAATACTCCACCCTATCCTCAGCCGGGTTGCTCCAACCTTTGAATACTCCGACGGCCATTTGGGAGGATCTCTCTATGGATTTTATTACCGGGCTCCCTAAATCTGGTGGTTTTAATGTTATTTTCGTAGTGGTGGATCGCCTCTCCAAATATGCTCATTTCCTCTTACTAAAACACCCCTATACGGCCACCTGCGTAGCAGAAATTTTTTTCAAGGAAGTTGTCTGGTTACATGGGTTGCCAACTTCAATCGTCAGTGACCGGGACCTGGTTTTCCTCAACCATTTTTGGAGAGAACTGTTCTGCCTCCATGGCACTAAGTTGCAGTTTAGTTCAGCATATCACCCGCAAACGGATGGCCAGACTGAGGTACTCAACCGTTGCCTTCAAACTTATCTTTGCTGCTTCGCTGGGGAGCAGCCAAAACATTGGTCTTATTGGATTCCATGGGCTGAACTATCCTACAATACCTCGTGGCACTCGGCAATCAAAACCACACCTTTCGAGGTCGTCTACGGGCGTAAACCTCCTGCCCTCACCCGCTTCCTTCCTTCTGAAATCCGGGTGGCAGCAGTCGCTTCGGCGTTGACGGACCGAGATGAGGCCTTACTTCAAATCAAACACCATCTCCACCGGGCTCAGGACATTATGCGCCTTCAAGCCAACCACCACCGTCGCTCTGTGACTTTTGCAGTTGGCGACCAGGTCTATGTCAAACTTAGACCCCACCGGCAGCACTACCTTGCTCGACGGATCTCTCAAAAATTGTCTCCCCGGTTTTATGGACCTTTCAAGATACTCCGCCAGATTGGCCCGGTTGCTTATCAATTGGAGTTACCCCCCACAGCCCACATTCACGATGTTTTTCATGTCTCCCAGCTCAAAGCCGCTGTCAGCTCCCAAACTACCTCACCTTCATTTCCCTCGGACTTGGCTGGTGATGATGTTTCCCAGCCAGCGCCTGTTGCCATCCTGTCCCACCACTATCACCTCCAGGATGACATTTTTCAGCCACAATATTTGATCCACTGGACAGGCCAACCTAGTGCTGACGCAACTTGGGAGGATGATTTTGTCCTCCGCAATCAATTTCCCACATTCAGTCTTGAGGACAAGACTGATTCTCAGACAGTGGGCAGTGGTAGGATCCGGGACCTCCCGGGTGAACCAACTGCTAGGTCAGGTGGGTTAGGAGAAACAGATTAACAAAGTTAACAAACTGGGGGACCAGTGGGGTCACTTGCTGACACGTGGGAGGAGAGGTAGTGGAGAAATCTCCAGGTTGTTGAGCCACTAGGCTGTTAGGAGTCTGTTATAAGGGGGGACGTGGGAGAGTGGGGGCATTCCCTTTTCTGTTATAGAAGGCATCGGCTGTAGGCTTGGGCAGGACTTCCCCAGGAGGGGAACCTGTAATTCCTCTCTGTTTGTCCCCTTTCCCTGCTGTACTTCCATTTTCTCCTCCATTAATACATTTTCCAGTCCTCTGTTCGTAACATTGGCATAGCCATTTCATAACAATAATCAAGATATTGGCCTTTGAATGGCATTTACGTGTTGAAGGTCAAATGTTACATTAATATCGTAAATTTTGGGTTGTGGATGAACATTTACCGAGCGAAATAGGAAACAGCTGGCACTCGGATAATTCAGTATTCAGGAGCTGCATGTTATCAAAATAAAAATTCAGGAGTTGCTTACAAAACCTCCGAAAACTCCTAGAGTAGCAACAACCTGAATGATGCCAGTGTGATCTCGAAGATTGAGAAAGGTAAGCCCGCCATGAACTCGATGAAGCGCAACCCACCCACAGAGCCTAACCCTTGAACCAACATCATTCGCGGTCAATTCCCCGCAATAGCCAGTTCTGTTAATCCACTGAAGAGAGTTCTCGACTGGTGTAGGCAGATTAGAGTCTGGGATCGGGATTTCGTTGGGAAAAGGTGGGTTGGCGGAAGCAGAGAAGGAGGCGCTGTTCGGGAGTGCTTTCGACGCATTAAAAAACCGGGAGCAGTGCTGGTGGAGGAAAGTCGGGGGATGTCGGGAACAGATGAAAAGGGGTGGGATGGCTCCGGTAACGACGGACAAGGCGCCGGGAAAGCAGCCTGACATTGAAACTCGCGGGTTTATCGAGAAGTGGCGTGTGATTCGAGCGGCGAAAATTATCGTCTCATGTTGCCGTTCCAACCTGAGGGTCAGGTCCGCGGGATTGATTCCCCGTGTCCAAAAAATGACGTGGCAGAGATCAAAATTTTAAATAATATTGATTTTTAAAAAATTAATTAATTTATTTGAATTGAGTGGACTTAAATACCCTTCAATGTTGGTGGGATCCAATTACAAAAAAAAACTCAAACTTAAAAACATTAAATTAAAACAAATTATATAATAATAATTCATTAATATTAAATACAATTGAAAATATAAAAGAATAATAAATATATAATAATAGTAAATAAAATTAAAAGTATAATAATAATTAATAATTTTTTATGTTTATAAATATATAATAACTACTCATAATTAATATTTTTTTTATGTTTATAAATATATAACAATAATTAATAATTTGTTTTATGTTTATAACAATAATAAATAACAATAATTAATAATTTGTTTTATGTTTATAAATATATAACAATAATTAATAATATGTTTTATGTTTATAAATATATAATTACTCGTTATTTTTTTAACTATATACATTTTTTATATTTATTCACTCTAAATTTGTCGGTGGCAATTTGCATTGAAATTTTACATTGTTTTTTATATATTAATATATTATGTATGCATACACCAAATTTGTATTAAAAATTCCGACTCAAAAAAATCATTATAATATGAAATATATTATGTATGGAAATAAACTCTAAAAAATTCCGGTGAAAGTTTTCCTATGAAATTTTCAGTGGAAATTCCCACTGGAATTTGCATTGTTTATTTATGAATTGATATACTCTCACTTCTAATTTAAGTGAAAATCCAAATAGAAATTTTAAGATGAAAATTTTCTTTTCAAATTTCCACTGTAATTTTCCAGTGCAAATTTGCATTGTTTATTTATGTATTAATATATTTTCAATTGAAATTTAAGTGGAATTTCAAATTGAAAATTTGTGATGAAAATTTTCATCCTATGATACTACGAAATGAAGTCACGCTCAAATAAATGTAAAATCTATCATCAATATAATCAGCATGCTATGAATAACTTACACCAAAAATAGATCATACCTAGAATGCAGTTGTCGCAACAAACATAGATTTCACTGATTACTTTCAACTTTTAATGTCAGTCTCCAACTGAGAATTTTCAGTGGGATTGTCTGACTTTCTTGTGTAAATTTGTACTTAAAATTATATTGTATATTTATATTTGTATATATACATATGTATATATGTATACATACATGCATTAAAATTTTATACTATAAATTTGGTCTAAAATTTTTTAGCATAGATTTATATTAGTGGGGATTTATAGTGTAAATGTAAAACAAAAAAATTCAATGCAAATTTACATTGATGTTTGTATATACGTACTGAAAATTTCCAGTGTAAATTTGCACTTGAAGTTTATAATTGAATATTACCATGTTTATTTGTATTTGTATATTTGTTATTGTGTTTTTTGTTTTTATTGAAAATTTCTATCATACATTGAAATTGTATTGGAAATTTCAGTGCAAATTTGCACTATGAATTTTAAAAGAAATTATACTGGAAGATATACAGTGAAATTTTCCACTGAAAATTTGAATGGAAATTGGCAATAAAAGTTTCTAGTGGAAATTTGTTGAAATTTACGCTAAAAGTTTTTAGTGTAAATTTCCAATGCAAATTTCCGATCAGAAATTATATTTTTTATTTATGTATTAATATATATTCATTGTAGTTTAATGTATAAATTTGAACTGCTAGTTGAAGTTTGCACTGAAAATTTCTAGTGGAACTTTGCACTGGAAATTTTCAGGGAATGTTTGCAATGAATATTTTCCTCGGAAATGTCTACTTCAAAGTTTCTATTCACGATTTATGAAGTGTTTATAGACTATTAGCAATCCCTAAATTTTACACGAGAAGTTTTTAATGCAAATTTGGAATGCAAATATTTAGTAAAAAATTGCATTTTTTACATATGTATTAATATATTTTCATTGTAATTTTAAGTGCAAATTTGAAATGTAAATTTCATATGGAAATTTGCATATGAAATTTATGGTGGAAGTTTACATCAGAAATTTCCAGTGGAAATTTACTCAGGAATTTCCAGTGGAAATTTACTCACGAATTTCCAGTGGAAATTTCGACGGGAATTTCCAACAGCGGCAGTGTAAAAAAACTCAAAAAATGCATAATGGAGGCATTTTCGTCCAAAAGCCCAACCTGAGGGTCAAGTTCAAGTGCCCAACCTGAGAAGATTTAAATCCTTCAAGCGAGTCGATCCATTTATACGTCTGCAATGCTTTGATGAGTTGCTAAAAAAAAGACATCGAGTGTTCAATCGTAATTCTGTTGAACGAATCTGTTTATAACCTCCTTGGTTGAAATAAATTTACCGGATAGTCACTTAAAATCGTTTTTACTTCGATGAAAATTATTGGGTAGTTGACCGTTAAAGAAGGGAAGACCATCGAGCGTATGAGGGATGAGACTAATAGTGTGTTGTTATTTTGATTTATAAAAAGAATGAAATTGAAGGACAAAAAATAAAACCACGGTGACAAAATCAATATGTGATTCACATGTGAAATAAAAATACAAGTGGGTGAATAACATCAGAGATTTTATGTGATTCAACCCACTTCCACTTTATACCTGAAAAGAACATCTCACAGTATATGTATTGTGCAGATGAAAAATGAACATGTAACTTTTGGTGTGTGGATCTTGTCGTTGTTGGTGTATGAACTAAATTTGAGGTAGGCGGTTTCGTCTTCAATATGTGTTGTATGAATCATAATTGCTCTTAGTTTATAAATTGTCTTGTAAATAAATTGGCATGATTGATTAATCTATGAGTGTAAATTAATTTTTAAGAAAAGATGTTTTTCCCCGTTTTGTTTATATATAAAAAAGTGTTTTCCAAAGCATCATAGCATGGTTTTACGAGATGGTTTTTAAAGCATGTTTTGATGGAAAAAGGGTTGTTTGGAAATTGGTTATGAAGTATGACAGTCCCTTTGAAATGATTCGAATTGTTGAGCACGTGGGAGTCTTGGATACCTTGGAGGGGGTTTAATAACAGGGCTTGTCCTTGTTTTCGTCGAGGGGGTTCACTCGTAGGTTATTTCTTTGCTCAATAGGCCAAGTGTCTTAGGGATTTGACCATATGACACTATCAGGGGGGTTCACTCATGGGGTGTCCTCTATTTTCACTACTAGAAATATGGGCAGATGCGCTCCTTGAAAGGGGTGACCACCATCAGCGGTCACTGACCCTAAAAAAATACCTACACCCCCTCCCGCACAACCCCCCCCCCTCACGAGTTCGCCTCCGAAAACCCTACCGTCGCAAACCAGCCCTCCCCATCGCGAACCAGAGCCGCCATCGCCGCCCGTCGCAAACCATATCTGGCGCCACACCTGGATTCGCCACGACCGTGACCTCCCATCCACCCACATCGCCTCCCACTCCCCTAACCCTCATTGCACCCGTGCCGCCGCCCCCTCTTTGTCACTGCCCGTGATCTAGGTGTTGTTGCCCCCTCTGCTTATTGTCGTCCCAGATTCGTTGCGGTATGTGAGGTAAACCCTATGATTTTTGATTTGTTTGAAACATCATTTATTTTGATTTTGATAACAACACATTGACCGATGTATTGAAATTGTATTGAAAACAAATAAAAATGGTGAAATTGAAGTTCCCTTGATTTATGTAAAGATTGTATTGTGTTTTTTTGTCAATGTTGTTTGAGGTATGAATTATCTTGTTTCAACATTTAATATGTAATTTCCTACTCATTTCAAGGTATAATACCTGAGCTTCTAGTGAACATCATATTTTGCTCCAAAAAAATTATTGGAATTGTGGTCTTGGCATCTCATCTCGCATCCAACTTCTGCATAGCGCTACCTCTTCTAAAACTAAGTTTATCACATCTTTCGGTAAGCCCGGTGCTTCTGCTTCCAATGCTAACCTTATTTTCTAATATATTACTTTCATCTTGCACAAGTGTAAACTCCCACAACTTGGTGTTCATGCTGCTCAAATTGATACGAAGTTCTGAAAGACTTCAAATACACTCGCACGGATAGAATCTGAATTTTTAGTGTGCTTCATCCGTTACTTTAAGACTTATGATATCCTTTGATATCATACTGGCGTGCAACAAAACCTAAATTTTTTCACTGTGCAAATCTGTACACTCTCCACATATATAAAAACCTTTGATAAAAAACCTTTGTTTTCTCATGTAAACACTACGCAGAGACTTTCCTTCATGCATAACTACTTAGTATCCACTCGCTTAAATTATGGTAATCCTCAAGATGGAATCACAATAGCACTATAATATTTTCTACGTTGAAAAAAAAACAGTGACAGCATCTCCATTTTTACATATTCTGATGCTTTAAAATTCGTTTCAATGGCCACCACCTCAGCCGACTGTGACTACTTCTGGTCACCTTTTACTGAATCAAATAATATTATTAAATACTCAACACTCATTTGATCAACATTATATTTCTCTTAAAAATGTTTTTTATGCACACATGTTTCATAGGAAACAACAATTTCCACTCCATGGTAGAATAAAACTAATTTTAATAACACCACTGCAAATATGGTCTTTATCAGCGCTAAGCGCTGATGAAAGAATATATAATGCGGGGGGGCTTTTAACAACGCTTGACCCCCACTTTTATCAGCGCTAGGCAGAACCCCCGCCCTCTCACAGCACGCTGCCCTTGCCCGCGCACCCCCTTCCCACTTGCCCACGCGCCCTTGCTTTCACCAGAACTCGAACCCGAGACCTCCCCCTTACGCGCCTGCACCTTTACCACTAATCCATTTAGTTTTTTTCTCTATTTAATGGTATATCTACTTATATATATATATAATTATATTTATTTGTAAATTAATATAGATTCATATTAATATAAACATATTTAGTTAAATTAATACACATATATTTATTCATATATTAATATATATATTAATATATTTATTTATTTATTCATATATTAATATATATATATATATATTTATTCGTATATTAATATATATTTATATCTATTTATATATATGTTTTTTAGTTATAATTTTTTATCCGTATACTTATTTGTATATTAATATATATTTATAAGATTAGTTTTAAATACATTTATAAAATATGTTTTTATGTGTGTTTATAAATAAATAAATAAATATATACATACATATATACAACACACACACACACATTTACGAATAAATACATATTTATGTGTATCTAAAAAGCCATAGAATGTTAAAATGATCATAACTTATAATCCAGAAGTCCGTTTCAACTCCACAACCAGTCAAATCGAAGAAAATGAAACAATATTCGATATGATACGTGGTATAGGCCTAACAAACATCCGGATCAGAAGTTATAGTTGTTTGAATATTAAAAAATCGGGGTATCCCGAGTAAAAACTCAGTTTTAGAGGCATTTTGAGCCTTTTTTGGCCTTGAAAAATGTGACAAAAGATTTTCTTGGGTCACTAGCGCGTAGATCTTGTCGCATGGTTTGATTTGATATGCTGTAGAGCTCAAACGGATACCCGAATCAAAAGTTATGACCGTTTGAAGTTTGAGTTACATTTTCAACTTATTTTAGACATTTTATTAATTTTTTTGATTTTTTGTGTCTTCAAATTGTTATTAAATGATTATTAGTCGATGATAATTAAAAAATTATTAATTAATAATATTTTTTAAAATATTTTAAAGTCATTTTCACTAATTTTATTATATATTAAATGTAATAGTCTCTTTATACTCATCTAAAACATATTTTAAAAATATATATTATATTTATATCAATATAAATATACTTATATATCAATATATTACTTTTAATGAAAAATTATTATTTTTTGAAATATACACTTTATTGGTGCTAGGAAAAAGCGCTGATAAAGCCCCCCTTTATTAGCGCTATTAAAAAAAGCGCTGATAAAAGGGTCCCTTTTAACAGCGCTAAAAAAAGTGCTGATAAAGGATCACTTTTAACAATGTTTTTTTAACGCTGTTAAAAGTTCCCTTTATCAGCGCTTTTTTTAGTGCAGATAAAGGCACCCCATTTATCAGTGTTTTTCTTAGCGCTGATAAAGGGTGACGCTACGAAAACCTAGTTTTGTGGTAGTGTAATTTATACGGGTTAGGAAAAGTGGAAATACAATGAAAATACACACACATGCACCCATGGAAAATCGAACCTATAACCTCTTAGATGGCCAGTCAATGATACAAAATTCTAATAACAATGACAATGATAATATTATTATTTATCAAAATTGATAACAAATATATTCAAAACACATTTTGATGCAACGACCGAGGATTCTATAAATGAAATTTCTCTTATTATGTTTATTTCACATAGTATAAATCACATAAATTCACTTAGAAAACATAATAAAAACCTTATAAATGAAGAATGGATAGAATAAGAGGTATTTTTAGAAGTTAAGAAACCTACATTGATAAAATAATAACTTGACCTTAGGAATAGTTTTTTAACCCTTATGAATAGTAAATCAACCGAATGAATAATAACCTCACACATGTTTGTATAAATAAAATTTAGACATATTATAAATGAAAGCATGATATAATTATATAATAGTATAAGTAAGTGAATATTTTAAAAATTACTAATTACGTGTTGGTATTTTTCTGAGTCATAAATATTTAATTACAATTTTATAATTAATAAAACGATTTAAAAGAAAATTCATTTTCATAAAATGTATTCATAAATCAATATTTTGTTGTCTTATGATTTTTGGATAATTTAATGAGACCTTAGTTGATATAATGGCCCGGACCTCTCTGGCCCATTCCTTTGTCAAAAAGAGGGTCATGAAGTGTTCTGGAGGGTAAAATGGAATTTTCCCACACTTTTTAGAATTTTGAAACTACACGCCGTGTAGTGTGAGTACACGCCATGTACCCCCTCTCCGGGTATACCCCGTGTTGAAGGTCGTGTCCTTACCGTGTGAAATAAGTGGGTACACGCCGTGTACCCCATACTACACGCCGTGTAGTCCCTCCCCGCGTACGCGTTACCCTCAAACCATGTGTTGACCAGTCAACGGCCGTGTGCCGTGTTGGAGTCGTTTCCTTGCCGTGTGAAATAAATGGGTACACGCCATGTACCCCATACTACACGCCGTGTAGTCCCTCCCTGCGTACGCGTTACCCTCAAACCGTGTGTTGACCAGTCAACGACTGCGTGCTGCGTTGAAGGTCGTGTTGGAAGCCGCGTGGTGACCGTGTGAAATGGCTGAGTACACGCCGTGTACCATAAAGTACATGCCCTGTAATTTTGTTTTTATCGCCTATAAAAGGAGGGGTCCCCTCCTCCTTTTCAACTCACTCCTCTCCTCTCCATTCCTCGAGCAGAGCTCTCCTAAGAGACTCGAAGGCTCCTTTCATCCATAACTTCTTCGTCCGAGCTCCGATTTACGATCCGTCAGTGACCACGGGATTGTAACGACGAGGCAGAACTTATGAGATTGGATTTGTTGCTTTCCTTTCAGCTTTTCCTTCCCAGATTCCACCCGAGGAGGTTTTGCTGGGTTTTTCCAGAAGCGACGGACGCCGACGGACGTCTTCTAAAGTTGATCAGGGGGAGCGTTGTTATCAGAACCTGTTGAGGTAGGGATATTACCTTCGTCTCTCTAATTTGTGCAACATGCGGGGTGGGTGTCCTCTTGTTTACATGAAACACTTTTGAACCGGTTTAATGAAGATAATAACTGGCTTATATAACGGGGTTGGGAAGTTTGTGATTACTGTTACATTATTTTATATCATGTGATATTCTGTTGTGAATTGAATAGGCTTATGCCTACTGAAAATCATGGTCGTTGGGGGCCTTTGCTTGCGCAATTAAATGTTACCCTATCTTTCTAGACCGTTTATGGATGGAAACTTTATAGAATGTGGAAATTGGTTAATCACATAAAGTTGGCTGATTAAATGAAAATCTGGAACCCTTGTGTGATCACCCCAGTTGAACAAAACTGAAATAATAAACATGTGGGTGCTGTTTGGGGTTAATTTATGTGAAGGGGTGTTTTTGTGGGTTGTTGTGGATCGGGTGAGCAGCGGGGCTGTGGTTGGCTTGGTTGTGGGTTGGTGTGAATGCTATGTTAGTGATGGGCAGCGGGGCAACGATAAATGGTATCAATGGGTGATGATGTACAGTGTGGTTGTGATTATGGTGGTTGGCAGCGGGGCTGCAGGGTTGGGTTTGAATGTGAACGAACTATGGGTTGTGAATAATAAATAAAATGTGGAAGAGTTAATGAATGGTGGGGCTTGGTAATGGAACAAAAATAATAATCAATGGGGTTGGTTGGTCAATAAGAAGGGACTTGTTGTGTTGCTTGTGTTTTCCTAACTTGATTTGTGGATGGAAGGGATATGTTTTATGAACGATTGATATGGTTGGTTGCGGTTGATTTCCCAGTAGTTAAGGAACTAATAAACTGATTCTGTTGAAACATGAAAACCTAAATGGGGTTGGGGTTGTTTGTGGTATGCATGCTTCGTAGTAGCAGTGCCGAGGCACGTGCTTAGTTCTCTGTTTAGAAGCCATAGGTTGGGCTGAGTGTTTGGTATATATATATATATCTGTATCTTTTTGTTTTGTCTCACCCCACCCATGTTGAGTACTTAGTATCGAACACTCCCATTTCATGGGAGAGGGTGTTTTCCCTATAGTTACTAGCTCCTTCCTGCTCCTTCTTCCATAGGCTCTGATGACTTGAGGCGACCTTACACCCAAGAATCTTCGGGTAGGTTTCGATTGGGGTGGTTTTAGCCCAAGACTCTTCGGGCAGGTTTTACTATTTTTCAAGAATCTTCGGGATGAGACCCAGGTGTGTGCGGGTGGGATACGTGGTTGTGAGGCCCAGATGTGTACGGACAGGATACGTGGTTGTGAGGCCCAGGTGTGTGCGGGCGGGATGTGTGGTTGTGAGACCCAGGTGTGTGCGGGTGGGGTATGTGGTTCTTGAGGCCCAGGTGTGTGCGGGCGGGAAGGGTGTGGTAGCGTCAGGACGTTCGCCGTTAGGAAGAGCAGCTAACTAATGGGAAATGGTGCGGGGTACCCAATATTCTTGTTCTTATATACTATTACTACTTGTTGTTTTGTGTTTTGGTGAGCGTGGATGGTGAGGTTGGGTGGATAGAATTCCTTGATAGGTTTTGGTTTCTTCTATTGTTCTCACGGGACATTAGGACGTCTCCCCACTTGTGCATGAGAGCTTTAGGTTTCCCTACTAAGTATACTTGTATGCTCACCCTATGTTTACTTTTAGGTTTCCAGGAGGACTACTAGGGTCGTGCGGGACCCTACTAGTCGGGACAGTTGGAGTTGTTGCAGTTGTTGTACTCTTGTTTCTTTTGGTATTGTACTTTTGAGCTTTCTTATACTTGTACCTTGTTTCAGAACTATTTAAACATGCATGTGGGATTGGTTTGGGTTTATTTACTTGTCTTTCCTTTCTTTTTCTTTTGGTGGTTGACTCATCCTATTTCCCGATATTAAATAGTAAAAAGGGTAATGCCTCCCATATTTGTGAAAACTCATACCCTTGGTGCTAGTCACCACTCCAGGGCCTACTGGAGGCAGGACTCAGGGGTCATTATCTCCCTTCCACCATTTCCAGCTCAGGAGGGGCATCTTTGGTGGGCGGGGGTCGTGACAGTTAATTTTTTAGAATGTTATAAAATCAGTTATAATTTTAAAAACTGTATTTTTCGAGTAAATAATGATTTTAATTAAAAATTATATTTCTCACATTTAGAAAAATATTTTCATAAAATGGAGTTCATTTTTGAATTCTACGCATCGAAAAATGGTTAGGGTGTGTAACGTCCCAACCAGGGTGCCACAGAACGGTGCCCCAAATCGGTTCGCCACATGACCTCAAGCGCGTCTCCCCGTACGTTAGAGGCTGCAGACTAGTAGCGAGGGTCTGGTAAGTCATTAATGGAGAGACTATACCATCATTTATCAGAGTAAAATGCCAAAAAAAATAAATAAACAAAAGCGGAAGCATATATAACCAGAAAAATACTCATGTCACAAGATAACCAAACATGAAATACAATACTCAACTGAAAGAGAAAACATGTTATGCCAATATAAGTGTCAAGTTTCAAATATGCAAATGAAAATAAAGACACTATGGCACCCCAAGCGGGTCTCGAACCATGTCTGGTTCCCTCCTCCAAGCTCCATCCCCAATCAGCCACCTATCCTAGGGCCTTTGCCCTTATCCAGTCCTGCAATAATATAATCTATTCGGGGACTGATTAGGCAACCCAAATAGGGTGTGAGTGCAACTCAGTAGGCCACCACCAATGGTTTCTAAAACCAATCCAGTCAAAAGATAGTTCATGCGGTTCTATAAGGAAATAAGTACAATGCAATAATAAATAGTTTATCACATTTTCATTATTTTTATCTAACTACATTAACTCTAGGGTTCCCAAGGATACCCGTACCTCAATACTAACTTCATCTCGTATCAGAGCCTGAAGTGTTCCCTAGGTAATACCATATCTTAATACTTGCTTCTTGCCAAAGATCGAAGTATTCAAGGTGCTATGATATCTCAGCACCTCATTCAACTCATGCCGGGGTTCGAATATTCTCATGTGAGGCCATAACTCAGAGTGCCGTTATTTCCATTCTTTAATTTCACATTTATAAGACAAATTTACAAAATTACCAATATCACAATCACGCAAGTAAGATGAACATGTTACCATGCTTACCCCTCAATAGAATGACCATGTTACCATTCTCTTTACTTATAAGTATAATGACCATGTTACCATGTATACTTTACATTAGAATGACCATTTTCCCATTCTCTTACTCATAAATATGATTCCCATGTTACCATTTGTACTTCTCAATTTAGAATGACCATATTTTCATTCATAAACACATAATTAATTCACAAATTAATTATCCACATCAATTCCCTTACTAATTCAACAATTAGTTAAATATTTCAAATCCATTAGTTAACACAACAATTAACTAAATGCCTCAATCCCATTAATTAATTCATTAATTAATTAACCAACATCACAACTCATATCCCATAATTAATTTTCCAGAATTAATTATCTCATTCTAAATTTCAACTCTTCATAATTATTCCCACAAATTAATTATCTAGATCATAATATCAAAGCACATAATTAATTCACAATTAATTGTCCCAACTTAGCCAATTCAATATATCATAATTAATTATCTCAATTACAACCCCTATCTCTTATAACCAATTTCTCCAAATTAATTATCTAATAGGACGGTCCCTTAGTCTCATGATTAATTCCTCAATTAATCACCTATTTCTACAAAGCCTCGATAAATCAATCGGTCAATCTAATTAACCCAATTTAAGAAGGATGCTAGCAATTCTACAATTTTACATATACGTATCAAATCCATGACTATGAGAATTATATTTAGACCACCCACCTCTATTCATTGATGGATGTTTTCCCAATGTAAATCCCCAAAATCCGAGCATCACAACGATGTTGATAAAAGTTCTGGATCTAAATCCCTAAACCACAATCAAGATCAAAGGCATCAAGATCTCATCAATCTAGATCTAGATCTACAATCCTAGATATAGATCTCACCTCATAGATTTATACCTGAAGAAACAAAGGATAAACTCTACTAAAAGATCAAGAGAAGAAGAAGAAATTATTGAGATTGGCATCTGGATGAAATCCACTTATCAGGAGAAGAGCGGATCTTCGATTCATGCTTTGAATTTTGAAAAACGGAGGTCGAACGACATTGGAACCCCTCTGGAAAGCTCTGGGATTGTCCAAAATGTGTCAATCCCGAGCCTAGGTCGAAATGGGGGTGTTTAGGGGGTTTTAGTAATTTTTAAAAGCATTTTCGAAAGAAATAAAACCGCGCGCACGGTTTGCCCTGGCGGGGGCGCATAGTGAGGGTAGCTGTGCAAAACTCACTGTCCGGGGTCTCACGGTTACCTGGGTTTAGGTGCACAGTTTTTCAAACCATATGCAAACCATGCACATCCCCCTATCCCTAAAAATTCTTAAAACTCCACCCAAACTCACCCCAAAATATAACTCCAAAGAAAGATACTTAAAAACAACCAAAAGCACCTAGAAATGTGCCCGAGATGACTCTAGATAAGGTTGAGATCTTACAATCTCCTCTCCTTATAACAACTCATACTTGAGCTGGACTTCTTGTTGGAGTTGGTGGCCTAGAACCAACTACTTTTTACTTTATTCATTAATAAAATCCTTATCACATCTTGATTGTTCTTCTGCATGAAAATGCATGTGATAATGTCCTAAGGATAGCTGTTGCATTAAAGGGTCATAGTGGATCCCTGCTATGATGAGAACCCAGAAGTTCCATAACACTGTTCTTGAATATATGTTCTATGGTCAGATGACATTATTTGAGGGACACAAATAATACAGGCCATTAGGGGTGATGGCTCATAAAACTTTGAGGCACCGTCTCATGGTGTGCACCCTTGGTAATATCCAGGAGGATATTATGAGAACGAGACCCGCCGGTAGGAAATCCACATTTCATAGTGTCATTGGATGTTCCTATCTACGGATGTGTGTATTGATCCTTAGACGTTAAGATTATTATTAATTGGTATTACAACTCGCGCACTTAGATGTATTGATGAAAACTGTGACGACACACTGTTCGCAACGAGGTAGGATATGTTGGGTGCATCACGAGTAATACTGCATTAATAGATAATGCGAGAAAGAATTTGTCCCTTCTGTTCCATAATATAAGTAGATATCTCAGGCCCTTTGATGGAATTGATATAGCCTAAATAAATCCATGGCCATGGTAAAGTATGGGTGAGTTCAATTCTAGAAAGTCAAAGAAAGAATAATCGAGCACATGAGTTGATGACACTAGCATGCAATCCACTTGATTAGAGATATCGAGGCAAAGGGATTATATTACACGGTAAGTGTTCGTATGAGGTGACACGCCATTGCAGTGTTAACTTCTTTCTCTATGGGTGCCTTTCCGTGTTGCTAGACGCTAACCTTGGACTTTAGGCAGGCTCCGCCTAATGCCACTGAGAAAGAGACCTAGAGGGTTACACACTAAGTGTGTCCATGTATCTCAGTTAAATATTAATTTAACAAGTTAAATAAATATTATTCCTGACTGTGGTTTAATAATTATTTAAGGATGCCTGATTGCATTTATTTCTACACTAGTTATTCGAGAGAATATATTGTGGGTGAAATAATACATTTATTAGTGAGTAATGTAGTTACATTTATTTAAGAAATAAATAGCCATTACTCAAGGACTAATAAATGTGGTGGAGGAAATAAAGGAAAGTGGAAAATAAAAGTACACACCATGTATATTTAATATACACGCCATGTAGTTTTATGGAAAACAAGTACACGCCGTGTATTAATGATTACGTGGCATGTAGTTTTTCAAATTGGGATTTTGAGGAAATGATATCATTATTATGATATTTATTATAATCAGCATGGGTGCATGTCAAAGAATTAATAATTCAACATGGGGGTTTTCAATAAGATTTAATGAAATAAATAAAACACGTAACATGTTTATTTATTGTCATAAATCTATAACCTCAAACCCGATTATAAATATCCTCACAACCCCAACACTTTTCCATAAGAGAATCATTGTGCACAACAATTCTGAAGAATTCTTTCAAGCCTGAAAGAACTCCTTCCTCCAAGAATGCTCTCAAGACCAAGAGATCAAGGCGATCGAAGGCGGACATCGCAAGAGAAGGTTCTTCCGTGCTAGCACCCGAATATCCCTTCGGCGACGTCCGGAGATACATGGCACACGTGTGGATCAACGCTAGAGGAATCCTACACTTAGATTTTATGACGCAACGACGGATTACCAAATCGTGACCGAACACATCAACGAAGAAAGAATTATACCAAGGTAATTCTTGTGAATTAATTAAATTAATTATAACCAACATATGATGATCCTATCTATATGGTTCCAAGATTCCCTCTTAAGTTTTTTGTTCCTCGTTCTATTCCGAAGATTCAATGTTTTACATCGTGACAGATCTCAGATTGAACGTTGTTTAACGTTAAAATTAAAGTTGGAAAAACCCACCAATGCGCTTCCGCTGTGCCCAACACCAAGGTACAAGTGGTATCAGAGCGATCATAGCATTGATTATAATTATTTAGTTTTTCGTTGATGTTTTACACATTTAATAATTTAGTTGTTTCAATTCAAGTTTAATCGTTCTGGAAATATGAATCTTGAGATCTGTTCCTCCTCCCTCGTTTCTCGTTCACCTCACAGAAATGAATTTTTCTTTTAATTTTGATTAAAATAAAATAGAAGAACTCATCCGGAGGAGCCAAACGTTCCTGGCCGTACAACACGAGAATACACGGCGTGTATTCGGAAGTACACACCGTGTAGTCTAGGTTCATGCATCGGACTGGTCTGCCAAATTAGGCCGTGTATTGATCCTATCTAAGTCATTTATGACACCATGTGTTGACCAGGAACAGGTGACACATGGTTTTCGGATTACACGCCGTGTGGTCCAACAGAACATGGCGTGTAGTCCCTTCGGGTTAGGGTTGGACCGTGTACCCTGTACTCATCTTGCCTGGCTGGAAACCGTGTAACGTGGAAACTACAGGACATGTGTCCCACTGTACACACTGTGTACTCTGAAAATTTTCGAAGTACATTAACACGCCATGTCCCCGGGCATGTACTTCGGATGGACGATGAAGAAAAGTACACACCGTGTAGTCAGAACTACACACCATGTACTCACCCAAATTACGCAGATTTATTAAAATTTATTATTATATTATACAAACCCTGGAGACGTGTACCATAGTGCAGGCATAAATATTAGGCACAACACGTGATAGGTGTTTTATATATATATGTATTTAATTTAACATCTGCGTAATAAATGGGAATTCACCGAGTTTCCTCCAAGGTACAAGTTACGTACAAGGATAATTTTAAATGAATTTATTTGTTTAAAATTATGATGGATGAGAATCTCAAGGAAATTCAGAAAATGATTTAAGATAAAAAGATTGATTAATTAAAAGATAATTAATTGATTCGAGCGTGATTTATCTTAAACAAGAACGATTAAATAATTGAATGCTAGTTTTATTTATGCGTAAATATCATTTCATGTATGGATGATCATGAGCTAGACCGAGACCTTTGTATGTGAATGGTTTCTTTTAATTTATTTATTTAAATTAAATTTGTTGGCCTGCGAGCCATCTCCTCATTAATATGTAGGGCCTGCGCACCCAAGGATTCTTTTATGTAAAACCCCCCTTTTACCCCTCACTTGCATGTGAGATAAATGCATATGTAATGGACGAAGCTCCCAAGATAGTGGAGGCAGCTCAAGTCAGGAGCCAAGGTGAAACCAATCCAAGGAGATACAAAGGTGGACAGGTGGAAAGCTGTAAACAGGAACCCACAAGGTTCAAGGTGTTTCTCCCCTAGGACTTGGGTTAGTTTATCAACCGCTAGATAAACTATCCAATAGAACAAACTCATGATCATACCATTTATTTTATTTTTGTTAGTTGCATGGTTTATTTATTGTGGATGTGTTGTCACAATCACACAATTAATGAATTAAACAAGCATGCAAGATGGAACTAAAATAAAACCGGCTTATGCGTAAATATTATCTTATACATGGTTAATCACTTAAGTATATACCACTTAATATTAATAAGCATGTAATCAAAGATAATAAATTTTAAATTTACGTATAAGGATAAAATCCCTCAAAGAAATATTAAGTCGGTATAGACTTCCATAATCTTGGTTAGAATCGAACCATAGTTCAAAGTGCTTGTCCAACCCTAGTTGGGGTGCTTTCAATTATCAGGGAATTCTAATTCAAGGTTTTGGGTTGACTTGACTTGGTTCGAATCAAGGGTTGTCTGCCACAACAGGACTTGGTGTGACCAAGAGGCAAATGTTGAGGAAATCCAATATAAAAGGATTTCAGGATTGGGGAGTCCACTCAGCGGATCAAGGAGCTGCGAGTTAATGCAGTTGACATTTGGAATGCCTACCTAAAACCCTTCAAGTTGCTTGACCAACCCTAGTTGGGGTAATGCGAAGGTAAATATGTATCCTTACCACTAGAATATTCAGGCAACAGAATATTCCTAAGTCAATGGTGAGGGATATTGGATTTTGATAAAATAGTGGGAGACTAATAAGTATTAATTTATTTATTTGTCTTAGTTTTGTAATAAATTACTAAACCTTTGCTCATCTTAATTTGTAGAAACAACAAGAAAATGACTTCAAACATATCATTGTGAACCATAATCGAGAAGGAAAACCTTCTCACCGGCACCAATTTCCAAGAGTGGCAGAGGCGTTTACATGTCATCCTTCGCCACGAAAAGAAATTGTACGTGCTGGAAGAGCCTATTCCAGTTGTGCCTGGGAAAGAGGCCAGTGATGAGGAATTATCTCTCTATATGAAACACATGGATGATGCCACAAATGTCTAGTATTTCATGCTATTGGCCATGTCCAATGAGGTCTTGAAGAAACATGAAAACATGAAAACATGGACGCATATAGCATGATGTCTCACCTTAAGGATCTCTACCAAGAGAAGGTGAGACAAGAGAGGTATGGGATCTCCAATGATTTGTTTACAACTAATCTTGGAGGGTCTGTACCAGCCGGGCCTCAAGTAGTCAAGCTTATTGGCTACATTGAACGCCTGAACATTTTAGGGATTAAATTCCCGGATGAGTTGCGTACAGATCTCATCCTATCATCACTGCCCAATACCTTCTCTAGCTTCATTTTCAATTATAACATGAGCGGAAATGAGAAGAGTCTATCTGAGATTCTGACCTTGATTCGCCAGGTAGACAAGGACATGGGGTGTGACAAACCCGCAGTCCTTATGGTGAACAAGAAAAGGAAGGACAAGGCAAAGGGGACAAAGACTTATAAATGGTCTGAAGCCCCTGAGCACCATCCCTCCAAGAAGGGGAAGATCCAGAGGCGGGGCAAGGAATGAGAGGCGATGTGTTTTTCATGTGGCAAGCAAGGACACTGAAAGAGGAACTGCACCCAGAAGCGTGGGGATGCTAAAGGTGCGTTCGTTATCGAGTGTAATCTTTCTATTTCTACACATTGGATATTAGATACAGCTTGTGGGGATCACATCTGTATTCAAATGCATGACCCAAGTAGATTTAGAAAGATTGCCAGAGGAGAGGTGGATCTTTGAGCTACCAATGGTGCAAGGCTGGCTGCATTGGCTATTGTCGATTAACACCTCTCACCGCCAACTGGGGCGATTCTAGTTTTACATAACTGTTATTATGTGCCTAGTGTTACCAAGAACATAATTTTTGTATCTTGTTTGGATATGGATAGATTTGTTTTCAAATTTGTAAATAAGGGTTGTCTCTTTTATAAGAACAACGTATGTTATGGTATGAAACATTTAAATAATGGTTTGTATGTATTAAATTATGAAAACCAAGTGTTGGAAATTGATAATGAAACAAACTCACATGACTCATACATCACCCAATTGTGGCATCACCGTCTTGGTCATGTGAACGAGAAGCGCTTGACAAAGCTCTGTCAATATGGCTATTTAGACTCTACTGAGCTAAAACCACTTGATAGATGTCATGCTTGTTTATAAGGAAAAATGACCAAGCCACCTTTTGGTGGACAGGGTGAAAGGGCCACAAAGCTTCTAGGATTGGTACACACGGATGTGTGTGGACCATTTCCAGTAGAAGCTAGAGGTGGATATTCTTACTTTTAATGATGATTTGAGTAGATATGGTTATGTCTACTTAATGAGGTATAAGTTAGAGGCCTTAGAGAAATTTAATGAATTCAAGAATGAAGTAGAGAATCAGCTTGGTAAGAAGATTAAGAAACTTCGATCAGATCAAGGTGGAGAATATCTGAACCAAGAGTTCATCGATCTTCTATGGGAGTCTGGGATTCTATCTCAGCTCACTCCTACTTATACACCATAGTGGAACGGTGTTAGTGAAAGGAGGAACCGCACCTTGTTGGACATGGTGAGGTCGATGATGAGTCATGCAGATATTCCATTATCCTTTTGGGGATATGCATTACAAACTGCAGCATACACATTAAACCGAGTACCAACTAAGGCGGAAAATGGAATTCCCTTCGAGTTATGGAATGAAAAGAAACCCATTTTGTCGCACACATGTGTATGGGGATGCAAGGTGTTTGTTAAGGCCTCCTCAGGCAACAAACTAGCACTCGGGGCACGAGGTGTATCTTTATAGGATATCCCAAGGAAACGAAAGGATATTACCTATATAACCCTTCAGACAAGAAAGTGGCTGTCGCCAGACAAGCCATCTTTCTTGAGAGGGAGCACATCCTTAAGAAGGATAGTGGGAGCAAGATTGACTTAGACGAAGTTGATGCTCAAGATACACAGGAGTTGGTATAGGAACAAGTTCCACAGGTCCCTGTGGAAGAGGTTCCAAAAACACAAGTACTGCGTAGGAGCTCAAGAGAGGTAAGGGAACCAGAGAGATTTTGTTTCCTAGTCACCGGGGATGGTGAATCATTATTGTTGGACAATGATGAACCTCTCTCCTACAGGGAAGCAGTATAAATCTTAGAATCTACAAGATTTCTATAAGCTATGAATTCTAAGATGAATTCCATGTATCAGAACTAAGTCTGGGTTCTGGTCGATGAGCCAATTGATGTAAAGCCTATTGGATGCAAATGGGTATTCAAGAGAAAACTGGACATGGAAGGTCAATTTAGCACCTATAAAGCAAGGCTAGTGGCTAAAGGGTTCAGACAACATCAAGGAATTGACTATGATGAAACCTTATCGCCAGTTTCCATGTTTAAATCCATAAGAATCATACTTACCATAGCAGCTTACCATGACTACGAGGTTTGGCAGATGGATGTCAAAATAGCATTCCTTAACAGGAACCTTTAGGAAGATATCTATATGACACAACCAGAAGGGTTTGTGACACCAGGTGAAGCCAAATGGGTTTGTAAGTTGTAGAAATCCATTTATGGATTAAAGAAAGCATCCAAGTCATGGAACATTAGATTTGATGAAGCCATAAAGGAATTTGGGTTCATTAAGAACGAATGTGAGCCATGTGTTTATAAGCGGTTTAATGGGAATGAGATCATTATACTAGTAGTATATATTGATGACATATTGCTTATTAGAAACGATGTACCAATCTTACAGTCAGTTAAGGACTGGTTGAACAAGTGTTTCTCCATGAAGGACTTGGGTGAAACAACCTACATTCTAGGGATCAAGATCATTCGTAATAGATCCAAGAGGCTTCTTGAACTAATTCAGGGTACATACATTGACCAGATACTAAATATATTTAGTATGGAACAATCCAAGAGGGGATTGGTTCCAATGTCACATGACCTACATATTTCTAAGAAAATGTGTCCTCAGACATAATAAGAGAAAGATAGAATGAGTAAGATCTCATACGCTTCGACTATAAGATCTATCATGTATGCCATGTTATGTACCAGGCTTGATTTTGCCTATGCACCGATCATGGTAGGCAGATATCAAGAAGATCCAGGAGAACAACATTGGACTGCTGTTAAGACTAACCTTAAGTATCTGAGAAGAACTAAGGATATGTTCATGGTGTATGGAGGAGACGAGGATCTTGTCATAAGAGGGTATTCTAATGCTAGTTTTTAGACAGATCAGAATGATCTGAAGTCGCAATCTGGATATGTTTTCTGTCTCAATGGAGGAACTGTGAGCTGGAAGAGTTCAAAGCAGCCAGTTGTCACCGATTCTATAGTAGAGTCCGAATATATAGCGACTTCTGACGCAGCCAAGGAAGCCGTATGGATTTGTAACTTTTTCTAGGAGCTTGATGTGGTTCCTAGAAATAAAGATCCCATTACATTGTATTGTGATAATACTACAGCGGTGGCTCTTGCAAAAGAACCAAGGTCACATCAACGGACAAAGCACATACTCCAGAAGTATCACCTCTTGAGGGATTTCTATCAAAGGGGTGAAGTTGCAGTGAGCAGAGTGTCCATGGAAGAGAATGTGGTAGACCCCATAATTAATGGCATATCTCATCAGAAGCATGAATATCATGTGAGAGCTAGTGGGTTAAAGGTTATTAGCAGTTGTCTCTAGTCTAAGTGGGAGTCTGTTGGAGTTGGTGGCCTAGAACCAACTACTTTGTACTTTATTCATTAATAAAAGCCTTATCACATCTTGATTGTTATTCTACATGAAAATTCATGTGATAATTTTCTAAGGATAGCTGTTGCATTAAAGGTTCATAGCGGATCCCTGCTATGATGAGAACCCAGAAGTGCCATAACACTATTCTTGAATATATGTTCTATGGCTGGATGATATTATTTGAGGGACACAAATAATAAAGTCCATTAGGGGTGAGGAATCATAAAACTTTGAGGCACCATCTCATGGTGTGCGCCCTTGGTAATATACAGGAGGATATTATGAGAACGAGACCCGCCGGTAGGAAATCCACATTTCATAGTGTCATTGGATGTTCCTATCTGCGGACGTGTGTATTGATCCTTAGACTTTAAGATTATTATTAATGGGTATTAAAACTCACTCACTTAGATGTATTGACGAAAACTGTGATGAAACACTATTCATAGTGAGGTAGGATATGTTGGGTGCGTCACGAGTAATACTGCATTAATAGATAATGCGAGAAAGGATTTGTCCCTTCTATTCCATAACGGAAGTAGATATCTCAGGCCCTTTGATGGAATTGGTATAGCCTAAATAAATTCATGGCCATGGTAAAGTATGGGTGAGTTCAATTCCAGAAAGTCAAAGAAAGAATAATCGAGCACATGGGTTGATGGCACTAGCATGCAACCCGCTTGATTAGAGATATCGAGTCAAAGGGATTATATTACACGGTAAGAATTCGTATGAGGTGACACGTTATTGCGGTGTTAACTTCTTTCTATATGAGTGACTTGGCATGTTTCTAGATGCTAACCTTGGACTTTAGGCAGGCTCCGCCTAATGCCATTGAGAAAGAGGCCTAGAGGGTCACACACTAAGTGTGTCCATGTATCTCAGTTAAATATTAATTTAACAAGTTAAATAAATATTATTCCTGACTGTGGTTTAATAATTATTTAATGATGTTTGATTGCATTTATTTCGACACTAGTTATTTGAGAGAATATATTGTGGGTGAAATAATATATTTATTAGCGAGTAATGCATTTACATTTATTTAAGAAATAAATAGCCATTACTCAAGGACTAATAAACATGGTGGAAGAAATAAAGGAAAGTGGAAAATAAAAGTACACGCTGTGTATATTTAATATACATGCCGTGTAGTTTTATGGAAAACAAGTACACGCCGTGTATTAATGATTACGCAACGTGTAGTCTTTCAAGTCGGGATTTGAGGAAATAATATCATTATTATGATATTTATTATAATCAGCGTGAGCGCATGTCAAGGAATTAATAATTCGACATGGGGGTTTTCAATAAGAGTTAATGAAATAAATAAAATGCGTAACATGTTTATTTATTATCATAACTCTATAACCTCAAACTCGATTATAAATATCCTCACAACCCCAACACTTTTCCACAAGAGAATCGTTGTGCACAACAATTCTGAAGAATTCTTTCAAGCCCGAAAGAACTCCTTCCTCCAAGAACACTCTCAAGACCGAGAGATCAAGGCGGACATCGCAAGCGAATGTTCTTCCTCGCTAGCACCCGAAGATCCCTTCGGCAACGTCCAGAGATACGTGGCACACGTGTGGATCACTGCTAGAGGAATCCTACACTTGGATTCTACGATGCAATGACGGATCATCGAATCGTGACCGAACACATCAACGAAGAAATAATTCCACCAAGGTAATTCTAAGCCTTTATAAGATTCTAAGCCAAAAATATCAGGCCATTGAGCCCTCATATCTGCTTCTCTTTCCCATGTTTCCTCTTGTACACATCCATGTTGCCATAACACACGAACTATCGACACTGTCTTTCCCCACAACACTTTCTCACTATGATCCAACACACTTATTAGATTCTCCTCAAATGATACATCTATCTCAAGGTTAAACTCATCCACATTGATCACATGATAAGGGTCAGGGCGATACCATCGAAGTTGCGATACATGGAAAACATCATGCATAACACTATATCTCTGTGGAAGAGCCAATTGGTACACCACCAACCCGATTCTCTCCACTATCTTAAAAGGTACAACAAACTTGGGTGCCAACTTACCCTGCCTCTATATCCTGCGATGACCCAACCTAGGTGACACCTGAAGGAATACACGATCACCCTCTATAAACTCTAGGGGTTATCTTAATCTGTCAGCATATGACTTCTATCTACTCTGATCCATAGCCATATGTTTCCGAATCAACTGTACATGCTCCGATGTCTCCTACACGAGACTTGGTCCCAACAACTCTGACTCACCAACCTCCATCCATCAAAGTGGTGTTCTACATGGCCTACCATAAAGATCCTTATATAGTTCCATATGCGTAGTTACCTGATAACTGTTATTATAGGTGAACTCCACTAAATCCATATTCTTTTCCCAAGATCCACCAAATTCAATAACACATGCCCATAGTATATCCCCAAGCACTTGTATAGTACATTCCGACTGCCCATCTATCTGTGGGTGGAAATCCATACTCAATAGAACATGTGCGCCAAGTGCTTTCTGCAAGCCCTACCAGAAGAGTGAATTAAAGCATGAATCCTGATCTGAAACTATAGTCCATGACACTCCATACAGATGGACTATCTTCCGAATGTATAGTTCTCCCAACTGTTCTACTATAAAGGTTTCCCTTATAGGCAAGAAATGAACTACCTTTGTCAGTTGATCCACAATGACCCAAATATCATCATTTTTTCCAAGATTCTTTAGGAGACCCACTACAAAATCTATGGTCATGTAATCCCAATTTAATTCTGGAATAGACAATGGTTGTAGTAAACCACCAGGTCATTGATGTTCCGCCTTCACCTACTGACAGGTTAAGAATCTTATCACAAACCCTACTATCTCCCTTTTCATATCGGGCCACCAAAACTATCGTTGTAGGTCACAGTACATTTTGGTTACACCTAGATGCACCGCCCACTTCAAGACATTAAATTCATGTATGAGCTCCTCTCACATGGTCATAGGTACCAAAACTCTATTCTTCACATAGATTATCTCATCTTCATCTATCAACCAGTCCAAAGATGCCTCCCCACCTTTAAAGCTTTCCCTCAAGGCTAAACACCCTAGATCCTCATACTATCTGTCCCTGATCCGTCTCAAAAGTGTAGACTTCACTACAACTGAAACTAGAGTCATCTTCTCCTAACTCTCCTGAACCACCACATGCATTTCAGCTAGCAATGTCATCATATTCCAATCCACACTTGAATCTTGAACCATTTGAGTCTTAGTTTTCCTTCTTAAGGCATCAAGCACGCTATTTCCCCTCCCAGGCGTATATACCGGTTCAAAATAAAAATACTACATATACTCAACCCATCTCCACTATTGAAGATTCAAATCACACTGTGAAAATATATACTTCAAGCACTTGTGGTTTGTATAGACTGTAAACTTTTCTACCAAAAGATAGTGTCACCAACACTTAAGAGCGTAAACCATTATTTCCAACTTGAGGAAATACATAGGGTAATTCCATTCACGAGGCCTCAACTACTGAGACCCATATGCCACAACTCGATCTCCCTACATTAGCACAACTCCAAGTCCAATCCCAGAAGCATCACAATAAACTGTATACTCCTCACCTGACTCAGGTAGGATCAAAATTGGTGCTGATGTTAAACGCTTCTTCAACTCTTGAAAAGATCTCTCACAAGCCCCTGATCATTCAAACTTTACTCCCTTTTTGGTCAAGCCTGAAAGCGACGCTGCCAAATGGGAAAAGTCTTGAATGAATCTCCTGTAATATCCAACTAATCCCAAAAAGATTCGGATATAAAAAATATTCTTGGGATGCTCCCAAGAAACCACTACCTGAACCTTTTTTGGGTCCACTAAAACACCTTCCTATGAGACGACGTGACCCAAGAAGTGAACCTAGTCAATCCAAAATTGACACTTAGGTAGCTTGGCGTACAACTTATGCTCTCTTAGTGTACCCAATACGATGTGAAGATGTTGGGCATGATCGTCATGAGTCTTGGAGTACACCAAGATTTCATCCACAAACACCACCACGAACTGATCCAGATATAGATGAAAGATCTTGTTCATCAAATCCATAAGCACTATTAGTGCATTTTTCAACCCAAACAGAATTAAGACATAATCATAAAGGCCATACCTACTTTTGAAAGTAGTTCGTGATATATCAGAAGTCTATACTCTCAACTGATGATACCCTGATCTCAAATCGATCTTTGAGAACACACAAGCTCCCTTCAATTGATCAAACAGATCTTTGATAAGTGGAAGAGGATATTGGTTCTTCACAATCATTGTGTTCAAATTCTGGTAATCAACATATAAGTTTAAAATCCCGTCAAACTTCTTTGTGAACAAAATAGGTGATCCCCAAGGCGACATACTTGGATGGATAAATCCCTTATCCTCCAACTCCTCCAACTGAGTCTTAAGCTCTTGAAGCATAGTCGGTGCCATTATGTACGATGGAATAAACACTATATCAGCCCCCGTAATGAGATCAATAGTGAATTTCACATCTCTCTTAGGTGGTATCCCTGAGAAGTCTTGGGGAAAGAAATCCTAAAATAGTTCCACCACTAGTGGAAGGAGATGTTTCCTAACACCCCCATCATAAAAAAATAGACTAGAAACTTGGGCTGTAAGATCTCCTGGTTTCCGAGCAATTAGACATACTAGGCCTTCCTAGATATCCCACTCTCCATGATAAATATACTGGTCACCCTCAAGAGACACAAGGGTTACTCTCCTATGGTAACAATCGATGTGGGCTCAGTAGGTGACTGGCCAATCCATCCCTATAATCAAGTCGAAGCCCATCATATCAAGAACATAGAGATCCTATAGAAAATGATATTCCTCAATCTCTAGTGAACATCCCATGCATAGACAGATATATCTAGATTGTACTCCCAATGGTGTATCTATAGTGATAACCCCACTCACAAACTCCACTGTCAGGATCAAACCCTCAATAATTTTGCAAATATAAAGGAATGAGAGGCACCAGTATCAAAAAAGGCACTAGGTAAAGTAGAAACTACTAGAATAATACCTCTCACTATTGATGGTCCAACCTCAGCATCCACAAGTGTAGGTTGTACTGCATGTAACTATTCTGCCCCTCTTTCCCGTGATATTGTCTGACTCCCCTGAGTATCACCACTCTACTGATGTGGGTGCTCCTACCCAAAAGTACCACGTCCACTACCTCTACCACCTCATCCAATAGAACTCTAACTGATAACCCAATTTGGTGTAGAAGATCCTCTTCCCATACTCTGACTTGACCCAGATGCTCCTTCAGTACCAGTCTATCGCTGCGACCTGTAAAATTTTTGTAGATGTCCCATCTTGCTGCAAGATCGACACTTTACTGGTGGTCAGGAACAATGTTGACTATAGTGTCCCGACCTACCACACTGATGACAGATCACCCCAGTAAGTTCTTGTCTAACCGAACCTCCTGTCTGCGTACTCCACTTACCACTGCCTTGGCTAAAGTTTCCATAATGATGCTTCCTACTCTCAGAAGTCGCACCTCCTGACCATCTATTAACAACTACTTGTCTAGCACTAGAAGCCTCCCTCAGGTTTCCTTCAATTATGAGATCCTGATACACCACTTCTATAAGCTTCTTCAGCCTGAAGATGTTCACCTGAGACTTAATCTCACACTTAAGTCCATCCTGAAAACATTTCGTCGTATCTGCCTCATCTCCTGCTAACATTGGAGCAAAGCGTTGAAGATCTATGTAGCATCCAACATAGTCCATCACCAACATGATCCTCCCATGTCAGATGCATGAACTCAACAAATTTCTCTTGTCTCAGTGTCTTTGGATAAAAGTTCTCCAAGAACCTCTCCAATAAGTCCTTCTATAACATACTATCAATATATCCAATATCCACCTGAATGTTCCACCAGCGCTTCACTGATCCCCGTAGCATATAAGCAGCCAACTTGACCCTCCTCTCAACTAGACTCTCCAAATGGTCAAGTATTGTCTCTATAGACTCAACCCATAATTCAGCTCCCTCAGGTCCACCCTATCCAGTAAAAGTTGGATGATGCTATAACTGAAACTCCCTTTTCAACCCAGACATACTTTTCAAAACCCTGCCTAGGTCTCCTTCCATGAATTTCATGAAGTGGGTGAAGTTCTCTTGAAATTGATCCCCTTCATCTTTAGCTGGCACGATCGATTCCTCAAGTTCCCTAATTGGAAAATCATTCCTAGGGGTGCCCCTCAATAGTCCCCTCAACAAGAGTCATAGAGTCATATTCTCTACAAGTCCAAACACACATCTCAAGTCTCAAAACACAACCTTATAACATTTACACAAGAGGATGTAATCACAACTAGCCTTTTCCCCCCACCTCACCAATGGTCAAAACCGAGGTGCTACCACTACCCTTAACCATCCTAATCCTAGGTTTTGGTTAACAAGGGTAAACACATCATCATAATCAAATTTCTCATTTAGAAACCCATTTATTATCATTTTTCATCTTTTTACAATCCTATTTAATTCATGTTTATGCACCATTTTCTTTTCAATTTCTCAAGCAAGGAAACCATTTCAAGTTCAACAACTTACCCATAACCCGTTTTCCCGTGCATTCCTAAAATGATACATGTAACAATAACCCTGAGTTCCTAGAATGATGCATTTAGACTCAACTCTCACACTATTCTGGGCCAAAAATAAATAATCAACAATTCTCAGAAACAATAATCACATCACACCACAAGTACGTCACCCAAGGTGAAATAATATTCAAGTGTAACAACAAACAACAATAACAACAATCCCACCCTAAGTACATGAGTTTTCCACCATACATGGGTTTGCAACTCCCATGTACGAGATCATTACCAAGACCCAACTATTTATAATCTCCTATCCACCTTTCCCAAAATAGTAATACAAAATAAGAAGAAATAAAATTAGACCTATGATACAACTTTGTAACGTCCTGACTCAGGTACCACGCAACGGTGCCCCGAGTCGGTTCACCAAATGACCTCAAGCACGCCTCCCCGTATGCTAGAGGTTTTTGAATAGCAACGAGGGTCTAGTAAGTCATTCACGAGGAGACTATACCCTCATTTATTAGAGTAAAACACCAGCGGAAATAAATAAACAAAATCAGAAGCATATATAACTAGAAAAATAGTCATGTCACAAGATAACCAAATAAGAAATACAATACTCAACTGTAAGGGAAAACATGCTATGCCAATATAAGTGTCAAGTTTCAAATATGAAACTGAAAATAAAGACACTATAACATCCCAAATGGGTCCCAAACCATGTCCAGTTCCCTCCTCCAAGCTCCATCCCCAATCAATCACCTATCCCAGGGCCTTTTCCCTTATCCAGTCCTACAACAATATAATCTATTCAAGTACTGATCAGTAAGCCCAAATAGGGTGTGAGTAAAACTCAGTATAACACCAACAACGATGTCTAAAACTAGTCCATTCAAAAGATAGTACATGCAGTTCTATAAGGAAATAAGTACAATGCAATAATAAAAAGTTTATCACATTTTCATTATTCTTATCTAACTACATTAATTCCAAGGTTCCCAAGGATACCCATACCTCAATACTAACTTCATATTGTACCAGATCCTGAAGTGTTACCTAGGTAATACCATATCTTAATACCTACTTCTTGCCAAAGCTCTAAGTATTCAAGGTGATATGATATCTCAGTACCTGATTTGACTCATGTAGGAGTTTGAATATTCTCGTGTGAGACCATAACTCAGAGTGCCATTATTTCCATTCTTTAATTTCACATTTATAAGACACATTTCCAAAATTACTAATATCACAATCATATAAGTAATATGACCATGTTACCATGCTTACCCCTCAATATAATGACCATGTTCCCATTCTCTTTACTCATAATTATAATGACCATGTTACCATGTATACTTCACATTAGAATGACTATGTTCCCATTATCTTACTCATAAGTATGATGACCATGTTACAATTTGTACTTCTCAATTTAGAATGACCATGTTCCCATTCATAAACACATAATTAATTCATAAATTAATTATCCACATCAATTCCCTTACTAATTCAACAATTAGTTAAATATTTTAAATCCATTAGTTAACACAACAATTAACTAAATGCCTCAATCACATAAATTAATTCATTAATTAATTAACCAACATTAGATCTCATATCCCACAATTAATTTTACATAATTAATTATCTCATTCTAAATTTCAACTCTTCATAATTATTCCCACAATTAATTATCTAGATCATAATCTCAAATCACACAATTAATTCACAATTAATTATCTCAACTTATCCAATTCAATATATCATAATTAATTATATCTATTAAAACCCCTATATATTATAACTAATTTCCCCAAATTAATTATCTAATAGGGAAACCCCTTAGTCTCATGATTAATTCCCCAATTAATCAACTATTTCTACAAAGCCTTGATAAATCAATTGATCAATCTAATTAACCCAATTTAAGAAAAGAAATTGCTAAAGGATGCTATAAATTCTACAATTTTTCATACAAATATCAAATCCATGACTATGGTAATTATATTTAGACCATCCACCTCATTTCGTTGATGGATGTTTGCCTAACAAAAATCCCCAAAATCCAAGTAGCACAATGGCATTGATAAAAGTTTCAGATATAAATCCCTAAAACAAAATCAAGATCAAAGACATAAAGATATAATCAATCTAGATCTAGATATACAATCCTAGATCTAGATCTCACCACATATATTTATATCTGAAGAAACAGAGGATAAACTCCACCAAAATATCAAGAGAAGAAGAAGGAATGATTAGGATAAATATCTGGTTGAAATCCACTTACCGGGAGAAGAGAGAATCTTCGATTTGGGATTTTAATCTTGAAGAACAGAAGAAGAACATCCTTAAAACCCATCCGGAAAGCTCTAGGATCATCTAAAATGCATCAAGCTTGAGCCTAGGTCAAAATAGGGGTGTTTCAGGGGTTTAGGGAATTTTTAAAAGAGTTTTCGAAAGAAATCAAAACCGCACACATGGTTTTACCTGGTAGGGGAACACAGTTAGGGTAACCATGTGCTAACCATGTATACCTCACTATCCGGGGTCACACAATTACCTGGGTTTAGGCACATGGTTTGTCAAACTATGTGCAAACTATGCACAACCCCCCTATCCCTAAAATTTATTAAAACCCCACCCAAACACACCCCAAAACATAAATCCAAACAAATATACTTAAAAACAACAAAAAGTACCTGAAAACATGCCTAAGATGACTCCAAAGAAGGTTGGGATCTTATAGGGTTATTTTTTTTTGTATTTTTCTAAAATACTTAAATTTTTTGTGAATAGTAAAATACAATAATTTATGATAAATGTTAAATATATGAACTATTGAGTTATAGGTGATGTATGAATGATGTAAGAACATAATCTCAAACTATAATTCATTATTTTAATATATTTGATGATAATTATTAAACTATTTATAGTCTTGAACCAAAATAATAAACAAATGATTAAAATATTAAAAAAACACTCATCTCCTCTACTATAAATACCACCCCTCACCACCTCTTCTCCTCACACCCTCCAAGCTTTGAGCATGATAAAATTTCTACCAAATCCTCTTCCCAATACCCTCCCCCACATCCAGGAGCTCTTATTCTTAACAAAAGAACAATACAAATCCCTTTAAGGAGGTTCTCAAGGAGGAGTATTCAAGAGGTAAAATCCTCTTCCTTTTCCTTTTAATTTCATTTCAAGTTCTTTTCTTTTATTATTCTATCCTCACCTCCCCTCATCCAAATAGCATGATTACTCCAGTACCTTATATATACTAAAATTTTATTATGCTAATGGAATAATCCATCATAAATCCCCTTCTCCTCTCTCTTTTATTTTAAAAAATGGAAATGTCATCCATGAGGTGTTGTTTCATCACCTTCAAGGATGAAAAGTTTTCATTTTACTTCACCATCTTCAAGGCTATTCATGAAACATTTTTAATAGATGAAATAGATTTTGAAATTGATATTATAACCCTTTTTTATGTTATGTATGTAACATATTTACAAAATACTAAATGATAGAACAAAATGAGTTCTTTATGATCAATAACCGTCATAATAATCTAAATGATTATCACTAAATGTCTTATCTAATGATTTATACTCATACCATATAAACAAATGATATATATAACCAGTTACACTTATATATGTTAATAAATAACATATAATTCCAATTCTAGAGAATTATACCCATTTTTCATGAACTCCATTACTTATAAATAAGCGAACCCATCATGAAAACCAAGGAATCGAATGCTCCTGAATGATAAAATTGCATCTTATAACTCATCAAAAATAATATAAATGAACTTAATAAAATTATACCAAATTAATTACATGTATAAAAGGTTCTGAATTAATTAAATAATGGATTTAATTTGATTATCTAGGACATTAAGGTCAAGTGAAGAACACATTCAGACATAAGGTAAAGGTTTCTACCCGAACATTCATTTTTCTTTCAGGTTATTATTTCACTACCTTTACCCAATGTAATGATTGTTTAATTTTGTGTAATTATTATATATTCTATTTATATGTTTCAAACTCATATATCCAGATCATTTCACCTTTTTTATGGTAATTATAAGTTTTATAAGGTTCCCTTCTTAATTCTTCCCAATACGCAAACCCGATTAAAGGGAATGTCTCGATTTCTTACCTGTTTTAAAGTACCATCCATAATATATTTTAACACAACATTATTTTTATAAAATCACTAATTTTTTCAATAAATTAATTTCTGGTTTTATACAAACAATTATGAAAAATACAAATGATTTTTCCAAAAGAACTCTTCTTTACAAAGTAAAAGGAGTATTTCTCTCAAGAATTCCTTGATAATTTTATTAGAGTATTTTTATTTTTTAACACCTATATTGAATTTTATGATTTATTGAGATTGATATATTATGATTATCATCTACTGTATTTTATTAAATAGTTTATGATCAGTTAGACTGTGGATGTTCTATCTTGATGTCATTCACCATACTACTCAGAATGATTAGTGATCATATTTATAGATTGAGGAAAGTTATTTAAATCTCATATATATATATATATTGTTTATGTTTAACCCTATACATATAAGTAATGCATTGGACTTAGTATGTGACAAGTGGGGCCTGCTATATCCCCTCAATGCATCAATAGATCTCATGTGACAAAACAAATATGGACTTGGCTATGGCCTTACCCATTTTCAGATATGGTTTTGGTAAAGGACTTAATCATTTTCAGATGTCTTAGCTGAGGCCTCGATAGTATTTTTTAGATATTTGTCATTATGCATTCCCTCGTTATGATATTAGTAATCGATAAATCATGTGATTATTCGACTAGTAGAATAACCACAATTAAGCTTTGTGTGATTATTTATATGGCATTATTATAATTTTATTATTTTCATATTAAGCTCAAGATTATGTTTTAATGACATGTTTTCTTTTAGTTATTCACCATACCATGTTACTTATGCTTTTAATATATTACTTAACCTTATTGAGCATCTGATCTCACCCCTTTCTTTTGTTTTATTTTTTCCCCAGGATATGAAGATGAATATTATGAATGACTTTTAGGGTTAATCTAAGAGTTTTTGTGTGTTATAAATAGAGTTTCTACATTTTTTTCCTTTCAAGTTATAATTCAATGTTCACATATGTAATTTGGATTCCAAAACTACTAAATTGATCGGTTATTTGGGATTCGAGTCTTGTATATATGCCAATATAATAAAGTAAGGCACCAACTCCAGGATACTGGGGTCGGGGTCTTTATAGTTGGTATCAGATAAAGTTTAATAGAAACCTTGGAAACTAGATTTAGAAAACATTGATTAGGGAACATAGACCTAAGATATACTTTGAGGATAAGTATAGAAGAACATCCTAAAACTTCAGTGAATTAGATATTATGTGAGTCTTCCTAGTAATACATCCTTGTCTGGATACTATAAGTGGATAAGTTCTAGAACAAATGTACCTAGGGGTAATAACTTCAAAAAGGTATCTCGATCTTAACTTGGGGAAAACTGCTACATGACAATGGGGCTTACTACACACCTGATTTAACACTCTCGAGGAATATGCTTAGGATATGTCACATTTTCTTTACAAACCATTATGAAGTATTTAAAAGTAATATGTACCCAAAGAAACTATGTTTATGTTTATGATATTAGTTACACATAAAACTTCAATTTATGTGAAGTGTTTTTCTAGTTCAAAATTATGTATTATGATTCATAACCTAATTTAATGTATTCCATTATCTATAAATGATACCTAGTGGAAGGAATGGAAATCGTATCAATACACTTAATCTATGTAGGGATTTCCCTCCTATAAAAGATAATGATGTTGGTTTTGGAGCTGTGACTGGTGATGAACAACTTATAACTATACTGGGGCAACTAACTCAGGTTATAAACAATAACCTTACCCATATGGAGAATCCTGATCCAAAACGTGGAGGAGAAATATTAGAATGTTTTATGCGACAACAACCTCCATCATTTAATGGGACTACAAACCCATTTGTATCAGAGCAATTGATAAGTTCCCTAGAGAAGATATTTCTCACTTTGGGAAGTAACAAAAGGGAGAATGTTGTTATGGTAGTTTATCATCTATCGGGAGATGTAGATCAATGGTGGTTACTAATTCAAAACATAAAGGAGGAGGAATAAATTATAAATATGTAATGGAGGGATTTTAAGAATTTTTTCCTAAAAAAATATTTTCCTCGCAAACAACAAGCAGATACAGAAAGACAATTCTTGAATCTGAGGCAAACAGAGGATGAGAATGTTTCCAAGTATGAAGCCAACTTTACAAGACTGTAGCAAGGCATGTTGCAGACTACATATGTAATCCAAGGAGAAATATTAATCGATTCTTTGATGGTTTAAAACCATTCCTCTAAAGGGCACTGGTTTTCCAAACTTTCTCAATCATAAGAAGATATAGTCTCATGTGCTATAAAGATAGTGAAATAATTATATAAGTATTAAAAATTTAAGGGAAAACAATAGAAGAAGAGGGTGGTAGAGGAAAGAGTGGATAAAGGGAAGAATACAAAGTTATTTTTCCAACACGTAATACTTTTGGAAGGAAACACCTCAAAGCCTGCTTAAAAGGACAAGGATTTTGTTACAAGTGTGAAGAAAAAGTCCACCAAACCCATGATTGCAAGGGAAATAAAGAATCTTCCAATTTTTAATGATATAATTGTAAAAATATGGGACATTATGAAAATGATTGTCCTATGCATCAAGGAAACCTTCCCCCGAAAAGGTCAAAGGATTAAGGCCAAGCTTATGCAATCACAACTATTGAGGTTGAAGTTCCTAATGATGTGGTGACATGTACTTTAATCATTTACTCAAACTTAACCAATGCTTTATTTGATTCTAGATCACCACATTCCTTTATATCTTCCTAGTTTTCTTTAAAAATTAGATTATTCTAATTCTACTTAATAAGGTATTTTTCGGTCAAAACCCCTAAGGGGAATCTCATTCCAACAAAGATGTGTCATAAAATTCCCATTATAGCATATAAACATGATTTATCTAATAATTTTATCATCATACCTATGGTCAACTTTGAAACAATCCTCAGTATGGACTGAATTTAAAAATATTATGTGAAAATTTATTACAAGAAGAAGTAAATTGCGATTTGTGAGGTAGAACCCTTATCTTTAGAGTATAAACATCACCATCTGATTCTCATCTAAATCCACCCCCAATAGCTCTACTAAATGAAATTATTGGGGAGGAAGAGAAAACATTATCTATGTATAAGTAAATAAATATTCAAATTGAGGGCGTACCTATTGTATAAGAATACATTGATGTATTTCCAGAGGATTTACCTAGACATCCTCTAGAGCGGGAAGTTGAGTTCTCTATTGATTTAATTTCTGGTTCAAGACCTATATCAAATACTTCTTATAGAATGACCACTTTAGAATTAGTAGAACTAAATAAACAAATAGAGGAATTGAGTGATGAAGTATTTATTCACCCTAGTTTTTCTCTATGGGGATCCCCTATTCTCTTTGTCAAGAAGAAAGATGGATTCATGAGGCTATGCATTGATTACAGATAAAACAATGCTATTATAATAAAGAACAAGTATACCCTACCTTACATTGATGATTTATTTGATCAACTTCATAGAGCTCAATACTTTTCAAAGATTGACCTTCGATTTGGATATCATCAGTTGCATGTGAGGAAGGAACATATTCCAAATATAACATTTTGAACCAGGTATGGACATTATGAGTTTATAGTAATGCCATTTGGACCGACTAATACACCCTCTATTTTCATGGAACTAATGAAGATAGTTTTCAACGAATATATTGATAACTTTTTTGTTGTATTTATTAACAATATCTTGATGTACTCTAAAAGCTACTAAGACCATGAGAATAACTTACATATTGTTCTGAAGACTCTTAGAATAAATGAATTATATGGAAATTTTAGCAAGTGTGATTTTTTTTCTTAAATCAGTTTCTTTTCTTGGCCATATTGTCTCTAAGGATGGAATCTCAGTTGATCCTACAGAGACAAAGGCTATTCAGGAATGACTTACACCAAAAAACATAACTGAGGTACATAGTTTTATTAGTTTAGTAGGTTATTATTGGCATTTAATTTAGAACTTATCTTAATTAGCTAACCTGTTAACCAAGCTCACCCGTAAAGGGGTTAAGTTCATATGAATAAAAGAATGTGAAGAATGTTTTGAAGAATTGAAGAGGAGATTAGTGAATGCTCTGATCCTAAATCTACCATCAAGAAATGGTGGGTTTGTGATTTATAGTGATGCATAAAAAAAGGACTTGGATGTGTCCTTATGCATAATGATAGAGTTGTTTACTATGCATTAAGGTAGTTAAAAACTCATGAACAAAATTATCTAACTCATGATCTTGAGTTAGAAGTTGTAATATTTTCTCTAAAAATATGGAGAAACTATCTCTATAGTGAAAGATGTGATATATATACATATCACAAGAGCTTGAAATATATCTTTTCACAAAAAGAACTCAAAATGAAGCAAAGAATATGGATTGAGCTACTTAAGTATTATAATTGTTCAATACACTATCACCAAGAAAAGGCAAATAAGGTAGCTGATGCATTGAGCAAGAAGGATCATGAAGTTCTAAACAAAATGAGGATTAACAATGACCCTGTGTACAAGATCTAGAAAATATGGATATGAGAATTATCAAGGAAGGTGAAATATCATTACCCTAGTTTCTCAATCATATTTATTGAAAATAATTAAAAGTTATTAGTCTAATGATGATAATATTCAAAAGAAAATTAAATATGTGAATGATGTGAAGTTTCTAGACTTTGTGTGTGAGGATGGAATTATGAAATTTGGGAGGAGGCTATGTGTTCCCTCTATACTCGAGATAAAAAGGGAGTTATTGGATGATGCCCATAGTTTGAATTTCTCTATACACCATAGTAGCACTAAGATATATAAAGATTTGAAGGAAAATTTATGGTGGGATAACATGAAGTGAGAAATTTCTGATTATGTATCAAAATGTTTAGTTTATCAATAGGTGAAGGCTGAAATACAACATTCTATAGGATTCATACAACCTCTACCTATTCCTACATGGAAATGGGATGACATCACCATGAATTTTTTCACCGGATTACCAAAATATCCAAGAAAGAATGATGAAATATGGGTAATTGTTGATCAACTTACCAAATCTGCACATTTCCTCTCTATAAGGGAGGATTTTCTATTGGAGAGCCTTATAAGACTCTATATTAATAAAGTTTTAAGACTTAATGAAGAACCTCTATTAATTGCGTCTGATTGTGATCTATGATTTACATCAAAATTCCAGAAAAGTCTTCAAAATTCTTTTGATATTGAGCTTCATTTGAGTACTGCTTATCACCCTCAAACTGAAGGGTAGTTAGAAATAATGATCCAAACTTTATAAGACATGTTGAGATTATGCTCACTTGATTTTCAAGGTATATGGGATTATTATTTACCTATGGTAGATTTTTCCTACAATAATAGTATCCATTCAAGTATTTAAATGACACCATATGAAACATTGTATGAAAAGATATGTCATACACCAACATGAGCTTGTGAAGGAAACAATAATAAAGGTAAAGACTTTTCAAACCCATATCAAAGCGGCTCAAAGTAGGAAAAAGTTCTATGCTGATAATTGAAGTAAGAATTTATAATTTCAAGTGGGAGATCATGTTTTCTTGAAAGTATCTCAATGGAAGGGTCTTATAAGATTTGGGAGGAAAGGGAAACCGAGCCCTAGGTACATTGTTCCTTTTGAAATTTTGGAGAGAATTGGAGCTATGTATTTTTTTGGAAATGACACATATCCTTTCCAAAGTTCACAATGTGTTCCACATCCCTTTGTTAATAAATTACATACTAAACCCAATGCATGTCCTCACTTCTGAAGGGATAGAATTGGAACTTGACTTATCTTATTGTGAAGAGCCTATCCGGATTCGGGACACTAAAGAACAAGTGTTGAGGAATTGGATGACTTGGTTGCTAAAGGTACTTTGGAAAAATAATAAAATTTAAGAGGTGACGTGGGAGCATGAGGATCTTATGATGAAGAACTACCCAAATATTTTTATGCTGAGACATTATGGAAATTTTGAGGAAAAAATTTTTATAGGAGGGGAGAATGCAACGACCTAGTATTATATAAATGAAATTTCCCTTAATATATTTATTTAATATAGTATAAATCACATAAAATAACTTAATAAACATAATAAAAACCTTATAAATGAATAATTAATGAAATAAGAGGTATTTATAGAATTTAAGAAACTTATATCAATGAAATAGTAAATTTTGTTGTATTATGATTTTAGGATAATTTAATGAGACCTTAGTCAATTTTTCAGAATGTTATAAAATCAGTTATAATTTTAAAAACGGTATTTTTTGAGTAATTGATGATTTTAATTAAAAATTAAATTTATCATATTTAGAAAAATATTTTCATAAAACAAAGTTCATTTTTTAATTCTACATGTTGAAAATTTATTAGGGTGAATTTTTGGTATTTTTCTAAAATACTTAAATTTGTGGTGAATAGTGAAATACAATAATTTATGATAAATGTTAAATACATGAATTATTGATTCATAGGTGATTTATGGATGATGTAAGTCCATAATATCAAAATATAATTAATTATTATAATATATTTTATGACAATTCTCAATCTATTTGTAGTTTTGAGCCAAAATAATAAACAAATGATTAAAATATTCAAAAAACACCCCCCTCCTCCACTATAAATACCACCCATCACCACCTCTTCTCCTCACACCTTACAAGCATTGAGCATTGAAAAATTTATACTCAATACTATTCCCAAGCCCCTCCCCAAAGTCTAGGATCTCTTAGTCTTAACAAAATACAAAAACCAATCCCCTTAAGGAGGTTCTCAGGAGGAGTATTCAAGAGGTAAAATCCTCTTCCTTTTCCTTTTAATTTCATTTCAAGTTCTTTTATTTTATTATTCTCTCCTCACCTCCCCTAATCTAAATATCATGATTACTCCCGTACCTTACATATACTGGAATTTTATTATGCTAATGGAATAATCCATCACCAATCCCCTTCTCCTCTCCATTTTATTCTAAAAAAATGGAAACGCCATCCATGAGGTGTTATTTCATCGCCTTTAAGGAAGAAAAGTTTTCATTTTCCTTCAATGTATTCAAGGATATTCATGAAACCATTTTAATGGATGAAAAAGATTTTAAAATTTATATTATAACCCTTTTTATGTTTTTTATGTATCATATTTACATAATACTAAACGATAAAACAAAATAAGTTCATTAGGATCAATAACCGCCGTAATAATCTAAACGATTATCACTAAATATATTATCTAATGATTCATCCTCATACCATATAAAAAATGATATATATAACCAGTTACAATTCTATATGTTCATCAATAACATATAATTATAATTTTGGAGAATTATACCCATTTTACATGAACTCCATTACTTATAAATAAGCAAACCGATCACAAAAACCAAGGAATCGAGCGCTCCTGGATGATAAAATTGTATCTTATAACTCATCAAAAAGACTATAAATGAACTTAATAAAATTATACCAAATAAATTGCATGTTTAAAAGGTTTTTAATTAATTAATTAATGGATTTAATTTTATTATCCAGGACATTAAGGTCAAGTGCAGAACACATTCTGACATAAGGTAAGGGTTTCTACCCAAACCTTAATTTTTCCTTCGGGTTATTCTTTCACTACATTTACCCAATTTAATGATTATTTCCTTTTGTTTAATTATTCTATATTATGTTTATATGTTTCAAACTAATATATCCATATTTTTTTATCTTTCATTTATGGTAATTACATGTTTTACAAGGTTCCCTTCTTAATTCTTCCCGATATGCAAGCTCGATTGAAAGGAACATCTTGATTTATTACCCATTTTCAAGCACCATCCATAATATGTTTTAATAAACCATTAATTTTCTAAAATAACTATTTTTTTTAAGAAAAACAATATTTATTCATTTATATTTTTATACAAATAATTATGACAAATACAAATGATTTTTCCAAAAGAACTTTTCTTTGCAAAGTAAAAGGAGTATTACTCTCAAGAATTCCTTGATAATTTTATTAGAGTATTTTCATTTTTCAACACCTCTGTTGAATTTTATGATTTATTGAGATTTGTATCTTATGATTATTATCTACCATATTTTATTAAATGGTTTATGATCAGTTGGAATGTGGATTTTCTATCTTGATATCATTCACCATACTACTCAGAATGGTTAGTGATTATGTTTACAAATTGGAGAAAGTTATTTACATCTCATATATATATGTTACTTATGTTTAACACCATACATATGAGGAATGCACTGGAATTATTATATGATGATTGGGGACTGCTATAGCCCCTCTATGCATCAATAGGTCTCATGAGACAAAATAGATATGGACTTGGCTGAGGCCTTTCCCATTTTTAAACATGGTTTTGGCCAAGGCCTTAATCATTTTCAGATGTCTTGGTCGAGGCCTCAATGATATTTTTCAGATGTCTAGCATTATGCATTCCCTCATTATGATATTAGTAATTAATAAATCATGTGATTATTCGACTAGTAGAATAACCATAGTTAAGCTTCATGTGATTATTTATATGGAATTATTCCGATTTTATTCCTGCCATATTAAGCTCAAGATTATGTTTAAATGGCATGTGTTCTTTAAGTTATTCACCATGCCTTATTACTTATGCTTATATTTTATTACTTAACCTTACTGAGAATCTGAGCTCACCCATTTCTTATGTTTTATGTTTCCCCAGGATATGAAGATGAATATTATGAATGACTTATAGGGTTAATCTAAGAGTTTTTAGGTGTTACAAATAAGGTTTCTACACTATTTTTATTTTCAAGTTGTAATGTAATGTTCACATATATAATTTGGATTCCAAAACTACTAAACTGATTGGTCCTTTGGGATTAGAGTCTGTATCTATTCTAATATAATAAAGTAAGGCACTATCTCTGGGCTACTGGGGTCGGGGTCTTTACATTTTATAATTATGATAACGATGAAAAAATTAATATTTTTTGGAAATGATGATGAATATTTTTAATTCATTTTTAATTTTAATGATGATTATGATGACAATGATAAATGTTATTATTTATCATATATTATGATGACTATACTTAAAACCCATTTTAAAACTCATTTTAATGATAATGATAATTATTAAGATGATAAATATTACAATTTTAAGATTTTAATTTTACATTTTCAATAAATTTATATTTATAATTATAATTTTTATTAAGATATGATTCATTATCCTAATATTTATTATTATATTCTAATGTTATAACTATAATTATGTTGACAATTTTACTAATCATATACTTTTTTCATATTTAAAACATTTGAATGAATTAATTTTCTACATGAACTAACCTCCAAATTTTACTCAACATTATTACTAACATATAACCTTCTACATTTTCTATCATATACTTTATTGTTTTTTCCCAAAAAAGGGCATTATATCAAACAACCTCTAAAAATGTGATTTAAAATATAAAATATGTATTAAAAAATATAATTTATTATAAATCAAAAATACATAACTCATTATAAGAAATTTAACTGTTGGTACACTAACATATCAACGAATGCTGAATAACATAATTTTATATAGTATAGTGTTTTGATAACTAAATTTATAAAATAACCATTAGTCATATATTAATATATATTTATGATTTTTTTTAATTTTTAAAACTTTCTTATCATCCATTGCTTTACAAGAGACTCTCTACAAAATATTAAATCATGTACAAAAGAAGACTTTAAAAATTAATAGTTATAAATAATTAAATACAACTTAAAATGTGATGATTGTGTCATTTGTGAATTGTTTTCTTATTTTGGATGAGTATGAATTGAATTCCACATACAATTGGTTAGTATTTATTTTAAATATATTTTGTGATATGAAATTATAAAAATGCATGCAATATGAAGTATTGTGTAAATGTTACTGCTTGTTATACATATATGAATATGGATAAGAGTTGGATTGATCTTCCAAATCGAACATCTAGAGAATATTTTGAGGGAATTGTGTAGTTTATTAATTTCACTGGAGGATTTCAAAGTGACTATATTAGTTTTCTGTGTAGAAAATATGCAAAAAAATATCAATTCACATGAGATAACATGAAGGAGAACCTATTCTTGAATGAGTTTTTGAAAAATTATAAGATATGAACTAATCATGGGGAGGAATATATTCATTTTCATTATAAAAAAATAGTTCAGATGGATAATGATGTGAGGATGAATGATCTGATACATAGAATTATTACTGAAATAATACGTGGGTTGGCTCCTGAAGGCATTGAAATTCAGAATAATGAGACCGGTGAGATCAATTTGTGCTATAGTGTGGATTGTGATTCATTGAGGTTTTATGAAATACTTGATGATACACAAACTGAATTATATTATGGGCGTACTTCTTACATTAAATTGTCATTTATCATGGATTTTTTTTCATTTGAAGACTTTGAATTAGTGGTCAGACACATTGTCACAACCCCCTCCCTCCAAAGATGCCCCTACTAGGCTAGCAATGAGGAAAGGGAGATAATGAACCCTGAGTCCCACCTACAGTAGGCCCCAGGTTGGTGACTAGCACCAAGTGTATACCGATATCATAATATGGGAGGCATTAACTTTTTTGAAATAAGACCGAGAGATGTGATGGATCATACACAAAACAACTCCAGGACATATATAAAATAAATAAAAACAAACCATCCCACATGCATGTTTTTTTTAAAAAGAACTATTACAAGTACAAAAGTCTCCAAGTAAATACCAAAAGTAAAGCTAAGAAATGACACAAAAACCGTCCCAAGCCTGAAATAGTAAGGTCCAACACGGTTCGCAAAATCCTCCTAGAAATCTAAAAATAGTTTTATATATGTAGGGTGATCATACAGGTATAACCAGTAAGAAAACCAAAGTCTCTCATGTACATATGAAAGAAGAATACTAATGCCCATATGAGAAAACAACAGAACCAAACAACACCTAACAAGTATACTAACCATCCCAATCTCACCAAGGAATGCTCACCAAATAACACAAGTCAAGTAATGTAATATAATGTAGATCGATGATAGGGTACCCCACACCACTTCCCACTAGTTAGCTGCTCTTGCTTAATGACAAACATCCTCGCGCTCCCACCTCTTCTAAAAGTACCACTCACAAACCACCTATACACACTTAGGCCACAAACCACATCACATCCTACTTACAGATACCTAGGCCACAAACCACGTCACATCCCACCCACAAACACTTGGGACACAAACCACATCACATCCCGCCTGCAAACACCTGGTCCAAAAACCACACCTCATCCCACTAGAAGACACCTGGGACACAAACCACACCTCATCCCAAATACACATGGGAAAACACAACACATCTCATCCCGAAGACACCTGGGAAAGCACAACTCACCCGCACACACCTAGGCTCACAAACCACAACCTTCCCAAAGAATCTTGGGTTATCACCACCTGGAAGAGGAAGTAGGGAAGAGTAGGTGTCCAACCATCCATCCTCCCACTGGGATGTTTGAGAAAGACACCCTCCCCTGTGACGATGGGAGTGTTCGGCACATAGTGCTCAACTAGAATGGGGTGCATATAGAAATCACAAGGAAAATACAAGTATATACATATATGATACCAACCACTCAATCCCAACCTATGGGTTACCAAACAGAGAACATATCACAACTACCACATTTTTCTGCCACCTCTAAATGCACAACACCATATAATGAGCCACAAAACCCGATTCACATTCCTAACCAATTTATTTAACCAAATTCATTCTTTATTAAACAAGTCATTTATCCATTCCACCACTACCCGGGCAATTACTAAGCACAACACACGAAAGGCAACAAAGTTCTCAAAAGGTGAAGAGCCCAGATAAACTAAAGGGACTTCACATTTTCTCTACATTTAACACCCATTCATGATATATCATATATCAATATCTGGATACATGGTGATGCTTTTTTCATGTTACTTATAGAGAAACTCTAGGAAAATTACCCATACCGATCACTAATGTCCTCCTATAAGCTCATCCTACTTAGGCCACATACCGACAAAAACAACCCCAAATCAAACCCCAATCGATAACACCTTACTGCACAACTAGTTTCACAGCCCCACTGCACAACACTTCTCATCCATTCCACAATCAATCAATCTCTCAACCTGAGATTCCATTACACCACCCAAGCCATCCCACAACACACAAATGTGATCACAACCCTACTACAACACAAACCAGAGCAAACCCACATATCAAATCACCCCTTGTACCAAATAAAAACACAATTCTAGATTTAACAAGGCATCCCTTATTTAATCCCACTTGTTTAATTTAGGGGTTATCATAGAAATTTATGATCCTGAGGCATCCATTCATTATCCAAATATACGTGATTAACTAATTTCTATTTTTGGGTGATACCAAACAATATTGATCAAGAAAAAATCACAACACACATGCCCATTTGTTGGTGCCAAAAATGTGGGCCGAAAGAAAGGAACGAAAAAGAAGGCCGGCGCGCTGCCTCGCGAAGCTCCATCGCGAAGCTCCGCCGCGAAGCGCCCCGACCATGGCGGCGCCGCGAAGCTCCAGAGGCGGTAATCCTCCGTGAACCCATTTGACGTTCGTGAGCCGCCGCGAAGCTCCAGAGGCGGTAATCCTCCGTGAACCCATTTGACGTTCGCGAGCCGTCACGAAGCTCCAGAGGCGGTAATCCTCCGCGAACCCATTTGACGTTCGCGAGCCGCCGCGAAGCTCCAGAGGCGGTAATGCTCCGCGAACCCATTTGATGTTCGCGAGCCGCCGCGAAGCCCTTGAGGCGGCGTGCAGGCGCTGCTTCGCGGCGCCCCTTCCCTATAAATACTGGACTCCCCCTGAGTCCCGAGGACGGACAACCGGACCTTTCGGCTTCTCCTCTCCCGAATCACAAAGCACACTTTGCCCCGGGAATCATGAGCTCCACGAGGTACTTCTACTTCGCGAGACGACTCTGCATTGTCTCGTTTTGAGCCCCTCTTCCGAGAGGGATGCCCTTCACGAAGCTCAAGGGCATTCGCGAAGGAAGGGGATTCCCAAGGGAACTCGGGCAGCCGCGGAGCACTTGTGCTTCGTGAAACACCCAACCCATACGAGTGATCCCTATGCTAAGGCAGGATCGCTCCACTTCACGAGGCACATTGCTTTGCAGGACCCTGCTTCGCGAGACACTCCTTCTTCACGAGGCAGTGCTCCGCGAACACTGTTCCAATTCGCAAAGCACCTTCCACTCACACCTATGCCCCATGCTAAGGCCAAGGCACACCACTTCACAAAGCACACTCCTCTGCTTAGCGATTTCTCTTCCCGTGCGACCCTCCAGGTTTGCACGATGTGATTTCAAAGTCCCATGGACAATACCTCCCATAGCGTTGCTTCGCCTAATGCTTCTTCGCATAGGCACGCTAACGGCTATTGATTCTTCACATAGCCACGCTAACGTGGACCCCTCGATGGTTCGTTCCACAACCCCCCATGACCATGGCCTTACCGGAACCTTCCCTTCCCCAAGGACCAGAGGGTACCGGTTATGTAAGCCCTAGGGGTGCGGAGTGAACCCACCTCGTCCGAGCTGCAGGACGTTAAACTGCCAAGCACCACGTCCTCAACACATGACGTTAAACTGTGATCCGACCTCGTCTCCCTCGCGAAGGGTCCCCCTAGGTCGAACATTTTTTACACCACTCGTCTCCACGGGAATGGAACTCTTCCGCACATGGAATGAGATCCTCCTTGTCGGAGTGGCGTATGTTCGTAGGGGAAGGGCTGCCTCAGAGCGTAAGCCCCTAACCTTTCGTACGGATGATTGCACCCGTGCATCTCTGTACTTCCCCACTACCAAGGTTAGTGGAGGGCGTGATAGGGAACGAGGCACCCCCCTCTGGGCCTCCATCCCTGAGTAAGTCCCAACACCATGGGCCGCCTAACGCGTAAGCCCCTTTTCGCTTCTCACGGACGCACCCCTCGCGACGTGATCGTCAGGTCCTTGCAACCTCTTGTTTCTCACACCGAGCATGACTCATGTGGGCTTAGAGTGAGCACCGACCCTGACCCCTCATTCCCTCTCCGAACTATGAGGACTTTGATCCATGTCAAGGCATGGTACGTAGGAAGCCTCTTTGAGGTTCAAGCCCACTCGTCGTTTCTTCACGTCGGGTCCCACCTTCGTCCGACATGATGTTAAACTGCATTCCCTCTCCGAACTACGAGGTCTTTGATCCATGTCAAGGCATGGTATGTAGGAAGCCTCCATGAGGTTCAAGCCCACCCGTCATTTCACGTCGGGTCTCACCCTCGTCCAGCATGATGTTAAACCGCGTTCTGGTCCAGTGGTAAGCCGCTGCGACCCATTCCCACCTGAACTATGAGGTCTTTGATCCATGTCAAGGCATGGTACGTAGGAAGCCTCCATGAGGTTCAAGCCACATTGCTCGGTCGTTCATTTCACGTCGAGTTTCTCCCTCATCCAGCACGACGTTAAACTGTATCCCCCCTTGTCCTGCATGACATTAAACTGCACACCCATTCCCATCCTGAACTACGCGGACTTTGATTCCCTTCCACGGGGATACGTAGGAAGCCTCGTCAAGGCTCAAGCCCAACTTCACCGTCTTCCTTGCGATGGTACCATTTCATTCCCCTCCACTCCATTTATCCACCTAGCACCCATCCCAACTCTCTCCCGGACCGTAGTATCTCGGTGAGACTGTGTCGGTATGACCCTCTTCACAGCCACCCATGGGCTGACCCGTCTCCGCTGGACGTTAAACTCGCGGCGTGCCCTGTGTTAAACGCGGGAAGCTGAGGAAAACCTCAGATATGTGTCTATGACATAATTCCCCACGCTCGTTGTGGGATGCCTCAGGCTTCCACGCCCTCGAGAAGCCCTGCAATCAGGGATAATAGACAAACACGACAGATTCCCCAGCATCCAGACACGCTACTGGTGCCTCAACGTGACTACTCCCCCGACCGAAGGTTGTTGCCCTGACTGGACCCTTTGGAATGTCCCGACAGAAGCAGTGTAATTAACTGGCGTCCATGGAAACATGGCACTGGGAAGAGTTTCACGAACTACGTATTAAATCTATGAGGGAGACCCGGACTAGGTGACAAGTTCCGAGGAGGAATCCACAGAAGGAAGAACCGACATCCCATCATCCTGTTTCGATCAAGGAGAAAACGTACCTGAACAAGGAACGAATGTCGCCCGCCTTTGGAAAGCGGGAATGCGGGGCAACAAAGCGGTGCGTCCTCCTCCACAGACGGATGCGCGCGTGCCCCGACGAAAGCGTCAGAAACAGAAATGGTGAACCCGACGTGAAATTCCTCTCCTCAGCATGGAGATTAGTAGCGTTTGAGTCACCAGTGGGTTGACGTGTCACCGGATCCAGATATCCGATGCCTGGTCCCGCCAATAAAATAGCGGGCCTGTCGTGAAACTCACCAAAAGTCGGGGCAGTAGAACGTGGGGCATTCCTCCCTGTAGCGTGTTGGCGTGGATCCTTCTTACAAACGTGGAGAATGGAAGGACGCTGGGGCACTGGTTGTCAATCTTCTTCCCTCTCGGTGTTGATGAGTTGATCCCTTTGTTTCTCTGGAACCAAGTTGCAGTTACAGAGGTGCGATCACCACCTGCGAACCTACGCAGGGGCAGGGGCAACATTGCCATAACCACCCCACATGGCACCACTACCGCCACGACGGCTGCCACGCCACGGAATACGGGACGCCCACGTCCCCTTTCCCCATCAGAGGTCATCCAACGAAGGGTGATCAATAGCCTCGTGCGCAGGTACGAGGAGGAAGGGGTCATCCCGACCAGGGATATGGACCGCTTGGACCTGGAGGCCTCCAGGCCCCGCCGTCAACGCCGCCCTAATAGGCCGCGCAGGGAGCCCCTGCTCCCCACCCCGACATTCAACCGTTTCGGGAGCCTATCCCCGGAACGCCTTGACGACTCCTCACCTTACGCTGATGAGGTGGGCGCTGTCCGGCTCAGTCCGCTCAGGGCCCCGACCCGGGGGCCCCAGGCGAGAGCTCCCGTCCGGCCGCGTCAGCGCCGCCGTCTGGCCCCGCAGGAAGAGCAGGCAGACTACGTCCCTGCACCACCTGCACCGGCCCGCCTGACCCGACGTCAACGCCGGGCCCGGGCTGAGGACGCTCGCTCAGGCGCGTCCACATCGACAGCTACAGTGGCCCGAGCCACCGCCGACGTGCATCATGAATCCCCCGCGTACATTGAGCAGGGGCACCCCTTCGCCCAACCAAGATTGAGACCCCAACCGCCCCATGGGCAGGCTGGGTTGACTCTCTGGGTTGCAGGCCCAAGTGGTGATTGCCGTGAGCTAACCCGCGGTAATGTCACCCCGTACGGAGGTCCTCCCCGTACCACTACTCCACAGAGCGTGGGCCTTCCCCGCTCCGAGGTTCGTCATGGAGGCATGCCTCGTGCTACCCCCATCCTGCAGGAAGACCTGCCCCGCGGCAGTGACGCTCAGCGCGGAAACATTTCCCGCGCCCACTACACAGGGTACGGAGCCCATTCTCCTGCCCCCGACTGCCAATCAGAAGGCACCATGCATCCGGCCCTTCTTCAACGTGGGGGTCCCCCCTACGTCCTCTCTGCGACTGGCGAAGGTCCTCCTCGCCCCAGCAACTCAAGGAGTGAAGGTCAGCCTCGCTCCGCCCGCATTGACCATGGAGGTCCTCCCCATGCTCCTGCCGATCCCAACAGAGGCTCCGCCTACATGGGTGTTCGTGGAGGCCCTCCCCACGTACCCTTCGATATTTGCCTTGGTGCCCCTCGCACCTCGGGCATCTCGAGCGGGGGCCCTCTCCGCCACGGCGCCAGTGCCGCCCCGCGACTCCATGATAGGGATCAACCCTGTCCCGAAGAGCCACCCCGGGGCAGGATAGCGGGTCGCCGCCGCCACAAGAAGAATCCTAGGAAAGCCAGGGTGGAGATCAAACCTTCTTGTTTCTCCGACTCTGAAGTGGAGTACGACTCATCCATGGAACCTTCTCCCAGCTCCTCCGTATCAAGGACCGGGGCATGAAACAGAAGTGTTAGCCTCGTTCTCCCAGAACATGAGGTCCACCGGATCCCCATCTCCCTCCGCAGATACATCCAGGAGGAAGAGATTCTGGGAACTTCGCAGGTCTCGACCGCGCAGTCACCGCCATCGTCACCCGAAGCGCCCTCTACCTCTACTCGAGATCACGAGGAGCTGTTTTGGGGGTCAACAGTGGTAGAGCAACGACATGACCAGGCACCGGTAACGACGATTCCTATGCCTAAAGCAGTGGCTGTTAGCCCATCCTATCGTGACATTGTGGTCAGGTCACCTCGCTCTTCAGAGGAAGGCCCAGAATTCGGTGGCCAGTCCGCTCGCTCGCCGTATTCTCCACCGCCGAGTTTTCTATCCCAGAGGTCCGCCTCAGTACCGCTACCAGTCCCTCATCCGCCCCCGGTTGATGAGTGGGGTAATGCAGGGCCAGACCCCGAGGCCGAACCCAGGAGCTTCTGGAGTATTCTTGCAGCGGACTACTTCCCAGAGAAGTTCTGGCCCACGGCGGCGCTGAATTTCCGCGTACCCGAGTCTCTTACCCCTGAAGAAGTGGGATGCTTTTGTCGAACCCTCTGGGCGATGCACTTCCGCCTCCGTTGCGAACGGGTGGTATACCCCAGGGGTCAAGAGCACTTCGAGGAGATTGGCGAATAGTGTCGCCTGATCGATGCGGCCGCGCTCCTTGTGGCCCAGCACCCCGAGTCGCCAGGTCACCAGAGTGCCCTCCAACGAAAATGCATTCAGAGTTTTAAATCACTCCGCAAGATCGTCAGGAAAGCCACCCCCCATGTGCAAGTCCGTGGTTGGGGACACTATACTGCCCTTCTTTTCGATCCTATTCGACGGCAACCCGATTCGCTATGCGACATCGAGGACATGCCCTCGAGAGGAATCGCGGTCCACATGGCTGACATTGTGGACAGAGAAGACGAACTGGAACTCCTTGATGGAGACTTCCCCCCAGAGGGCGCACCGCCACTGCTCGACCCATCAGGGAGAGTTACCCGTCAGCAGAGGAACCTGCTAGGCCTGCCCGTACCCACAGAGTCGCTGGTACTCAGTCGAAACACCGGCAAGGGTAAAGAGCACGTCGGAACCGTCAAGCACTCCGACCTGTCTGCTTCTGTGCAGAAAATGGACGAGGATCCTGAGAAGGCCGCGTTACGCCAGCAGCTTGCTGAGCAGAAGAGGCTGGTTGACGAACTCTTGGCTGAGCGCGCCGCAGAGCGGCGACCTGACTATGGTAATCCCAGGCCGGGGCAGCAGGGGCAGGAACAATTTCCCCCCGGTGAGATGCCTCCGGGAAACCCTGATCATGCTACTGCCGCAGACAGGGCAGAAGCCAGAATGTATGGCAAGAGGGCGCGATACATTTCGCCAAACCCCCCCGAGCGACGGGGCAATCCGAAGAGCCCATCCCAGGTTCCCCCAGTCGCCCCGCAAGTCGTTCCACCAGTTGATCCACGAGCGGCTGAGGCAGTCTACCGTGTTGAAGAACCCGGTAATGCACTGGTGGTTAGGGATCCCCATCAAGATAGGGACCCCCACCGGGATGACCTTATTGCGGCACTCACATCCTGCCTCGAAGCGTTGGAAACACGGCAGGTGGCGGTTCCATCGGATGGCAAGCCTTATCCCGCGTGGGTGGATGATATGCCCGCGCCTCCGGGTTTTGGAAACCCCACTTTCTCACCCTTCAACGGGACAGGGGACCCGCCACAGAACTTGGCACATTTTTCTTCCAGGTGTGGCCCCATGCTGGGGACCCTGGCTCAGCAAGAAGCCGCCAAGCTCTGATGCTTTGTACAGACATTGGAAGGTCCGGCGTTCGTCTGGTACAGTCAGCTCCCTATCGGATCGGTGACCGGATGGGAGGATCTCCGCCGGCAGTTCCTGTACCAGTTCAGCTCTACCACGTGAAAGACCAGCATTGCAGACCTCTTCAAGTGCAAACAGAGGCCTGATGAGCGGGTTTCAGATTTCATCGCCCGGTGGAAGGGACTTACGTATTCCCTCGATATGCCACTGACTCAGGAGAAATTACTGACGATGTGTGTGGGGAACGTCAAGACAGAGCTGGTACCCTCCCTAATTACCCAGAACTACCCTGGAGGGTTCAGAGATTTCTCGGATAAGGCCCAGCGCCTCGAGGAAGCCCTGCAACAGGCTAGTCAGGCACGTTTGTTGCCCCCTATGATCCCATCCAGGAGGACCGCCAGGGATGAACCCGCCGCGGTGGCTCAAATAGAAGCCCTGAGGCAGCTGGAGTTGCTGCCGGCGGCACCACCCCTGCAACCCCGTAGAGGTCCTCCACCTCAAGCACAGGCTCCTGCCCAGCAGCGACCGCCTCAGAACCGACAGGTTCCCCCGCGCAATGCGCCACCGCCACCTAGGCGAGACAATCAGGCGCCGCCTCCTCGGCAGGCCCCTCCGGCCCCTCGTCAGGGCCAGGTCCCCAGGGCCCCCTATCTGGAAAGAAGGTACCAGACCTATTCGTTCAACGAAAATTAGGTCCCTGGATACTTTCGAAGTGCTCTGGAGCAAGGGATTGTGCGCCTGCCTGAGTGCAAGAGGCCGGAGGAGGCGCATCTCACCGATCACCCCAACTACTGCCCTTATCATCGGATCCTAGGGCACACCCTTAAGTAATGCTATGTGTTTAAAGACTGGCTTCAAGACCAGGTTAATAACAACATAGTCAAGTTGGGCCTGGATCCATCCCAAGTGGCGGGTGTCTTTTCAGGATCAGGGATCAGCAACGACAGCGAGGGTGAATGGAAACAGGTCCCCAACCGCGGATCCCGGAAATACGATGACTGGATGGCTCTAAAAACTGTTGTCCGTGCCCATGGTATCATCCGGGCGCGCCTTAAGCAGTCAGAACCTTCAGAAGAAATGACCGGTACCTCCGCATCGTCTTCGCAGTCGACCTCTTCCCAAAAGGGCAAGCAGAGGCGACGCAAGAAGAAGCAACGTGCACCACCGGTGCCGTCGTCATCCCGCACATTCGGCGACTTTCTGCCCCTCAAAATGGGGATTCCTCCTAGAATCCGCCCAGCGGTGGATGACTCCTCGAGCGACAGTCAAGGGTACGCTTCGGTTAACACCGTGGAGCTGGTAAAGCCCTATATGACCCCCGACGAGGGGGAATGCCAGGCAGACCTCCCCAACGTTTCCAGCCGACGTCAACGTCAGCGGAATCGCAATCGCGCCAGTCATCAAGGCACGTCAGCAGGCACTTGTGGCCAAGCCGTGCACGCTACCGAGACCAGGCAGCAGGCTCAGCGCAGAGCTCAGCATGTGCAGCCCCATCTAACGCCCTCGGCTTTACCTCCACCGCCGTTTGTGCTACTGGATCGGGGAGAGCTGCCTCGTCCGTATCATAGTCAGTCTTTCTCGGCTACAGGCTAGCCTTTGCTGCCCGATCCTAGTCCGGCGACTATCCCCCAGGCTTCTACTAGAAGGCAGCAGGATGTACCCAGTGCTAGCCGACCGCCAGTTCAACCGGCAGGACCCGCTATGCCTCCAAATGCCGAAAAACCCCCTGTAAGCAGAGGTTCGCGTTTGGCACACAATTATGATGTCCTAAAGCACCTGGCCGGCATTCCGGCGAGGCTCTCCATCCTTGAGGCCCTGCGCCTGTCATCCGAGATGCACGAGGCACTTGCCAAGGCCCTAAGGAGCCCCCTCCAGTTCGAGATGGAGGTAGCAGCTGCAGAAGCCTTCCATATCGAGACGATTGAAAATTCCAAGTGTCAGGTGGTTATCTCGTTTTTCGGTAAAGATGAGGACCCTCCGATACAGGGGCACATTCGCCCGCTGTACATCACTGGCCACTTCAACGGCGTGGAAGTCCGCCGCTGCCTCGTTGACACGGGTTCTGGAATCAACCTAATTCCGACCCGGACGCTGCGAAAGCTGGGTCTGTCTGAAGGTGATTTGACCCCCTATGACCTCAGGATCCAGGGGTACGATAGGACAGAGCAAACCCCAGTCGGCAAGATCCGCCTGAAGACTCAGTTTGGTGGCTTAATTGCCAGCACCGAGCTCATGGTCGTCTCTCAGGATACCGCCTACAACGCATTGATGGGTAGGCCATGTCTCCATCTGCATGCAGAGGTCCCCTCGTCGTATCATCAATGCCTCAAATACTCCCTCAATGGTCGAGTAGGCGTGCTCCAAGGAGATGTATCCCCTTTCGCTTCTCGTGATGCCCGCTATCTGGATGCGGGTTATTACAAAAGTAAGGATAAACAGATCCTAGTAAGTGAGGAAGGACCTGCCCCGGTCACAGGTGATCCTTGGGCAAGCATGGATGACGCCTACATCCTTCCGATCCACCGGTTGGAGGCCACGACCCCTGACATGGGGCAATGTTTTGTTGTTTCGGGTACGCAAGGAAGGCATGTTCCCGTGTCCAAGCGATGACGGAAAATCACCTCGTACTCCTACATCAACCAGGCTCGGGTCATCCCGGAACCTCCTACCCCTGTACGGTACCGAGACGTCAAGCTCATGACGACGGCGGTACGCCATACGTGTCTCTTCCGTCGGACTGGAATCCACCGACTCAGGCCAACACGTCACCACTGCTTTGATATTATTAGGCGTGGCCCCTTAGGTCGGAGGCCAGATGGGGTAGGATCAAATGCATTCATTGCTATGGTCTCAACGACAAGTGAGTCTCCCGATATGACGACCGCTGCTGCCCAAGCCGGCACCAGCTGTCCCTCGGGTTTTGAGAGCCCAGGAGTATCTCCCGTCGCAGGAAGTTCCCCCACGGGTGGGGAGGAAGACTTGGAGGATGCTCCCCCCGCCTTTGAAGAAGGCGTCTCTACCACGGTTGATGAATTGGTATAGGTGAACCTTGGTAGCGAGGTAGATCCGAAACCCACATTGATCAGTGCGGCCATGTCCCTCGAGGAGCAGCAGCAGTACGTAGACTTCCTCAAACAGCACCATGATGTGTTTTCCTGGAGTTACAACGAGATTCCAGGACTGGATCCCCAGGTAGCCGTTCACCGTCTGGGCCTCCCGGCAAAACATCGTGGGTTTAAGCAGCCTCCCAGGAAAATGCACCCTTTTCATGGTGCTATGGTTGAGGCCGAAGTTGACAAGATTATCAAAGCCAACTTCATTAAGGAGGTCCAGTACCCCAAATGGCTTGCCAACATTGTGCCGGTCAGGAAGAAGAATGGGCAGATCAGAGTCTACATCGACTTCCGCGATCTCAATCGCCACTGCCCAAAGGATGACTTCCCACTCCCGGTGACAGAGTTGTTGATTGACGCCACATCCGGATTCCAAGCCCTCTCTTTCATGGATGGGTACTCCGGGTACAACCAGATCCGGATGGCCCCCGAAGACGAGGAGTCCACTGCCTTCAGGGCTCCCCAAGGTACCTTTTGCTACCAGGTTATGCCATTCGGTTTGAAGAATGCAGGTGCCACTTATCAGAGGGCCATGCATCGCATATTCAAACCGATCCTCAGGACATTGGTGGAATGCTACGTGGACGACCTCGTAGTCAAGTCACATCAGCTCCAGGACCATCTCAAGGACCTCGAGAAAGTGTTCGGTTTCCTCCGTTCCCACCGCCTGAAGATGAACCCGTTGAAGTGTGACTTCGGTGTCACATCGGGGAAGTTCCTGGGCTTTGTTGTCAGATACCGAGGTATCGAGATCGACCCGGAGAAGATCAAGGCCATCAGCCAAATGCCTCCCCCGAGAAACATTCGGGAGCTTCGAGGCCTGCAAGGCCACCTAGCCTATATACGCCGATTCATCGCGAATATGACCGACAAGTGTAAGCCCTTTTCCCGGCTCATAAAGAAGGGCGCCGCCTATGAATGGGATGAGAAGTGTCGGACCACCTTCGAGGAAATCAAGCAGTATCTGCTCCAACCTCCGGTCTTGATGCCACCCGTCTCCGGAAAGCCGTTGGTCCTTTATGTGACTTCCCTGGAGAGATCCCTCGGCACGCTTCTCGCCCAGAAGAATAACGAGGGCATTGAGAACAGTCTCTACTATCTCAGCCGCATGCTTCTCGATACGGAGGTCAGATACTCCCCTATCAAAAAGAGCTGCCTTGCGCTCGTCTTCGCCGTGCAGAAGTTGCGACACTACCTGCAACACCACGAGGTGCAATTGATCTCTCGGGTAGATCCGCTGAAGTACATCCTGAACCGCCCCATGCTGACTGGCCGACTAGCACGGTGGGCGGTGATTCTCCAGTAGTTTGATATCAGGTTCGTGCCTCAGAAGGCCGTTAAGGTACAGGCATTGGCAGAATTTTTAGCTGCCCATCCAACCTCCGCGGATCAATCCCTGGACCTAGATTTCCCCGACGAGATGATCCTCTCAGTCGATCATGCTATCCCGTGTTGGAAAATGCATTTCGACGGCACCTCCCGGAGCCCCACCGGTAGAAGGCTCAACGACCCCAAGCTCAACAGAGTGGGTCTGGGTATTGTTTTCATTACCCCGGCGCAAGCTGTCCTGCCGTACTCGTTCCTATTGTCAGAAGGTTGTACGAACAACGAGGCAGAGTACCAGGCTCTCATCACCGGCCTCGAGTTGGCCCTTGAGATCCATGTCCCCCATCTACATGTGAAGGGAGATTCCGAGCTGGTAATCAAACAGGTTAATGGCGACTATGTCGTCAGGAAGCCAGAGCTCGCACCGTTGCTGGAGTACACCCTCCGCCTAATGGCCCAGTTCTCCTCTCGATCAGAGGTTACCCATGTCCCGCGGTCGCAGAACGGTCGAGCAGACGCCTTGGATGGCTTGGCCGTGTCGCTCGCAGAACCCGAGCAAGATGACCTAATCATACATGTGGCACACCGGAGAGTCATTGACCCCGTCACCCAAGAGGACGATGATGGCCTGCGGGTAAGTCATCTCACCGCGGGACCCTCCATATTGGGAGTCCCGGGTTCGTCAGACGCAGTGGTGGAAGCCACTCCCGACTGGAGGGCGCCTTTTGTTGAGTATCTCCAAAATGGTCGCCTCCCGGACGACCAGGCCGAGCGCGAGCGAATCCGATGCCGCGCACTCCAATTTACCCTCCAGAGCGGCCCCAGTCTTGAGCAGATCCTCTATAAATGGAGTTTCGATGGTGTCCTCCTCCGTTGCATCCAAGGAGTAGAGATACCTCAAGTTATGCAAGAGGTTCACGCCAGTTCCTGTGGCGCCCATCAAGCTGGGCCGAAGATATCCCATCAAATTCGGAGGTTAGGGTACTTCTGGCCCTCCATGATCCACGATTGCATTGGGTATGCCAAGAGATGCCACGCATGCCAAGTACACGCCAACTTCTTGCATCGGCCGCCAGAACCCCTCCACCCCACCAAGTACTCTTGGCCATTTGCAGTATGGGGACTTGATGTAGTGGGACTGTATCCACCGGAAACAGCCCGCCAGTGCAGATTCATCTTGACTGCTACAGATTTCTTCTCCAAGTGGGCAGAGGCAGTTTCGCTCAAAGAGGTCAAGGCCCGTTCTATCGTTGAATTTGTGAGCTCCAACATTATCCACCGGTTTGGGGTCCCTCACGCAGTCCTCACTGATAACGACACCAACTTCCGAGTGGCTGAACTGAAAAAATTGTACGCCAAGTATGACATCCGGTCAAACCATACTTCCCACTACTATGCACAGGCAAATGGACAGATCGAGGAGTTCAACAAAACCCTCTCTAACATTCTGCAGAAGATGGTTGGCCAGAACAAGAAAAGTTGGCCGGACAATGCTCCCCAACGCCCTCTGGGCTTACCGGACGACGACTCGCAACTCTACCCAGGTGACCCCATATTCCCTGGTGTATGGAGCTGAGGCCGTCCTACCCATTGAGATCCAGCTGCCATCGCTACGCACTGCAGTTTATGATCACCAGACATCAGATGAGGTAGCCGAGATCTGTCTAGCTGAATTGGAAGCACTGGACGAGAACCGACTTCGTGCCCTGCACAATCTGGAAAGGCATCATGACAAGATAGCGAGGGCCTTCGACAAGAAGGTTCGTCTCCGCTCTTTTCTACAGGGTGACCTGGTACTGGACCTTCGAGCGCCAATGATTCCAGGTAGGAAACCGCCCAAATTAGAACCCAAATGGGAAGGTCCTTATATCATTCATAAGGTTTACCCCAATGGATCATACTCCTTGGTGACCACAGATGGAGAGCGTATAACCCCTCCCACCAATTCCAAATTCCTCAAGCGATACTTTGCCTAGGGAAAAAGTGGTCCTGCACGACCCTAAACTATGACTTGGTCCCGCACGACCTTAAACTGCATCCTCGTCCTCTTTGCAAGACGTTAAACTGCAAGCCAGTCAGGCCTTCCTGACCGAGGCTTAGCCTCAGGCCCCTTGGCCTCCTTGGTCCCGCACGACCTTAAACTGCATCTCCGTCCTCACTGAAAGACGTTAAACTGCAAGCCAGTCAGGCCTTCCTGACCGAGGCTCAGCCTCAGGCCCCTTGGCCTCCTTGGGTCCCTGGCCCCCCGTCTTCACCACGAGATGTTAAACCACAAGCTGGTCAGGTCTCCCTGACCGCGGTCTGGCCCCAGGCCCCCTCGTTTCTCCCCGACTTACCCTCTTACAGGATCGTACGGTGTGGTGTAGGACCACGTCCTCATGCACGACGGATTACTTGCCGCACCGTACACATCCCCGAATGAGATTCCCCTCATCCCGCATGACGTTAAACTGCATGTCAAGAACTACGTGTGGCTTGATTCCCATCTTCATGGGATACGCAGGAACGCTCAGACGCCTCGTCTTGAGCCCAGCCCCAAGCATTTTTCTTCCACTATCCCCCCTGGGGGTAGTTTCCTTGGAGGATCTTTGTGCAGTAGGAGTAGGGTTTTTAGCCCCATTCATACAACCCCGCTTGCGCAAGGATTGTAAGGGTCACACCATGTGCCCACTCCCATTCTTCTATCCTCCCACGTCCTCACCGCACGACGTTAAACTGCATGGCTTTCAAGAACTACGTACGGCTTGATTCCCATCCTAATGGGATACGTAGGAACACCTGAACATTTTGTCCGTAGGCCCATCCCAAAAGCCAAAATCTTCCCTTTGGGTCAAGACGCGGCAGGGTGCACACTTTTTCCCCAACTCACATCGAGCAAGCCTCGACCCGGCTGCACATCCCCCCTGGGGATGTTTGCCTCTTTCACGGATACAACTATGCTTCGCCCACTCCTTGACTGGGATTCCATCATTTTTGCACACCCTGAGGGACCCCCAAGAATGGCCTGGATACAATTCCCAAGGGCTCTCCTACCGATACGGGCCAACGCCCCCGAGGGTTTTTCAAGCAATAAGCCGATACAAGTCCCGCTTGCGAATTTGGTCAGCGGTCGACGCTCACTTGTTACTCCCATATCAGGTTACCATAGGAACGCTGTGTTTCGAACATGGTCAACAGTGTCCTGGATCTTCGGGTCCACCCCGAGATGTCCCAGACATCGAGTGTGGTGATTCATTCTGCCCCATCACGAGGTAACAAACTTCTCCCGGGGCGGTGCCTGCAATCGGGCCCACGACCCTGATCCCCCATAGGAGTGTACGGTGTGGTGTAGGACTACGTCCTCATTCACGTCGGGATCATGTACCATGCCGTACGACTCCCCTTACGAGGCCCAGCCTCAGGCCCCTTGGCCTTTTTGGGTCCCCGACCCTCGTCCCCATGTAAGACGTTAAACTACAAACCAGTCAGGCCTTCTTGACTAACGCATGAACTTAGGCCCCTTGGCCTTTCCGGGCCATAGCCTAGGTCCCTTCTTACCCAGAGTGTACGGTGTGGTGTAGGACTATGTCCTCATTCACGTCGGGATCATGTACCATGCCGTACGACTCCCCTTACGAGGCCCAGCCTCAGGCCCCTTGGCCTTTTCGGGTCCCCGACCCTCGTCCCCATGTAAGACGTTAAACTACAAACCAGTCAGGCCTTCTTGACTGACGCCTGACCTTAGGCCCCTTGGCCTTTCCGGGCCACAGCCTAGGTCCCTTCTTACCCGGAGTGTACGGTGTGGTGTAGGACTACGTCCTCATTCACATCGGGATCATGTACCATGTCGTATGACTCCCCTTACGAGGCCCAGCCTCAGGCCCCTTGGCCTTTTCGGGTCCCCGACCCTCATCCTCATGTAAGACGTTAAACTACAAACCAGTCAGGCCTTCCTGACTGATGCCTGATCTTAGGCCCCTTGGCCTTCTCCCCAATCTCTCACCCGGAGTGTACAGTGTGGTGCAGGACTACGTCCTCATCCACGTCGAGATCATGTACCATGCCGTACGACTCCCCTTACGAGGCCCAGCCTCAGGCCCCTTGGCCTCCTTGGGCCCCTGGACCCTCGTCCTCTTTGCAAGACGTTAAACTGCAAGCCAGTCAGGCCTTCCTGACCGAGGCTCAGCCCCAGGCCCCTTGGCCTTTCCGGGCCATAGCCCGGGTCCTCTCTTATAGGATTGCATGGTGTGATGTAGGACTATGTCCTCATTTACGTCGGCTTCTTCGCCATACTGTACACCTTTCTTAGGAGTATATTACTCCCCTCCTCGTCCAGTATGATGTTAAACTGCATTTCAAGAACTACGTATGGCTTGATTCCCATCCTAATGGGATACGTAGGACCACCTAAATGTCCAAGATTCGGGTCCAGCCCCATCTCTCGGGAATCCTCATCCCATCTTGGCCCCTTGGCCTATCCTTCCTCCATGAGAGGATCATATGGTGTGGTGTGGGATTATGTCCTCATTCACGACGGTCTCGTAATGACCACGCCATGTTCCCCCCCCCCCCTACTGAGCTGTTTCGTCGATCCCTTTGTCGGCAGTTCGCCAATGTGCCTAAGAGTACTCTGGTTTATTACCTGGAATGCCAAGCTTTACTCGGACACGTCCGCACCCGCTTTCCAGGCTTTGCGTATCCCTGCATCAGGGCTTTCATCATCTCTCACACCCGGAGGGACCCCCAACAACGGCCTGGATACCACGCCCAAGGGCTCTCCTACCGTTACGGGCCGATGCTCCGAGGGTTTCAGACAACAAATCGATAAAATCCCGCGTTGCGAATATGGTCAGCGGTCGATGCTCGTTTGTTGTTCCCACCTCAGGCTAACGCGATATGGACGCTGTGTTTCCATCATGGTTAACAGTTTTCCTCTATCGCCACGCCAACCCATTAAGCCCAAATGCCGGGTATATGATTCACACCCTTCATCACTTCATCGTGTCCAAGCAGAGTCTCGGAACACTTGGTACATTTCCTCCATGCACGTCTGCGCGTTGGGTGAACAGGTCGTGTCGAAGGTGTCCTTCGAAACTCTCCGCCGACTCCCCTTTGATGGACGCCCCAAGTATTGCGATAAGGATCTTCCCCCCTTGTTTCCCACACTGAGTTTATCTCACGTGGGCTTAGGGATTGGGTTGACATTTGTGCTTACTCGGGAGTTGTCACCATCCACGGTCCGAGCTCTAAGACCATAAACTAAGACTCTCATCTGGAACTACGTTCAAGACCCCTTGTCTTTGGGTCTAGCTTGAGTTCAGCAAGTTCACCTCTCTCGGGTCCTACCATTGGGACCCCGACCACGGGACCGCGTGGCGCAGTACGAGATTATGTCCTCATTCACGTCAGGTTTGCAACAGCTGCACCACGCGTACCCCATTCTGAGAGTTAGCCCTCCTATTCCTTGTCCAACATGACACTAAAAGGAACCCTTCAAGAACTACGTGTGGCTTTATTCCCATCCTCATGGGATACGTAGGACCACCTGGATGTCTAGACTCTGGGTCCAGCCCCCATCTCTTGGAAATCTCCCGATCTCCCGGTCACCAAGGCCACATGGCCTATCCCTCTCCAGGAGAGGGATATGTGGGTATGATACAAGGTTTTGGGCACCATGCCCCCTTCCACCGGGAACCTACCATCTCTCGATCACCCTCAAAGTTGAGTCCCTTGACTCCTTGCAGTGGTTCACCCATGTGTTAAGCGCACTCTAGTCTAGGACCAAGAGTGCCAGATTCAACTTGATCAAGTTCCTTCCACTTGTCAAGCTTCGTGTTCCCCTCCATTTGGACTTTCATCACCTTTCACACCCAGAGGGACCCCCAATAACGGCCTGGATACTACGCCCAAGGGCTCTCCTACCATTACGGGCCAACGCCCCCGAGGGTTTTTGGACAACAAATCGATAAAATCCCGCGTTGCGAACATGGTCAGCGGTCGATGCTCATTTGTTAGTCCTCACTTCAGGCTAACGCGACAGGATGCTGTGTTGCGAACATGGTCAGCAGTAATTCTCTGTCGTCATGCCAGCCTCTTCAGTCCTCGAATGTTGGTTGCATGATTCACATCATTTTCCACCCCATCATGACCAGGTGGAATCTCGACACTTTTGGCACTATCCCTCAGTGCACCTTTGCATGTCAGGGGGACAAAGCTGCAATCTGGCATCCTTTGGGGCTCCCACGGTCCGAGATATAAGACCATAAACTAAGATCCAAGATCTATCTAGAACCACGTTCAGCTTGACTACCATCCTCATAGGATAGGTAGGACCGCCCGGACGCCCTGTCTTCAGGTACAACCCATTTAGGAAGCTATTCTCTCCCCCTGTTTCACATCTTATTTTCACATCTACGCTGCATGACGATAAAATGCATGCTTGGTCCTATCATACGACCCTAAACTGTGACATTATCGTCCTGGCCGCACGATGAAAAACGACACCGCATTGTGGTGACCTCGTTGTAGAGGACATCACGTTGGGTATTGGTCACGTGCCATGCCATTTGTCAACGCCCATCACGGCTTGATCCTTGTGGCGACATCACGACCTACTATTCTAGGTCTGTCGCTTCACAAAAAAAAACCATTCACCTTAAAGAACAAACAAGATTTATTAAATTCCGCTTCTTTTAGTGCAAGGGCCATGCCCACACTTCCCTTTTCCCCTGGCACTGGTACCTTACCGTGCCACCTTCCAGAACTACGTATGGCTTGATTCTCATCCTTATGAGATACGTAGGAGCACCCGAGTGCTTCCCCGTGGGCCCAGCCTAACCCTTGTGTTCGATCCCTCGACTCGAGCATTTCCTCAGAGAACGCATGGTAAGTAGGACTATATCCTCATTCACGTCAGGTTTTGATGCCATGCGTCCCTTGATCCCTTTACCCATCCATAGTCCGAATTCTATGACCCTAAACTAAGATTTCCCTATGGTAAAGGACTCTGCTCCCCCTATCTAATACGTATCGTTTCCATATTTAGATGTGTTTCGACAAAGAGCCCGAAGTGTGGGATTTTCATAGGGACATTCCCCTCATCCCATGACCAAGCTTCGTGAGCTCGCTATTTGGATCCTCATCCTCTTCCACATCCAAAAGGACCCTCGGACGACGTGGATACTAAGCTTAAGGGCTCTCCATGAATGCTGGACCTAAGGGCCCTTCAATCGTTTCGGGCCAACGTCCCTACGGATATCTGACAACATTTGTGACATGGTCCCGTGTTTCGAACATGGTCAACGGTCGACCCTCATTTGTTTGTCCCCATTTTAGGCTAACGCGACAAGATGCTGTGTTGCGAACATGGTCAGCAGTAATCCTCCATCGTCACGCCGCCATCATCGTGATCCGAATCTCGAGCGTCATGATTCACACATTTCCACTCCCTCATGTTCAAGTGGAAATCTATCATACTTGGCTCTTTCTCTTCGCGCATCTAGGTGCGCTAAATGATCGTGTTAGTGTCATTGGGCCAGTATTCACCGAGCGTCCCTTTGCCCTAACCTGCCCCTTTTGTGTCGGGAAATTCCCACCACTATTGCTTGTTTCCCACACCGAGCACGACTCACGTGGGCTTAGTAGTTTTGGTAGGATGTGTGCCAATACAGTCGGGTTGTTCCCCGTCCCACATGACGCTAAACTGCGCTTCCAGAACTACGTACGGCTTGATTCCCATCATCACGTGGGATACATAGAGACACCCAGGCATTTCACCTAGGGTTCAGCCCCTGGAATCACAAAATCTTGTTCCTCCCCATTTCCAGCCCTCTGGCCTCACCCCTCGGGAAGAACTATGTAATTGCAATTCTACCCTGAACAAGTTCAGGATGCCCCAAGATCCCATTGGGGAGTGATAGATCCCCTCGCCAGAGAGGCCCTATCTGGAAGAAAGAATGATCTGTGATCAGACCGATGCGCCCATCTGGCGTACTCCCACCACGGTGGTGTAACTACCTAAGTGTTGGATTCTGTTTGAACAAACCATCACTCCATATTCCACACTTTGCGTGCCCCTTATTCGGCCCCTCGTCCTCTTTCATGTCTGAAGGAACCCCCTAACGGCCTAGTCTCATGCCGCATCGGCTCACCTACCGTCCTGGGCCAACGTTCCGAAAGATGGGTCATGCCTGGAAGGACCCCCTAACAGTATGGATGTCTGACCTATGGTCCGCCTACTGTCCTGGGCCAACGTCCCGAAGGATTGATCGACAACACTTGTGACATGGTCCCGTGTTTCGAACATGGTCAACGGTCGACCCTCATTTGTTGTCCCCATTTCAGGCTAATGCAGTAAGGATACCGTTTGTCCTCCACGGTTAACGGTTGTCCTTTATTGTCACGCCATCCCCACAGTGTTCCGAATTTGGGTATCGTGATTCACACTTCCCATTTTCATCTGTTTGGACCGATTTCAGCGCCCCTGGCATTGCCCCATTCGTGCATAAGAGCACGCTGAAGAAACGGTAATTTGGCTATCTTGGAAGTTCCTTCTCCGATCAAGCCAACTACCTCCTGCATCTCACATTGGGCTCGACCCATGTGGATTTGAAGGATTGTTGCCAAACGTCCCGCAAACATTGTAGGGATGTAACAAGGCAATTCAAACAGTGGAAATCGTGTGTGCCATGGCACTCAAAACAAAGGAGAAAGAAAGAGTTGAAGCACAAAAGTACTAATAAAAGTTTCTTTTGGGTTTGTTACAATACTCGGGGGTTGACTTCCCCCATGGATGGGTTGACCCCGTCAAAAGAGCGTTGCAGCTCCGCCACCCGCTGACTTGCGGCGTCCAAAGCTTGTTGCCGCTGATTCAACTCCCGCTCCTCTTCAGCAGCGGCGGGGCGTAATTCGTCAACTCTGGCCCTGACCCTTTCTACCTTGGCCTGGACGGCATCCATCCTTCCAGAGGTCTGCCCCATATGCTCCTCAGCCTTTGCCAGCTGGGCCTTCAACCGTGAGACCAGCTCAGACTGCGTATCAAGAGTGGCTAAAAGCTCGTTGGCCCGGATCTGCATCTGTTGGACCTCGCCTTCAGCCTCCTGGAGCTTCCTAATACTGGTCGCCTTCCTCCGCTGCCATCCCACGCTCAGCCCACGATCATGCTCCCGGATCTTCTCAGCCATGAGGTCTCGGATGAGCGCGTGAGGGCATTGGGCATCCACTCCCCCGACACACAGTTCGCGCAACCGCGAGCAGAGACTGTCCATTTCGGCCAGCCATTGCGCTTGGGGAGTGTCCCTGATAAAGCGCGTGATCAGCTTCCACGACCGGCGACGGACTATGCTACTGTCTTCCTCATCGGAGGCCGTTTCGTCCCAATCCGCGCGGTTGGCAGACTCGTACGCAGGATATGCCTGCAGGAATTCCTCAGCGGGATCTGCATCTGGTGTTGAATCTGGTACGACACCTGACGCCGAAGCAGGCACGACAGGACTGGGACCGACCGGTTGATCCTCTTCCTCAGAGTCCACCTCGATGACTTCAGGTACGGCCCTGCTGGTGGTCCCTCCAGTGATGGTGTGCGTCGCAGCTTGAGGAGGTGGGGGGACTATCGCCACCATCACCGGCATGCCCCTAGGAGGGATGCCACCAGACATCCCGACCAGTCTTGCTGCAGTAGCCCACGCCAGTCGAAGGACTGTGCGACAAGGAGGGACATGAACGTCAGTTGGCATGGTCTACATGTGGAAACAAGGAGACCGGTGGAGGAGACTTACAGAGATCGACCTCCTGGCGCTTCTCTTGAGCCGGTACTAAGGGGACCCTGAGGCGAGGCCCTCCGTATATTGTTGGGAGGTCTGGAGACTCCGGGAGAGCCTCCACGGATGCTCTGGTCCCACCAGACGCAGAACTGGACGCAGCCATGGGCGCGGGTTCTGAAGATCCCGCATCATCACCCGCCAAGGGGCGAGAACGAGGTCTGCGAACAAGTTCCTCCTGCATGGCCTATACATCGGTGAGAAGTCCATAGTGGCTCAAGAACAGATCGTAAGGAGAGAAGTTCAGAATGCTACCTCGAGAGCCTCCGCGAAGTCATCGGATTCTGAGCCTCGGTCTCCGACCTCGCCCTCCTCCAACGGGATCCCTTCTCCAGCCTCATCCCCCCGAGAAGAGTCCTCTGATTCCTCCGGCAAGGGGAAGTGCTCCCTCAGATCGGCAGCCGATAACTGTGGGGGGACCGTCTGATTCAACAGTACCCTCACCCGATCCGTCATTGGGCGAGGAACACCGCTGGAGTGGACGTAATCCTCCAGCTCGTCCAGGTATTGCTCCGCCTCCGCCGGAGACACCATGAATCCAGCCCGAACTGGGCCTATGCCCGGCAATTCCATCCCGAGGCAATTCAAGTGGGCCCACATCTCAGGTGGGCTGAGGAATTGCCGGTTGACATCCCAAATGTCCCAAGCTTCCGGGAAGACAGCATCTTCTGCCATGTCGATGTGACGCAGCCGCTTCCCCGGAGCCTGAGTGGATATCCGACGAAATCCCCTCGGTGGCCGCCCCTCCGAATGGCCCTGCTCTTCCGGAACCACCGGATCCACCGTTGCTTCCATACCCTCGGCCGGTTCGGGTCTCGCCGTCATCACAGCCTCGCTACCGCGAGCGGCCCTAGCTGCCCTCCGACCCCGACCTCGAGATAGAGAAGACCCACCGTCACCGACCTGGATAGTTGATTGCTTTAGCATCTCCCCTGGGTAGGCAGCCTCCCAACTGATGGCGTACTCTCTCACCAATCCGAAAGCGGCGGTGGATGGGGGCAGGACAATCCGCATCTTCCCATCTTCCCGTGTGAACATGAGCCACAACTGCCTCATCACACACGGGTGCTCCTCGTGGCGCACCTCCCAGTAGACCTGCGGGGTCAGCCACTGGAGGCACCGGAACTGCCTCGCAAAACGATGCGGGGTGTACGGTTCGCAGATTGGCTCACGATCTATCCGAGCCACCAAAACTCCACCTCAGAAGGCCAGAAGGTAAGCCCGATGTTCTTCCGTTCCTCGCCCGTTGTCAGCAAGTATTCCCGTCGGCAACGGGAATGGGTGGAAATTAAACTCATCCGCCCTCCACACCCGATTCAGTACCATCGGGACAGCCAGTTTGAACGAAAAGCTCCCAACTGCGTTCAGGATGGAGGGGCGAAAGTTCGATCCCGGTGGCGAGATGGGGTTTGGATACTCGTAAATCCCCCTGATGTGCGCTGCGATCCACCCATATAGGAGGTGGAAGGGCCCGCATATCCTTGGCGGCTTCTTTCCCTCACTAATGTGCCGTAGCATTCTGTACAGTTTGGTGAGCATCGGAATCCCCAGGTTGATCCGCTGCCCCATGGCCAACATCGATGCCATGATGAACGAGCTGGGCTGCACCCCCATGCTTGTATCCCTCACTGGTAGGATCCACCCACAGATGAGAGCCACGATGAACGCCGCCAGCCTGACTATTGGCTGTTGTTCAGTGCTGACACTGAAACCCCAAGTCTTCCATTGGTTGTCCTCCAAGACCCGCCAATACGAGTGCCCCTTGCCCCGTTGGGCCGCCCTCAGACAAGTTCGAGGCCTCGGCGGGAACTCTCGATCTTCTGGAAAATTTAGGAATCATTTGAACCATCTTCTGAAGTGGACATCCCTCACTGCCTCCTTGTCCTCTCCAGGGACGAGCGCCATCAGCGCTGACGCCAGTCGCGACATTTTCTCCGGATCCCCCCATGCGCTGATGACGGGGAGGAATTCGTCATACATGGCCCCCAAGATTGGGACCCCGGAAATCTGGTGGACATCCCACAGGCTGATGCCCACCTCCCCGTGATGAAGGTGAAAAGTGTTGGTCCTGGACGACCATCTACTCAGCAGTTCCGGCATCAGCTGCTTTGGTTGGTAAATGTGGAATTGGGAGGCCCACGCCGCCTCATAAAATCCCACTCTCCTCAGCTCGGCCCCGAACTCCTCGCATGAGGTGCCTACCCAGTAGGCCCAGGCCCAGTCGTCGGTAAAATTGCCGCCCTAGCGCAGGTCCCACTCATCAGACCATCCTTTCCTTGGATCCTGCAAAGCCGCCTTCAGCATGGTGCGGTAGAGAGGAGGGGACGTCTCCGGTTGCAGTGGCCTCCCGTCGATATCATTCACATGGTTGTAGAGACAGTCAGCGGTGATGGGTGTGAAGTCCTCCTGCGCATGACCATCGGCCGCCCTGAACCATTGGTGCTGGCACGGTGTGCTCCTGAACCAGCAAGCCGGTTCGTCCCTACTTGCCTCAGGGATGAAGACGTCATCCCTCAGCCCGAAGCCGTACAACGGCAGTTTCTTGCACTACGGATAATCCTTCTGACCTCCCGACAGCAGATCTGTCAAAGAAGTGTGGTCCGAGTGGCTCCGAACCATTTCCCCCAATCCTGGACGGTTGGCCATCTCATCCCGACGAGCAGCATCTGCAAGCACTCCCAGCACAGCCTCTTGATGGGCCATTTTGATGCCGACCCTCAGAAAAGTTTTTTTTCCCTGGATCGCGAAGCTCGGTCGCGAAGTTGAATCGCGAAGCTCGGCCGCGAAGTTGAAACGCGAAGATCGGTCGCGAGACCAAACCGCGAAGTCTGGACAAGGCCGACAAGAAGTTCTCCTAGCGCGGACGCGGAGTCGGAGACCCGCGGTTCGCCGCGAAGCTCGATTCGCGGAGGGCTGTCGCGGAGTACGCGGAGCTTCGCGAAGTCGAGAGCGCAAAAAGACAAGGAAGGCACGTGAAGACAAAGGAGGTCGGACCCCCTTTTATAGGCGGCGACCCCGGAGCATCGCGGCGTGCCTCACCCGCGCGGAGCATCGCGGCGCGTCCGGATCTGTGGCCCCGGTCAGCACCGCGGCCCCCTTCGCGAAGCCTCTTCGCGAACCACCGACAATTTTGGCGATTTTCCCTCAGACTTCAACCCTTCGCCCTCCGCGGCTCCAAGTCTGAGGGGGGGCATTTGTTGGCGCCAAAAATGTGGGCCGAAAGAAAGGAACGAAAAAGAAGGCCGGCGCGCTGCCTCGCGAAGCTCCGTCGCGAAGCCCCGCCGCGAAGCGCCCCGACCATGGCGGCGCCGCGAAGCTCCAGAGGCGGTAATCCTCCGCGAACCCATTTGACGTTCACGAGCCACCGCGAAGCTCCAGAGGCGGTAATCCTCCGCGAACCCATTTGACGTTCGCGAGCTGCCGCGAAGCTCCAGAGGCGGTAATCCTCCGCGAACCCATTTGACGTTCGCGAGCCGCCGCGAAGCTCCAGAGGCGGTAATGCTCCGCGAACCCATTTGACGTTCGCGATCCGCCGTGAAGCCCTTGAGGCGGCGCGCAGGCGCTGCTTCGCGGCGCCCCTTCCCTATAAATACTGGACTCCCCCTGAGTCCCGAGGATGGACAACCGGACCTTTCGGCTTCTCCTCTCTCGAATCGCGAAGCACGCTTTGCCCCGGGAATCATGAGCTCCGTGAGGTACTTCTACTTCGCGAGACGACTCTGCTTTGTCTCGTTTTGAGCCCCTCTTCCGAGAGGGCTGCCCTTCGCGAAGCTCAAGGGCATTCGCGAAGGAAGGGGATTCCCAAGGGAACCCGGGCAGCCGCGGAGCACTTGTGCTTCGCGAAACACCCAACCCATACGAGTGATCCCTATGCTAAGGCAGGATCGCTCAACTTCGCAAAGCACATTGCTTTGCAGGACCCTGCTTCGCGAGACACTCCTTCTTCACGAGGCAGTGCTCCGCGAACACTGTTCCACTTCGCGAAGCACCTTCCACTCACACCTATGCCCCATGCTAAGGCCAAGGCACCCCACTTCGCAAAGCACACTCCTCTGCTTAGCGATTCCTCTTCCCGTGCAACCCTCCAGGTTTGCACGATGTGATTTCAAAGTCCCATGGACAATACCTCCCGTAGCGTTGGTTCGCCTAATGCTTCTTCGCATAGGCACGCTAACGGCTTTTGCTTCTTCGCATAGCCACGCTAACGTGGACCCCTTGATGGTTCGTTCCACAACCCCCCATGACCATGGCCTTACCGGCACCTTCCCTTCCCCAAGGACCAGAGGGTACCGGTTATGTAAGCCCTAGGGGTGCGGAGTGAACCCACCTCGTCCGAGCTGTAGGACGTTAAACTGCCAAGCACCACGTCCTCAACACATAACGTTAAACTGTGATCCGACCTCGTCTCCCTCGCGAAGGGTCCCCCCAGGTCGAACATTTTTTACACCACTCGTCTCCACGGGAATGGAACTCTTCCGCACATGGAATGAGATCCTCCTTGTCGGAGTGGCGTATGTTCGTAGGGGAAGGGCTGCCTTAGAGCGTAAGCCCCTAACCTTTCGTACGGATGATTGCACCCGTGCATCTCTGTACTTCCCCACTACCAAGGTCAGTGGAGGGCGTGATAGGGAACAAGGCACCCCCCTCTGGGCCTCCATCCTGGAGTAAGTCCCAACACCATGGGCCGCCTAACGCGTAAGCCCCTTTTCGCTTCTCACGGACGCACCCCTCGCGACGTGATCGTCATGTCCTTGCAACCTCTTGTTTCTCACACCGAGCATGACTCACGTGGGCTTAGAGTGAGCACCGACCTTGACCCCTCATTCCCTCTCCTAACTACGAGGACTTTGATCCATGTCAAGGCATGGTACGTAGGAAGCCTCTTTGAGGTTCAAGCCCACCCGTCGTTTCTTCACATCGGGTCCCACCTTCGTCCGGCATGACGTTAAACTGCATTCCCTCTCCGAACTACGAGGTCTTTGATCCATGTCAAGGCATGGTACGTAGGAAGCCTCCATGAGGTTCAATCCCACCCATCATTTCACGTCAGGTCTCACCCCCGTCCAGCATGACGTTAAACCGCGTTCTGGTCCAGTGGTGAGCCGCTGCGACCCATTCCCACCTGAACTACGAGGTCTTTGATCCATGTCAAGGCATGGTACGTAGGAAGCCTCCATGAGGTTCAAGCCACATTGCTCGGTCGTTCATTTCACATCGAGTTTCTCCCTCGTCCAGCACGACGTTAAACTGTATCCCCCCTTGTCCTGCATGACATTAAACTGCACGAGGATACGTAGGAAGCCTCGTCAAGGCTCAAGCCCAACTTCACCGTCGTCCTTGCGATGGTCCCATTTCATTCCCCTCCACTCCATTTATCCACCTAGCACCCATCCCGACTCTCTCCCGGACCGTAGTATCTCGGTGAGACTGTGTCGGTATGACCCTCTTCACAGCCACCCATGGGCTGACCCGTCTCCGCTGGACGTTAAACTCGCAGCGTGCCCTGTGTTAAACGCGGGAAGCTGAGGAAAACCTCAGATATGTGTCTATGACATAATTCCCCGCACTCATTGTGGGATGCCTCAGGCTTCCACGCCCTCGAGAAGCCCTACAATCAGGGATAATATACAAACACGATAGATTCCCCAGCATCCAGACACGCTACTGGTGCCTCAACGTGACTACTCCCCCGACCGAAGGTTGTTGCCCTGACTGGACCCTTTGGAATGTCCCGACATAAGTAGTGTAATTAACTGGCGTCCATGGAAAAATGGCACTGGGAAGAGTTTCACGAACTACGTATTAAATCTATGAGGGAGACCCGGACTAGGTGACAAGTTCCGAGGAGAAATCCACGGAAGGAAGAACCGACATCCCATCATCCCGTTTCGATCAAGGAGAAAACGTACCTGAACAAGGAACGAATGCCGCCCGCCTTTGGAAAGCGGGAATTCGGGGCAACAAAGCGGCACGTCCTCCTCCACAGACGGACGCGCGCGCGCCCCGGTGAAAGCGTCGGAAACACCATTGCAAGCAAGGCCACCAACAACCACAATTTTCAGTGGGGCGTTTAGCCTGTATAGTCACAATATCACAATCATAATATCAAAATTGAAAGGGCATGAAAAACTAATCTTTGTACCCATTTTAATTTAATTTAACTGATTCTTATCTTAGATTAATCTGGAACAACCAAAATACACAGATAGAAAAAAGAGAACCCCTCTTGAATGATTCACAATTAAGAGAAATGAAGGAAAATCTACTTTGAAAGGGTGTTAATGATCCTCACACAAGAACGGGCCACACAACGGATCTCCGATCAATTCTCCCGCAAGATCAACATCCATATGAGGATTCCATGACACCACTGCACCAATAACAACCGAAGAGAATACAATTTAGAACCATGGGAGATCATCCACCATCACATGGTAAGAATAAATAGGGGGAAGAGACCAAACCAGAAGAAACTGAAAGAACGGAGTAAGAACTCACCTTAGATTGAAGATAGATCACTATAGATTGAAGGAGGGAAGCTGGGAATCAATCCTTGACAAAGTAATCCTCAAAAAGTTGAAGAGGGGTTTTCGGGTCACCTTGGGTCAAGGAAGGGTCACTGCAGCCATGAGGTTTGACAACCCAAGCGGCTGAAAAAACACTTAAAAGTTACAATAGTGGGGTATTAAACGACGTGTAATACCCTTTCACACTATGTAATTCCCTGTGGTCGACTTCCACTGAATAAGATGAACCTTCTCTATCATGCACTGAAATACCTCAAGACTAAGAATATCTATCTACATAACTTATGTCCAGCACAATAATGAACAAAATAGTCTTCCATACAAAGATTCAAATGAAGTCATGATAATGGAAGAGTGATAGATATTATTATAAACAACCTCTACCAAGGGTAGGTGTCACACCCAAGATCCTCCAAAGTCCAAGACACATGCTTGCAACATATCCTCTAATGTCTAGATAGTCCACTCTGTGTGCCCATCTATTTGGGGGTGGAAAATAGTGATGAGTCATAATTGGATGCCAAAATCATGATGAAATCCCCTCCAGACTCACGAGGTAAAGCGTGTGTCCCAATCCAATAAAATGGATCTCTAACTCCATATAGTCGCACCACCTCATCCACATACCTTTTTCCTAAGGCATCTATTATGCCCGAATCCTTGATCGCTAAGAAGTGAGCCAATTTCATTAGCTGACCCACTATTACCTAGACAACATCATAGCCTCCCTAAGATCTGGGTAGACCTGTGATGAAATCCATTGAGATTTCATCCCACTTACACTTGGGAACATCCAAGGGCTGCAACAAACCACTAAGAACATGGTGCTCAACTTTTACTTACTGGCAGACCAAGCACTTTGCCACAAACTCTGCCACTTCCTGCTTCACCCCGGTCCACCAAAACTGCATCCTTAATCCAAGATACATATTAGAAGCTCTTGGGTGTACCGCTAAAGGTGATCTATGAAACTCATGAAGGAATCCTTCATGCATCTCCACTGGAACAAACAACTTCCCACGAAAGAACATATGATTATGACCATCCTCTGACCATCCCTCCGAAGAATCACCATGGCTAACATGATCATGCAAAACCTCTTCCTCTAAGTCCCCCCATTGAGACTCTTAAAAATGCCACATTAGAGAAGATTTCACTATCATCTGAAACAAATAGCCTCTACTGTCGTCCACTCCTTCATCCAAGTGCAAAACTACCAACTCCTCCATCGCTCTCCAAGCATCCAAAGATTCCCGAATAACCTTATTCTGTGACTTCCTTCTTAAGGAATCATCCATGAAATTACCATTTCCTGAAGTGTAGGAGATCTAAAAATATTAGTCCTGAAGGAACTCTATGCTGTCACAATTTCAGATCTCACCGGGAAAAGATATACCTCAAACTCTTGTGATCTGTGAAGACCACAAAGTTCTCCCCAATGAGGTAGTGCCACCAAAATTTTAGTAAAAACACGACCACCGCTAGATCCAGATCATGGGTGGCATAGTTACACTAATGGGGTTGTAACTTCCTGAACCCATAAGAGATCACTTCTCACTCCTGCATCAAGACGCATACCAATCCTATATGGGAAGCATCACAGAACACTTCAAACATCACCCCTTCCTTAGGCAACCAAAGCACTAGATCACTAACCAAATTCCCCTTTAGGTAGATGAATGTTTCCTAACACTACCCACTCCACACAAAATCTTGGTCCTTCTAGGTTAAAGCTGTCAATAGAGCCACAACTCAAGATAAATCGGGTACAAACCTATGATAATAGCCTGTGAGACCAAGGAAACTATGAACCTATGCCATGTTATTGTGTGATTCCCAAGAAAAAAATGTTTCAAACTTTGATGGTTCTACTACTAAACCCTACCGAGACACCATATGCCTAGATAAATACACCTCTTGTGTCCAAAACTTACACTTGGAAAACTTTCCATAGATTTGATGGTGTCGAATAACCTGCAAGAAAGTTCTGAGATGCTCAACTTTATCCTCCTATAAATTTGAGTATATTAAGATATCATCAATGAAAATGATGATGAACCAATCTAGTAACTCATGAAAAATAGAGTTTATAAGCCCCATGAACACAACTAGTACATTTGTAACACCGGACGACATGACTACAAACTCGAAGTGCCCATACCAGCACCTGAAGGAAGTCTTCGGGATATCTCCCTCCTTCACCCTCTACTGGTGATATCTTGACCATATATAAATCTTGAAAAACCAACTCACCCCTCTCAGTTGGCCAAAAATATCTTCTATCCTTGGAATAGGGCAATGGTTCTTGACCATTACTTTATTCAACCTCTAGTAGTCTATACATAGCCTCATACTACCATGAAACTTCTTGGAGAACAACACTGGAACACTCCACGATGACACCCAGGGCCAAATAAAACCCTTCTTCATCAGATCGTCTATCTTAATCCTCAGCTCCCACAGTTCAAAAGGTGTCATTTGATAAGGATCCATCAAAATTAGATAAGCACTAGGCTGCAAATCTACCCTAAACTCAACATCACGTCGAGGGGGTAGCATCACAACCTCCTCAAGGATAACGTATAGGAACTCCCCAATGACCCCAGGAACCTATACCATCATGGAATCCAATGATTCCACTAATATATTATCCAAATAGAAAATAAGAGGCTCCACACGCCGAATGCCCACCTGGAAACTACGCTCTCCAAAAAAAACTGCACGCTGGCCATCTACGTCCAAAAACATGAATCTCCTCTAGAAACAATCAATAAAGACATGAAAAAAATGAAACCAGTCGATGTTGAGGATGACATCATATAGTTGAATTTGTATCAAGAAGATATCCCCACGGGACTGATGCGGTCCCATCATCAGTCTACATCCCTGAAACACATCAAACAAACTGGTCTGGCCTTCGACTGGAATAATCAACACAAGGGGAATGAGAATACTCTCTATGTCTATTCCCAGAGCATGGGTTAGAGTGGGTGAAAAAAAGGAGTGTGAATCTCCTAAATCAAACAAATCACAAGAAAGGGTACTAAACAAACTGATCATACCTTTGACGATCTCTGACCCTGATGGAACTGCTGCCTCTGTTGCATGCAAATGACCATGCTCGTATCCCTTAACTCTCTTCCAATGAATGCCTCTATAACCACACCTAAGTTAAGGCCCCATAACACTAAGAACATCCCAAGGTCATCCTCTACCTACTCCATCTGTCCTCAGTAGAGAAAAAGCATGTTGCCCCTACTGTTGAAATGGTCTCATCAGCAATTGCTGGTGAGGATGGAACTGAACCTATCTACCTCCACCATACTGAGCTCAAATGAAAACTATAAACTAGTTCTGAAGATGTACATGAACTCCACAAAAGAAACACCTCGGCCCCAAGCCCATAGGAAGGGCATGAGGACTGTTGAGGTCGACTCTCTACTAGTCATAACCTCAAAGGTCCTGGTGCCTGAGACCTATCGTCGATAACCCTACCTCTCAAAGAACTTTTTTGGATACCCTATCATGGTAGAATCCCTCGTAAGTGCATCTTCTTGATCAAATCTTCCTTTTTCTAAACCACCAAGTAGATTGAAAACTTAAAATGAGTAACTGCATACTGAATCGAAGGATGAAGTGCCTCCTTGAGACGTCTTGCACGAGACTCCTTATCTGAAAGGAAATCTGGTGAAAAATAAAGGAGGTCCTTGAACTTGATCCCAAGATCCCACACTAAGATCCTCCCCTACTTAAGGGAGAGTAACTCCTGCCACTTCTCAGCCTTCATGGTCGATGAAAGGAACACTACTCGAAATTCCTTATCAAAGTCAACCCAAAAAACGTCTTCTTCCTTCCTATTCCCCAGATAAATCATCCACCACTGATGTGTATATCCTCGCATATGACTGAATGAAAAAGGAACCCAGTACTAAAACAGGGGCCAGATCAAACTGAAGGTGATCTCAAGCTCCTTGAGCCAGCTCTCTATATCCATGTCCGAAACACTTCCCTTGTAATTTACCAAAGCCTTCCGCTGGAAAGCACAAAATTTCCTCTGCCACTAGTTATCCTTCTCAACTAGATCAACACTGTTGATTAATCAGATCAAACTTATAAGACTCAACTTCTCGAGCCATGTGCGAATGATGATTAGGATCCATATCTAAAAAGTAAACAAAGAGTTCCTAAGCCCGACTAGTATGAATTTTTTTATTTAAGATTCATTTTAACTCATTTAACTCATTTTTTATTCATTCCAAATTTCCCAAAACACCCTAGTTCAAACTAGAACACAAGTCATTATTATGTATGTACCTTTACTAGGGTCTCTACCCTGAAAATAGCATAGCCTCACTTGGTCGTTCAGTAGACTCAGATTTCTTGCATCGGATCACGGGGCCCCCTAAAATCCCATGTCCTAGCTGGTCTTCCCTAGCCTATATCACATACCAATATCAAATGACACTGTTGCCCTACCAACTCATGCAATATTCACTGCGACTAACCCCAAACTCCATCCCATATCTCAACCATCAGCTCTGATACCATTCTATCATGACCCCTCCCTCTAAAGACGCCCCTCTTGGGCTGACAATGAATAAAAAGATATAATGATCCTCAAGTCCCGCCTCCAGTAGGCCCTGAGTTGGTGAATAGCACCAAGGGTGTAAAGATATCACAATATGGGCGGCATTACCTTTTTTTTTGAAATAAGATCAAGAGATATGATGGATAATACACAAAAAACTCCAAGACATATATAAAATAAATCTAAAAAAATCACCCCACATGCATGCTTAAAAAAGGAACTGTTATAAGTACAAAAGTCTCTAAGTAAATACCAAAAGTAAAGCTAAGTAGCGACACAACAACTATCCCAATACCGAACTAGTAAGGTACATCATGGTTCGTGAAATCCTCCTAGAAACCTGAAAATAGTTTTATATACGTTGGGTGAGCATACATATATATTCAGTAGGAAAACCAAAGTCTCTTATGCACATGTGAAAGAAGCATACTAATGAACCTATGAGAAAACATCAGAACCAAAAAACACCTAACATATATACTAACCATTCTAACCTCACCAAGGCACACTCAACAAATAATGAAAGTCAAGTAATGTAATATAATGCAAATTTATGATAGGGTACCCCACACCACTTTCCACTAGTTAGTATCTTTTTCCTAACAACAAACATCCTCATGCTCCCACCTCTTCCAAAAGTACCACGTCACCACCCATCCGCACACACCTGGGACACAAACCACATCACATCCCACCCATAGACACCTGGGACATAAACCACATCACATCCCACCCATAGACACTTGGTCCATAAACTACACCTCATCCTACCCACAGACACTTGGGCCAAAAACCACACCTCATCCCAAAGAAACTTGGGAAAGCACAACACATCTCATCTCAAAGACACATGGGAAAGCACAACTCACCCACACACACCTAGGACTCACAAACCAAAACCTACCAGAAGAGTATTGGGCTATCACCACATGGAAGAGGGATCAAGGAAGAATGGGTGTCCATCCATCCATCCTCCTATCAGGATGTTTGAGAAAGACACCCTCCCCGTGATGATGGGGGTGTTCTACACATAGTGATTAAATGGGGATGGAGTGCGTATAGAAGTCACAAGGAAAATACACGTATATACATATATGATACCAACCACTCAAGCCCAACCTATGGGTTCTTAAATAGAGAACATATCACAACTACCACCTTTTGCTGCCACCTCTAAATTCACAACACCATACAACGAGCCACAAAACCTGATTTACATTCCCAACCTATTTATCTAACCAAATCCATTATTTATTAAAAAAGTCATTTATCTATTCCACCACTACCCAGGCAACTACGAGGCACAACACATGATAGGAAACAAAGTTCTTAGAAGGTGAAGAGCCCTGATAAAATAAAGGGACTTCACATTTCCTCTATATTTAACACCCATTCATGATATATCATATATTGATCTCCATGCCCGACCCGAGGGAAATCCCTATGAGCCCCCAAGCTAGGGAAATGATTGAAAAGGGGGGTAACACCTACCTCTCCATCTCCCAGCCACCCCTTCACATTCCACCTGCGATGGCGCCTCCCTACCATGCCTTTCCTCACCACTCCTCATCACCTCTCTACCTCCCCAGCTCAGCTTTTTCCTATTAGTGTAGGGTTTCTCACTTCTTCACCTCCTCCATCTGCTTCACCTCCACCATCACCCTCTCCCACACCTGCTTCACACACTAGAACTTTGACCAGGATAGATTCACCTCTCTCGTATCTTCTCCAAATCCCTCTCCCCTTATCCTTGTTCATGGATTTAGAGCTTCTATTGCTCATTGGCACATGTGATTTTTTTGGACTCCCGTTTCCTTACTTCTCGTTAATCCAATCTATATTCTATGGATTCATTATCTAATTTCATGTCAAATCTTTTGAATTTTACATTTTTTCAGTTAATAGGTTTCCTTTTTTTCCCTAAGGCCTCCACCTGTTTACTAAATCCATTAGAGAACTTTTTTATTTTTTTTGTTTAGTGAGAATCGTTCTGGGACAAGGTCCAAAATTTTTTAGCTAGAAAATAATTCAGGCACCAATTCCAGAACAACACTTCTTAATATTTCTTCATTTTTTTCACCATTTTTGTATATACTAGTTTTTTTCTCCTTGAATTTCTTTATGAAGGTGTATTTGCATTGAATAATTTATAATGTCCTATTAGAATAATAAAATTGAATTATTAGTTAAGTAATTAAAGATGAGTTGATGTGTTTCATATATATATATTGTTCTTTTTAATTTCAAAATCTTTTTCTGTTTATATAGGTGGTTTTATATATTCAAATGATTTACTGTTGAATTGAATTGTTCACAGAACATTTTAATTATTTCCATTGAAGATATAATGAATAAGTTGGTAGTGAAAACATCAAGCCCTCCCTCCTAAGCTAGTATTGATTCAAATGGTGTTGTTATTTGTTGATTCTCCTAAAGGTGCACCAACAAGGTTAGTCCTGCTCCCTTCATCTCCCCAGGAATATGTAAGTCCTAGTAAACTTAGTCCTAACCTCATACTAATGGAATTTTGTTCTTCAAATATATAATAATCATCATCATCATTTTTGCAATCAATTTTTTTATAAACATTTTCAATGTGGGGTGTACTTAGTTTTTAAAGATCTTATTTTTGATTCAATGAATTTATGATTTTTTATGATTGTTTTTGATTTGTTGAATTTATGATTTTTATGTTATTTTTTTTACTAAATGAAAGGGAAACATTGTGAACACTCATCTTGGGAAAACATTTTTCCCAGACTGGCCCTATCGATCTTTGGATATGGGGTGAAGCTTTCTGCATGGTACCCATGGAGAAAATCCAGGCGAATTTCCCATACCAATCACTAATTTCCTCCTTCAATCTCATCCTACTCAGGTCACATACCAATAGAACCAACCCCCAACTGATAACACCTCATTGCACAACCAGTTTCACAACCCCACTACACAAAAATTCTCATCCATTCCACAATCAATCAATCTCTCAACTTGAGATTCCATTACACCACCCAAGCCATCCCACAACACACAACCATGATCACAACCCTAATATAGCACAAACCGGAGAAAAACTACACGTCACACCACCCCTTGTACCAAAGAAAAACACAATTCCAGATTTAACAATGCATCCCTTATTTAATTAAACTTGCTTAATTCAGGGGTTATCACAGAACTGTATGATCTTGTGGCATCCATTCATTATCCAGATATATGTGATTAACCAATTTCCATTTTTGGGTGATACCAAAAAATCTTGATCAAGCAATAACCACAACAAACATACCCATCACAAGCAAGGCCATTAATAAACACAATTTTCAGTGGGGCATTTAGCCCGTATAGTCATAATATCACAATCATAATATCAAAAATACAAGGGATTATAAAACGAATCTCTCTACCCCTTTCAGTTTCATTAAACCGATTATTATGTTTGATTAATCTGAAATGACCAAAATCTAAAGGTAAAAAAAATTAAACCCCTCCCACATGATGTATAATTAAGAGAAATGAAAGAAAACCTACTTTGAAAGGGTGTAAATGATCCTTGAACAAGAACGAGCCACACAACAGATCTCCAATCACCTCTCTTGTAAGATCTTCATCCATCCAAGGATGTCACGACACCACTGAACCAACAAAAACTGAATAGGATCCCATTTAGACCATGGGAGACCATCCTCTATCACATAGAAAAAATAAATGGGAGGGTAAAGAGACCAAACTAGAAGAAACCACAAGAATGGAGGAAGAACGCACCTTAGATTGAAGATAGATCGCTACAGATTGAAGGAGGGAAGCTAGGAATCAATCCTTGACAAAGGAATCCTCAAAATGATGAAGAGGGGTTGTCAGGTCACCTAGGGTCATGGAAGGGTTACTATAGACATAGGGTTTGACAGCCTGAGAGGCTAAAAAAACACTTAAAAGTTACAACAGTGGGGTATTATAAGACGTGCAGTACCCTTTCACTCCGTGTAATGCCCTGCAGTTGACTTCCGCTAAAAAACCCATAACCTCTTGATTTATTTTATTTTTTTCAGACTGAAAAACATTTCACGTTGTGAAATCCTCTTTCATAGTGTGTAAAATGTCTACACATTGTGAAACCTCCAAGAAAATATGTGAAACCAAACTTCATGTCGTGTAATTCAGTTACATGGCATGAAATCCTATTTTTTCTAGCTTTTAGAAACTGAACTTCTCCATACTCCTATGAGACTCCTCCAAATGCCTCTAATAACCAAAACTGGAAAAGTAACAGAACGAGAGGGAACAAACCGTTACACACATCATTTGACATGCTATTGGTGTTATTGAAAAAAGTAATTCTTGTTGATGCTAAGATTCCTAAGTTGTATTACCATGCTTGTAAGTTGAAAGAGAACTTAGGTTTCACATATGAGACCATAGATGCATGTGAAAACAATTGTATGTTGTTTATAAAGGAAACTGTACATTTGTATAATTGAATAGTCTATGACTCTTCCAGGTGAAAAGATAATGAGGTAAATTAGACTCATCAAAGTCAGACCACAAAATAGGGGAAAATGATTGTCGTAAATCAAATGTATTACTTTCTGCTGAAGCCGAGGTTGAAAAGATTATTTATGTCATATAAAGTTTATAAATTAATGAGATTAAATGTGGAAATAAATAAAGAAAGTGATATGCTAAACCACTTGAAAGACTTTCTTGCATTGAAGGATTTCGATCAGTGACACCTTGACTTTGCTAAAGATAGTTGTAATGTCCGATTAGGGTTGGTGGTAGATGTTTTCAATACTTTCAGGTCTATGGTTAGTACAACTCATAACACATGGCCCATGGTGTTGGTTCTGTACAATCTTCCTCCATGTATTTGTATGAAACAACAATTTCTATTACTTTCAACTCTTATTGATGGACCTATAAGTATGAGGGATAATATTGATGTTTACCTTCAACCATTTATTTATGAGTTGAATGAATTTTGGGGTGATTGTGTGGTGACTTACGATTTTGAAATGAATGAAATGTTCAAACTGTAAGCTACTTTATTGTGGATAATCAATGATTTCCCTTCTTATGAAAATTTATCAGGTTGAAGTATGAAAGGGTAATTTACTTTTTCTTATTGCAATAAAAGTAAAATTTTTAAATGTCTTAAACATTGTAAAAAATGGACATACATGGGTCACAAACATTTTCTACCCCCTTGGAACAAGTTTAGAAAAGATAAAGTTACATTTGATGGTTCTAGAGAATTCAAACCAACACCAAAGATCTTGACAGGAGAATAAATATTATCATAGATTGAGGAAGAAAACATCCACATGATATATGAATTTTAGAATTTGGTGCCTCATCAATTACCTAATATTCATAGTACCGATATATAGTGAAATCATAATTAGAATAAGAAAAGTATTTTTATAATCTCCATTATTGGAAAACTAACATGCTAAGGCATCATTTGGATGTTATGAACATTGGAAAAAATGTTATTATAATATACTATGGACCATTTTAGGTGTCAGTGGAAAATCAAAGGACCATGTTAATGCACAATGTGATTTCAAAGAAATGGGATTAAGGAAACAATTGAATTTATAGTTGGGTGAGGAAAACAAGGAATACATACCTACTGCATAGTATATGATGACTAAAAAAGAGAAAGCAACATTTCTTTCCATTTTGAAGATGCTCAAGGTGTATAATGGTTATTATTTTGATATTTCTAAGTGCATGAATGTGATGAGTAGAACATTATAAGGGTTGAAAAATCATGACAATCACATACCACTTTAGCAATTTATTCTAATTATAATTCATGATTATTTATCACCCAATGTTGTTTAATCATTGATTAAGATGAATAATTTTTTTGTAAATCTTTGTTTAATAAATCAATGAATGAGTGATTTAAAAATTTTGCTGAATAGAATTATACTTATGGTTTGTCACTTGGAGAAACTATTTTCACCCTCATTTTTCAATGTTATGGTTTACTTGATAGTGCACATAACTAATAAGTAATGGATACTGATCTAGTGAAATTTAGGTGGATTTATCCTATTGAGTGATATCTGAATACATTGAAATGATTTGTACATAACATAGCTCACCCAGAGGCATCAATAGACAATGGTTATTTGATGGATGAGTGTACTACTTTTTGTGAAGAATATATTATGGATGTTGAAACAAATTTAGATAAGCCCTCTCAGATTCATGATTGTTCAGTTGGAGAAGGAACTATATTTGATATGGACAACATTGAATGAGAACAATATCATCGATATATCTTGTTAAATACTCCATTAGTTTCACCATTAATACAGTAAGTGTCTTATCACTTTTCTTGTATAACTTTTATATGTTTTGTTAGCATATAAAAAGTTTATCATTTAAACATGAAATTATCATTTTTAAGAAACACATTAATGATCTAAAAGAAGATATGTCTTGTTTGAGTCATTATCAAATTCAACAGTCCCATTATGCATCATTTAATTATTGTTTCAAAGATTTTGTACATATGAATAGATTTTCATTATGATTAAAGTATAATACTAATTTATTTATGTATAATTTTTTATTGAATTATGTGAAATATATATGTCCATAACCTGAGGGATTTAGGTGACCCTAAACTAACTGAATAATTTAACCAACTAGGTGAGGGTCTATCTATGATGTCTTGTCATTAAAAATCTTTAGATGCTAATGGTTTTCAGTTTCACATTAAATATATCAATGAAAAATGAGCAACACAAATAAGTGTCATTGGTTGTCCATCTGTTGATTCTGGTTATTACTATGGTCAATTGACAGACATCATTGAAGTTTTATACACACACAGGTTGAAATACATATTGTTAAAGTGTAATTGGGTTGATCTAGTATATTAATGTAAAGTTGATCAATAACAGTTTACATTAGTGAACTTTAACAGTATGCTATATAGATATGAATGAGTTCGTAATGAGCCTTTCATTTTGGCATCATAATAAAAACAAGTTTTCTTCATTATATTTCCATCTAATCTGAATTGGCAAGTTGTTGTGAAAATGTCAAGGCGTTGAGTGTTTTTAATCGAACTAGATGAACCCAAGACTATTGCATTTTTTGTGAAAAAACTTGATCAACACATTGTAGTTCAATGCGAAGAATATATTAATTAGGTTAGAGAGACTTTTTAAGGAGAAATGGTCGATTTGAATGTTTAATAAAATGTATGATTGTTTTCTTACTCTTCAGTTTAAGACCATTTTTTAAATTGTTTAACTTTTTATGAACTATTTAACTATTTTTTATGTGTATTTACTATATCTATATTTGATATATAGTCTATTTTTTAGCTTATAATGCTTTCTATGAATGAAAACATTTCAGGGGAACAATCACTAGATCCACATCATTCTACAGATTCATCTACGTATATGGGTTGAGGTATGTATGAATGTAAATGTGTTTTTATTTTTTAATTAAATGCTAAAAATATATATGCACATATTTATAATTATGTATGAATTTATTTTCAATAGTATTAGACTCAACCACTTCTTCCTATCATAAGAGAGGCCATGGTTTTGGTATTTCATCGTGGAATTTCAATACGACCCTTGACATATCACTTGACGAGACATACCATCCTATGGGAGTGGGTGCTTCTGTATTTATTCTTTAGTTGGGTAATATCGTATATGAACCACATATATTTTCATTGAACACACATGACTAAGCTTAATTCCCCTAGGATACACTAGATCAGGCATGAAGGAAAGTTTAGGTAAGCTGGTCATTTTAGTTTCTAAGATATATTAAAAAAATACTTACATTTGTGATAATTTTTTTCTTAAATAGAATAATATAAGAGTGTACCCCAATGAGTTTTGGCTAGTGTGTATAGAAAAATGTCATAAAATGTAGAAATATTATAAAGGTAGAGTTAAGAGGGAGCATTGATCACTAAATGTGGATGCCCCATACATCTTGGATAGAGTCTCAAGAGGTGTTCTCTAGTCTCAATGGCATGACTTAGTTGCATATTGCTCCATTGAGGCTATAATGGTGAGTATTTATTTTGGTTTATATATTTCAAATATTGTGTCACATTTTACATGTTTTAAATTTAAATTAATTAAATGTAGGAGGTGGAAACTCATCATTTTGAGAATCGTGCGTTGCAGGGACCACCTCACAGGCTTGGAACTCATCATGTGTCCCATATCCGACATGATGTATTTATCATTTAATTTTTAAATTTATTATTTAATATGTTTTTGTGTTATATAATTATATATTATTGGGATATAGTTATGGGATTAAGGTATACCAATTTATAAAATGTTGGTGTGGATGACTACTCATGATCAAAATGATCCAGAGGTTGGATCTCTTATAGAAAGTTACTATACTAATTACAAATCCTTACATACATCTGTATACACACACACACACACACACACACACACACAGATATATATATATATATATACATATATTAAACATGTTCAATTTGAGGTTGAGTTAGCATAATTTTTAGAGGACCAATGACAACTTTTCATGCAAAGGGATGAGATATTTCATCACATTATTGGTCGTGATAGACATGGCCAAAACTTGACATATGGTATGAGGATTCCTTGTTCTATAGTTTCATGTGATGAGGCTATTGATAATATTTTTACTGAGATGAAACAAAAGTGACAAATTTGGAGGTACAGATGTATGAATCTGAAGAGGTAAATGCACAACTGTTATATGAGGTCAGAGCATTTCGGGAGTATATGTGATGGGGTGATGGTGCAGGGGATCCTACAACACAGGTTTATATTTATTTTTTATTAGATTCATTATTATTATCTTAATAATTTTTATTTATTGTTGGCTCCTGCTGCACCATACATAGGTAGCAGCCATGGTCCTGTATGACACATCAGATTCAAGTGGTATGCATTGTTTTATATTTCTAGTTTCTCATTCAAATTGTCTGTCTCATTTTGTTTTTGTTTTTTTAGTAAAGTCACAAATCATATTTACATTTTCATTAAAATGAAATTTGATCATTTAGGTATTTAAAACCAACTAAAGACATTTAGATAGATGATAAAACTTAGTAAAATAATCAGTAAGTGGTTTTTTTATTTTTAAATTCCAACCGTGCGTCACATGTAGAGCATCCAAAAAGTTAGCAGTTAGATAACTTCCATTACATAGTAAACCCAAATCCGAAATCCAGAGAAGAGTCATAATTTTCAAGGAACCTACATTCACCTGAGGACCCATTTGTCTAGTTTTGGTGCAGTCCTCCTAGATATGTGGCTTAGAAAATTTTTAAAAATAGTCCAAATCACTTGAGAAATCTACTAAATATCAACAATAGACTTAGTATTTTCTGGTTCTATGTGACATATTCATGCATGAAACCCTCGACCAAGAGAATATCATCATACTTATCATCCTTCCAAATAATGAAATCCCCAAGAACTGATACCACATGCATTACATCTAAGAAAAATAAATATTGGGAAATCATGGAAGTGAATGAAGAACACCCATGAAGTTTTCACACATGGAATGAATCTTTAATCATTAACAAAGGTTAATTTCAAAGAAAAAATTATAAAAAGTGTTTTAATGATTCAACCCTACTTATTATAAATGATACATCACCACTTATCTAGTCACTTCATCAAGATTTTACTCTTATATTTTCAAATATTAATAACCTTACTAGAGTAATCTAAATAATCTTATATAATAAGTTAATTTCTTCATTTTATTATAAAAAATATTCATGGTGTGGAAAAATATTACTCAACCCAAAAACTAATTCCTTATTAGAACTAGTTTTAATTGTTCTTCTCATGAAAATATTCTTTTCCTTCCATGATGAATTTGTTTTTTCCCAACTCATCTCATTCAGTTGTATAGTATTATTACTCAGATTTCCTTTTCCCATGCATGGTGTTATCAATTTAAATCAAGCTAGGAATTATCTTCCACTTCTTCCTTTAATCTAAATATTCTTCACCTTTTACCATTTTACAAGTAACATTTTTATATAATTATAGCAATGCAACCAACATTCTCACACCTTTTACACAACATCTCAATAAATTAATATTCTAAATTTACCTCTTCTTCATATGAGTCTTCCACTGACCCAATCAGTCAATTTCTACCTTCAACATATTTTTTCCTTCTTTTCAATACCTTTGTTCTCCAACTCTTTTGTATTATTCTCAATAACTCATAATGTTTCCAAATCTTCAATAAAATTTAAACATCTTATGTTTTTAATTTTATCCATATATATATTTGTGGATTCATGTGACACAATACTCTTAAATGAAGCTAACTCATAAATGTTCCACATTACTTCTCCTAAGTTAAACTCATCATCAAATTAAGTTTTCTTACTCATTTTATATGAAATTATGACTTAAATATTATGTTTTACTTTATTATCAATCATATACATACAATCATCAACATCAATATGTTTTTTATACATCATTGAATGACTCCCCATTTCTTTAGGACTTATTTCTATTCTTTAAAAACATGAATTATGTGAGAAAATAATTATTCATGACTAAATAATCAATAAAACCGTTAATAGACGTTAAACTATTATTTTCCACCTTGAGATATAATTTTAATAGAATATATAGCTTACTATTTTAGAAAAAATAGGTCTCAATTTGAGCCATCACTGAGGGGAAAATTTTTAGTCCACCGACATCTCTAGTGAAACTAGAACATGTATTTTGACCAGTGTAACATATTTAAATTTAAAGATAGTATTCAATTTGTTTCTTACTATAATTTTATTTTATTAGGCTAAAAGGATTCAGTATAAACCTCCTGGTATTTGTTAAAATCATCTATCAACTTTTTAAATATATTCTCAGCATCAAGTAACTTAGATTGAGTCTATATTTTATCATTTCCCTTAGTAGAAACCTCAACATAAATATCTTATTTATGAAAAATAGATTTGAAATTGATGAGGATGTTTAGGTTAGATTTCATAACTAAAATTGTTATATTATAAATACTGTAGATGAGGATACTAGTGAGTATAGCCCGAGCCTCTATAATGAGGGAACTTCTTCCCCATAAAATGCACAAAATATTAGTACCACTAAACCTTGATCATATCCAATGATCCCTCCTCCTCACTGTAGGACCCCGGGACACCCTGAGAGGGGAGGGGTGAATCAGGGTGGCAACTTTTTCTTCTTAAAGTTGTGGATCTTGTTCCCACGTTGGTAGGAACTACTAAAACCTGTATGATGGATATGATTAACAATTAAACATTCACAAGCAGAGAGAAATGACACAACTATTTTTACTTGGTTCACCACTAAGGGCTACGTCCAAGGAGCATACGCCGACAGGTTGTCGGTCGTACCTAAATCCACTATGCTTCACTAGCTGCGGATACAAATGTTCGGGTACAGACACTCTGTCCCAGGCTCACTGCCTTTACAATTGTTCAGGGATAGCTCACTGCGTCCCTCGGGTCACTCCTGTTGACTCCCCCTGGCTCACTACCGTTGGAGAAGTCTCACTCAGTTTATAGACTTGAAGGTCTCTTCAATAGATGTGCATTGAAGTTCTTTGTCTCCTGTTTAGCATGAGAATTTTCTTGCATCAGGGTTCAGAGTTGATGCACTTTTTTGTTCAATCCTTCTTCTTTAGTGCAATGACTGAATGCACTAGATCCCCTTGTCTTCGTTTGCCTGAATCACAATCACTGATGTGATTGCTTACTAAATAAAGCTCAGCTTACTCGGCGTTGTCAGAATCAGTTCTCCATGTATTCATGAGATCATGCATGCATTATTTAGATTTCTCCTTCAATCTCACTTTGCACCGAAAGTATCAGGCAATCTTTCAGCTCTTGTGCAGCTCCAGAAAGGCGGGTGTATTTCAACAATATCTGGCTCTCCTTTTCAAGCCCGACGCGCAAGTCTCCTTCCGGCGCGCAAGTCTTACGCACGCAAGTATAAACTGGCACGCAAGTGTCACCAAAGCACCTACGTGACTCTACCTTCCTGAACTTCAAACCTGCGTGACTCACTTCCTTTCTCGCCCAAATCACCTGGGGCGCTCAACCATCAGTCGGCGCGCAACCTCTACTTGCGCGACCCAACTATCACTTGCACGACTCAACCACCTACGCAACAAGAGCTCGAACAATCTCTAAGTCTTGAGCTCCGTAAGAAATGAGGAGGGGTGGTCCAGTATTTATAGGCAAACTGGACCCCCTGCGCGGCGACGCGCAAGTCATCCATCGGCACGCTAGTCTTGGCCCCTGCTAGGCACTTGCACGATCAACATCCAAACTTACGCGAACATCTTGCCTTTTCCAAATTTGGATCTTCTGATCTTGAAAAACCATAGGCTCGCAAGTTATAATGCATTCAAGGTGTCGGCGCGCAAGTCTCTTCCCGGTACATAATTCACCTGCGCGACCTCACCAAACCTTGCGCGACCCTTATCCCTTTGCCATATTTTTATGCTCTGATCTTCAAAAACATATGGCGCGCAAGTTTCCTATCCTACAAGAGTATGGAGCGCAATTCCCTTTTCCAAAATCACTCTTCTTCATTTGTTGATTTTTAGGCCCTGAAATTTGGCAAACACTGGAAAACGGCGCCACCTTGTATCTGCTCTTTTTTGTACCGCCTCCAGATCATCCATTCCTCTATCGATGTTCTTGAATCAAACATAGATTGTTGACCACAAATCTTGAACTCGACATGTCACCATGGAATCTCCTTTGTCTACAAATTTGTATGTAGTTTGTTTTCTTTGTTGACAAGCACGATCACCTCAACAACACTTCTTCTTGGTGATCTGTATCCTTCAGCAACTCTTTTGCTTTTATCACAAACTCCACTATTATGATATGTATTCTTTGAAGGAATAGATTTAGTACCATCATCTTCTATGACAATGTGATATGCATGGCCATTTCATAAGTCAACTCATTGGCACATTGCCTCCTTCATCAACCGTTATGATCAACTTCATGCAATAAGGAGGAATTGCATGGTCTTCATCCAAAAACACCATCCTGCTTTAATCATCCTTGGATGGATAACTCCTCACATTCTTCATTGTTGTAAAAAATGTATCACCTTTGACACATGTTCTTTGAACTTACGATCAGCACAACAATCGTCTAAATCACTACTCCTCTACTTCATCGGAGTACTTCATGATCCCCTTCATTGTGATCTTCCATTCCTCCATTTTATTGGAGTACTTCTTGATCTCTTTCATTTTGATATTCCATTGACAACTATTGACAACAAATACAAACCTATACACAAAGTGGTTCCAACAATCTCCCCCTTTGTATTTTGTTGTCAATACCTTATACATCTTCTGAAATGAATTTTTCAATGTCAAAATGAGAATCTTCTATTCAATCAACTTTTCTTTTCAAACGTTCATTTCAATTTCTCTCCCCCTTATTGACAAGAAATACAAAGCACATGGTAGGGAGGGTATCAATCCACACTTAAGAAATGTTTCATTAATCATTTCACTCTAAGTCTACTTGAGCAATGCTTGATATAGAAAACAAGAGGATTTGATTAAGTCAACAAGGCTGTCCATTATCCACAGATCATGATACCAACATGAGATGATAACTCATGTATCTTGTCTTCAAGGTTTTACCACTTTAATTCCAGGTAGAAGAAGATCAACTATGATAGATAATAATCAACCTGAAACTCTTGCACTCACATCAGCAAATAGATCAAAAACATTCAAGTGCAATCGGCAGGATAAGTGACCTTGGGGCACTTCCATTCTCTTTATGTCACTGATCAATTCAGTTACCCCCCCTTTGAAAAAAAAATCTTTGATCTGAGTAACCAAGGTATAGTGATTGAGAAATGACATACCTTCTCCATTGGTGTGTTCTTCAAGAAATTCATAGAGTAACTGATTTTGAGTCCAGCTGGAGTTGATATTGATTGAAATAGTGATTATGGAAGCTTCTTCATTCTTCTCCCCCTCAAGGGAAACACTCCTCATCATCTTCATCAAGAGTGATCCTTCATCATCATAATCTTTGAATATCATTTGAAGAATATACTAAGGATGGAAACTTCTTCAGCTTGGCTATCAAGAGTTGACAGCATTCACTACTTCTCAGGTTCTCCCCCTGAGAGCATGCTTCACCTTCAATTCCCTGCATTATTAGCACAAATACAATACACAAATGATTACGGGAAGAAGGTGGTTACTTCTTGCTTCATCAAGAAGACTTGCTTGGTTGAGGTTCTTTTCTCAACCAAGTTCCTCTATTCACTCTAGTCTTCATGCCTGCACATTTGAAAATATGTTCTGACATCTGTCGGTGTGGCATGGCTCTGTTCATATTCTCTTCTGCTTTGTGTGGAGAATTGTTCTTCTTAACAGCCATCATGAATGATATATTCTTACTCCTCTTAAGGACTGCTTCTTGCTCTGGTATTAAGGTTAGGCAACCTTTTGCAATGTGACTAGATTTATTTCATCTCTCACACAGAACTTATTTGACAGGTGTGTTTCTCTTTGTTTGCAATCTCTCCTGCACTGTGTCTTCATCATGTGAAAGTTTTCCTTTTCCTTTTTCACCAGCCTTGGCCTTCTCATCTTCAAGTTTCCTTATTTTTTTCAAATCTTCTGGCCAGATGACCAATATGTCATTTGGAACTTTTTCAGCTGGTTTAGGTCTTCCACATGGGTTCATCCGAGATTCATCCCACTTAGTGTTTCTTTTGGATGAATGACCCTTCAATTTCATGGATCTAAAATCCTGGGTCTTCTCAGCTTCCCTACTTGAGATCTTCTTGGGGAAATGTGTGTTCACAACATTCTTCTGATTTCTCCCCAAGGTAGATGCTTCATTCTTTGATAGCATCAGAGGTCTTCTTTTATTTTCAACAGTGAAAGCATGTTGATATGGACATGTGCCTGCATTGTGACCGCTGCCATTGCATACATCACAGATGTTATTAAGAATTCCAAATCTGTTTGCAGTAAACAGATGCTTCTAGACCTGCTGATGTTGCTTCTTTTTCTCTGGCTTCCTTCTCTTTGATATAGGCATTCTCTGTGCTTTTCCATGTAAGGGATTATAAAGAAAATCTAGTGCACAGTTCCCAAATCTGTTGCAGCACCAACATTGACCCACAAATCTTTTCTTCTTTGTGTCTTCTGTATTAAGTTGTTGGGTCATCTGCTTAATCTTTTGTGCTCTATTTGAGGAACCCACTTCCTCCTTTTTCTTCCCATCCACCCTAGCCATGGTGGTAGGTTTCTTCTTCTCACCTTTCCTCATCCATACTTGTTTAGAACTTTTCTTCCCACCTGCACTGATTGTAGGAGTGTATTTAGAAATATGAGTACAAGATGGTTTGGATGGTACCTTCACTTTCTCAATTGCTTATGATAGATCAAAGAGTGAAGTCATGATCTTCTTATCACATGTTGGAGGTATTTTGACAATAGAATCCTCCAGTGAGCATTGAGTTCCAGCAACAACTGATTCTTGATGTGGATAATCAAGAGTTTTCATAATCTTCTTATCACATGTTGGAGGCATTTCAGCTTTAGACTCCTCCAACGAACATTGAGTGCAAGCATCACTCATTTCATTATTCTGTGAAGTCTCAATATGTGTGTTCTCAATCTTGGTCAACTGATCTTCCAATTTTTGACCCACAATATTGAGGATGATCTTCTGATCTTCAATCGTGATCATCTTCTCTTCACAAGTCTTCTTCAACCTTTCAACCTCATCTTCATGCATCTTAACTTTGTTTTGTAACAAAGAGTCAAGTTCCCTGAATTTAATGGAAGTTTCTTCCAAACAAAAATTCTTGACTTCATTGCTCTTCTTCAGCTCAGATTCAAGTGCATGGATCCTTTCTTTTAGAGTCTTATTGACTGCCTCGTTTTCTTCAAAGACTTTAACCTGTTTGGTGAGCTTCATACTTTCCAGAACTTTTCTTTCCATCCCCTTTTCCATATTGTCTGCTTCCCTTTCAAATCGATTGATCTCAACCTGCATAGATTGGAATAGGCTAAAAATAATAGCAACCATTTCTTCTGGAATATCATGCAGATATGTTCTAAGTTTTTCCTGAAAGCTTGAATTAGGGGTATCATCCTTTCCTATGGATGAGTTCTGAGCCACCTGCTTGATACTTTCCAAGCCTAATGTTTCTTCATTATTGGAATGGCATGGAGAACAAGACACTGCATCTTCTTTGTATGTGGGGGAATTATTCATCATCTTATTCTCTTTCTTTTTCCTATTTGTCAAAGTCTTGGTGGATATAGATTTCTGCTCAGAAATGACTGCGTCATTATCAAGACTGCTCTTCATTGTTGACTCTAGGAAAGAAACTCAAATCCTCTTCTCAATAGAATTACTGGAGAATATCCAACATACGTTAACCTTGCTCTGATACCACTTGTAGGACCCCGGGACACCCTGAGAGGGGAGGGGTGAATCAGGGTGGAAACTTTTTCTTCTTAAAGTTGTGGATCTTGTTCCCACATTGGTAGGAACTACTAAAACCTGTATGATGGATATGATCAGCAATTAAACATTCACAAGAAGAGAGAAATGACACAAATATTTTTACTTGGTTCACCACTAAGGGTTACGTCCAAGGAGAATACGCCGACAGGTTGTCGGTCGTACCTAAATCCACTATGCTTCACTAGCTGCGGATACAAATGTTCGGGTACAGACACTCTGTCCCAGGCTCACTGCCTTTACAATTGTTCAGGGATAGCTCACTGCGTCCCTCGGGTCACTCCCATTGACTCCCCCTGGCTCACTGCCGTTGGTGAAGTCTCACTCAGTTTATAGACTTGAAGGTCTCTTCAATAGATGTGCATTGAAGTTATTTGTCTCCTGTTTAGCATGAGACTTTGCTTGCATCAGGGTTCAGAGTTGATGCACTTTTTTGTTCAATCCTTCTTCTTTAGTGCAATGACTGAATGCACTAGATCCCCTTGTCTTCGTTTGCCTGAATCACAATCACTGATGTGATTGCTTACTAAATAAAGCTCATCTTACTCGGCATTGTCAGAATCAGTTCTCCATGTATGCATGAGATCATGCATTCATCATTTAGATTTCTGCTTCAATCTCACTTTGCACCGAAAGTATCAGGCAATCTTTCAGCTCTTGTGAAGCTCCAGAAAGGTGGGCGTATTTCAACAATATCTGGCTCTCCTTTTCAAGCCCGACGCGCAAGTCTCCTTCCGGCGCGCAAGTCTTAGGCGCACAAGTATAAACTGGTGCGCAAGTGTCACCAAAGCACCTGCGCGACTCTGCCTTCCTGAACTTCAAACCTGCGCGACTCACTTCCTTTCTCGCCCAAATCACCTGGGGCGCTCAACCATCAGTCGGCGCGCAACCTCTACTTGCGCGACCCAACTATCACTTGCGCGGATCAACCACCTACACGACGAGAGCTTGAAAAATCTCTAAGTCTTGAGCTCTGTAAGAAATTAGTAGGGGTGGTCCAGTATTTATAAGCAAACTGGACCCCCTGCGCGGCGACGCGCAAGTCATCCATCGGCGCGCAAGTCTTGGCCCCTGCTAGGCACTTGCGCGATCAACATCCAAACTTGCATGAAAATCTTGCCTTTCCCAAATTTGGATCTTCTGATCTTGAAAAACCATAGGCGCGCAAGTTATAATGCATTCAAGGCGTCGGCACGCAAGTCTCTTCCCGACACATAATTCACCTGCACGAACTCACCAAACCTTGCGCGACCCTTATCACTTTGCCATATTTTGATGCTCTGATCTTCAAAAACATATGGCGTGAAAGTTTCCTATCCTCCTAGAGTATGGAGTGCAAGTCCCTTTGCCAAAATCACTCTTCTTCATTTGTTGATTTTGAGGCCCTGAAATTTGGAAAATACTGGAAAACAGCGCCACCTTGTATCTGCTCTTTTTTGTACCGCCTCCAGATCATCCATTCCTCTGTCGATGTTCTTGAATCAAACATAGATCGTTGACCAAAAATCTTGAACTCGACATGTCACCATGGAATCTCCTTTTTCAACAAATTTGTATGTAGTTTGTTTGCTTTGTCGACAAGCACGATCACCTCAACAACACTTCTTCTTGGTGATCTGTATCCTTCAGCAACTCTTTTGCTTTTATCACAAACTCCACTATTATGATATGTATTCTTTGAAGGAACAGCTTTAGTACCATCATCTTCTATGACAATGTGATGTGCATGGCCATTTCATAAGTCAACTCATTGGCACATTGCCTCCTTCATCAACCGTCATGATCAACTTTATGCAATAAGGAGGAATTGCATGGTCTTCATCCAAAAACACCATCCTGCTTTAATCATCCTTGAATGGATAACTCCTCACATTCTTCATTGTTGTAAACAATGTATCACCTTTGACACATGTTCTTTGAACTTACGATCAGCACAACAATCGTCTGAATCACTACTCCTCTACTTCATCGGAGTACTTCATGATCTCCTTCATTGTGAGCTTCCATTCCTCCATTTTATTGGAGTACTTATTGATCTCTTTCATTTTGATATTCCATTGACAACTATTGACAACAAATACAAACCTATACACAAAGTGGTTCCAACACTCACATGAAACCATTATCAATAGGAACCATCAATCTTGAGTTTCAATCCCATTACTTTCTTCTTCCATGAAACCTAATGACCATGAGATGCGTCAGTGGAACCTATCTTAGGATAATATCATTGAATAGATGGATGAAATACGAATGAATTCTAATAATTTGAATGCTTAATAAAATTAATTAGGTGAAGTGTTTTTAGATTCAAGGGAACTATGGTAGACCAATTTCCTTGATGCCCAACCTTATTCTAAGATTCCAATAAAATCCATCACCCTGTAGAAAAACACACACTGCATATTTGACATTCACCGAAGGAGAGGTCCAAATTATAAAAAAAATAGTGAGAAATTTATTGATAGAACCCAGAAACACTGGGATACCCAGGTAATTTCCTAGGAGGTACCACAGGAAACATTCCTAGTCCCCACTGATGAATGTGGTATTATGATTTATGGATGAAATAGAAGCAACATGAACACTTAAAATTTAGAGGGATGTCTTTCCACTAGATGTGGTTATCAGTAAGGACAACATTTTTTTTTGACATTCCACACCAAGAAGCTAAACTTGATAGTAATAAAATTTTAGCACATAACCTTAGACCAAGGATCTAAACCTTGTTGAATACAAATGATATGATGATATCCCAGAGAGCTATAATTTTCCAAGGATAGAGTTAACACACATCAGTCTGGCTCTTATGACATCTTGGTATTATATAGAAAGGATTTTTTCTCCTCAATCAACATAATGTTAAGAATCCTTGGATTAAAAATGACCTCATAGAACTTCATAGAGGGTCAAAGACAACTTATAAAGAATAAAAAATTACAAGATTAGTTGTCATCTATAACAAGATATCCCCTTTACCAATAATAAATATTGAGTTATAAATAAGAGTTTGACGAGGGACATGTAAGTTGTGCCAGAGTAGAGTGGGTTTGTAGGATCCATTACATAATTCTACAAAAATGTTTCCATATTTGGATTTGATAAACCTTGACCATAAAGAGTTCCCATCCAAAGCATCCCATGCAAGTTTATACAACATTCAAAATATTCTTTCATCTATACATCTAAGATTAATATCACCTTATTTGCAAGTTCTTGTAAGTGGAATCCAATATTCCCAGTTTTCACATCCAACGGATATGATCATGTCACTCAGTATAATGGAAAGTGATGGATAATGTTGTCTAGTGTTATTAAAATGACATATCTCTTACCATGGTTTTAAAAACAAGAAAATGAATTCTAATTGATGTGAACATCTAGTAAATTTTTTTTCGAATCATATATGATCTATTGAAATCAACCCTACACCAATACGATGCCCAGATTGGTTAGTACAATTAAAATTTCATTTTCACATTTATTATTATTTTTGTAATAATGGGAAAATCATGTGTGTATGGGTGAAAACTGACCAAACGAGCTCTAATTGAAATGAATTCTGAGTACAATGATCTTTAATCCATTTAAAATCTATATGAATCATTAACACATAGATTAGATATCTGAATTTCTTGGTATGATTAAAAGTGTTGTTTGTCCCTCAGATTTAGATATTAAGTGAAAAATCATGTAAAAGGGTAAAATTCTAAGAAAATGAATTGATATTAACATGAAATCATGGAAGAATGATCATTGAGCCATTTTTGATCTGTAGGAATCAACACCACATCCATTAGATTCTTGTGTCACCCAGTACGATGGAAGATGACGTATAACATTGTCTAGTGTTATTAAAATGAAATATGTCTTATCATGGGGTCAAAAAATGAGCAAATGAATTATGATTAATGTGAAATTTAGGGTAAAATTCCTCAAATACCATGTGATCTATTGGAATCAAATACGTGTCAATTTGATGCCTAGGTTGATCAGTACAATTAAAAGTTCATTTCTATATTTATTATCATTTTTGTAATAATGGAAAAATCATGTGTGTAGGTGTCAAAACCATCCAAACAAGATACAATTGACATGAAATCTTAGGAAAAATATTTTTAAGTCATTTAAAATATATAGGAAGTGTCGACACATGGATCAGATACCTGAATTTATTAGTATTATTAAAAGTTATGTTTGTCTCTTAGATTTGGAGTTAAGTGAAAAATCACATAAAAGGAGTCAATACCAATAAAACACACTCGTATTGACATAAAACCAAGGGAAAAAAAGCATCAGGATATTTTTGATATATAGGAATCAACGCCGCATTCATCAGATGCTCGTGTCACTCGGTATGATGGAAAACAATGGGTAACATTGTCTAGTGTTATTAAAATGAAATATCTTCCATCAAGGGGTAAAAAATGAGCAAACTAAGTATTATTAACATGAAAATATAGGAGAAAATTTCTTAAATCATGTGTGATCTATTTGAATAAACTGTGGTTCAATTCGATGACTAGGTTGATCGATACAATTAAAATTCCATTTTCACATTTATTACCAATTTTGTAATAATAGGAAAATCATGTGTGTAGGGGTCAAAACTAACCAAATGAGATTTTATTGAAATTAAATATTTGGAAAATAATTTTTAATTCATTTAAAATCATTAGGAATAATTATCATGTCGATCAGATACCTGAATTTCTTAGTATGATTAAAAGTGACGTTTACCCCTGAGATTTATAGTTAAGTGAAAAATCACATAAAAGGGGTCAATTCTAAGAAAACACACTTTTATTGAAATGAAACCATGGGAGAATGATCACCAATATATTTTTGATCTATAGTAATCAAATCCACATCCATCAAATACTCGTGTCGCCTAATATGATGGAAAGCTACGGGTAACGTTGTCTAATGTTATTAAAATGGCATATCTTCCGCCAGGGGGTCAAAAATGAGAAAACGACTTCTGATTGATGTGAAAATATAGGATAAAATTCCTTGAATCATATGTGATCTATTGGAATCAACTGTGGGTCAATCTGATGCCCAGGTTTATTGATATAATTAAAAGTCCATTTTCACATTTATTATAATTTTTAATAATGGGAAAGCCATGTGTGAGGGGAAAAAACTGACCAAACGAGCTTCGATTGACATTAAATATTAGGACAATGATTTTTAAGTCATTTAAAATATATAGGAATCATTATCACATGGATCAGATACCCAAATTTCTTTGTATGATTAAAAGTAATGTTTGTCCTTGAGATTCAGAGTAAGTGAAAAATCACATAAAAGGGGTCAATACTAATAAAACATGATTATATTGACATGAAACCATCAAATAATGAGCATCAATCTATTTTTTATCTGTAAGAATCAATTTCGCATCTATCAGATGCTCGTGTTGCCTGGTATGATGGAAAATAATGGGTAACATTGTCTAGGATTATTAAAATGACATATCTTCTACCAGGGGGTCAAAAACAAGAAAACAACTTCTGATTTATGTTCAAACTAGGAGAACATTCCTTGAATCATATGTGATATATTGGAATCAACCGCGGGTCAATCAGATTCCAAGGTTGATCATTATAATTAAAATTTCATTTTTACATTTATTACCATTTTTTTAATAATGGGAAAATCATGTGTGTTGGTGTCAAAACTGACCAAACAAGCTTTGATTAACATGAAATATTAGAGAAATTATTTTTAAGTAATTTAAAATCTATAAGAAACATCAATAAGTGGATCAGATACCTGAATTTCTCAATATTATTAAAAGTGATGTTTGTCCATGAGATTTGGAGTTCAATGAAAAATCTCTTAAAAGGGATCAATACCAAGAAAACACACTTTGATTGACATAAAACTGTGGGAGAATGAATTTCAAGCCATTTTTTATCTGTAGGAATCAACACCGTGTCCATTAGATGATCTTGTCTTCTGGTATAATGGAAAACGATGGGTAACATTGTGTATTGTTATTAAAATGATAAATCTTCCATCAGGGGGGGGGGGGGTCAAAAACAAGAAAACAACGTCTGATTAACATGAAAAGTTATGAGAACATTCCTCGAATCATATGTGATCTATTGGAATCAATCATGAGTCAATTTGATGGCCAGGTTGATCGGTATATGGTAAAATTGTTTTTCAACTTTTAATAGTCATTTCTTAACTGATAAATATTGTAAACAAAACTTTCATATTAGATTTTCCTCATTTCTATATTTATGATTCATTTTTTATATAACATTATAAACTATTATTATATATATATATATATATTAATGGAATAAAATTCATTATTGTTAAATATATTAATTTTCATTAGCTTTGTTTAATTTTTTTTTATATCGCATTAGCTGGTTAATTGAGTTAGAAGATTCGAAGGATCTTTAGCTGTTTGGAATGTTGGTTTTTGTCCATATGGTTGTTTTTTATTTTTTATTTATAGTATAGTTGTTTTTATTAATTTTTATAGGATGATTGTTTTTTATTTATTTGGCTGCTATCAAAATGCATATTTTTTTTTAAAAAAATCACCAGGTTAGTGGCTGTCTTTGGTAGCTGCTACCACTCTTACCGACGACCACCATCATAGTCGTCTATGGAGTCCCTATTACGATTTCCATTGGTGGTTTCTATTATACTTTAGCAACAAGCTAACTGTTATTTCCAAAAGAGGTCATTTGGCAGTCGCTAATGGTCAATTTTTTTGTAGTGTTTATGGTCCCGGTGTCCTAGGGACTTGTTTAGTGCACTGATCTTATCTTGATTTTTGAGGTATGAGTGACCTAGCTAGCCTGAACATATGGTATCCTAGGGGTGATCTCAATTGTGATTTGGTTTGTACTTTTTTTATTTTGATATGACATGTTGTATTATTTGATAAATGTTTATGTAAATTATGCTTTGAAATTGTTTTACCTGGTTTGTTTTAGAATTATGGAAAATGGGAACTATTTACCATACTTTTGATATAAAACTATTTAACCGTTTATCATGCCATATTTTATATAAATTGATATTATTGAGTTTTTTGTACAAAGTCTTGATATGAAACAACTGGATGAGATCCTACTGAGCCTATTTATCTCACACCCTACACATTTCCTTAAGAATATGTAGACATTATATTGTATTTTGATACAGGAAAAGGCATGGTGCCACAATGAGGTGGCAAGGTTTATGTTAGCTAGGTATGGGTAGCTGGTGGTGATATTGTGGGGAATTTCCCTCATGTCACATAGAGTAGTTATTTCTTATTTTAGTTATTCTTTATGGTTGTTGGAATTGTACCTTAGAGTTTATTTTGATGTTGTTGAGTTATATCGCTACCGTTGTTTTCCTCTGTTAGTGACATACATATTTCTGTTTATTCTTTCCACTATCTATTTTTGCTGTGTATATATGTCATGTATCTTGTTTTAGGTTAGGAGAAATCATTTCTTCTAGTTTTTGTTTGATGCCCAGGTGCTAGTCGCTAGCCCTTGGGGATTGGGAATTCTATTTGGGTCTTGTCGCGTATCAGTTTGGATCCTAGTTGACAGGTTTTCTAGGTTAGGATGTAAAAATTTGGTATCAAAAAAGGCTATAATCAGTTTTGGGAAGTTAGTAGACAAGAGATATGATTTTTGAGACTTGATAGGTAGGTTTCAGTGAGTTCCTGACCAGCTCTTGTCGTGACAAGTCTCAAGTTATGATGGGATGTTGGAATGTGTGTCACCTATGTCAGTTTTTGACCTTAATATTAGTTTCTACTTATGATTTTTGGTTTAAGATGAGATTATCCCATTATCTGATCATCTTTTTCTATTCTATTATGTAGAAACATGCCTCTGAGATATCTTCCACGAGTTCCATAGGAGGGTGCAGTGAGTGATGCTTCTCAAAGGAATCCTCCTCTGGATCATGATCTTATAGAGGTTATCATTCGGGTAGTTCATGCCATGCACTAGAATGTACCGTGAGATCAGAACCAAATTGTTGAGGCACAACTAGTAGTTGAGGTAGACAAAGATCGAGCTCAAGAGTTCCTATACGAGAAGCCCCCTTCCTTTAAGGTTACGAATGAACCCCAAGAGGCAAAGGAATGGATGGATAAGATCAATCAAGTCTTCAACTTATTGGAGACACCTGAAACTGTCAAGGTGAAGTGTGTAATGTTTATACTTGAGTGTCCCAACAAACGGTGGTGAGATTCCATGATATAGGAAAATTAGAATGTGGGATTGGATTGGAAGGGTTTCAAGATCCTCTTTTTTAGTAGTTATTCCCATATTCTTTGATGATGAAAAGGTCTCTAGAGTTCCTCTCCCTATAGTAGAGGGAGAATTCGGTGTCATAGTATACCAATCAGTTTGTGGAGCTGGTTCGTTTTTCTCCAATGGTCGCGATGAATGATTAACTAAAATCTCAGGAGTACCTATAGAGTTTGTGAACAAGTATCCAATTACAGGTATTTATGCTAAATCTTTCCACATATGTGGAGATAATAAATAGGGATATGATAAAAAATATGGATATCACGGGAAGGATTGGTTACCTTACCGATTATATTCCATCCAATAGTAGTTTCAATGGCGTGCAAGGGAAGAATAGGAAGTGGCATGATAATCGCAAGGGTGAAGGATGTGGTTCTCAATAATGATCCTCTTATACACCATCGACAATAGCTAGAAGTGTACCCCTCACTTATTGATAGTGTTGGAAGGTAGAGCACACTCGACATACTTTTCTCATACCTCCAAATACTTGTAATGATTGTGGATAGTAGGTCCATTTGTAGAGGTTATGTTAGAGCATGTCTCCACCTCATTATAGTTAGGGTTCTTCAGATCCAAAGGCCACTATAGTGAAATCAAACACTTCAAATTACATAGGGATCTAGCTACATGCCTCATAAGTGAAGAACCTCCATACAGTGGATGAGTTTCTGGTGGAGGTTGATGTGTTCCCAATGATAGTGAGAGGTACCATTCTCATTGAATCTTCTATAGAAACTACTCTGTTTGATACATGCACCTCTCAATCATTCTATAGAAAATACTCTGTTTGAATCCCACCAGTCGGTATCACAAAAGGTTACCTCCTAGTGGTGTAACACACACTAAGGATACCCATGTCTCTTTCCCGATGCACCCAAAGTTCCCAATGTGCAATTGTCTAATACATTTTCAAAACCATGCTCACAATTTCATAAAATGTTTTCAAATCCATGATAATTCACTTCGCAGTTTGAAAACCCATTTCCAAATCAAGAAAATCCATTTTCAAAGAAAAATCCCCTTTTGAAACATTTTACTTTTCAATAAATCATTTAAAACCATTTATTACTTCAAATCAATGAATAACCCAAATGAATTTATCAAGAACAACATGAAATTCATCAAATTAACCAATTGTATAGAAACACCTACCTCAACATGATAAAAACCTTGCTACTTTCAACAATGGTGGCCAGAAACTAAGAGAATGACCTATGAAAGACAAGGAATGACAAAAAACTTAAAAGTATTGATAGAAAATTATATCTGATCACAAATCCATATCCAAACCAAACCTCCAACCAAAACCAATTAATAAATAAAAGGATTACATACCTAAAGAGAAGTGATCTAACCATAATAGTGATCAATAGATGAACAAAGTAATCCAGACAGGAGGGAGTCACCCAAAATCACCTAGGAAGAGCCTCTAGGTCAAGATTATGGAAGCCTATATGAATGAAATGAAAATTTCATCCAAAAAACTTCGTTAAAACCAACCCTTAGGAATTTACATGGTGTGTAATCCTACTACATGTCATATAATACTCGAGTCCCGTATATACTGAAAAAACTTCCACCTTTTAATTAAAAATTAGGTTTTTAATATTTACATGGATTGTAACATTTCACTCCATGTACCCATTTCAAGAAATATTCTAGGTGATGATTATACATAGTTTAATCCCATGTAAAACTGTAGGTTTTATGCTGAAAATTATTACAAATCCAAGACTTCAGCATTACAGGTATCCTCACAATTCCTTATTGGAAATTCTCAACCAATGAAGAAGGAAAAACAAAACAAAGGGAAAACATACCTTCCATAAAGGTGACTGGGAATTAGAATATCCCCACCATAAATGCTTTCTTCCCCCCAAAACCCCTCAAGATCTTGGATCCATAGGAAGAGAAGGCCACTACTACCTCATCAACGACTCCCGCTCCCACTTCTCATAGCTATCCTATCCACACTTCCATAGTACTTGAACCAGGGGGATCATTTTACTACCCAACACCTTATCCTGAGAATCCATAATCTGAGTTGGTTGCTTAACCAAAGTGGTATCAGGCTCAAGATCAACATCCTCCCATATAATCACATGGGAAGGATATGGTATATACCTCCTAAACTAGGAAACCTAAAACACATCATGGATGGAAATTAAGGAAAAAAATAAGTGAAACCTATATTCCACCCTCCCTAGTTGTCCAAATATCTCAAAGGTCCCCACAAACCTTAGTTCCAACTTACCCTACTTACCCAAACAGTGATGTCCCAAGTGAGGTGAAACTTTGAGAAATACCCAATCACCAACCTCAAACTATAGCAATGATGACTCTATGCCATGATCAAATGCCTCTGGATCAACTGCACCATCTCTATCGTCTCCTAAACAACACCCAAACCAACCAAGGACCACTCTCGCAACTTTATCCAGTACAAGGGTGATCTGCATGGCTGCCCATACAAATCCTTGAATGAAGCCATCTTTATCGAAACCTAATAACTATTGTTATAGGAAAACTCAACCAAAGGAAAATGTTTTTCACAAGATCCTATGAAATAAAGCACACAATCCTAGAGCATATCCTCTAGAATCTGGATATATACCTCTCAGTCTGTCCATCCACATGTGGATGATAAGCTATGATTAATTTAATTTGGGAACTCATCGACTCTTGGAATCCTTTCCAAAACCTAGATGTGAACCCCAAATCCCTATCAAATAAAACTGTAAAGGGAACCCTATAAATTCTCACAATCTCTTAGACATACAAGTACCCAAGATATTACACCTTCGTTATCTCCTTGATAGGTAGTAAATGCTCTAATTTTACGAGTCGATCAATGATCACCCAAATCGCATCCATCCCACTAGGAGTCCATGGAAAACCAATGATGAAATCCATGGAAATATCATCCAAATTTCATACCAGAATGGGTAAAGGCTGCAAAAACCCTATAGATCTTTGGTGCTCTGCCTTAATTCTCTAACAAGTAAGGCATTACAAAACAAAATCCACTATAGAATGTCTCATTCCTTGCCACCAATATTTATGCTTCAAGTTATGATACATCTTGGTCTCCCTAGGGTGCATGGACCAACAAGAATGTTTTCCACTATCCAAAAACTCATGTCTTAAGGAAAAAAGAACAACCAAACTTCTATAGAATCCCAAAGATCCACTGGGAGACCGATACCACTCACCTGAGGTCTCCCCACCATAAAGAATTTCACTAAAACACTAGAACTTGGTGTATGTAACCTTCTTGAGACAAAATTGATCATAAAAAGATGAGTCAACTTTCATCAAAACCAAGAACACCCGTCCACAAACCTCTTCCATTCCCAAGATCATATCAGCAAACAAACTCATCAAAGACCACTCCTCAACTAATTCCTTCATGGCTTGTGTCAGCAATTTTATGCTCAATGCATTGAAAACCACATTTTCTTTCCCAAGGGTATAAGAAATTTCAAAATCAAAAGTCTGAAGACACTTCACCCAAAGTATCTATCACAAATTCAGATCCCTCTAAGTAAAAATATATTTTAGGCTCTTATGATCAAAATATACCATAAATAACTCCCTAAATAGATAGTGATGCCATGTTTTGAGTGCATGCATAGTAGCTTCCAACTCAAGGTCATGGGTAGGGTAGTTATTCTCATGAGGGTTTAACTGGAGAGAGCCATAATCCATAACTTGTTTCCCCTACATCAAGGCAAAACTCAAACCTATTCCAGAAGCATTGTATAAAACATCATAACCCAACCCTGGTTCTAGAATAATCAAAACTGGTGTTGAATTTAACCTCACCTTAATCTCCTCAAAAGATCTCTAAAACTTGTCATTACATTAAAACTCTACACCCTTATGGGTTAAAACTATCATTGAAGAAGCGATCTTCGATAAGTACTAAGAAAACCGCCTATAGTAACCAACCAAACCCAAGAAGCTCTAGATATCAAACACATTTCTGGGATGCTCCCAGGACATAACTGCATATAACTTTTTAGAATCTATTGAGATTCCCTCTCATATATCACATGCCTCAAAAACTTCACCTCTCAGATCCAAAACCCACACTTGAAAATCTTAACATACAAATGATATTATTTCAAGGTTCGAAGAATAATATCTAAATGGTCTATATGCTCCTCTATGGAATTGGAGTACACCAAAATATCATCCACGAACACAATAATAAAAGAGTCCAAGAACCGATGAAAGATCTGGTTCATCAAAAACAAAAAAACTACAGGATAATTAGTGAGACTAAATGGCATAGCCAGAAATTCAACATGCCTATATCAACTTCCAAATATTGTCTTAGGTATATCCTCTTCTCAGAATCTTAACTGGTGATACCATAATCGTAGGTCAATTTTAGAAAACCAATGAGTTCCTCTAAGTTGATCAAAGAGATCATCAATCCTTAGCAAAGGATATTTGTTCTCAATGTTCATCCAATTCAACTTTAGATAATCAATACAAAGTCTAAGGCTCCCATATACCTTCTTAGAAAAGAGGAAAAACGAAACCCACAATGACACACTAGGATGAATAAATCCTTTAGCCTCTAGATCCTCAAGATGGACCTTGAGTTCCACCAAATCATTAGGTTACATGTGATAAAATGGCATAAAAATTGGTATCGTACCATTGGGATGGTTAATCGTAAAATCAACCTCTCTATATGAAAAAAACCATAAAAATAATTCAGAAAGACCTCAAGGTAATCACACAAAAATGTAAGAAGTCAACCATAAAAGCAAGGGTCAACTGCATTAAGAAACATTTCTGAAAATTGGTAAAATATTACCCCAACATATGGAACAACATGCCCTGAACTTCCTAATATAGAGTCTCACTCACCCTAGAAAATATGAGTGACCCCATAAGTAGATAAAAAAATAAACTCAATGATGATAATAGTCTAACTGGTCCTTAACACCGATCAACCAATCCATTCTAATAATCAAGTTGAAGATGTCAAGATCAAGAACTAAGAAGTCCCACTCCACCTCAAAGTTGGTTATCATCACTTGACATGCAGGACATATGAAACCTTTTTTTGACCTCTTTCCCAAAGGCATGAAAATATCCAATAAGAATGACATAATATCTAAACTTAATCCCCAAATGTAAACTAAATTTGATGATATAAAATATTGAGTAGCGCCTGTATCAAACAAAGCGAATAATATAGAAGATGAAATAAACAATATACCTCTAACAATCATTGGCCTTGCTTCAAATTCCTCTAGTGTATACTCTAATGCATAAAGTCATCCAGTATTAGCCACAAGAACATCTTCCTTGGCCCAATGATTAGACCCACCACCCTTGAAAGCATCTGCATGAACCTAAAAACCCTCGGTGAGAGTGGATCCTGCCCTATTTCCTTGAGACATCTTTTCAAAAAAGCACTATAGATGGCCAGATCATCCACAAAGATGAAAAATATTAGGATCCTTTACATAGTTAGGCTCGGTATGAAATCAACTTCCACACTGGTAGTAGACAACCTACTGCTTCCCTATTGTCTCCCTTAAGACTGTTCCTGAGGAAAATAGACCACTTTTACACTTCCTTTTCTTTCCAAAAGGTATACCCTATCTAACCACTAAACTAACTGAAGCTCCACCGAAACCCATCTTCCCAAGTATATCTTCCTCAAAAAAAGATTCCTTGTAAACTAAATCCATAAAGTTTAGAAGGCACATGAGTATCAACATAAACTGAATATTAGGCCTCAGTCCTAACTCAAACCTACGAGATTTCAGGTACTCATTAGTGATAAGATTTGATGCCAAATGAACTAACTCAGAAAAATAGGTAGAATAATCCAAAAAAGTATGCTTCCGTGGCTCTAAGGTTAGAAAATCCTGGGTCTTTTTTGCATAGAATGTCTTAGGATAAAACTGCTGGTTAAATATTTTCTTAAAATAAGCCCAGGTTAGATCCTCATGCAACTTAACTTGCACAATATTTTCTCACTATATCCTCCCCATTCCCTTGAGAATATATGTGGAAAAACCCACCTTAGAGTTTTCAGGAGTCTTCAAGAAATTGAAGATCCTCTCTATCTACTCAAGCCACTCCTTAGATTCTTGGGGTCCTTTTTAACCATGAAATATGGGTGGATACTACTTAGTAAATTCTGATCCATGATCCACTACACGTCCTGGGTTCTAACACCCACTTAACCTAGAGTATGAACAGTGTGGATAACTTCTTCTACTGAAGTAGGGTCTACTGGAGGTCGCTCCTATAGAACTTGTCTCAAAACTTACTCTTTTGTATTTGTATGAGCTCTTTTTGGAGGTATTGTCTAACAAAATACAAAAACCAATCAGTCATGAGAAAATTATAAAATCATAGGACCAAATTCAGATATTGATAACAAAGATTTAAAAAATTAATAATTTAAAGAAACCACTAAAAACCGTACTTAAAAAGTAACATGTCAATTCAAATAAAATTTCCATAAATTTCATTCAAATGACCTCAAACGCCAAGTCTCAAACCTGGTAAAAATCCCTAACCACCCATGGTAACTCTGTTTCAATCATGGAAGTGAGCTGGACAGGCCACTTTTCCACACCTAATATCCTAATTTTGATGGTCCTAAATCTTATCTACCCAAGACACAAAACCAAACTTAGGTAGTGCCAACACACATCAGGATGAGCAACCCCTTTGATACAAAATTATAATGAACCAACCTGGGTCAACTAGACAATCCACACGAACCATCCCATCACGTGATATAGGTAAAATAGAATAATAGAAACCAGTCTTGAATATAAGAAAAATAAGGCATACAACTAGAGTAAAAACAGGAAACAAATGAGATACCATAAAATACATACAATCTAAGTCAAAATAGGCTAAACCAAAAAGTAAGTCAAGTCCCCAAGTGACCAACAATCACCTCCATACCAACCCATACCGAAAGCAACAAAAAACCCATCATACAACAAGATGCTCTTCCCTTTACTTGAATCATGTGAAAAAACATCTAAAAATTTCCAAAGGTATAAGTAGGGTGTGACCTAAATCCCACTAAGATGTTGGGGTGTGTAGCCCGGTGCCGCAGCGGAATCCATTACAGAAACACACAAGAGGATAATATTTCACTCGAAGGCCTTTTATCACCCGAAGGAATTTTACACATCACCCGAAGGATTTTTAACACCACACCCGAAGGCATTTTATAACTCAACCCCGACACCCATGAACATACCATTTTGATTGTACTGCTGATCATCACAACCAGGACACGCTACTTGATCTCCACAACCAAGAGGACTTTCGATACATGGAATCATCATCATTGTCATCTTCAATCATCGCCGCCGACACACCATCGTTTTGGTGATCACCATCTTCACTTCGCACTGATTACCACAAGCACGAAAAACCCTTCACCGCTCTCTCTTGGTGGCTACATCTTTACCAGCCCACATTCTAAAACATGCTACCACATCCTCTTATATAGATACCTATCCCATATCTTCAATTAATGCGGTTAACATTCATAATTAAACCAATTAATATTGGGAATAACTTTTCATTAATGTTGGGAGAAAATACTCCATTAATGTTGAGAAAATACATCCATTAATGATTATCTCTCTCCTCATTATTTAAAATTTAAATTAGAAATCCCAAAAATCTCCACCTTGATTTAAAAATACTCCACATTTATCTCCACCATCTGGGTCAATTTGATCGCCAACTCCACCAATCTTTGAATGTCACCAAATGAACGGAACACACCGCATGACTCCTGAAGCCAAGAATACTTTCGATATTCCAGCACAATTGTTGATATCGTTGTCATTTCTGATGACATCCGAGTCTTTGATAAGCTGCTCCACCAGAATCTTGCCACTTTGTTCTGCAACTGAGCACTTCAACCAATCCCTCTGATACCACTATTGGGGCATAGAGCCCGGCGCCGTAGTGGAAGCCGTTGTAGAAACACAGAAGAGGAGAAGATTTCACCCGAAGGCCTTTTATCACCTGAAGGCATTTTATCACCCGAAGGAATTTTACACATCACCCTAAGGATTTTTAACACCACACCTAAAGGCATTTTACAATGCAACACCGACACCCATGAACCTACCATTTTGATTGTACCATAGATCATCACAACCGGGACATGCCGCTTGATCTATGCAACCAAGAGGACTTTCGATACATGGCACTGTCATAATTTTCATCTTCAATCATCATCGCTGACACACCATCGTTTTCATGATCACCATCTTCGATTCACACCGGTTACCGCAAACACAGAAACCCCTTCACTGCTCTCTCTTGGTGGATACATCTTTGCCAACCCACATTCTAAAACATGCCACCACATCCTCTTATATAGACATCCAACCCATATCTCCAATTAAGGTGGTCAACATTCATAATTCAACCAATTAATATTGGGAATAACTCTTCATTAATGTTGGGAGAAAATCCTCCATTAATGTTGAGAAAATCCTCTATTAATGTTGATAAAATCCCTCTATTAATGATTATATCTCTCCTCATTATTTAAAATTTAAATCAGAAATCCCAACATAAGATACCACCATAGTTTCTATACATGGTCTAATATCAAGAATTTAACAATTATATATTAAAAAAAGAACAGTTTTAAAAATCATTTTCATAAATTAAATCTAGTTGTAAATCATTCCCCTTTGGTTTTTATAAAATACTTTCATATTCTATAATAAGAAATATGACATGTAGAAGTGATAAAAACAGGAAATCATATCCATTCATAAAGAGGTATATAGGTAAACACATATCCATGAAATAACCTATCATGTGAAGCTATATGATACAACTTCATATAAAAACCTGTGAGCAATAATACATGATAAAAAAAGCATGCGATAAATAAACAATAAATGAATAATGAAAAACTATCTCACATATTGGGCTTTATCCTATGAGTTACTATATACTAGACACTCACAATTTTAAATAGGCATATGCTAGATCCAACAGACATCAAGTCCTACCAATCGACATCACAAAAGGTTACCTCCTAGTGGTGCAACACAAACTAAGGATACCCATGCCTCTTTCCCAATGCACCCAAGGTTCCCAATGTGCAATTTTCTAATACATTTTCAAAAACATGCTCACAATTTCATAAAACATTTTAAAATCCAAGCCAATATGATTTGGAGTTTTAAAACCCATTTCCAAATCAATAAAATCCATTTTCAAAGAAAAACACCTTTTTGAAAACATTTTTCTTTCTAATAAATCATTTGAAACCATTTATCAATTCAAATCAATGAACAAACCAAAAGAATTTATTAAGAACAACAAACGATTCATCAAATTAACCCATTGTATAGAAAAACCTACCTCAACATGGTATAAACCTAGGAGATTTTAACAACGGTGACTGAAAACCAAGAGAACAACCTCTGAAATATAATTCATTCCAAGAAGATGAAAAATATTGATAAAAAATTCTATCTGATCACAAATTCTTAGCCAAAACATAGCCGAAACCAAAACCAAAGAAGAACCAGAATGATTACATACTTGGATAGAAGTAATCAAACCACAACAGTGATCAATTATTTAATGAAGCTATCTGGATGGGAGGTAGTAACACAAAATCACCTAGGATGAGCCTCTAGGTCAAGATCAAGGAATCCTATATGAATGAAATGAAAATTTCATCCAAAATTCTTGGTTAAAACCAACCCTTAGGAATTTACATGACGTATAATCCCATTACACATCAAGTAATACTTGAGTCTTATATACATCCAAAAACTCACCACCTTTTAATTAAATACTAGATTTTTAATACTTACATGGCGTGTAAGCTGTATATGATGTGTAACCTTTCACTATGTGTACCCATTTCATAGAATCTTACAGGTGATGATTACACATTGTGTAATCCCATTACACAGTGATTAAATCCCCAGAAGACAACAAAAACTATAGGTTTATGCTAAAAATTCCAACAAATCACTGAATTCACCATTATAGGTATCCTCCCAATTCCTTATCCACATTACACAACCAACAAAAAAGGAAAACCAAAATAAAGGTAAAAACATACCTAACAGAAAGGTAACAGGGCATTACAGTACACTTCATTTGTGCGTGGACTATCAAAAGTTCAATTAGGTGACTGTTAAGAATAAGTAACTTTTTCCCCATGTGGATGAATTGTTCGATCAGTTAAAGGGGGTAAGGTGGTTTTCAAAAGTCTATCCTTGATCAAGTTACCATCAACTCAAGGTTTGAGAGTCTGGTATTCCAAAGATCACTTTCAGAAGCAAGTATGACCATTATGAATATCTTTTTATGCTTTTTGATCTGAATAATTCTCCTATATTTTTTATGTATTTGATGAATAGGATATTCTATCAGTATATTTAAACCTTTTTTGTGGTGTTCATGGATGATATTTTGGTTTATTCTAAATCTATGCATGCGCACAAACACCACTTGAATCTAGTTTTGTAAATATTGAGGAGTCATCACCTTTATGGGAATCTATTAAAATTCAATTTACGGATCCAATAAATGAAGTTCTTAGGGCACATGATTTCTAAACATGGCCTATTATCCAATACGGAGAAGGTGAATATTGTCTTATCATGGGAGGATCTATGAGAAATGAATCTTCTAAGGTCTGGTTTGATACTATCAGTGATTCGTCAAGGATTTATCCAAGTTGGAATCACCTTTGACTGCTCTTAACAAGAAAATGGTGAAGTTCATATGAGATGAAAAATTTTAGACTTATTTTGATTATTTAACATGAATTCTAACATCATATCTTATTCTGATCTTACCCGAGCCCAGTAAGGGGTATGTGGTATACTGTGATGCTTTCGGTGTTGGTATAGGTTTCATGATTATGTTGGATGATCATGTTATGGTCTATGGTTCTCTTCAGCTTTGACATCAAGAGAAGAATCACCCCACTCATGATTTGGAGCCTCTTATAGTTATGCATTCACTTAAATGTTAGAGGAACTATATTTTTGGGGAGAGGTTCATGAACTTTTTTTACCACAAAATTTTGAGCCATATTTTCTCCTAGAAGGACCTAAATCTTAGGTAGAGGATTTTGGGTGGAGTATGTCAAGATGTTCGACTTCAACATCGCCTACACCTCAGGGAAGGGGAATGTTGTCACTGAGGATCTTAGTCAAAAAGTTCCACCACAATCTATTTTAGAATCGAAAGAGGATTGAAATTTGATGTAAATTTTTTATTAACAGTATATAGACACAAAATAGGATGTTTTAGGTATGGTTCTAACCAATGTTCAGTTATCATCACCTCTATTTTAGTTTATTTTGAAGGATTAGTAGCAGGATGATGAGTTGAGAGGAATCAGGAAAACCTTTTATGGTGATAGGACCGTTCTTGGCTAGTATCTCCCTTATGATGGTATTTTCCATTTTGGGGGTCAATTTTTTATTCCACCATCTGTGAGGAAATCATTGTTTCATGATTGTGATATTTATTTACGGTTCATTCACCCTAGTTCTATAAAGATGTATTATGGCATAAGATGATGTTTTTGGTGGCTGGGTATGAAGCGCGACATCACTGATTATGTTTCATGTTGCTATACTTTCTAGTAGATAAAGGTAGATCACCTGAAGACTTCTAGTCTGCTCTAGCCTCTTTCAGTGCTGGTCTAGAAATGGTATAAGGTATCAATGGATTTTGTTGTTGGATTTCCATGGACTCCCTGAGGGAAGAATTCTATTTGGTTGGTGATTGATCAGTGAATGAAATATGCCCATTTTATTTTGATCGGAGATAATACCAAAGTTAAAGATTTGGGTAACTTGTATGTGTAGGAGATTGTGATATTTCTTGGGGTTCTCTCTACCATTATCTCAGATAGGGACCTTAGGTTCACTTCTAGATTCTATAATAGTTTCTAGGAGGTGATGGGGACTCATGTCTGGTTGAGTACAACTTATCATCCATATATGGATGGTCAAACAAATCATGCTATTCAGATCCTAGAGGATATTATATATTCTTGTTTCTTGAATTTTGGTGGATCATTGGGAAAGCATCTGATACTAGTCAATTTTTCATATAATAATAGTTACCAATCATTGATCAGAATGAAACCCTTCAAGGATTTGTATGGTATCCCATGCAGGTCACCTCTTTATTAGGTAGATGTGGGTGATGCCTCTCTTATGAGACTAAGTCTTATTTAAGAGACATTAGTGGTGATTCGGGATATATATCGATTCTTGGATACAATTTAGAGTCACTAGGAATCGTATGTGGGTCTTCAATGTTATCCTTTGGAGTTTTCCATCAGAGACCGGGTTTTCTTGAAAGTCACTCCTCAATTGGGTCACTATCAGCTTAAGAAATAGGTAAATATAGTTTTAAGATTTGTTGGACCATTTGAGGTCACCGAGAGGCTTGGTTATGTTGCTTATCAATTGGCATTTCCAACCCAGTTGAAAATCACACATAATGTTTTCCACATATCTCGGCTCAAGAAATACCATCATGATTCTCATATTCTTATTTAGGAGAAGATTGAGTTAGATCCAGATGTTCTATGAAACAACCAGTAGAGATCATGGATTCTTAGATGAAAGTCTTGTGTGGGAATTCGATCTTGTTGGTCAATGTTTTGTGGAAAAAAAATCATATTCTGTTGAGACTTGGGATCATGAATCATTAGTGAGGGATTAATATCCTCACATCTTCCCAAATATTCCTTCTTCCACACAAATTCTCGAGGATGGAAAGTTCTACAGTGGGGAGAATTTCAATATCCCGGTTAAGGTACATTATACTTTTGAAATTTAGGAGTTTTTAGTTCAGGTTCTAGGATTTTTGGAGGAAAATATGGTTTTACAAGGGACTTTACCATGGAAGGGAGATACCATGACATGGATGTGGTCGCTGTGGCATGGGAATGTCAGCTACGGTGTAGGGTTCTGAGTGGAGGGATTTTGGAGTTATTTCTATATTTGGAATAGATTCACTATAGAGGTAGGCTGTGGTGTAGGGTGGTTTACTACTATGACATGGTGCGAGTGGCTATAGTGTAGTGGCTTCGAGGATGAATTTGGTTGATTTTACTAAATTTAGTGCCCCTGTAACATGGAGCTAGGTTGTGCCATAGACCAATTCACAGGTTTCTAGGTTCTGTGGTGTAGTGTATTCAGCTGCACCTTAGTCCTTCCCTAGGTAAATAGGATCTGGACTGGGGTTCTTGGACACATTTTATACCAAAATACCAATGACATGGAACTTTTCATTGCACCTTAGAAATGTCTTCTACAAGAACATTTGCGCTATGTTTTGGGAGGCTTCACTGTGGTGTTATATTTTTCATATTTCCTATAAATACCCAAAACCCATTTTAACCAGTTTGTTTTCCACTTTTCTCTCTAAAAAATTAGGTTCCCAAGAGAGAATTTCAAAGCCCTTGAATCCCCTTTTTGATCAGGGTCAACCCTATCCTTGAGGGATTAAAACTTGGTGGTTTAAGGTGAGTTCCTTTCTTTATTTTCCCCTATTTTCTCCTTATTCTTCATCCAGTAAAATCTATTATCTTGGGATTCATTGGTTTTTATGATGACCTAGAAAGATAATTATGTGGATTTTTGGGTTCTAGGTTTATCAAGGATTTTCCTTTTTTACTTTGGGTGTGTGGATCCCGTCACGGTTGGTGTACAACCTGAGTTTGTGGTAGGTGGTTTAGTCTCTATCCTATATTGGATGAACTATAATTACTCTTGTTTTATAATTTTTTTTATAAATAAATTGTCATGATTGATTGATTTGTGTGTGTAAATGGTATTTTGATAAAATATGGTTTTCCACATGTTTCGCTAAAAAAAGGAAGGTGTTTTTCAGATCATTGTGAAATTGTTTTACGAGATGGTTTTCAAAGCATGTTTTGATGGAAAAAGGGTTGTTTAGAATTTTTTTATGAAATATGATAAGCCCTTTGAAATGATTTGAATTATTTATCACATGGGAGCCTTGGGTAACTAGGATGGGGTTTAGTAATTAGTATTATTCATGTTTCCATTAGGGGGGGTGGTCACTCATAGGGTGTTCCTTATATCCCTAGTCCAAGTATTATATGGACTTTATCATCCAACACCATTGGGGGGGGGGTCACTCATGGGGCGTTCCTCTATTCCTTGGGCTCATTGTCCCATGGACCTGTTTAGTGCAATAGTATTATCTTGATTTTTGAGGTATGAGTGACCTAGATAACCCAAACCTATAATATCCTAGGGGTGATATTCATTGTGATTTAGTTTTTACTGTTTTTGATTTTATATGAAATGTTGTATGTTTTGATAAATGTTTATGGAAATTATGCTTTGAAACTATTTTACCTTGTTTTTTTAGAATTGTGGAAAAAGGGGAACTGTTTACCATGCTTTTGATATAAAATTGTTTAACTACTTATCATGCTATGTTTTCTGTAAATTGAGAATATTGAGATTGTTATACAAAGACTTGATATGGAACATATGAGTGGGATCCTACCAAGCTTGTTTAGCTCACACCTTGCACATTCCCTCGAGAATATGTAGACCTTATATTATCTTTTCATATAGAAAAATATAAGGCACCGTAGTGAAACAATGAGGTTTATGTTAGTTGGGTATGGGTAACAAGTGGTGAGATGGTGAGGCATTTCTCACATATCATGTGGAGTAGTTGTTTCCTATTTTAGTTGTCCTTTATGGTTGTTGGACTTGTACCTTGGAGTTTATTTTTCTACTTTTGAGTTTTATTAATACCATTGTTTTCCTTGGTTTATGGAATATATCTTTATGGTTGTTATTTCTTCTATCTCTTTATACTATGTATATGTTCTATTTATATTGTTTTAGGTTGGAAAAAATTATTCCCTATGGTTTTTTTTCGATGCCCGAGTGCTAGTCACCAGCCCGTGGGGATCAGGAACACCCTTAAGGACTTTCCATGTCCTAGTTTAGAGCCTAGTTGATGGGTTATCTATGTTGGGATGTGATTGAACCAACAACCAACAATAGAAAATAAGTACTCAAAATTAGAGAAGCTATTAGAGAATCATGATCTTGTAGCTTTAGGACTAGTGATCAACTTTGAATTAAGGATACAACATATACTTGAAACCTAGATGGGCTCACATGACACATGTAGAGGATGAGAATACAATATATATACATGATACAACTAAAGAGATGAAAATAATAAATCAACAGTGCTTACAAAACTTGGCCTAAATTAAGAACCTTACCATATCCTATAGAATGGATGCTCAAAATTGTAGATGTTGAAAGAACACCTATGAACATCTTCCTCCTCCTTCAAGTTTGAGTGGAGAAAACCTCTCAAATGGAATAGATCAACAATGGTGAGTTTGCACCATGAAACTGAGGTCTAAGCCTTATACATTTTCTCCCTTTTCTTTCTCTATTATCTATCTATAATGAAAACGAAATTAGAGGTGAATTTTAAAGAATTAAGTAGGTAAGGGTGTATCAGGAAATAAAAGGGAATAAAAATCATGGCGCTTTAACCAAAATAGACACACTATTATGACTTGAAAAATGCAGTGTCATCCTTAGGTGAATGGATTGATAAACTCTAAAAAAATTTCATGACAAATAACACACTAGGGTTGGATGTTAGACAAGGGATACAAATCACGGAAAAACATTAGGAAAAGAAGCACACAAATGAATTACCTTGAAATCACCAAATGAGAGTAATCAATATCATAGATCACCCTTAAGGAAAGAAAAAAGATCATTCAAACTAGATGGAATAACATGACTGAGAAAAATTTATAGTGGTGCAACCTAAGTAGAAAATGAAACCCTAGGTAAAGACAGGTCTACAAGTCTACTGAAAATTATCTCAATAAAAACAATACAATTGACATAATAAAAATAAATACAAACTAATATTAAATATAATTTTCATGGTGATTAAGAAACAAATAAAGGGACAATTTTAATTTGTAATAAAAATGATAAAATTCATAAATCCACACCTTAAAAATTACATTTTAAAAAACAAAAATGATGTTCTTGCAACCTAACCTATCCATCGGTCATGATAGAGTTTCAATCAAACAAAAAACCCCTAATTTTAACATAATCAGCTCTAGTAAAACTATTAGATGACTATATTCTTAACATGTATTGTTGTGATATATATATACTCGAACCAATTCCTCAAATGCTAACTACTACAAAAAATGATAAAAAAATTGCATCTTAGTCTAAGAATCAACTAGAAAATAGAGCTTTCCCATTATACAATTGAGCCTCCACTTGATATGTGATGGGTTTCTAAGGATCTAAAGACACTCTTCCAATGAAAAAAAAAAATAGAAACCACATTCCCAAGATTAACCATACATAAAACTAAAACCATGTATGAACATAAAATGAAGAAATAAAATACCTTTTAGCAAAGTGTTTCTACTATAATCTTCAATCATTGTGGTTGGATGAAGATACCTTATATGAATTCATCAAACTCACTCCTATGTGATGTATCCATTTGAACTGAATCACTTGACTCTCAATTGATATTTTTATATATTCCATGATATATTAGTATCCTATAATGTAAATAAAGGATAATGAAGAGAATTTCAAGGATAATAAAACAATTAATACTTGGGAAAGCATGAACTGTTAGTTAAATATGATAATAGGGGGGGGGGAGTAAAATTCCTTTATAAAAATTTAAATAAAAGAAATATAAAAATTAAAACTCAAATAAATTTATTTGATAAATCAATAATTTTGATATGTATTTAATAGTTTAATTTAAATATTAATTAAGAAAGTATGCACAATGGAAATGGACATAAAAAATTTATTCAATCATGTGTATTGAGTTTGATGTGTAGCAGAAAATAAATAAACTATGAAGAAATAAAAGAAGAAGAAAATAAAATTTTATAAAGGAGTTTGGTAATATCATGAGGCACCCCCTAAATCTCCTTCCCTAGGGTTGAGAGTTTTGTGTTATTTATACCTTGATCTTAGTGGTTACCAAGAAATTCATCCCTCATTATTATGTTTATATTCACCCTCTTGAACTTCATCAGTATTCAAGGAACTCATCCCCCACTTTTGCAGCAGCAAGCACTCATTGAAGAAGGAGATAAGAAGACAAAGGTTTGAATTGATGAAAACCTATTTCAAACCCACTATCTAATCTCTAATATAGATTTTTAAAAAAGAGATAAGAGATATAGAGTTTAAGGAAAAAGATATCCTAAGTGATTGATGGATAATTATAGTTGGATCTTGAGAGAATTTTTATATTGGAGAAAAATCATTAAAGTTTCTTCAATGATGTTCTAATGCTTTAATCAATGATCGATTTATTCCCAAACCTCCAGGGTCCTCTATTTATATCCTATAAAGGTAAGTAATATCCTATATTGATCATAAATCCATTTCAATGACATCTAAATGTGTGAGTTCCACTTAAAAATCAGAACTTTGACTTTTTGTTTGAATGCCACCGGCTAGCCAGTGCGATCCCACAAGGTAGCTATTGGTACACCTAAAGCTTGAACTTTCTTCCCAAAATCCACTAGGTAGTTGTTTTTTTATACTGGCTAGCCAATGGACCTCTTGTAGGTTCATTGGTTCTATCTACTTCCACTAGATGACCGGTATACCTTTGTCGGGTAGCTGGTGGGTCTGTTGTAGCACTGGTGCTTCTGTCCACATGACACCAGGTTGTTGGTGTAAACTTTAGTTTCCAAATCTTCATTTTGGCCCATATCCCAATCCTTTAAATGATCTAAAAGCTTCATACTATGATCTTAAAACATGATAAGTGATAATTTTAAACCCTTTAACAAGATTCATAAAGTATCCTTTTAAGTTCATCAATATGTCAACACGATCTATCAATCTTATGACTTAGAGTTTAAAATATATAATTGGAAAACACTTAATGAAATTGTTAAAACCATAAATGGGTGTTTGTGATCATGAAAACACTATGATAGGGATAGGGAGCGGGATAGAGAGAGGTACAATAGAAAAACCATTATTATGGATACCACCTCCTTTATATAGGCTTTAGGACACTCCTGAGCCTTTGTAGAATTTAGTAATACGTTGTATAATGTATGAGTCAATGAGTTGGTCAATAATGTATTCATCATATTAATTCACTTTAAAATCTCCCATATGTTTCATAAAATGAAACAAAATAATCAATGATAGCTTATGAGGAAGGGAAACTGAATACTAACAATTAATATTCATCTTCACTATTACGATTCAATACTTTATGATATGTCCATGTCACAACATATGTTAATTTAAGGCATTGTGCTATAATATATCTATATCATAATAAATGACATTCCCATGCATTTCATATGCCATGGATATTGTCGCATACAATATCCCTATATCATACCTTATGATATAGGTTAACAAGTATAATATACATATTATTCTTTAAGGCATATATTCATCAATATCCCACTAGCACTAAAGCCTCATATACTTATTATTGTTTCACCCTATATTGTATAATATATAATAACTTAAGAAAATATATACAAAAATTCTTTTGGATATCTCCAGAACACTTTCGGAAAGTTTTCATAAAATTCACCATGTATCACATCATATGCAATTCCTTGTGAATATCGATTAAAAAATACTTTTGAATTAACTCTAAAAAACTTTTAGAGAAACTCTATAAGTTATGTAAAACTCAATACCAATCTAATAAATTATAAAGTGTGGCCCCATTGGTCTTTGTAGTGTTGAAAAAAATATGAATTCCAAAATCTATAAATGTAAGGAAAGAACAACCTATAGTAAATAATTAATTCTACTAAAGTTAAAAATGGATTTGGTGTGACCTCCATAAAATAAATTTATCTCTATACCTGTGTCCATTAATTGAATCATATGAAAGCATTCATTTTTGTATGATCTATTTTTTTCAGGACATCAGGTAACCATGGGACACAAAGTATGTCAATATTGTATAGCTACTCATTTGTTCTCAATTATTTGAGTATAGATTGACCCAGTCGATGTATATGTAACATGTCATTAACTTTTATGGATGAGTTCATCATAATCCCCTCATCCAATTGATAAACACATCATATGTATTATCTAGGTACACCCATACACTTACTTAGTCTTTCTCAATTGAGGGCCTATATGTAATACTCATTATACAAGAAGACAAATCTTATCTTTGTTAAGCTCCCAATGACAAAATGATTGTTGTGGATTTATTTTGATACATGTTTATCACTCTTTTTTTTGAAATTATGGTGATATTGGTTTCAAAATGAGTTTATAATGGAAAATAATTGAATTTTAATCATTTTGATTTGGAAATGTAATTCTTTCAATATTTTTATAAAAATAAGTGTTTTTTGTGATAAATTGATCAAATGATCTTTGATTTAATTTTCATATATTTTAAGATCAAATATTTTATTTAAATTTGGTGAAAATTTTATTGAAATAATATTTTGGAGAAATTTGAAAAGGTGATGAATTGAAATTAATATTTTTTTCACTGTTCCATGTTTTTTATTAATAATATTTTTTTGGTACAATTTCTTACATGAAGTGTTGAAATTTCAAAATTCCTGGTTGAAATTATTTTGATTTTTTTTCATTTAATTCATATTATTTCTTCTGATTTATTTTCACAAGTGTTGATATTTTATGCATAAGTTAAAACATTAGAGTCCTACTTACTGTTGTAGCTGTGTAAGAGTCATCACACTCCTTTATTGAATTTTGAAAAAGCAATGTAAGAGTGAAGAGTAGTGATGTAAGAGTGAAGAGAAATAATGTAAGAGTGAAGAGGCATGATGTAAGAGTCATCACACCCCTTTTGGTAAATTTTACAAGGCGTAATTTAAGAATGAAAAGGGAGAAATTAAGAATCAAGAGGTGAAATGTAAGAGAAAAATAAATCTTGAGCAGAACCACTCAGGATAACTCCTTCAATTGAGCTTGGATTGGGGTGGGATTGGGTTCATTGGGCATGGATAAAGCTGATCTCAAATATTCTCATCTAAGAAATTATAACTAAGACTGAACAATATTAATGAATTAATACTTGAAAAGTTGTTAAAAAATAATTGACGCTGATCTTAGGTGATGGGGATTCTTTAAGTCACGATGAAGCTGATCTAATGAAGCTTTAAAGATTGAATTTAATTAACCAAGTTGTTAGGATAAACCAGATAAGATCTCTACAAGGTGATTTTAAACCAAAATTTAGAATCATATATGAAGACAAATGGGGTCAAGTGAAGTTGGTCCTTTAACCAAGTGTGTTCCATAATAAAGGAGTATTCTATCCATCCACTGGTCAATTGAATATTGATCAAAATAAGGGAATATATTATTAGAGTTTGAGACATGTTTTTGCTGGATGGTTTTGTTTATAGGTTCAAACATATGAATATTTTTGGAGATGGGGTTCTTGAATGCCACATAAACAAGGACAAAAATGAGATCATTCCATGTACTCAATGAAATGATTTTATGAGGTTTTATTCAATCGAAGAAGGAGGACACTTCAAGTAGATTTATCTTATTTTGGAAAATATGGTTCAGATCTTGATATGTTTTCAAGTTCATGGATGAATCTCTAATACGGAGAATCCATTCAAGTTGAGGTCTAAATAGGTTGTTAATATCCTCTATGGTTTGAGTTTAGGATTTTTTTGGCTCATGTTTTATGTTTAAGTGTAGATAGAGGGATGTTGATATATGTTAATGTTGATACCATGTAAGCTCAGAGTGGAATTGAAAGTAAGTCGGGCTATAGTGTAATGAACCGGTTCACTTGGTGGTAGTTAAAACATGACCAACCAAGTTATTTAGGTAAAGTAAAGATTAATGAGGGATAGGAAGGTGTTTAGATTACTACCGAACTGGAGATTAGTTTCATGAACATTCAAGATTTAAATGGTTAGAATGGGACACTACTATCAAATTATTGTTAGAATGATGGAAGCTGTAAGTCAATAGGAGGTGTTGACACCTGGACCCAGCCAAACTATGATTGGTCATTTTATATTATAATTTTTTTAAAAAGTTATTGAAACAAATAGAGGTGGTGGACTAAGTTGATGGAAGAAGGACTATTAAAGTAGGAAAACCTAAACATTTTGAGTTTATTGAATTAACTAACTCATCATACAATAGATATAATAATATAGAGGGAGCCACAAGAGTTCAAGGACCCAAAAAGAACAATAAGGAGATTCAAGGGGAGAAAACATCACAGAAAGATGGGGGGATGAAGATGTTATCTCTACAGAGAATAACTTCTACCATCACCTTAATATTTTTATATTGTGTCTCTATCTTATTATTATTATGCGATCCTTTTTTAATAGAAAACATGCTTTGTGATTAATTCAATGAGGGGAATACAATTGTTTCAATTTTTTAAATTCATTCATGTACTTCATTCCTTCCTTCATGATTATAATTCATTATTACTATCCATATTTCTTTCAAATAATTTCTTGATTTGGCTCAATGTATTGAAAGATGAAGATCAATATTGAGACTGTTTTGAACCAATTCTACCCACTATAGTTAATCAATAAAATTGAGTAGTTGGGAATAGTTGAATGAATATTCATATATGAAGGATAGTTTATTTTTGAATGAATTTTCAATAACTTTATTTTCACCAATGTTCAAAAATATTCTTAATAAAGACCAAGTTGATGTCCATCAATGGCTATAATTATCAATAGAGATTATAATAACTATTGCGATCAATTTTACTGGTATTATTGAACTCTTTCTCAAGATAATCACATATTTGAAAAATCTGATTCAATCAAACTTCCCCCAACTATCTCTTGGCATGTATCCTAGTCCTTAACCCTTTTTCCAATACACACATGAACACACATCTTGATTTTAATTCTGCATACTTACACCACATACATTAACCCTTTTTATGGATTTTCTTAGTTAGAGATAAATAAAGACCTTAAATCACCCACCCACCTTCCCTTAGGTTCAACCCTTTATTTATATTCTAGTATAGGATATATAAATGAAAATTTAATGGTTGTGATAGCCTCTAGCTTGATCGATGATCAAAAACACACCCAAGCACCCCTTTATTAGATAAGATTAAAGGGTTAATAAGAAAAGTATTAAAGTATGAAGGTTATCATGATAATATTAGGTATAAGAAAATCCAAATATGAAACATTCACCCCTAGTATACCAAATACACAGTGCATAATACTCCATGTGGTATACTTTATGGGTCATCTAGCACACAAAACCCACTTTGTACCTCATGATCATATTTCATATCTCTATATGAAATCCTACCCATTCCAACCTTATAATTTTGTCACAATCCATAAAAACCCTTGAGGAACATCGACTAAGGATAACACAAAGTCACACTTTTAGTGGTCAATTATCACTTCACTTCATGATCATGTACAACCACATAAAATAATGATGAAGTGGAGCCTACCTTTTTTATAACATAATACATTTCATATTCTTAAACTCTTTTAAGAATGTTAAAAAATAAATACAAGAGAAATTGCCTCATCATATCAAATATGATATAATACCAGATCAACCTTATGTTTGACACACTTTAAAGGTCTTCTTAAACTCATTACATCTCTATGTTATACTTTATACATATCTATATGACCATTTGATAAAACTCTCCCACTAAACTCTTCGGTGTGTAACATCTATGAATTAAGTTAGTTTGAATAATTGTGAGACTTAAGAATCACATTCCTAATGTGTTCTAATCAGGAAAAACTCTATATTTAATTTTTTTGATAATCATTGAAGGTTTAATGATTCTAGAATCATATGTGAAAAATTATATATTTCAAAATTTGTATATATTCTAGAAGTTGTATGTTTTGGAAGTCATATTGGAGGAGGAGTTGAAGGTGATATGAAATTAAAGAACCAAAATTTGGTATATAAGTAAATTAGATGTCCAAAAGTTATTTTGGAAGGCTAATATTTTTTTTAAGCTGCAGAAACAAACCATAACGCGAGAAAAAAGATCATTCCATGAGTGAAGTTCATAGAAAAATGAAAAAGGCATTATGAAAGAAGACAAAAAATGATATATGATATATTATCGACAAAAATAAAGTTTTTGGAGTTGTAAACTTTTAAGAATTTGAAAAAATCCCATACATATGATATTTTCCCTATGAATTTAAGATATTCTGGAAGTTATATAATTGAAAAAGTCTTGAAGGTCTTACTGTGATATGTAACATCCATATAATGATATGTAATATTTTTCCAAGTGATGTGTAAGATATTTGGATGATGCATATTATATTATAGAATGATGAAATGTGGAAAAGTGTTAAACTACACTTGAATACATAAGATCTTGTGTTTTAGGAAAAATGGAAAATTCCTAAATGTAATGTTTTTCTATACATGAGGTTTTTGTTGGTATGTAAGATCCTACATTCTAGAGAAATGGTAAAGTGTTGAACTAAATTTTAACATGTAAGGGTAAAAAAAAGAATATCTAAGGGAACTTTAGAGAGATAACCCATACATAAGGAATATTCCTTTTTCATTTGAGGTGAAGTGTCATCACTAAGGAAATATATAAGAGTTATTCTAAAATAGGTATTTAACCAACCAAAAATTATGATATATGTCATCAATCATAAATTATGATAGATAATGAGACCAACCATTTAATATTGTCACACTGTGGAAATAATGTATATGAAAGTGAAGTGACATAGATAGGATTTAATGGTTCCATCTATGTCGAGATTCTCATGTTGTGGATAAAGTTCACATTATAACAAGTTTGAGTACTAAAAAGAGTTGGAGAATCACGACACAATATTTAGAGGAGTTAAAATATAAGATTTCATGGATTTTTTTTACTGATTGAGAGTAATTACATAGAGAATAACATTATTCCATGCTCAGGATGAGTAATCAGAATATCACGCCATAGTGAGGATGTCATGATATGAACATGCTATTTCTAGAATATCCAGTAGATTTAGTTTGAGTTTAAAATAAGGAGGTTCTATGATATTTCAAGAAATTAACTTGGATTGATTTTCATATTATGACCACATTAAAACATGTATTACACATGGAATGAATGTGTGGATTTAGAGGAAGGAAGATAAATCCCAACCATTGAATTTAGAGTTGGATACTTAAAGAAGCATTATAAAATTGCATGTAATAGTTTTGGAAAAAGGGATCTTGAACATATTGATATATCTGGTACAGATTAAGAAGGGGAGTCGTGTGCTAAATTTACATATCTGGTTCTTAGAGATAGGAAGGAAAATAAGTAGGAGTTCCACTATGGAATCTGGTTATTGAAGAAGGAGAGAAATAAGATTATCCCAACAGGGATTAATCTTCATTAAAAAGAGGAAGTTTCTACTATTGTAATTTTGTGGAAGAAATAGATTCAACCCTCATGTTGAGGAGTTTATCTCATCAATCCTTATAAGATTTAAAGATAATCATATATAGACTACAACAATGCATAAATTCTAGAGTTATGATGAAAGTATAATAAAATATTTATTTGAAAGAGATCTTCATGCCTACAAACTATTAAAGCGACCCTCATGAACATCTCAATGGAGAAATAACTACATGAGACCAAACTATGTGAGGTGTTTTATTTTTACTAACCATGGACATATAGAAGATAAAAGATTCATAAGTTAATCCTTAATTCATATGAAAAATGGGAAGAAATGTTTCACCAATAGAAAATATGTTGTGATAGAAAATAGAATTACTACTCTAAAGGAAATTAATGGAGCACAATGAAGGATTCACTAATCACCAATAATGGTACACTCATAAAAAACCTCTTGAAAAGAATGAAAAAAATGGAGGAATGAGAAAGAAGTTTCTCCTACTATAAAAAATATGGATGTGCACTTGAATAAAGAGCCTCTAAGGATGAAAATTTCTGAGGTGGCTCTAATGGAAATTGAATAGGAAACACAAATAATGACTTAGTGTTTTCATAAAATGCAATATAAGTAAGGAATTAAATATAGGTGGAAGATATCGCTTATAATTGAGGAAGCATGAATAAAGATACAATGGTGATGCATCAAAAGAAGAAACATGAACTAGTGGGATTTGTTAGGATCATGAATAACTTCCATAAATCCCATGGAAGTTATCCACCAAAACTTATTGGGTGGAAACAAAGTATTGGAATGAGATCATATACCCAATGAATCAAAACTTGAAAGGAAACCACACCTAAGTCACTATACTAAAATACACACCTTTAGAATGAATACAAATAATAATTTTGAAATACAACGATTGAAATAATGAAAGTAAAAAAGAACAACAAAAGTTTTACATGGTCTAGATGTGATTCCTAGTCAATGATGGGAACATTGTAATACTTTTATTCAAATAATATAAATATGATTATAATGTACAATTCATTATAATTTTAAGTGATTTCACCCCACTAAAATAGTATAGTCCAACAGGTGTAACATATCATCACCACCTTCCAATCTTCATAGGGAGGGAGTCCACATAGATCCTATCTATGTGGACAATCCTTTACTTGGTCAAAGTCTTTCACCACCCCAACTCCATCTTCTAATACATAGTGTCTTCTTCTAAAAACTTCATTATTTGACTCTTATATATGCACAAGTTACTCTCATATATTACCTTTATTACAAAATCACTGGAGGAATCCTTCAAAAATACTCTTATATTTTCCAGATTTACTTTCATGCAAGTCCTCTGTGTTACCACATCACCGTTATCAAATTTGTTAGGGGTAACTTATAATTATTATCTTCTAACTATCATCATCCAGTCTATATAAATTATAGACATATAAACTTCATCATCACTATTTCTCTGCCATATCCATATAGTATAGGAAGTTATACTTCTAGAACTCCTCTTTTTGAAAGATCTATAACTTATAAGGAAAATGGTTTTCACAATAAATCCTAACAATATCCCACCTGAAAATAATTTATAGTATTCATCACTAAGTCCTATATCATATTCTGGAAAATTCCTTCCTCTAATGACCCAGGACTAACATACATGGATATTACATTTCTTTTGTGAAATAATTAATACATTACACAAATATATGACCAAATATCATATTAGTTTAGTGTATTTTAAAACTTGGAACATAATCTTCTAACTTTGTGGAAGATCTTCAGCATCTCCCATAAAGATATTCCCCTTTTTTTTCCTACCTAAAAACTTTTTTTATATCCCAGGGAAAAGAAAACATAAAAAGGGTGAGATCAAATTATCATTAAGGGTAAAAATTGAGAACATAAAACAAACCATAAACATAAGAATGTAAAAATATGAACATAAAGTTTAAATATCAAAATCTTGATTCATGAAATAAATCTTATTAGTATGTAAGACATAGATCATAAAGGAACATTAACCATGATAACATAACATTGACATAAAATATGGAATTTTGGAAAAAAATAAGCACATAATATAATTTCCATAGTATCCAAGACATTGCTGACAAGACCATCATAGTGGACAAAGTCCATTACTAAACCGGGTTTACTTGTCGTTTCAGCCATGTATTACTAAACCAGATTTACTTGCCGTTCCAGCCCTGTATTACTAAACCAGATTTAATTTCCATTCTAGTAATTTATATATCATGAGATATAAATCTTTACCCAATGAATTTGAGGGAGATATAGACCCCACCCATCTTATAATGAAATCATTCTTAAATGTTCCACAAAAACATAAATCATTCATCATAGCATAACCCAAGAAATAAAATGGGTTTATTAAACATCATTCCATAATAACATAATCCATATAAAATATAATTCCATCATTAACACAATAAAATTATAGTAATAATAGTGATATAAACATAACCCTATTTAAATAGCATCATCTTAGATGAAAAATAATTTTGATAAAACACTTGAACTTAATTCTTGAGGAAAATATCCTTTCTTCTTCAAAAACATTTTCTTTTCTAAAAATGTCGTGCAATTTTAAAAGAAAAGAATTTAGTTGAAAATAAATTTGAAATATTGTGAAGGAATATTCATAGAAATAAGGTATTATGAAAGCATAAAAATCCATTCATGCCTTATAAGTTAAAAAAACATTCTCCTTGTACTTTTTCCAGAAAAGTAAAAAAGTACCTCGAATCGAATAACGAAAAAATATTCCTTTCATACCATTTAATAAAAATTAACCAAAGGGTAAAATTAACTTTAAAAAATTGTATAAGAATATAAATGATATTTCATACTTAAGAAAAATATACATGGATTATAAATATACCCCAGTAAATACTTATGTATAAGCAATCTCAGATAATAATGAGATTGCAAAATTATCCCTTACCTTAGGAATGATTTCTTCCGTATGTGTACAAAAATTCTGTATAGTGGGTTTAAACATATTATTAACTTGTAAAAGAATCATAATAATATCTAATATATCATATATGATTCACTTATGACTTTATATTACCCATTTATTTATCAATTCCATGTTAAAGAATCATTTTAGGTAATAATCGTTTTATTTATTGTATGTGTTTTGACTTGTTATTCTTGATATTATTACTTAGATAGTGATTTAATTACTTCCATAATGTAAAAAATGATTTATATATCATAAATATTCATCATATATATATATATAATAGATAGATAAATGAAATGGAATACACCGTTCATGGAGATGATAGACCATACGTACGCATGAACGCTATTTCCGTTTCCTTATTGAATTAAATAGAAGCAAGTAAATGACATATATATATATATAAATAAATACAGTAGAATTATTATGTCATATATTTCATTATTGTTTATTATATATACTTTATAATCATTCTTTAATGGTTAACATGGAATATGAATCTCATCGCGTCGTGGAGACTGTAAGTCATACGTACGCACGAGTGACGATATCATTCACTTAATGGTTAAATGGTATAGAATTGGATGGTATATTAATTATAAAGAATAATTATCATGTTATATTAATTATTTAAATCCATTATAATCATCATTATACCCATCCAAATTAAGTATTGTTGAAGAACAAATTACACCATGGTGTGGAGACAGTAAGCCATACGCACGCACGCATGGTGATATTGTTATTCGTAGGATGGATAAAAGGAGGTATAAGGTTATATCATAATTATAATAAAATATCATTATGTATAATATACTGTATTTATTATTTTATTATGATAAAAACATAATAATAGGAAGTAGAATAAGAAAAGAATTTTGAAAGAGGTGATAAAATAATTACCTCCTTTTCGAGTATCTCTTTTTGATTGGCACAAAAGGTCTCCCTAAGATAGATTTATTACCATAGCGTGGCCTCTAGGATGAATTTAGATAGGTTGGTAGGATATTTGGGTAGGTTTTGGCTAATACAAATGGATTTTTAGGTGTGAATAAAAGAGAAGGAGAAGTGCCCTTTTATAGGAGAGGTGAAGGGCACTTTAGGAAAGTCTTTAAATATTAATTTATTATAAATTTATTTTCGGTTTGTAATGGTCCAAAACTCATTTATTTTGAATATAACACGAGAATAAGTCTAAATACTCTCAACCAATAGGTTCTAGACAAGTTTATATCACAAAACTAACCTTATCATTTATCTTTAACCCTTAGTTAAAAACATTAACTCTTACCATGTCTTCTTGTATTTTCATAATATATGGTTACTATAGTTACTATGAAATGAAAAGAGAACAAAAAGTGGATCATTAATGAAAATTTTAACATTATATAAGTCCTTTTTCTGAATATTATATTTTTCTGAAAATTATATCATTTAATTAAATAGTATTTGTTTTAAAAACTCATTTATGTCAATTTTGACACTATTTAGTAATTTTTTTTGTTAAAGTCATAAAAACTTGATTCCTTCGAACCAAAGGAATTAAATCATCCCTCACATGTAAATTTCATCCAAAAAATTTATGGATGATGTCAAAAATTTCAAATTACATTTATTTTAATATTTATAATATCATTTATTTGAATATTTCATTAATAAGGTAATCACTGCATCATCATTGTGTCATAAATAAATTTATTTATTTAATGTCTAAAAATTATAAATAAAATAACATGATGTATTAAATATTTTTATCTTTATAATTAATATTTATAGTCAAAGATATCAATTTTATAACCCCACATTAAAATTGTTTTTACAAATTATACATGTTTGTGTTATATTTCTCTTTACTTTAAATTAATTATTATAACATGTCATTATCACACAAAGTGGGACCCAAATGCCAAAAATTCGGCCTAAGGATCATTTTGGTCACATAAAATAATCCAATAAGATTATTACATGTGTTAGGATAGTTTTATATTATTATAATATTATTTTTACCTTTATTCAATGAATTTACCCTTTAACTGTGGTAAATAAAAATAATTACTGAAGTTACTATTCATAATGTCAAAAAATAAAAGGGTTACTATTTAAAAAATTTGAACCTTATGATTGAAAATATGGAATCAATTTTTCTAAATTAAAAATACATAATTGGCATAAATTAATTTAAAATTAATTCCCGTTGTCAAACCAGAAAGCGGATTTTTAAGAAGTAAAAATTATTAAAAGATTGACATGTGTTTATGTCCAATTTAAATGTAAAATTACTTCTAATGAAAAAAATTGGATTAAATGAAAAAAAATAATCCAAGTACACTTTAAAACTAATTAAAATGATAATCTAACTATATAAATAAATTAGATGAAAAAGTAGTTTTGAATTAAAATGCAATATTTTTCACTATTCATTAAAATATGAATTTTATCAGAAAAATACCAAAAATTCAACCAAAGAAAATTTTTATATCACACTTCCAAATAAGAATTTTATTTTGTCAAATATAATATATAAGTGTTAAAAACTATATTTAAAATGGGTGTGCCATCAAAAGGTGGCAAAACTGCATTTTTTGAAAAATACTTATTTTATCTGAAAAAATGAATTTGTTCTTATATCATGTCTATAAAATATGTAAGATGAATGTTAATGTTATATAAAATTAAAAATTTGGTTAATACTATTCATAATGTCTAGTTTATATCCCATTAAATAATAATATTTTAATAATATATCGTTATTCAGTGAAACTCGATATTGCATACAATGCATGCTATCGAGGAAGGTAGCTCTTGCGTGTAACACAAGCCAAGTCAGTGTTGCGTGTAGTGCAAGATTCCTTCAGTGTTACATATAAGATAATCCAAACACAATTCTTTTATACATTGAACAAAATCTATACTCAGTATTGCGTGTATCATACGCCAACTCGGTGTTGCGTGTATCATATAACAAGTCGATTTAGTGTGAAAGGAATGTTTAACTTAGTTCATTTCAAGATATAAATGAAAATTTTAGTTTATTCAAAAAAATGGTCCATAAAAAATCGGGTTGTTACACTTCCATTCCATAAACTTCCTTTTCATTAACACGGTTCCCCCACTTTGCTTTCGGTTACCCCAACCCTACTGAGGTACAATACCACCTCATCATGTCCCAGACTATAATCTTTGTCAGTATATCTATTTAATTCTATGTCCCCTACATCTTATATATATCCAAAAATATATTCTATAATAAAATCTAGATGAAGTAATACTTCCACTAAATATGATTTATCCTTGATGAAACATTAGGTTCCTAGCCATGTGGATCACACTTTTTGAATTACAGAAAAAAGTTTCTTTCAACAACCCCTTCATCTAAATCATCGCCTTCTCAACTTATACAAATGAAATGTACTCCACTTACATTATGAAAAGTGAAATTAATAGTTAAATATTCAAAATAAAACTCACATTCATTCCTTTAAAAGTGAACATGTAGCTCATGATACTCTTCTGAGTATTTATATCTCCCCCAAAGTTTGAGTCAGAAAACACCTATAATGACTCACTGGTTATAAAGTGAGGTGACAATATTCATGACCCCTTTAAGTGTTGAAGAATTTACTTCATTTCTTAACAATTTTCTCTTTTGGGATTCACCATGAACCTGTTAACTACTCCAACTGCTTGTGCAATGTCCAATCAAGTGCATACCATATCATACATCCAACTTCTAGTTACTGATGCATATAAAATATTTACCAAGCACTCTACCTAAACTTAAATTGATGGAGAACTTTATTTACTCAACTTTAAATGTACTATCAGGGTAAGAGTCAATAGTTTCACCACACTCATGTTAAAGCATTCCAACACCTTTCAGATATAGTCAGACCGACTCAGGAATAAAGTTTCATAAGTTAAGTCTCTTATGATCCTCATCCCCAACATCCATTTAGCGAGATTAAGATCCTTCATCTAGAAACTTCTAAAAAATTCATCTTTTAACTCATTGATATTTTCCTTTATTGAAATGAAAACAATAAATCCATTAACATAGATAAGTATAATGATGAATCTCCCATCATTGAATTCCTTCCAGTAACAATAATGATCTGCATTACTCTATATGAACTTCTGTTCAGCCATAAAATCATTAAAATTTAGGTTCCAATATCTTGGCTCTTGATTCAATTTATAAAGGCTCTACTTCATCTTTCACACAATATCTAATTTTTGTCGTTCTATTAAACCTAAAGGGTACTCTATGTAAATATCATCATCTAATTCCCTAGGAAGAAAAGCATTTTTCACATCCAACTAATCTAGATGAAGTCATTCAATTTCAACTATGATGAGTATCATCAGAATTGTTGTGAATTACCAAAGAAAATATCATAGAAAAATCCAAAAATTCCATTTGTTAAAATCTATTTATGAAAATTCTCTCCTTATACCTCTGTCTACCATCCAATTCATCCTTCATCTGATAAAATATTTATCCTAAAGTAATTTCATCCCAGTAGGCCTTTCTTTTTTGTCCCACATTTCATACATATTCAAGGAATCAATCTCATGCCTCATGATTAATTCCCACTATTTTGAGTATTTTAGATTCATAACCTCTTTTGGGATCTTGGGATTTCCATTATCTATGAGAATCAAGTGGTTAAAGCTACCTTCATACCTTTTCCCTTGGCACCCAATCCTAATAGATCTCCCCAGTTGGCCCAATGACTCTGATTTTTCTAGAACTACTAATTCTAAAGATCTATATTTCAAAGCTCTCTATAGAGCTTCCATAATTCTTAATCTCTTTGTTACTTATAGTCATTGCAACACCATAAAAATTTGACTATATTTAGGATCATCCTTTATATATTATAGTGTTTTTGGTGTTTCTCTATTCCCTGATTTCCTAGAAATATCTAGAACTTTTGGAAATCCATTCAGTTGAACCTCAGATTTAGATGATACTTTTATCTCATCATAATTATCTACCTAGTTCTGATCCTTCCACATGATCTCTTTATTAAAGATAATATTTTTTCTTATGAACACTTTCTGGAGGTTATCATCTCAGAGTTAAAAACCAAATTCTTCATCACCATACCCCATAAAGTAACATTCTTGGTACTTAATCTCAAGATTGTCCCTTTAATTTGCATCAATATGATCATTGGTGAGTGATCTGAAGACTTTGAGGCGAGTGATTTAAATATTTATTCCAGACCAATAGGACTCTAAAAGTTCCTACCCTAATAGAGAATAGGTAATCCTATTCACCAAGTAAGCTGCACAATTCACTACTTTCGCTCAAAACACCATGGGGAGTCCTGTGTGAATTCTCATGCTTCACTCATTCTCAACTAATGTCTAATTCATCCTCTCCATGAATCTATTATGTTATAGAGTACCTGGTATAGTATTATAAAATTATATGACTTTCCACCAATAGAATATATAGAACTCCATGCTTCCATACTCCCCACTATTTTCAAACCTTAAACACTTTAGTTTGTATCCAGTCTCTTTTTCCACCATGGATCTCCATCAGATGAAGGTTCTGAGTGAATCAAACTTTTTCTTGAGAAGAACACCCACACCTTCTGTGTCACATTGTTAATGAAGGTTAAATATAACAATGAACCTCTATGAGCATGAAATATAGCTAATCCCCATACATCCATATGAACCAACTCCAACTTTTTATTGTTTAGTGTCTTACCTTCTATTTGGAATGGAACCTTCCACTGCTTTCTAATGATGCATTCCTAACATGTCTTTTTCTCCATGCTTCTAATCTCTAGCATTCTTTTATTTTCTAGGGATTTTATCCTCTTTTCACTTAAGTGACCAAGACAATCCTGCCTTAACTTTTCAATAGATCTTTTCCGAATATGCATTGCACCTTCCAAAACTCCCATGAGGTATAATGTTCTATATTTCACTTCTTTTTCCACCACCATTTATCTGTATGTAATTATCCATGCTCCATCTATTAATATTATAAAAAACCCTAAATTTTATAACTATCTAATATAAATTAATTTCTTCCTTAATATTGGTATGTATCACATTCCTTACAATATTTCTAAATAGAAACATCACCCTTCCCCATAATCTTGAGAGTTCCATCATCTGTAAGATACACCTTGTTGAATCTTCTAAAAGTATAGTTCCTCATACTTACCATATTAGATGTTGAGTAAAATTAATCTTCAAAGTATATAATCCAAGGCTTAAGTGAACTGGGGGTACTCAATAGTAGAACTCTCTTATATTCTAATACAAGATTCATAGATCCATTTTTGGAAACATATCTTTAAAAGTTGACTCTTCACCCATTGTGATATTTCTTTAGGTGAACTTTCTTCCCACAATTCCAACACATGGGACCACATTCTATAGAGATACTCCTACTTATACTTCTATTTCCTTTCCCATTTATCTATTTTTTTTGGGATATGAGATTTAATCTTCCTTCAGAACCATAATCATTAGAATAATATTCCTAGATCTTCTTTTGATGAAGTTATTTATTCAATATAAGATCCCTAATGTTCATAAAAACCATGTCAGTTTTTCTACTTGAGTTACTCACCACAACCACCATCACATACCATAATTTAGGGAGTGATGAATGTAACAATAATTCCAACTCTAAATCTCTAAATTTAACCTTCACTAACTCCAACTAACCGAGGATCATATTGAATTAATTGATGTGATTTTACACTATTTTTCCCTCTAACATCATCATGTTGAATAACTTCTATAAAAGGAATACCTTATTCATTGAAATTTACTTCTTATATATGTTAGTGAGAGTATTCATAAGTTCTAAATAACTTTTCACCTCTCAAATGTTATAAGCCACATTCTAGGATAATGAAATCCAAACCAACCTCAATTATTTCTTATCCATCCTTTTCCCAATCTCCCCTTTTTATCACCACTAGATTAGTACCCCTCAATGGTAGATCAAGATCATTATATAATAGGCTATCATCTATCCACATATTCCAGATTCCAAAATCTATGTCATAAAACTTCTCTAAATAGACCTTACCCTTATGAAATTCCACAACTTTCAAAGATAGTGAACTCCCACTAAAATATGAAAAACATAAGAGGGACCCAGAACTGCTTATCAGAATTATCCTATAAGGCTAAGGTTATAATGATTCCACTAAACCAAGAATTGAAACACATTTATAGGGCCTGACCATCTGAAATTATTCAACCTGAATTTGATACCAATTTCTGAACTCATGAATAATTTCTATAAATCCCATAGAAGTTATCCCCTGAAACTTGATACCAATTTTTGAACTCATGAATAATTTATATAAATCCCATGGAAGTTATCCCTCGAAACGAACTGGGTAGAAACGAAGTGTTGAAATTATCCCTCATACTCAATGCACCTGAACTTAGAAAACAATTGAAACTAATTCACCACACTGAAACATGAACCTCCAGAATAAACATAAACAAAAACTGAAAAGACAACAATTGAAATAATGAAAGAAAAAAAACAAAATAAGTTTTACATAGTTCAAATACAATTCTTCCATGGGGGAATGTTGCAATACTATTATTCAAGTAATCATAATATGATTAAAATATATGATTCATCATAATTATAAGTGAATTAACCCTACTAAAATAGTAGAGTACATTTGGTGCAACCGATCACCACCACCTTATGATATTCATGGGGAGTGAGTCCACATAGATTCTATCAATGCTAAAAACTCTTTGCAAGGTCGAAAAATTATACCATCTCAACTCCATATTCTGATACAAAGTAACCATTTTTTGGAAACTCTATGAGTTTAATCTTATGTATAAACAAGTTAGTCTCATGTATTTTCTTTACTGCAAACATTCCACAGTAATCCTTTAAAAAGTATCTTATATATATATATATATTCTAGAGTTACTTTTATAAAATTCCTTTGTGTTTCCAAGATACCACTATTAGAATCTTTAGAGGTAAATTTTTATTGAAATATTTCAACTATCATCATCTAGTCACATAACTTCTAGAATTTCATACTTCATAGTTGTTTCTGCTCTACTATATCTATATACCATTGAAAGTTAGACTTCTAAAACTTCTCCTTACAATATATCTATAACTTATCCAATTTTTTTCCATAACCAAGCCTAACATGATTATTCTCACAATAGAGGAAAATATCATGAAAAAGAATATAAATAAACCCAAATAAAGTATCTGGAATAAAATTTTTATAAGTGGTGTCACCCAAAGGAGAGTCGCTGAGAGGTCTTGGAAGAAAGTTAGAAGAAAAACGTTGGTTTACAAAGACCAACCACATTCCTTGACTTGAGGATACTTGTGAAGCAACAATAGTATCCCAAGATTAAAACATATTTATTTTACATCATTTACATAATCTAAATATTAAATCTCATAAATAATCTCACAATACTAGTAACATAAGTTTTAGTATCTTTGAGGATCAGTTACAAAGTCATATTATTTAACAAAACCTGTGAAAATTTTTCTATAATTGAACCACACTAGATTCCCTTTTAGAATTCTCATAATTTATACTCATCTTCATAACCCGAGGAAGGAAAACATAAGAAATAGGTGATCTTAGATGCTCAATAAGGGTAAACTCATCAGTATGTCATCAATGGTTAGATCATAAGTATATGAGAACACATTAGCATGTGATAAATATTTTTATTTAAAAGAACATAAAATGATAATAGTTTTTCATAAACCATTATATTAAGATATTTAATCTCAAGATAGAAAACATATACTATAACATAAGAGTGAAGAAACATGAGATAATAAACATTATTCATAGATCATAATCATAGGAATAAATATATGACATGTCATGGAAATGAAGAATAATAGTAAACTATGGAACAAACATAGGAATATAAATCATAAAATAGTGGAGTGAGAATCACTACATGATTCTCATAACAAGGTGGAGCAAGCATTACCACCTGATTATCATACTAGAGAAGGAATCACCACAAGATCCACATAAAAATAGTGGAGTAGACATCACCACATGATTCCCATAAACATAGTGGAGTAGGAATCACTTACCATTTCCCATAAACACAGTGTAACAAACATCACTTCCTAATTCCCATAAAAATAGTGAAACAAGCATTACTTCTTGATTCCCATAAACATAGTGGATAAAGAATCACATCCTGATTCCCATAGTGAAGTGAGTATTAAGACTCTTCTCCTATAATTATATCATGATATATAAGTCCTTAAACAGTGTATTAGAGGGTGATATAAGACCCCAACTATCACATAACAATCACCCATACATATATGTTCCTTGAAAACATTCATACTTTAAACATCACTTAACTGACCCATGGAAAAGAGGTGAGTTTTATAAAAAACATTCCCAGAACATTACATAAGACATCCTAAGAATGAAGTTGGATGGTGGATTAAAAATATTCCTTTTTCAACATAAGGATCATTAATTATAAAAAATAAAATTTTAAGATTTTTGATAAATTACTTTAAAAATAAGAGGGAATACCCATTTTTTTCAAAGTCTTGAATACTCCTTAAAATGGGTTTTTAAATAAAATACTTGATCTTGATAAAAAATTTAAAAAGAATCATTTAAAACCAAAATAGGGTTTTCATAAAACTAATTTTATAATATAAATACACTTTAAAAAATTATCTTTTAGAATATATAAAACAAACACTTGAATACTTCTTTTTAAAAACATAAGCCTTTAAAATCCATTTTAAAATAAATAATTCCTTTTTAAAATAAAACTTTTAATTTTGGAAAATATAAGAATATTTAATTTTATTTTTAAAACTAATAAGAGTTAAAATCATTTGGAAAACCATTTTAAAACATGGAATGAAAACTTCGTAAAGAATAATGATCATACAATGAGGGAAACCGTAAAAGAGTTTTAGAATTTTTTTTAAATACTCGTAAAAGAAGAATTCATAGGTCTCATTAAAAATTCATTTTCCATATATAGTAAGATAAATTATCTGGGAATAAAACCTTATGGTAGAAACAACCAATCCTGAAAGAAATAAGTTCAAGGAGAATCATTATAATTCAACAAAGGGAGTTGAGTTAACAAAGACCCTTACAACTTTGGTATCTTTTGAATCAAAGTACATTTAAATAAAGAACATGATATAACTATTTAGACCCCATGAATTACATGAATATGGTAAAATAAATTCATTATATAGTAATCATACCATATAAAAAAATGATGGTGTGCAATATCAAACATGTCTCATGGATTTGAAAATGAGATAAAGAAAATCTTACCTTAGTTCTCAACTTCCACTAAAGTATCCAAATCTCCTATATAAAAAAATAAATATCTTAATAAATATTTAATAATATTATTAATATCAATAATATTTTATAATATTCACTTATATTTATTCTCTATATGTATATTAGTTAGTTATTATCTATTTTCAATATCAGAAGTGAGTAATCTTGATCGTTTTGAACTAGTTTCATAATAGCAGTGTTGTTCTTCATTATTCTCCCAAATATCATCATAAAAATATCATAAAAGTAAATATAATTGATATTTTATGATATATTATAATTTAATTATATGATAATTTTAGTTACCATTATTGTATAAAAATTAGTGACACACATACTTCAATTATTTTTAACAAACAAACAATAGTATCTTAATTAATGAGTTTAATATTAAAGTTACCATTATAGAACAAAAATAAAATCATTATTTACTTATTTATATCATATATAATTAGTAATTATGTTCTTATATTCATCCATTATATTATTTTATAATATTTTTTAAGTATGTGGTCAGATTGACCCAAACATGGACACACCATAATTAATGGATGATTTAGATTCTAAAAGTTCTTGACTTTGGAATAATATCATTATTACAGAAGAATAATGATATTATTTATATATTTTCAAGTCATTTAACCCAATTTAACTATATGAAAATAGAGATATGTTACTTTGTAGAGGAGGTAGTCTGCACATACACAAATGACATTTTCCCTTTTCTTAATGGAAAGGGGAAGGGTGGTTAATAGATTCCCTTAGTATAAAGAGAGAAAATATTTCACATGTAAATAAAACTAAAAAATAAAAAGTAATGGATTGGGGGATGATACAAAGTATAAAATTCCTCAAACATTCATTTTTACACATGTTTTAAACAATTTTTAAGTCCTTTACTCTTAGAATTTTCACTCCTACCATTCTTGGTTTTACCGTGGTAACTAATTTTTACCTAAGTAATTTTATTTTAATGCACAAAAATAAAATTACCCTTATTAAATAATTTTTACCTAATTATTAATAATATAAAATCCATTATATTAGATAAAATTTCTATGTGTAATAAAAAATTTATTTTAATATTAGTGCATGTAACGTGTAAAAACCCATTTTAAGAAAAAGTGTATTTTTAAGATTATTTTTTTTTGTGTTTAAAAAAATCATCATTTTATTTTATTTTCAGGATATAAATTGGTTTATTATAAAAAAAAATAAAAGTTAAGTGTCTTTAAAAGAAAGAAAAAACTGAATTTTTCCAAAAAAAAGTTTAATTAAAAGAAAATAATGAAAACTGTTTTTAAATTTGAATAAAATGACACTTAAGTTCTAAAAATTAAACATAGGTTTTCTAAGTTCAAAATAATATTTTAAAATATATAGTTTTACTTCTTAAATAAACCTTTAATCAATTAAAAGGAAATATAAACTTCTAGGTATTTCTCATATATTAATAACGTCATAAAATTTACAATTTTGGTAAAAACTGTATTTTTCACTATTAATTTAAAAATAAATTATTTTGGAAAAATCACAAAAATCCACTTTATGATAATTTTGATAACTGGAATTAAAAAATGAAGTTCATTTTTTTAAAAATTCCAATTCTAAAATTTGAAAATTTAACTTTTAAATTAAAATTATTATATATAAAGAAAAACTAATTTTATTGAATTTATTTTTAAAAAAATTTAAGTGTTCTTAAATAGATTTTTTATGCATTTTATAATTGATTATGATCTTTTTTATTTACTATAGGTTTTATTATTCTTAAAATTTCTTTATAATAAATATGTCATGACTTGTTTTAGTTTAGTTTTTTGTGTGGATAATTCCATCGAACATATTATTAATTTAGTAATATATATATATATATATATTACAAAATCTAATGGAATTACATTTTAACCCTTATATGAATTATGTCCTTTCAATTTAAATCACTGTTAACTAAAGGAATTATCTAAGGGATCCATAAGAAACTCATGATATATCTTCAACTGGGATATCCACCTTACTATCCTTGGTAAGATAAAGAATCTATTTATCCCAAATATGATTATTTAGGATTTCTTAGGTACACACATTTCACAACTTCATTTTCATGATACTATTTCTAACTAAATACTACAACTTAAAAGTTTTTGATAATGTTTAAAAAAATTAAAGTAAATGATCATATGAATATGAAAACTCTATCTTTACATGTACTCTCTAATGACACCTTTATTTCAACCTATGATACCATGTCATACTTGGTTCATACTATAACTCTCTTAGTTAAACCTAGGTTATTATTAGTTGTTTCCTCTCATACTTCTTAACCTAATCCCTTAAAGTAATTAGTAAATAAATACTTCATAACGGGTCATAAAGAGAATGTGATGGGCCCAAAGCATATCCCCCAGGAGTGTAAGCAAGGTTTGTAGTCTTAGGCCCACTCATTGTGCACCCGAGTGAAGGTTTAGTTGATACTCAACCAATCATTTTCATGGAGATCACCCCTAGGTGCATCTATACTACAACCACATCCAATTTCTAGTATCTAGACAGAGATATAATTGATTGGAGAACCACACAATATCTACTTTACCAAAACTTCAGGATGTTATCCTATACTTAGAGTTATACTTTAAACTTATCCCTAGGGGTTTCACTTATGTTATTTAATACAAATGTCCAAAAATAACTAAACTAATCCAAAAAAATAACTATACCAAATCCAAAAAATAACTAAAATATGCTCTGATACCAACTATCAGAACCCAAGCTAAGCACATCTTTCTTTTACATCATTTTCATAATATAAACATTATATCTCAAAAATAATCTCACAATCCAAAGAATGGAAGGTTAAGTGTCTTTTAGTACTAGTTAAATAAACAAATTATTTAACAAAACTGATGAACATTTCTCCATAACCAAACCACACTAGAATACCTTCTAGACTTCTCATAAATTATACACATCTTCATAACCTAGGGAAGGAAAACATAAGAAAAGGGTGTGTTCAGATGATTAGTAAGTGTTAACTCATTATAATTTCATTGTAGGTTATATATTATACATATGGTAAAACATGAGCAATGAGAAATATATTATTAAAAGAACATATAAAAATAATAGTTTTCTATAATCCATGATACAAAGATATGTAATCTCAAAAGAGAAAATATACCATGACATAAGAGTGCAGAAACACGAGACAATAAACAAGATCCATAGACCATAATAATAGGCATTAATATATGAAATTTCATGGAAATTAATCATAAAAGTAAACTATTACAATAATATAGGCATAGAAATCATAAAATAGTGGAGCATGAATCACTAATCGATTCCCAAAACATGGTGGAACATGAATCACCAACTAATTCTCATATTGGAGTAGGAACTACCACCCTATCACCATAAACATATTGGATAAGGAATCACCACTTGATTCCTATAAACATAGTGTATCATAAATCAATTCATGTTTCCCATAATCATTGTAGAGAAAACATCACTTCCCAATTCCCATAAACATAGTGGAGAAAGCACCACTTCCTGATTCTTATAGTGGATAAATCATCAATACTCAATTACCATAATCATCTAATGAGATATAAATTCTTAACCAATTCATTAGAGGACAATATATTACCCTACCCTTCACATAATAAATACATATACATTCCATGAAAACAATCATACTTCAAACATTACTTAATTAACCCATGGAAAAGAGGTGATTTTTATGAAAAAGATTCCTAAAAAACTCCATAGGATATATAGAGAAAGAAGTCGGATGGTGGATTAAAATATCCTTGATTTAACATAAGGAGAACTAAGTATGAGCAATAAATTTTCATGATCTTTGGATAAATCAATTGAAAAAATAAGAGGGAATATCCTTTTTTTGAAAGGATTAAAAAATCCTTAAAAATGGGGTTTTCTAAATTGAAACACCTAATCTTGATAAAACATTTAAAAATCATAATTTAAAACAAAAATAATGTTTTTATAAAACAAATTTTATAAAATAAATATGATTTAAAAAACTCTCTTTAACAAGATATAAAAAAACACTAGAATACTTATTTTTAATAACACAAGCCTTTAAAATCAATTTTAAAATCCAAAAATCCTTTTTAAAACAAAAAATTTAATTTTAGAAAATATCATAATATTTTTTTAAATCAACAAGATTTAAAATAATTTGTAAAAACATTTTAAAACATGGAATAAAATCTTTTTAAATACGAATTCTCATATGATGAGATAAACCATAAAAGAGTTTTTAGATTTTTTTCTTTATAATCATAAAAGACAAAGTTATGGGACTCATTACAAAGTTATTTTACTTATATAAACATAGAAATTAACATGAAATAAAATATCAGGATGGAATCAACCAATATTGAAATAAATAATTTTAAAGAGAAGCATTATAACTCAATGAAGGGAGTGAAGTTAATAAAGACTTTAAAACTTCCTTAGAGAGGAAGAGAAAGTACCATGAAATAAACTTTGGTATCATTTGAATCGAAGTACATTTAAATAAATAACAAAATATTATTCTTCAAACCCCATTAATTATATAAATATGGTAAGATAGATTCATTAGGAAGTAATCACACCATATAAAAGAAATGTTGGTGTGTAATGTAAAACATGTATCATGGATTTTAAAATGAGACAAAGAAACACTTACCTTAATTACCGACTTCCACTACAATGCTTGAATATCCTATATAACAAAAATAAATACCTTAATCACCTATTTAATAACCTTATTCATATCTATAATAATTTATCAAATTCATTTTTTAATAACTAATTAAAATGAAGAGTAAGATTTATGCTAGTACTGTCAACAAATTCTAAAAGGGGGAGTTTGTTTCAACTAGGATATGTTGTGTGTTGTTTTTTTTGAAAATAATTGAAGATTTTATGGTTCTATAAGTTTATGTGAAGGTTTTATGTTCTAGAAGTTTTATATGTTTTGGAAGTTTTATATTGTTTAATTTATCTTGGAAGAGAAGATGAAGGTTCTCTAGAAGTAAAGAATCATAAGTTGGTCCAGAAGTAAATTGAAAGACATGAAGTCAAGTCTAAAATTTATTTTTAAAGGCTGAGATATATTCTATAAGTTTTAGGAATAAACCATGATGCAAGAAAAAGGATCACTCCCTGATTTAAGTTCATAAAAAAATGAAAAAGGAATTACTGAAGAATAATCTACATGATATATAATTTTTTTATGCATATGTAATGTTTTTGGAGATGTATACTTCTAAGAGTTTGAAAAAGTACCATATATAAGATATTTTCCCTGTATATGTGTGATATTATTAAATTTATAGAATTGAAAAAGTCTTGAAGGTCTTATTATGATATGTAAAATCCATAAGATGATACATAATGTTTTTCCAAGTGATATATAAGATATTTTTAGGATGCATAATATCTTATAGAATGATGAAATGGGGAAACATTTTGAACTACACTATAATTTATAAGATATTGTGTTATAGAAAAAGTGAAAAAGTCCTAAATGTAAGGTTTTTCTACATGTGAGATTTTTGTTGGTATGTAAGATCTTTCATTTTGGAAAAATGGAAAATTATTGAACAACACTAGAATACGTAAGGGTGCAAAAGAGTATATATGAGGATAATATTTAGAGATGACCAATATGTAAGGATTTTTCCTTATTTTTCTGAGGTGAAGATTCAATACTAAGGAAATGAATAAGAGTAATTTTGGAAGAGATCATCAACCAACAAAAAACTATGATATAGATTATCAATTATAAAATATGATTGATAATGAGACTAATAATAGAATATTGTCATGTACTGGAAATAATATCTATGTCATGAAGAGACATATATAGACTTAAATTGTTCTTCCTATATGGATATTCCCATATTGTGGAGGCAGTTCATGCTGCAACAAGTTTGAGGATCGAGATAAGTTAGAGAATCACACTATAATATTCAAAGGAGAAAAATATATGATATTCAATAAATTTCATAGATCTGGTTATTGACTGAGAATCACACCACGATGAATCATATCATTCCATGATCAAGATGAGGAAGTATAAGATCACATCATAGTGAGAAAGTCACATCATAAATAAGTTATTTCCAAAATATCTTGAAAATTTGGTTAGAATTTAAAATGAAGAGACAACATGGGATTTCAAAAATTTGACTTGGTTTAATTTGAATGACATGACCAAATTAAAAAATTTGGTACACATGACATGATCATGGAGAGTTAGAAGAAGTAATATCAATCCCAACCATCTAATTAAGGGTTAGATACTTGAAGAATCTTTATAAAACTGCTTGTAGCTGTTCTGGAAAAAGGGATTCCAAACATATTGATATATATTATATGGAGGAAGAAGGAGATTAATGTACCATTTTGTAATTTTTGGTTCTTATAGTGGAAGGAAAAAAGGAGTTCCACTACTACATCTGACTATTGAAGGAGAAAAATAAGATTATCCTTGTAGAGGTTAATCATTATCCAAAAGATGAAGTTTATATTGATGTGGTTTTCTTGAGAACATAGATTCAACCCTCACATTGATGAGTTGATCTCATTAGACCTTGGATTATTAGAAGATAAGTGAATGAGGTTTTAGAGTTGATGCCTTAGAAACAACTACTTTATACTTTCAATTACCTATATATATATATATATATTAAATGATATAAATATAATAAATATCTTATCACATGATGTGTATTATTGTGAGTTACATTTTTCACATAGAAAGGACATAGTGGTTCCTCAATATGATGATATCCTTGAAATACTATGACAATATTCTTAAATATATCTTATATGGCTAGATTTCAGCATCTAGTGTGACACATATGATGAAAAATATCAGTGTAAGGGACTTATAAGGCATGGAGACTTCTCATGAATTTCACACTAAGTAATCTCAAAGAGAGTAGGTTTTGAGAACTGACCTACCAGTTGTAAATATATATGATTAAAGTTCAGATATTCCTATCTATTAATGAATGTAATTATCCTTAAATTGGATATTATTATTAATGCATATCATGAGTCATGTACTTTTATGTTTTGATGAAAACTGTAATGTCATATGTTCACGACCAATTAGGATATGTTAGGTGTGTCTTGAGTGATATATAATTAATGAATGAGTCAATATATGACTTTTACATTCCAAGTTAATGGGATATAATATCTCATACCCTTTGATTTAAATGTAATTGTCTAATTAAGTCCATGGACATGGCGGTTTATAGACGAGTTAATTTCAGGTAGTCAAAGAAAGATATATCAAGTATGTAGGTTGATGACATGAGTATGAAACCTTCTTGATGAGATATTGAGACAAAGGGATTATATTATATAGTGATCATTTATAGGATATTGTTGTTATTTTAATATTTACTTCTTTCTCTATAGGTACCTTGATGTGTTTCTAGATGTCGATCTTGGACTTTAGGACAGTTTTCCTAATTCCATTGAGAAAGAGGTATGGAGGGTTTCAAACTGAGTGTTTACATGAATCTCAATTAAATTATATATAAATTTCATATTAAAATAAATATTATTCTCCATTTCCAAGAAATAATATCAGCTTGTATTGATCACATAGATTCAATCACTAGTTATTCAAAAGAATATATATGTGAGTTGAATATTAAATAAATATTATTTATCAGTTTACAAAATATAACATTTATTTATTTATCAATGAATAATATTAGAATATTTATTTGTTAAAATAAATATTTATTATTCTAGGTTCGATGAATTTCAAGGAGGATCAATGAGCTGAGTTAAGGGCCCAAATAAAAATGATATATTTAAATGCCATTAAAATAAATATTAATTTATTTATTTAAGAAATGATATTTAAATATATGGGTTTAGCACATTTCATATAAATATCATTATAATCATCATCATCATCATCATTATAATTATCTAACATGGGGTTTATTTAGAGTTGATAAATAGATGTCGGGACTTTATGTAATTATATATTTTTTAATCCTAATATATAAAACTGATTATATCATTTATATGGAAGACATTAATTGTGCACAATTAAAAATTTAGAGATAATTTTATCCCACCTTGAGAGAAAATCTAAAAATCTCTCAATAAAGAAGAGCCAATGACCCTCCTCCCTATCAAGACTGAGAGAACATGAGAGATTCCTTCTAGCCTATAAGGATTTAGGTTATGATCAATGAGGTATATGCAAGGTGATTGGGTCTTCCATGCTATAACTTGTAGATATATCCTCAATAATCTGAGATTCATAGAGCATGTGTGAATACCACTGGAGGGATTTTTATTTGGATCTTCAAGGTGCAGTGATTGCATAATTGAATAGGGTTTGATTGATCAACAATATGAATTAAGAAATAATTCCTAGACAATAGGTAATTCTATATTATAAGTTATTTATAAATCATATGTGAAAGATCTTATCTCAAAGATTACAGGGTTTCTAATCATCTAGTTCTAATGATAGATACAAGGAACCTAATGAAAAACTATTTTTGGGTACAGACTTAACCATTTCTTCTTTACCCCGGAACCTTAAAGTGGTATTAGAGTAGTTCGCATATCAATTTTTAATTATTTATTAATTCATTATTGATTTACACATTTTAATATAGTTCTCATTTAAAATTGATTCATTATTTAATCTAAAAGTCTATATAATTTATTTTTTTCACTTTATATGGTCAAGAATAGGTCCAAGAACAAATAAAGGACAACTGAAGATACCATCAGGAGGTGTTATAGATTCTATATGGAGGTTATGATTACACAACGTGTAACTAAAAAGTACATGTCTAATGTGAAGATTATTATCACATATCAAACATCAAATAACCAGTGCTCTACCATAATGTATATAGTGTCACTAAGGTTGAATCATTGATGATGGTAGTATAATTTTGGAACCAATTGATGTTTTTTTGTCAATCAAGAGGTAAGGGTTGATTTTATAGAGCTTTAAGAAGAATGAAACAATTTAATTTGAATGAAATTATTTATGAGAATTTAGAGTAATAAAAAAGGATAGGTTTTTAATGGATTGATTTCACCGTTCATTAAAAAAATATCATGTTAAATTAACATTCACAACATGATATGTGAAGGATCAAGTTTCTATGAAGTTTAAGGTAAAATCCAAGCCTTAATTAGAGATACAATCCATGCACATATATTGTTAATGAGTGGTTCAATAATCCATAAACTATTATGTTTAAATACATAAAATAATCCATGGAACTATCAAATCCATAAAACATTACATCATTCCATGACACATTCAATGAAGGCACACAATGTAAATTCAACAATCACAAAGTGTGGTTTATCTCAATAAGTACATCATCTCAAGACAAGGTCTCACCTAGATGTAATTTTTAATCATACATATAAATAGTGAGTTATGTGGATATGGATGTATATGATGGATGAAAAATTAAAAGAAAAGATAAAGAGACAAAACAAGATATAAACTAACCAAACACACACAGACAAACAGAATACAAACAACACACACTTACAAATGAATTTAAAGGATATTGTGGGAAGGGAGTCCAATATAATTTAAAATAATTTAAGAACATAAAATAGATATATAGAAGATAATTATATTCAAGATAAGGTGAAAAATATTGCATTAAAATTTAAATTTAAATTGAAATAACACTTACAAGGTTACAATAAAGCAAAAAGGAAAACAATGAAGAAACATGAGAGAAGGATGGGTATCTTGACCGTGTTGTTATGAAATGTCAGATTTATTATGATTTAAAGATGAATTTATAGTATAGGGTAGGTTATATGTTATATCTCAAGGAGAATTGGTGGTTTATAGGATGCATTTCCAATAATTTTTTTCAAAAATAAAACATAAAATGGGGGGGGGGAGGGGGTTTAAATGATGAATCAAAATAAAATAACTTAATTTAAAGAGTTTAATAGTTGATAATAAAAGGTAGTTTTTTAGAATTATGAGTGAAGGAGGTCATTTCAAGTTCACTGCACATCTTTTTTAGTTCATTTTTCTAAAAATTTCACATGGTTTAATGGAATCCTTTGGTTGAGGGTAATCAAGATCTCGATTACCCTCTTGCCTTTTAAAATGATGCACAAAGAGTTAAACCTTGAAACAAAAATAATTTTTTCAAGATTTATACCACAATAATGGAATAATGGTTTATAAATAATACTTAAATCTCATGTATGTGTGAGATAAAAAATATACTTGTGTTGTATAATCAGAACAACCCAAGATTCCCACTTGAAATCTTAACCCAATCGATATTGAAATGAAAAGTGTTTCACTTAATCATACCAAAAAAATGAATTAAAATGATAATAATGTTAAAATGAAACTTAAAAAAAATGTTTCAAACACAAATTACACAAAAATAGTAGACTAAAAAGTTTTAGAACTCCCTCTTCAAGTGTGTGTAGCTCCATCAAAATGACCACCCACCACTTAGATTTCCATCGAAAGGAGGAGGAGGATTTGATGGAGCTTAGACATCATCCTTGACCTCTATATAAGTAAAGGGTCCTTTAGTAATTCTAGGATAAAGATAGTAATCTTTTGGGTCTTTAAAATGGTAGATCATTTCACCCTGATTGAACTTACCAATGAGGTTACCATGGTGACAATTTATAGTCAAAGGGGAAGGTGGTTTTGGGTACCCTATTTTTGAAATCAACACTTGGATTATGGTTTTGGGAAACCAAAAAGTCTTATATCACATTTTAAAAAATGAAAAATTTGTTTCGACACCTATTTTATATCTCCATTTAAAATTTGGTATCATTTGAAGGCATACATCCAAAGATATGGACAAATTACATAAGTGACCTCAAGACTATGAACAGTGAATATTATCTCTAATGATAGCACATTTTGGTACTCAAAAAGGAATAATTGGGATCCTTGGTATTCTAGAGAAATGTATCCCATATGGTTTTTTATCCACCCATAAATTTTCAACCAATCGAATGCATGAATTATCCACAGTGTAATGTTTAGTCCACATGTGTGCTTGGGATCCTTTACAATCTGACCCATTTTACTTGAATGTTATCTCAAGATATCCAAATTACCTCCACCTACAATTTAATAATTAAAAAAAGTGAAAATTACCTTTTTAAAAGTGATATGAATTAACTAATTAATTCAAATTTGAAGTAAAATTTATTGTTTTATTTGTAATTTTCAATACAAGAACATATTAATACAATGATATAAGAGTGAAATAAAATAATGAATCACAGTGCGATCACACCCCCACACCTAAACATTTTCACTCATAGGAAAAATCACATTTCATAAAATAATTCATGAAGTTATTCTCTTAATAATGAAGGTTTAACATTCATAGTAAATTCATTTTATGATAACATAGTGAGAATAAGAATAATTACACTAATGAGTTAATCTCGGTAAGCATAGAAATGAGTGTCTCATAAAATGTATTATAATAAAATTGAAAGAGATATGAGATAATAATCTTAGTAAGGAATTTATTGAATGGCCCGAAGGCCTTCATTTTTTATTTATATTTGATAATCCCCCTTTTAAGGGTTGAAGGGGAACCTTTACATGGACTGTAGGATTCATGACATTACATGACCCAAAGGTCTTAAAGGAATTCATTACAGACTATGACTACTTAAAATTCCCCCTCCCCAATATCTACATCATGATTATCTCTTCACCTTTGCATAACTATTCGGCTAACTGTCCTATGTAGAGGTTCATAGGCCTGAAACCGATGACAAATTCTCTACCCTCTTTTTATTCTAAATATGTTAGCTCTGCTCTAGTGAATGAAACTTGTTATGAATCCTCTTATGGGGATTGTTCCTTATAGAATCTTTCATATTTTCTGTTGAACATCAGGTGGCCCAAAGGCCTTGAGGTGGCCCGAAGGCCTTAAGGTGGCCCAAAAGCCTTATTGACCCGAAGGCTTGGGTGTCCCAAAGGCCTTAAGGACTCCGAGACCAAACCAGTGTCCCAAAGGTGAATAGTTCAAACTACTATAGTACTGAATAGTACCTTCTATATTACCTACTAAAGTAATGATATAGTACTGCTACAACAACTACTTCAGTACCTGAAATTATTCCTCCACCCGAAATCGAACCTGGGTCTCATGGATGCACTTAGAGAGTCCTCACCAACATGGATGAGGCTCATGTGCTCTTATTAAGGAATTAACAAGTAAACCATGTCACTAAATCTCTACACACATGTGTGATAACCATTTTATGTTATTCTTTACACTTTCTATCTAGTAAATATATGTTATTTTTTTAGCTGATTCTTTCCATCAGACCTTCCCTACACCCTTTTCAATCAAATTTCAAGACCCACTCACTTAAGTATTCCCAAAATTCAAGCATTAAGATCTTGAACTATACATCCCCATATTTTTAACATTTAATCACTCTAATCATTATTTTTTTTGTTTTTTTACTTTTGAGGGTGTACAACAGTCAGATAACAGGTACACACACATAGGTCTATCTGGTGCAGTAATGAAACAGATCAGATAAGGAATGAATGTATGGAAAATCATTTTTTAAAGATAATAAAAATTAACCTAACTTATATATACCTTTAATTAAGTAAGAAATATTAACAATTCATAGTTAAGTGAAATGGTGTGTGGAGATGTTAAATGATATAATTAACCCATAAAAAACTCACACAGAAGGTAATAATATCTAAAAGGTTTTATAAAGATACAATCATTCATATCATTTAAAAATAACCCATTTTACTTAAAATCACCCCTTAATGTTAATTCCATGCCCAAAATCACATTCCCTTAGTGAAAAAATTTTCTTTTAATATTTTTTTAATAAAAGTGATATCTTATCCATAACCAAATCTCATATATTAGAAAAAATAAAAGGTTAAAGGAGTCTGAAGAGGGGAATTTTTCAATGGTATCATTTAGATAAGTATACCAAGTCTTAAGTAAGACTATCCAACTAGATTAGGCCATTTATATTTATACCTTTATTGAAAAAACCATCTGCAACCATGTTTTCTTCACAATATGTTTGAGTGATGAAATAATCAATAGAGTCACGAAACTCAAGGAATTTTATACATTGCACCATAAAAATCCATGAGAGATAAACAATATTTTTTTGATAACACTCAATATAGTTGTGGAGTTGATTTCCAACCATATATTTTTCCAAACCTTTTGTTTGGAAATAATCATCGCATTTATAACTCCAAGCATCTTAGCTTCAACAGAAAAAGTAATGCCATAAGAATTGTAAAAGTTTACAAGAATTATTATATTATGGTCTCTAAAAATGGAACCACATACCAAGGGATCAAAGTTACCTTTGGATGCACCATCCATATTAAATTCTATCCAACCTATATAATAAGGTTTCCAAACAACTTCAAAAGTGCCTCTAAGAGGATTGTAATTACCGAAAATTCCAAGCCACCTTAAAATGATGAAGTATTGAATAGAGTTGTGTTATAAAAACCATTGAATATCATTAGTATCCTTTATAGAATAAATAATACCTAAAAGATATTTCTAAATATTTAATATGAACTAACCATGTAGGAGTGATGTGAATTAACTCCACCATAGTCACCTAAAAAATGTTGTAGAGCTAATCAGTTAGCTTCAAACTAGTGAATGCAGTGAACTTGCTAACAATGGAGTCTTCATTTCATCACGGGATGTTAAAAATATCAAAAATTGCATTCCATAGTTCTGATTAAGTATCATAGGATAATAATAGATGATTCATGTCCTCCTTATGTTGGTTACAAAAAATACTTCTAGAATAGAGGGTGATACCTAAACACGGTAAGCAGAAATCTATAGGGACCCTTACATGAGAAAACATCTAGGGAAAAATAAAACTTTAAGGTTTTATCCAATCCCTATTGAACTTATGAATCCAATATAGATTTTAATTATCACACCTTTAAGTAAAGAGATAATGAAAATTGGTATTAAACTGTCTAGATCTGAGGGTTCCCAAACTAACAGATCCTCATGGGGAGGAATGGTGTAACTATTCATAGTTCTACTGATATCCTTAGGGAGTTCAAAGCTTGTATCAACAAAAAATTCCTTGATATTAACTTGAGGATCAATTAAAGAGCCATCATTATGAATAGAATTGATACAAGGAGTTCCCATCTATTTTTCAATCAAAAATTTGAGAGGAGATTCCCTGCTCACAATCCATCTAGAATCAGAAAGAATGTTGGAATAATAATATTTGAAAGCTGACAATATGGAATATTTCATGTAAATAAAGTTATAATTCCTAAGATTAAATATAAATATAGACATAATAAAATAAAGAGATTCATATTTTCGAGTGATAAGATTCCACATAAAGCGCACCAGTAAAGAGTCATTAAAGATGGTAAGGATTTTAATACCTAGGCCCCAATATTTGATAGGTTTGAATCATTTTCTACAAGGAACCATCACTAATATTAATTCCAAAACACTTCTTATCCAAATGAAAATTTTAATACAAGTATTCAAGTTTTTAATTAGGGAGGAGGTCCATTTATAAACCATAAGGGGGTACACCAGTTTGGAAAACATAGAAGCTTTGATGGGGCACACCCACCCAATCATCGAAAGGGATTTTCCTTTCTAAGAAGGAAAGTTCCATTTAACCTAATTGAGAATATTTTTAATGTGAAAAACCTTAGACTTACCCCAAAACACAGGGACACCCAAATATTTAAAAGTGAAACAACCAGTCTTATACCTATGTCATTTAAAATATCAATCTTCATGGTCAATGAGATGTTCTTAACAAAATAAACAAAGGATTTCACCCAACTTACACATTAGTTTGAGACTTTTTCATAATGGGAGAACGTTTCTTTCATAATAAAAATATTTCTCTTATCCCCTAGATAAAAAGAATAATATCATCAAAATAAAGAAGATGAGAGGGGGAAGCTAGACTGCTTCCAGCTTAAATAGTATTAAACATAACCTTTTTTACCAAATTAGATAGAATCCTACTGAGATAATATTCACCTATAGAAAAAATATTTGAGAAAAGAGGGTCATATTGTCTGACACCCCTTAAACAAGAGAAGTACCCCCTTGGATATCCATTAATAAGCATTGAAATTTTGGAAGATTGAAAAAGAGTCTAGATCTAATTGATAAAAATATCACTGAACCCAAAACCTTTAAGAATTTTTATGATAAACTCCCAATCCATAGTGTCAAAGGCCTTACTCACATAAATATTCAATGTAACAAGACCACATATTGAATATTTTTAAGGAGGTTGACACACTCTGAGGTAGTGATAAGACAACTTGAATGGTTGTTCCCTTAATAAAACCTAATTGATTCCAAGAAATAATTTTACAAGATATACTACTCAACTGATTGGAAAGAATTTTGATGATAACCTTATAGATGGTGTTTAAAAGGGATATAGGCCTGAAGATATGAATTTCACAATAATTTTCCACTTTAGGAATCAAAGTAAGGAATTGAGTATTGACCCATTATGGAAGGATTCTATTATAAAAGAAATAAATAACCACCCTAAAAACATCATTTTTAATAACATCCCAATATTATTGGAAAAATAAATTAGAAAAACAATTCGATCCAAGGGAACTTCTAGTATTAAGGATAAAAAAATCCTACCTAACCTTTAATTATATAGGAATGCTAGTGATTCTGTTATTGTCTTCATTTTTAACCAAAGCTGGAATAATGCTATCAATAATGTCCTCCTTTGGTTCAAAACCATTAAAGAGATACTGATAATAGTCCAAAAAGATCTTTAAAATAATTTATTAGTTATTAATGATCAAATATACTTATCTAATAAAATATATATGTCTTTTATATTTTTTTAACCCTTTAAAGAGAGTTGTAGAATTTGGATTTTTATCCCTATTTTTGACCCAATTGGCTATAAAGGTTTCCCTTTGGATACTTTCTTCCAATCTAATAAATAAATTGGGTTTTTCAATAACCTCAATTTCCTATCTGATGTTAAGTAAAAAATCATTGATGGAATTATCATTATTTATTTATTTAAGGTTGGATTATAAGATTTCAATTTCCCTATCCATATATTTAAAGTTTTTCTTCTTCAAAAACTTGAGTTTTATAAAAAATAAAAAAAATCATTCCCACAGTGAAAATAATTCCATGAATCATAACTGAGATTAGAATAGTAAAAATGAAAATCCCATGCACCATTAAATATAAGGGGGGGGGGGGGGTAGGCTGACCAAAATAGGGTGATGGTTCAAGTTCAACCTTTGGAGATTAATACAAGAATTAAAATCCCAATTTCCCAATGATATTTCATTAGTGAAGTCACTATCTAACTTTCTAGCCCTCATGAAATTGGAGTATCTCCTATACCATGTGTATTTTCAACCACTAAGAAAACCTCAATAAGGTCATTTCTATCAACAAATTTTTTAAACTCTTTGGAGGATATAGTATATAAATTTCAACCAAAATTTTCATTATGACTCAATATAGAATTAAAATCACCCAAAACAACCCAAGCATTTGTAATTATACTACCAAGGATATCAAGATACTTCTATAAATACCTTATATCCTGGTATCTATTTTTTAGAATACATATAAGAATAGAATAGAATAAACCCTTTCATTTCAACTTCAATAGTAACCACCTACTCACAGATATCGATGAAGGAAATCTTTTCAAGAGAATCATGAGTAAAACCCAAAAAAGTATTTTAATTTGAGAAGAATTTATTCATACCAACTAAATTATATCACATATTATTAAAACTAAGATATTTTGAAGAAAGTTACTCTTTGGGTTCATATTACCCTAGAAGTTTTGGCCTATTATTTTGAAAAATTATCTTGAGAGATTTATAAGTATCTGGGTTTTTCAACCCTTGATAATTCCAAAATAAGATATTCATTTTACCCTATATTTGGATTTTTAACTTCCCTTTGACTTACTTCTTTTAGATCTTATTCTGGTTGAGGTTTTTTTTTTCTTTCCTAGCACCTTTTTGATAGGGGTTACAAGAGTAGTAGGGCTTTCATCCTCCATATAATTAGTAAACTTAGAGTGATTATCATTAGAACCTATCAAAAATTTTCTTTAAATTTTAAAACAACTTGAAATATAGAAATTCATCATGCATTTTCAATAATTTCCCTGATTAGGTGGGCATCAAAAATGAAAAATTTGACACAAAAGTTAAAAAAATAAAGAAGATTGGGGAAATGTAAAAATAAAATATAGTAAGTGGAAAAGATAAAAAAAAGATGATAAAAATAATAACTATTATAGTAATGTACCCACCCCCACACCTAGACTATGTAGTTTCCTCACTATAATAAAAGAGAATATGGAAAGTAATGATAAAACTTTGTGGGTTTCACTGGTAAGTTTCTTCTTGATGGTGGATTTCCTCCAATGGGGACTCTAAAATGGTTTCTTGAAAGTGATTCAACCACTTCCCATTGATAGTGAATGTTTTTTTATTTATTTATTTTGAACATGTACAACACCAAATGGATAGAAATTAGTAACAGTGTATGGGATCAACCAGTGGGAACAAATCTTAATTGGGAGAAATTTTAGTGTTACATTGAAAAGTATGACCTTCTTCCCAATGTAGAATTGATTATGAAGGGTGAGGTGGTCATGGGAAGCCTTGGTTCTCTCTTTATAGATCTAGGAGTTCTCATATGAGTCTCTTAATATTTCTTCTAAATCCCGAATCTGTAACTTTCTTTAAGTACCTACAACAAAAGTATTACAATTTCATTGTTTAATAGCCTAGTATACCCAATGATATATCCTAATTGGGAGGTGATAAATCTTTCTAAAAACTAGATAATAAGGTGAAATACTAATGAGAGTTTTAAAGGAATTACGATAATCCCACAATGCATCATCGATTCTAAGACTCAAATATTTTATACTGGTTTGAACCCTATTTTAAGAATTTATTTGACCTTACTAATTAACAACTTGGTTTGACCATTTTTTTGCGTAGATTATATGTAGTAGAAACTCGATTCTTGAACCCATACCAATGAAAAATTGATTTCATTTTTTGGTTATAAAAAATGAGAACCTTGGTCACTACTGATAAACCTAGGCAATCCAAACCTTTAGAAAATCTAGGTTCTCAAAAATTCCACATCTATCTTTGAATCAATGGTCCTTGTGGATCATGCATCTACCCATTTTGACACATAATCTACCACTATAATAATGAAAAATTTGCCAAATTAATTAGGAAATATACCCATCAATCGAATACCCAAAATATTAAAAAATGTCATGGAAAAGCAAAAGTTGTTGAGACATTTCATTTATTTTGGACACATTACCCATCCTTTTATAACGATGATAAGCTCTACAAAAACCATGGGAATATCAAAATAGTGTTGACTAAAATAAACTAGAATCTAAGAACTTATGAGTAGTCTGTTGGAGACCAAAGTTCCCACCATATGAAAGATTCTGACAAAACCTAAGGATGAACAAAAATTTTCTACCGGGAACACAATGCCTAAGGAATTGATCACTACATGTGTTAAAAAGGTAGGGGTCATCCCAAATATACGAAAAGACTCATGTTTCAGGACCCTAGCTTGGTTTTTATTGAAATCAATAGGAATAAAAGATGCTACCAAATAATTTAGAATGCCAGTATACCAAGGAATTTCATTTTTACTAGATAAAATTTCTCATCAAAAAACATTTCATTTTTGTGAATATAGGGTGATAAGTGAATGTTCAAGGATGGAAGGATCCTACTGATATATCCAACCACCATAATCACTATTCCTTTTTTATACATAATTTCTAAAATAAATTCATTAAGGAGGAGTATCCACTAAATGAGACATGGTTTGGATTCTATTTTCTCAAGGAGATATTAAAGGGATGTATGGTCATAGAACACAATTAATTTGGAACCTAAAATATATGACCTAAATTTATCCAAGGAAAACATAATGGAAATGAATTATTTTTTGGTTGTGGTGTAGTTTTCTTTGGAAGAGTCTAGTGTGCGTGAGGAATATGCTATAACATGTGCAGCTCGATTGAACCATTGTGATAAGACTATAACTACATAGTTAGAGGAATAACACATGATCTCAAATAGTAAATCCCACCATGGTGGTTGAATTACCAAGGATGATGTGAGACTCTATTTCAACTTGTTAAAAGAATACTCATATTTTTTTATCAAAAAAAAATTCCTTTTCTTTTTAGAGTAAGTGAGAGGGGGGATGAAATCTTACTAAATTCATGAATGAAATGACAATAAAATTCATCATGACCTAAAAAGGACCGCACACCTTGTATATTTTTAGGGAATTATAGGGAAGAAATGATATCGAATTTTGATTTATCTACATGGATACCCACCCTAGAAATGAAATGTTGAAGTAATATAACAGTTTGTACCATGAAATAACATTTCACATAATTTAATACAAGATTATTTTCAATACAAAAACATAGTACATAACCATGACTACTCAAACAATCATTAAAATAGGGACCATAAATAATGAAATCATCCATGAATACTTTCATGAAATTTTCTAGGTAATCCAAAAAAATACTAACCATGAATTTATAGAAAGTATATGGAGCATTTCATAGACCAAATAAAATCCTTCTATATGAAAAGGTGCCAAAGGGGAAAGTGAAGTCTGTCTTTTCTTGATCCTCAGGGGAAATATGGATGTGAAAGTATCCAGAATACCCATCAAGAAAATAGTAGTGGGACTTTCCCACTAGATTCTTTAGTATCTGGTCAATTAATGGAAATGGTAAATGGTCCTTCCTAGTGTGTTATTTTAGTCAATGATAATATATATAGACATGCCAACTATTCTTCACATAAGTTGGAAAAAATTCATTGTTTTCATTTTTAGTTACTGTAAGACTATTTTTCTTAGGAACTAATTGCATTGGACTGATCCATTGGCTATTATAGATGGGGTAAATGATTTCGGCATCCAATAATTTAGTTACCTATTTTTAATAGCATCATTTTTTTTGGGTTTAGTCAAATTTGTGCATGCCTCACTAGTTTATCCTCATTATTTAACAATATATGATGCATGCAAATTGATGGGATAATATTGAGAATGTTATAAAGTGTCCATCAAAATTATTTTTTATACTTCCTAAAAATTTTAAGTAATCATAATTCATAATTTTGAGGGAGTGATCTAGTAATGATGATAGAAAAATTATTTCCATTATTAAGATATGAATATTTTAAATTTTGAGGTAGTGTTTTAAGTTCCAATTGTGGGGGAATTTAGATTGATGGGAGTGAACATGAAATTGAGAGGTCAATGATCACGTATAAATACTCAATGGTAACATACCCAAATGAGGAATAATACTTTACAAGCTAATAAGTATCATTTATGTTCATAAGATCCTCGTTGCTCAAGAATTCATCAATTAATGAACATGCATGGAATTTCTATAAACCATTAAAACATTCAACATAATAATCATTACCTAAAATTCCTATCAATGATGAAAACTCATAAAGAAGATAAAGGGAAAGAAAATAAGTTTTTTGGGGGAAGGGAGTACATCAATTAGATTAAAATAGGGAGATGAATTCTCTTTTGAGGTGTGATTTATGGTATCAAGGATGTTTAAGTGGGAAATATCACCACCAAAATCCATAAATAATGTACCATTGTGTACATTAATTACGATTTTGGTGTTTTTTAGGAAATTTATCCCCAATATAATTGGGGCATGTCCATTAATCTTATAATATTCTGTTTAATCACATAAAAATCATAGGAAAATTTAAGTTTTTAACCCTCATAAGAAAATACTCTAACACACCAGTGGGGTGTGAAGTAATCTAATTTTCCAGTTTAATGGTCATTCCTACGGGCTTAATTTCCCAAACCTAAAATAAATATAAAATGGAGTGAGTCATCACATGTATAGAATCACCCAAATAAATCATAACATTGGAAAATAAATACTCCCCTATGGTGAATAGATTCAAGAATATTCTAGGATCATTATATTTGGAGGGAAGTGATGGATCTATAAATGATGAGACATTCCTCCCCAAGATCAACTTTTCATCACTTCAAATTCATCTTCGATGTGTAAACATATCCTTTAGAAACTTGTAATATCATGAAATTTTCTTCACAAAATCAATCAAGGATATGTTAACCTACAATTTTTTAAATTTTACAAGATTTATTTATCAATTTTAGTTTATTTTGGTTTCCTTTCAAGGGTGGAACTTTTAGGAAATGTAAGAGAAATGGTTGGGCTAGGAATCTACTCAAAACATACTCTATTTACTTTATTGGTATTTCTATCAGAATAAGGATTTTCTCATTTGGATCATGTGAAATGGTTGGAATAGTGGTTTCATCAGGAGGGTATGATTCTAATAGAGGGTTTATTAGGATTTTAAGTTGTGTTCCACTCTAAAGGGTGATGAAAATAACATTTACCTTATCCCTAGGTTTTAATAGTGGCTGATATGGATGTTTACCCAACCCTTGACTTCATATTTCACCCATCGAGTTGGTGAGTTAGCCTAATTGAGTTTTTAGGTCTTTTATAGCTACTTGAGTGGTTTTTTTGAAATTATAGATTATTTTCATCCATTTATTTCATCATTTCCTCAAGGATAGACATGTATTTTGGAGGGGATTATTAAAAATGCTTTTGTGGTGGTTGGGGTTTTTTGGGTAGTGTTGGAGGATGACTACTCTAACTTATGTGGTTCTAGGATTATTAAATTTGGTTTGAATACCCCCTTTCCTATAGTCTTGGATGTATTTCCACTCATAGTTGGTTGGATAGTATAGTTCTTTCCTAACATGTTGGTTATAGAGGTTTCCTGGTAATATTTCCTCACAACTCTCAAAAGATTCTCTCAGTTGAGGGAATTGGTCAGATTAGTGGTCGTCAAACCCAACAATACCACAATTAAGAGGAAGAGGAGATTGGGGTTTCCCTTGATAAATAGAAATTTGATTAATCATGGAACTTACCTATTCAAACTTCTCATTCACCTTCTTATCAAACTCAAAGCCTTACACCTCATGGATACCTCTAATGGGTACATTGGACCTTGAACTGAATTACTGCATGTTCTAATCCATTTTTTTGATGAGTGTCCTTACAATGATCAGGATCTTATCAAATATTTCACCACCTACAACAACATCAATCATATTTCAGTCAATAGGAATTAAACCTTCATAAAAATATTATATTAAAAGTTGATCACTTATTTGGTAGTGTGTACATCTTGAACATCAACTATTAAATCATTCCAAATATTCATGAAATATTTCCCCTTATGATTTCTATATTCTAAAAGTTTCTTTCCTCATAGTTTCATTTTGAGATACTGGGAATTATTTTTCAAGAAAAATGCATTTCATGTTCACCCAAACTTTAGTTGGAGAGTTAACATAATATAACTTATATTTTTCTATGTCTTCTAAATAAAATAGAAAATCTCTTAGTTTTACTTGTTCTTCAGCAAAATTTATTAGTTTAATATCGGAAAAACTATTTTAAATTTTATTAAATGTTTATATGGGTATTCTCTAGATAGTACATTAATTTTTGGAAATAATTGAATTAGATCTGATTTTTGTTCAAAGTTAGGCGCTTTGACTTGAATTTGAATGTATGTAGGTTGACTATCAATACCAGGAAAAGTGAGTTATTTTAGTGTAAAATTATTTTTAGCCATGTTATACACATTAAGTTTAGTTTATATTTTAGTTATATAGAATAAGGGTCTATAAGGGTATCAAGGTGTGGCGTGACCTCCTTTAAAGGGTCATCCTATGTGTCTTGGTGTCGTTGATGTAGGATACTCTTCATTTTAGGTTTGATAGGAGGTATTGCACTTAGATTAAAACACTTTATTCACATAACCTATAAATAAAATAGGTTATAACACCACTTATATACAAAATCCAAATATATAAATAAAATAATATTTACAAAATACATAAAGTTATTATAAAAAATACACACTAAAAACCAAAGTGCTCCCCAAAAGAGGCACCAAAATTTGATGGCATTATCATGGCATGTTAAATTTATTATGATTTAAAGATGATTTTATAGCATATGTTAAACCAAATACAATCTCTCAAGGAGATTTGGTGGTTTATAGTTTGAAATTCCAATATTTTTTTAAAAAACAAAACAAAAAATGGGGGGAGGGGTAAATGATTATTCAAAATAAAATAAAATAATTTAAAGAGTTTAATAATTGAAAATAAAAGGATGGTTTTTAAAATTATGAGAGAATAAGGTAATTTAAAGTTCACTACACATCTTGGTTAGTTCTTTATTTTGTAAATTTTCATGGTTTAATGGAATCCTTTGTTTGAGGGTAATCAAGATCTTGATTCCCCTCTTGATTTTTTAAAAGATGGAAAAATAACCAACCCTTGACACAATAATCATGTTGTAAAGGTTTGGATCTCAAGAATGGAATGAGGGATATAAAATCATACTTAAATATCATGTATGTGTTTGAGAAAAAGGATACTTGTGTTTTTTAATCAAAACAACCCAAGACTACCACACGAAATATCAACCCAATCAGTATTTAAATAAAAAGTGTTTCACTTGATCATACCAAAAAAATTCTTTCAAAGGATAATAATGTTAATATAAAACTTAAATAAAAATTTTCACACAAAAATCACACAAAACCAATAGAATAAAAAGTGTTGTAACTCCCTCTCCTAATGTGTGTAGTTCCCTCAGAATGACTACCCACCACTTAGCTTGCCATGAAAAGGAGGAGGCTTGGGTAGAGCTTAGCCTTCATAATTGAGATCCCTATGAATATATGGGCCTCTATAACTTCTAATATAAATATAAGACTAATTTGGGTCTATGAAATTGTAGATATTTTCCTCATAGTTGAACTTTAAAATGGGGTGCCCATGATAACAATTTATTACCAAAGGGGAAGGTGGTTTTGAGTACCCTATTTTTAAAATACAACTTGGATCATGGTTTTCGGTAACTGTAAAGTCTTATATTGATTTTAAAAAACTAAAATTATATTATCCCGCATCTTTTATATCTCCACTGAAAATTTGACATCATTTGGAAACTTATAGGCCAAGATATAGATGAATTTTAGAAGTGACCTCGAGACCATGAACTATGAAGATTCTCTCCAATGATAGCACATTTTGGGCCTCAAAATAGAATAATTGGGATCCCAAGTATTATAAATAAATTTATACCACATGATTTTTCATCAAACCACCTATTTTTAGTATAATTCAATACACATATTATGTATAGTTTAATGTTTAGTCCATATGTGTGCTTGGGATCCTGTTCTGTTTAGCCCATTTTACTTGAATGTCATAGTGATCTCTCTAAATCATATACAAATATAGTGTAATCATTAAAATAAGTGAAATTTACCTTTTTAAAAGTGATAAAAATTAACTAATCGTGTCCAATGTGAAGGAAAATTTGTTATTATATTTGGAATTTCAATACAAAAACAGTTCAGTATAGCGATATAAGAGTGAAATAAAATATTTAATCACAATGAAATTATATCTATAGTTATAAATAGAGTGTGGTACATAATAAAGACCTAGATAAAGGTTTATAAATTCCAAATATCCATATTTCACTTATAAAAATTATAACCCCTTGAATGGAAGTGTATGAACCATTTTATAGGTAAGAGGGGTGGGCAGTTTCCCTCCAAATCAATCCTTCAAAATTTGACACAATTTTAAACCATAATAAGAATAAATATAGAAAAATGAACAATTATAAAGTTTTTCCTCTCCATATTAATGATTCATCCACATAATTTTAAGTATATTTAATACATTTATCTAAATTTATAGCGAAAAATTGTAAATTAAAATTTCCTTGATGGATAGACTCTTCAAATTCCATAAGTCACCTTATAATGCATTTATGACCACAAAAATGAAGAAATATCAGAGTATTTAAGTTAATTAATTTTTTAATTCATGATATCATATATATTTATAAAAAATTAGAGCTTATTTGGACCAATATCTTGGGAGATATGGTCCTAACTCTATAAATGATCCAATATGTTTATAGATTTCATGTTCTTCATTTAATACTTCAGTTGGGATACTTAATTGAGTAATTGAACCCTATTTTTTTTTACCAAATTTAGTAACATATGTTTTCATGATATCCATTAATTTTTTAAAGAAATTGTGATTTTTTATTCATAGTAATAAAAATATCACAGATGGTCCAACATGATTAATAAAAATGTCATGTTATGATTAATGATAAAAATTCCCTTCCAAATGACCGATCTAGCTTCAAATCCAGTTGAATGATTTGTTTAAAAATAGTCTAATAATAATAAAAATAAACAATAACTTGAATTGGATCATTATATTAAAATTTATTATTAAAGTATGAAACTTCTATCAAAATGGATAATTTCAAACAATGTTCTCATGTTGCATTCAATATCAAAGCATGAAAATTTGAATTAAATTGTGAATTTTTTATGATCAAATATGTGTAGTAAGTTATTTAATTTTTCAATGAATTTGAATTATTAACTCCTATACAATTATTCTAGTGTACACCCTCTAGCATAATAAAACACAATAAACATGAAAATCTACGATCACTCATTGATCAATCACAACATTTTTTCCCACCAATACGGGGGTTCATAACATGTCCACTCATCTGTCATGCATCTAAAAAACCCTTTCATTCCTAAATTTTATGTCAAAAAACATTTTCATTTTTCTTATGAAAATTTTTAATTGGAAAATGGTCCCACACATTATTCACTTATCTCACAATGATGTAAGTTTTTAAATGGATTTTACTCTTTCACCAACTAAGAGTGATGATCTATGAGTTTTTTTGTGATCTAAACTTCTATTCCCATCCTAATGTGAAAATTTATCATGAGTAAATTTTGAAGTGGTTTTTATGTGGCTTATGGTATGGTAGGAAAATGGAAAAAAGTAGGAAAGTGTGGAAACAACATAAAATTTTAAAAACCATGCATTAAAAATGAAAGTGGATATAAAAGTAATTTAATTTTTTTTTCAAAGGTAAATCACAATTTAAGAAGAAAACATAAGTGGTGGACTTGAGTGATTATAATAGAAATAAAGAACTACAATAATAACTTACATTATGAGATAAAAAGAAGCATTCCTATTTTTTTAATATTTTTTCAATTTATTTTTTTGAAAAGTTTTAGAATGAGATGTCTCTAATTATGTGTCACATTATTGTAATGTATTTTTTTTTGAATATTCTCCATAAGAAAACTTCTTCCTCATGCTGAAGATGATGCTTGTACCCAAGAAAAATAAGACTAGATAAAGATCAATGAATGGAAAGTATTAATGAAAAACATTCATCATCACATAAATATCATCAAATCATGAATGAAATATCCCAGTGAATGTTGGGTGGGACAATGTATTGGGATTGCAATGTTTCTTTAAAAAATGGGATATTCATTTTCTCAAAGGGGCTTTCAAATTGAGGTTCAATGTAAGGTTTATGGAGGCTATTTGGATAAAATGATTCCCATGTGGATAAAAAATTTCCTTTATCATTTTCACTCTCTTAAAAGTTTGTAAATTCATCTTGAATATTAAAAAAATATATATTCAAAATTAGTGGTGAAAAAAAACACAATGGGAAAAAAGTCATAAATGAACTTGGCATGAAATATTAATTTGTACCTCATGGTTAGGGAAAAAATTCATCTTATAATCCAAATTTTTTCAATCAAAAGATAGTGTGATTGATATAAAATGAATTGGACAGAATTCATGATAAAAACAAAAAATGTTTGAGATGAAGAAAAGACTTTTAACTCTTCCAAAATGGTTTGAAAAAATATCATAAATTTTCTTGAGTAACCATGATTTTTTTTCTTTTTTGGTGTTTTTTTAGTTTTAGAGAAATACACAAAAGAAGAGAAAAAGGGTTAAGAGGGTGAAGCGAGAATAAGTTTTAAGGATAGATAGATAGGGATAAAGATAGGGAGATTTAGAGTGAAAGTGGAGCTTTATTGTCTATAATGGGTAGGTCTAATTTTCCATTAAGGAATGAATATTTTCCAATATAAGTGGGCTTGCAAGAATTTGAGATGGTGTTTGGTGTTGGTGTCCTCTTAGGGTGGGGCTTCAGTCTTTTTTTATTTCCTATAATAAAATTTAAAATATTCACTATTCATTTATAGAAAAACTAAAAAAATTAATAAACTAAAAAAGTAGATGAAAACTTGGGTTTCCTCCTAAGAAGTGTTGTATTTATTCTTTCTACAAATAGGAAGTTTCAGTGGAATGAACATAGTCCAATAGTGGATATGGTTTCCTTAGTTTAAACAACCATATTTTCTTAACTCAAATATTATTCCAAAAAATATCTTCCTTTTATAAGTCCCACTATTCATTAAAGAATTTTTATCCCTCCTTGAAGATGCACTTGTACTTTAGTGGTAGTGGGAAAACAATGTAAAGATTCTCTCTTTGATGTTCAACTTGAAGAGTGATGCAGTCTATTGAGAATTATAGTTTTATGACATGAATTGGATTTCCTTCATGTTCATATTGAGTAATGGATTCTTCTTGAATGTTCAGTTTAGTGCTAGCATCATTATGTGAATTAGTGGGCTATAAAATAATCTCCTCTATCTTCTCTTCAAAACACACCAAACCAGGTGTGGTATCTTCTTTATCCTCATCATCCATAGTATACAAGAAATATTATGAGTCTTAAATCATAAATAAAGTGGAGTTAGTTTTTAATTCAATTTTAGAAAATTCAAATTAAATTGAATCCAAATTACAATCAACTCACTTTAATTTTTCAACTCGTAACTTGAGTTACTCATGGAGTGCCTCTTGAAATACACTAGAATGATTTGAAAATGTATTGTACCTTTTTAGTTGTTATTTAGTCTTCTCTATAATATCTTTAGTCTTAAAATTATTGTTTTAACACATTTTCATTAAACTCGAGAAACTATTCAGATAACTCACTAATCTCCTTAGCTAAGGCCTTGAGGAACTCATGTTCAAGATCCTTCTTAATGCCCTCAATGAGTTCCCTAAAAAATTTCTCCCCAAAATTATAATTATGCATGAATCATAATTTTTGGGTGAAAAACATTACTATTTCATTAAAAGAAAATGGGGTGTCAAAAATGGAATTCATTTATTATTATTATTATTTTTTATTTTTTATTTTTTTTTCAAAACAAACAAAAAATAATTCCTTATAGAATCATCCTCAGCAACGAATCTAATTTTATTTACAAAATATTTTCACCTATCTACTTTCAAATAACTAGTGCTTTAATATAATGTATATAGTGTCACTTGGGCCAAATCCTCGATGATGGTGATATTATTTCGAAACCAATTGATGATATTTGTATGGGTTGATTTTTTAGAGATTTAAGAATAATGACACAATTTACTTTGAATGAAACTATTCATAATAATTCAGGGTGAGAACAAATTATGGGTTATTAATGGATTAATTTCATAAAGAGTTGGAAAATATCATGTTAAATTAAAATTCACAATGTGATATGTGAAGGATAGGTTTTCTATGGAGTTTAAGATATAATCCAAGCCTCAACTCAAGATACAATCCATACACATATGTTTTTATAAATGGTTCAATAATATTTAAACCATTATATTCCAAGAGATCCAATAGTCTATGGAACCCTCAAATCCATCAAACATGTTAGTAGTCCATGAAACATTCGATAGATACACACAATGTAACATCATACCCCTCCTCATTGGCTTGGGTCGAGGTGAAATTGCTACTTGGCCTTATGTGACATCCCCAAGATGCCAAACGCTGAAAATAAATGTCAAGGGCTTCAATAAAATTGAGAGACAATTTACCCTTTGAGAAATAAAACAATCCAACCAAACACACCATAAAAAATAACCACTATATGATGCATGATAACAATGTATACAAATCAAAGTAAAACAACTAAATATCAAACCCAAATATAAATAGAGTACCATAACGAAAGACTACTAATCATCAAAGTACAAAGTGTAAGAAAAAACCAATAAAATCAAGGTCTCCCAGACATAAATTCGTAGCTATAACTCCAACTCCTTGCTCAAGTATCATGAAACACCACTAAAGAAGTGAGATGATTTACCTTTACTTGTGTCCCGACAAACAAAATCTACAAAAGCACAAAAATTCCAAAGAAGGGGTGAGTAATGAAACTCAATAGGTTTTCCCCAAATGAGTTCCCTACTCATGCCACCAGGATAGAACACGTTATCACATTTAAATAAAAAAATCTATATAAAAAAATTTAAAACAATTTATCATAAAACCAAAACTATTTCTAAGAAAAAAAATTTCCCAACCAAAACCGTTTTCCATGGAATGCAACCAAAAAGTTTTCTTAACCATTTCACAATCCATTTGGCACAACCCATTCCAATCCACACATCCTCACACCAACACATTAATTCCTAGGTGATAGTTCCATACTCATGAGCGATATCTCATCAATCTACCAAGAAATCATAAGTTAACCAATATCCCATGCGCCATTACACCTTTGGCACCGAGCACCAAGTCATATTTCAACTAGGACCTATATGCAATATGAACACACACCACCAAGTATTCCCACAAACCAAGCCAATACAATCATGATAAAACCATTTAAATAAAACAATATTTTTATTGAAAAAATTTCCACAAAAACTTTTTCCATGAATCAAACCAAGTAACTATTTTAAAATCATTATTTTAAAATCATTTATCAAAGAACTTTGCACAAAAATTTAACAATTCCATAAACCATCACTAAAGATGGTTTCCACTAAGATTTGAAAAATAATTTCACAATCAATTTTAAGCAAAAAAATAAATTTGATATCAATCCTTCAAGTTATAATAAGAGGGGTTGAGAGTGAATCCACATACCTCATGAATTATAGTGAAAACAAATAATGATATGAAAACACGCACGAAACTGGGTTGAATCTCCAAAAAACTACCTTAGATCTCTTCCCCTAAAATTAAAAAATACAAATATCATTATGATTAGTAGAAATAACCATATATATATCCACAATGGACTAGATATAATAAATTGAGAGAGGGAAGATGGGAATATATAAGGAAAAATTCTAAAAAAGAAGAATTACTAAGGGAATCGGGCTTCAACACACCAAGATCTACCTCTAGATTACTTCCAGATCAAAGGGGAGAGACTCCAAATCCTTTAGGAGGAATAAAAAACATCTTAGGATAGAAAATAAGGAAAAATTAGAGGTTTAGAGATAATCCTAATCCAAATACACCTTTTAAGGATCCAATTTTTAAACCATGCATGGTTAGTCACACGGTTAGGAAAACTGTGCGCTAACTGTGTGACAACCTATGCCTCATGAAGCACCTCACACAATTGTCCTGCACAGTTAGACAAATCATGTGTGAACTGTGTAAAATACCTCTTTCCCAATTTTCATAGTTCTTCCTGGGTGGTCGCATGGTCTCGCCAAATCATGTGCCTAACCGTGTGCCTGCCCAGGTGCCCCTGTTTTTCCTTGCATGGTTTCCTGTAGGAGTTTCACCATTCCCACTAATTGTGATCAAATCATTCAACCTAATAAAAGATCCAAAAAAATTCCAAAATTATTCTAAAGCCACCCAAAATTCACCCAAACACTTTACATACTTAAAAATAATAAATAAAGGGTTACTTACTTGAAACTGGGGTTTCTATATTCTCCCCACCATTGGCCTTTATGTCATAAGAAAGTAGAAAACCACTATTGTCCTAAAAGAGTTTGGGCCATTTCTCAACCATTTCTTTCTCCTATTCCAAATTCTCTTCCTGAATCCAACTATGTTTCCACAAAACCCATACTGGACTGATGCTTTTCCCATACAAGACTTTCTCTTGCCTATCCACAATTCATATTGTCATGTGTACCAACGAAGCATCCGACTCTAGGTCAACGTGATCCCATCGAATCACATGGTCAAGATCAGACTTATAACTTTTCAATTGAGATACATGAAATAAATTATGCACTGCACTAAACTTTGGGAGAAAATCCAACCCATATTTCACCTCACCAAATCATTCCAGTATCTCAAAAGGGACTATGTTTTTAAGATATAACTTGCTATGATTTCCAAAATGAAGATGCCCAAGCCTTGAATAGATTCTCAAAAACATATGATCACTCACCTCGAATGAAAAAAACCATCTATGATGATCCACATATAATTTCTGATGACTTTGAGTCATATCTATCCTCTTCCCAATAAACTGAATCTTATTTGTCGTTTCTTGGACTAGGCTTAGCCCAACCAGTGAACTATCACTTGTTTCCACCCAAAAAAGTGGAGAATGATAAGTATGCCTATACAATGATTCAAAAGGAGACATATGTATTGAGTAATGATAATTTTTGTTATATGATAACTCCACCAAAAATATATGCTCCTCCCATGAATCACCAAAATCCATTCCACAAGCCTACACCATGTCTTCCAACATTTGTATCATCCTTTTGAATTGTCCATACATTTAAGGATAATACACTATACTCATAGTCAACTGAGTACCAAGGGCATACTATAATGATTTAAAAAAATGAGATATAAACCTCAGATATCTATATAATACTATGGAAACTTTTATACCATGTCTCTTTACCACTTCTTAGATATATATCTTTGAGAAGTCCTCCACCATATGAGATTCATAAATTGGGATGAATTTGTGAGCTGATCCACTATCACCCATATGAAATCATGTTTCCAAACCGTTCTTGGGAGACCTATTACAAAATCCATATCTATCTACTACCATTTACAAAAATGATTTAGTAAAGATTGTAACATAACCGTTGGTCACCAATGTTCTTCCATAACCTGTTGACATGTTAAGAATATCGAAACAAAATCAACCACCTTACTTTTCATTCCAAACCACCAAAACTATGATTTCAATCCCTTATACATCTTCTGTATTCTAGGATGAACAAAACATCTTTAATGGTGGTAAGCATAAATAATTTGTTCCTGATAATCCATAGGTACAACCATATAATTTTTGTACCACAAAAATGAACTCACATCTAGCCTTCATCCCTCACTGATCTCCCCACTATTGAGTTTTGACCTTATAGAAACACATTCTAAATCATATTTTTGTGCCTCTTTAAATGTCACCAAAAAATCAGAAACAAAAGAAACAGGAAAGAAAACTGCAACTTCACCTTAGTATTTACATTCCAAGTGCATGTTAGATATCACCAACATCAACTACCACTGATCTAAAGCCTCTTTTTCTAAGTGACCATATGACTTCCTACTTAATACATCTGCCATCGAATTTCATTTATCCAGTGTATACATCAAATTAAAGTTGAACATTTGGAGATACTCCAACCATATTATTTGTCTCAGATTCATGTCCCTTTTCCAGAGAATAGTTTTCAAGCTCTTATGATCCATAAACACTATAAATTTCTCACCAAAGAGGTAATGATGCCAAGTATTAAAATCACAGACTACTGCAGATAACTCCAAATCATGTGTTGGGTAGTTCTTCTCATGAAATAGTAACTATCTTGAGCCATAAGAAATAACACGATCTCCCTGCATGATAAAAAATCCCAACCCTAATCCTAAAGCTTCAAAATACACCATGTATCCATTTCCTGATTCCATAAAAATCAAGACCAGTGATGATGTAAGGAAAACTTTAAGTTCTTGAAAATATTTATGACATTCATCATTCCATTGGAATAAAACATTTTCCATGTCAAAGCTATCATAGGTTAAGATAGTCGTGAAAAGTCATGAAAAATCATCGATAATAACTAGATAGACCAAGGAAAATTTGTATCTTGAAGAAATTATTTGGTGGTTTCCAAGAGATAAAAAATTCTATCTTTTCTGGATCTATAGAAACACATTTTTCATAGATTATATGGCCAAGGAAACATACCTCTTGTATCCAAAATTTACAATTTGATAATTTGGAATAAAAACGATGATCCCTTAAGATTCCCAACACAGTTTCCAAGTGTTTCTCATACTCCACCCTTGTCCTTGAATACACCAATATGTCATCTACAAACACCACCACATAATAATCAAGATATCTTTGAAATATATGACTCATCAATTTCATAAATACTTCTGGTGCATTCATAAGACCAAAAGGCATCACCACATATTCATAAAGGCCATATTTACTCCTAAAACATGTCATTGGAATATCCTCCTTATAAATCCACAATTGATGATATCCCGATCACAATTCAATTTTAGAGAAACACTAAGATCCACTCAATTAATCAAATAGATCATAAATTAATGGAAGTGGATACCAATTCTTCATTGTAACTTGGTTAAGATTATGATAATACACACATAACCAAAGAGTTACATCCACCTTTTTCACAAAAAAGGTCGGTGTTTTACATAGAGATGTGATGGGCTGAATGAACCCTTTTCTTTCCATCTCTTCTAACTACAATTTTAGTTACCTTAATTATATTGGTGCCATCTGGTAAGAGGGAAGGGAAATAAGACTGTTCCCTAGAAGGAGATCAATTGTAAACTCCACTTCTCTTATGGGTGGAAACCCTAAGAAATTATCAGAAAAAACCAATAGAAACTGATCAAAAATTACTAGAAAATGGTTATTCTCAATCTATTCCATCGATGCCAAAGTAAACACTACTAACTGGTACAAGATAGTTCCAAATTCTAGTGCCAACAATCCTGTTGCACATTCCTTTACACTCCGGTCTCCTTTAAAGAGATGCTTGATGCCATCCACAGTTATAAAAGTAACCTTCTATGTATAATAGTCAATGTGATCCTTGAACTTGTCAACCAATCCACACCCAAGATTATTTTATATACATCCATCTCATGTATAGAGAAATCCCATATCAACTCAGATCCATCAATAGTTATAGAACATGCTTTACACACAAAGGCTTGACATTATATTTGACCAAGAGGAGTTTTAAGTTTCAAAATAGATGGCATCATCTCAACATTTAAACCCAAAAGATCAAAAAAAAGAGAAGAAATAAATGAATGGGAATCACCTGTATCAAACAAAGCTTGTATAAGGGTAGAATTCAAAATAATCGTACCTCACACTATCGATGGTCTAGATTGATCATCCATAATAACTTGCTCAACTCTATATAATTTCTTACTCACTAAACTTTGTTCTCCATTTCTCTACTGAGATTGTACTTATTGAGGATTCATGGTATTACTAAAATAACCATGGATAGATTGGTTATTTTGATGCAAGGTATTTTTTTGACCTCTTCCCATTGAAGCATACGATGTTTTTGAAACATGAGATGTGTCCCAAACACCTGAACTTGGAGCACTGTGACAATAACGCTAAAGATGCCCCATCTGGTTGCACTTGTGGCATGCTCTAGGTGGTTTTGTACAATTTTGTTTGATGTGATTCAATGAACCACACTACAAACATCCCCATTTTCCTTTGGGTTTTGGAGGAAGGTTAATTAATACTATGGCCTGATTTTGATGTGTTCCACATCATTGAGAATAGGTGTCCCTATTCCTCTTTCTCTAAGTGTTAGAGTTCTCACATCCTCTTGTGAAGATCACCATAATTCCTCCACTTAGATTTCTAGTAGTGAAAGATATCATAAAAAGAGCATCTAGTTTCTATCCTGGCTTAATGATTTGAAAATCTTGAACGATGCTTTGAACCAACTATTGGTTCACCTGTGTCTTAGGTGTAACCACATTCTCAATGGAATCTTCCAATTAGTTTCTATGATGTCTACCAGGTTCGATTTTCTATAAACATAACAAATTCCATAAGTCTCTCTCTATAGAAACCAGAGTCTTAAAAATTCAAATTTTACCATATCACACATATCATGAAAAAGCCTTCCCAAAATTCAATAATTTTCCTATTTCAAATAATTTTTGAAAATTTCACCATGAATTTAAAAATAAAACCATTTTAAAAATACCACAACCATTATCCTTTTCAAATATCACATTTGAAAATTATTTCAACATTTTTCAAAAATCAACATTTTTGCACACAATCATAAATCATTACCCAAAATAAAATATGAGCTCCTAGTGGGAATTCATTTCTATAATTCATGTCATGATCTTCTCATTATCTAAACCCATGAAAATGAGATTATACTACTATAAGTGTTTCAAAAACACTTATGTACCCAATTACTCGGTAACTTTAAGTTCAACATAAAAAGGTTAGCTGCATATTTTTATGATCTATATTTAAAGTTTTGATAATCCTACTCCTTTCTACCATCCCAACTCAAGGAATATAACAAAATGAATTTCCAATCCAATACCAACAACCAATACCATTTGTCCAAAAATATTGGACCAACCAGGACTGATATCATTAGAAAAAAGGACTGAACAATATGATACCACTTGTAACATCCTGCCCCTCCTCATTGGCTTGAGTGAAGGCAGAATTGCTACTTAGCCTTAAGTGATATCCCCAAGATGCAAAAGGCTGTCAATAAATTACAAGGGATTCAATACAATTGGGGGATGATTTAACCTTTTAGAAATAAAACAATCCAAACAAACACAGCATAACAAAATAACCACTATATGATGTATGATAACAATGTGTACAACTCAATGTAAAACAACTGAATATCAAACTCAACTATAAACAGAGTACCATATCGGAAGACTATTAATCATCAAAGTACAAAGTGGAAGAAATACCAACAAAATCAAGGACTCCAAGACATAACTCCATATATCCAACTCCAAATCCATGCTCAATTATAATGAAGAACTACTAAATTAGTTAAATTCTTTACCTTTACCTGTGTCATGATAAATAAAATCTAAAAAATCACTAAAGTTCCAAAGCAGGGGTGAGTAATGAAACTTAGTAGGTTTTCCTCTAATGAATTCCCTACTCACACCACTAGGATAGAACATGTTATCAAATTTATATAAAAAAATCTATATAAAACAATTTTAAATTGTTTATCATAGAACCAAAACTATTTCAAAGAAAAATAGTTTTCCAAACCAAAACCATTTTCCATAGAAAACAACCAAGCAAGTTTTACAAACCATTTTACAATCCATTTGACATAATCCATTCCAATCCACACATCCACACACCCACACTTGCATGCCTAGGTAATAGTTCCATACTCATTGAAGATATCTAATTGATCTATCAAGTCATCAAAAGGTAACCAATATCCCATGTGCCATTACACCTTTGGCACTGAGCACCAATTCATATTTCAACCAGCCCCCCTATGTAATATGAATACACACCACCAAGTATGCCCAAAAACCATGCCAATACAATCATGCCAAAACCATTTCAATAAAAAAATATTTTATTAAAAAAATTTCAACAAAACCTTTTTCCATGTATCATACCAAGAAAATATTTTAAAATTAGCATTTTTAAAATCATTTATCAAAGAACTTTGCACAAAAATTTCATAATTCCACAAACCATCACTAAATAAGGTTTCCACCAAGCTTTGTAAAACAATTTCAAAATAAATTTTAAACAAAATATTCAATTTTAAATAAATACTTAAATTTATAATAAGCGGAGTCAAGAGTGAAGCCACCTACCTTGGGTATTATGGTGAAAATGAAGAATGACATGAAAACAACCACAAAACCGGGTTGAATCTCCAAAATCCTACCTTAGATATCTTCCCCTAACACCAATAAAGCCAAATATCATAATGATTGGCAGAAAAAACTATAAAATATATCCACATCAGATAATATTTAAGAAATCAAGATAGTGGAGATGAGTAGATCTAAAGAAAACGACAAAAAACGAAGACTTACTAAGTGAATCAGGCTTCAATGCACCAAGATTTTCCTCCAGATTGATTATGGATCAAAGGAGAGAGACTCCAAAGCCTTTGGGATGAAGAAAAAAAGTCTTAGGGTTTAAAATAGGTAAAAAAAGAGATGTTTAGAGATAATAATAAGCTAGATCTACTTTTTAAGGATCTAATTTTTAAACCGTGTATAGTTAGTCACACAGTTAGGAAAACAATGCATTAACTATGCGCTATAATTTGCCTCATGATGAACCTCACATGATTATACCACATGGTTAGAAAAACCATGAACCAACCATTAAAAATACCTCTATCCCACTTTTCACGGTTCCTTCTAGGTAGCCGAACGGTCTAGAAAAACTGTATGCCTGCCTAGAAGCCCTTGTTTCACCTTGCACGGTTTCCTATAGGAGTTTCACGATTACCACTAACCATAATCAAATCATTCACCTTTATAAAAGCTCTAAAAACATTTAAAAATTATTCCAAACCCTCCCAAAATTCATCCAAACAATTTAAATACTTAAAAAGAATAAATAAAGGGTTACTTACTTGAAACTGGGGGTACTACACACAATGTCAATTTAAAAATCATGAAGCGTGGTTACACTCGATCAGTCCAACATACCTGCCCAAGGTCTCACCCTGAATAAATGTTTAATCATACATATAAATGGAGAGTGATGTTTCTAGGGATATGTATAAATTATGAAAAATGAAAAGAATAGGGAAATGGATAAGGAAATATCTAAACCAACCAAATTCATTACCATGAACAGAATAAAAAACAACACACACTTGCTTTTGTATTGAAAATAGATCAAGGGAAGGGATTCAAAAAGAATTTAAAATACTTTATAAACATAAAAATAGATCTATATAATTTTATTATATTAAATAGAAGGTAAAAAATATTATATTAACATTAAACTTGAAATTGAAACAACACGTACTAGGTTACAATAAAGAAAAGTGAAAGAAAATAAAAAAAGAGAGGATGTATATTTTTTTTAGAATAAGAGTGTTTCTGATCCTCAAGCCCAAGATCAATGTGTGAATATAACAAATATATTTCCTTCACTTTTGAAAATTCTAACCCCTTTAATGGAAGTGTAGGTACCATTTTATAGGTAAGAGGGGTGGGTGGTTTCCCTCCAAACTGATCCTTCAAAAGTTGAAAAAAATTTGAATCATAAGATAAATGTACATAAAAAAATGATAAAAAATATTTTTATTTATATAAATCCTAATGATCAATCAAAAATATTTCAATTCAATTGAACACATTTAGAAAAATTTATGGATGAAATTATAAAGTTAAATTTATTTTCTAAACCGACTCTTCAAATTACACAATTCATATTCAAATGAATTTACAACCTTTAAAATGAAGGTATATTTGTAGATGATATTTAATTATTTTTGTCCTTATTCTCTTATAAATCTCCACACACAATTGAAGCTTATTTGGACTTATTGTTTAGGATAAATGGGCCCAACATTTTAAGAAATCCAATTTATTAATAGATTTCAGGGTATTTATTTAATGCTTCAATTGAGCCTATTAATGGTGGATCTAAACCTTGATTTTTTTACCTAGTTTAAAACCACATATTTTTGTGATATCTATGAATATTCAAGGAAATAAAGCTTCTTATTTTCTTCCAAAAAAAACATCATAGACGGTCAAGAATACTTGATAAAAATGCTTCATCACATTTCATAATCAAAATTCCCTTCAAAATGACATGTCTATCTTTAACTCTTTTTGAATATTTTTATAAAAATATTATAGGAATCAGATAAAGAAAGAATAGAATGATTTTTATGATCATAAAAAAATTTATGATCAAAATATGAAACTGTTAGAGTAGTAACATTCAGATAAAAATGTGAATTTTTATGATCAAATCAGTGTTAGTAGTTATTTAAAATCACAATTATTCTAGTTAAATTTCTCAAGTACAAAAAAACATAAAAAACATGAAAGGCCATGATCACTCATTGACCAATCTCAATATTTTTTCTCCACTAATGAGTGGGATATTAACATGTCCACTCATCCACTATACATTGCAAAACCTATTCATTACTTAATTTTGATTCAAAAACCATTATCAAATTTCTTTCGAAAATTTAGAATTGGAAAATGTTCCCACACATGATTCAATCATATCACAATTATGTATCTTTTTTAATAGAGTTCACTCATTCAACGACTGAGAGTGATGATTTATGAGTTTTCTAGATTTATTATCTTCCATTCCCATACTAATGTGAACTTTTATCAAGAGTTATTTTTAAAGGGGGTATTCTATGGATTATGGGATGATAGGAAAATGAAAAAAAGTTGGGAAGTTGGTAAAAAGATCAACTTGGAAAAAATCATTCATGGATAGTGAAAAAGGACATCTAAGGACATTAAAACTCATTTTTTCTAGGGAACTTACACTTGAGGAAGAAAAAATAATGGGTGGACCTGAGTGAGGATAATAGAGATAAAGAACTCAAACCATAACTTGGATAATGAGATAAATGAAAGTATTCCTCTCTATTTTTTCAATATATTTTTTTTCTTTTTTTTCCTTTTTTTCCTTTTTTTTCCTTTTTTTGAAAACTTTTTGAATGAAATGTCTCAAATGGAATGGAAAATTATTGAAATGAAAATTGTATTACAATGGAATTTTTTCCCAAAAATCTATATAAGGAAACACATCCCCACACTAAAGACAATTCTTGTTCTCAAGAAAAAAAATACTAGATGAATATTAATGAATGAAAAGCCTCAATGAAAAATATTCTCTATCAATTAAGTTTCATAAAATCATGCATGAAATATCCAAGTGAATTTTTTTAGGATAAGGTCTCAGGATTGTAATGTGGCTAACAAAAAAGGGGTATTCATTTGGTTAATGGGTCTTTCAAAAGGAGGTTTAATGTGAGGTTTAGAGAGGATATTTGGTTAAATTTATTATTATATGGATAAAATAATTTAATCTATCAATTTTATGCTTAAAAAAGTTTGGAAATTTATATTTAAGGTCAAAAAAATCCAGATTCACAATCTGTGGTGAAAAAAAACAAGGGTAAAAGATGGTCACAAATTAACTTGGCATGAAATCATAATTTTTACCTCATGGGTAAGGGTAAAAATTCATTTTCCAATATAAAATTTGGTCACTCAAAAGTAAATTTTATTGAAACAAAATGTATTGGTCAAAATTGGTGATGAAAATAAAAAATTTATGAGATGTAAAATATTATTTTAACACTCCCAAAATGGTTTAAAAAAAATCAAAAGATTTCATAAGCAACCATGATTTTTCTTGTTTTTTTGTTGGTTTTGTTTTTTTTCATTTTAGTGATATCAACAAAATAAGGACAAAATGGATAAGAGGGTGAAGATAGAAGAGGATTTAAAGAGATAGGGGTGGGGGAGAGGGAGAAAGAGGGAGATTTATAGTAAAAAGGGTGCTTCCCAGTTTAGATTAGGTGGGTCTTCTTCTCTATTGAGGAATGAATCTTTTACAGTAGAAGTGGGATTACAAGCATTTAAGATGGTCCTCCATATTGGAAGTCCCTTAAGGTGGCACTTCAGTCATTGTCTATTTTATATAATAAAATTAAAAAGATTCATTATTTATTTAAAGAAAAACTAAAAAAATAAATTAACCAAAAAATAAAGAAAACTCAATTTTCCTCCTAAGAAGATCTTCATTTATTCTATCTATATCTAGAAATTTATATTGGAATACCCAAAGTCCAATGATGGATTTGGTTTCCTTAGTTTAAACCATAATATTTTATCAAACTCTAATATTATTCTTAAAAAAAATTACTTTCACTACTAGAAAATTAGGCTATAGCCATGGTTTGGAACCATGGCTCTAAGCCCAAAAACCATGGCTATAGGTTATAGCCACGATTTGAAATCGTGGCTAAAAACCTTCACATTTCATAAAAAAATCCAACCCCCCCTTCTGGACTCCCTTGGACAGCAGTCCCCCACCCCTTGTTGGACCCCCTGGATAGCAGCCCCAGTCCCCCTGGACAGCAGCCCCCCTGCTGGACAACCCCCCCTACTAGATGCCCTGGACAGTAGCCCCCCCTGCTGGACCCCCTGGACAACAGTCCCCCCTACAGTCCCCCCCTAGACAACAGCAGCCCCCTACTGGACCCCCTGGACAACAGCAGCCCCCTGTTGGAACCCCTAAATAGAATCCCCCACTTATGGACCCCCTGGATAGCATCACACCCCCACATCCCTTGCACCCCTTGCACCCCCTTTCCCCCCCATGTTGGACCCCCTTGGAAAGAAGCCCCCCACCCCCCCTGCTGGACCCCCTGGACAACAGCCCCCCTACTGGACCCCCCTGGACAGAAGCCCCTCCCACTACTAGACCCCTTGGATAGCATCTCCCCTGCTGGACACCCCTGGACAGAATCCCCCCCCCACTACTGGACCCCCCTGGACAGCATCCCCCCTACTGGACCCCTTGGACAGCATCCCCCTACTGGACCCCCTTGCACCACCCCTGTCGGACACCCCCCTTGCACCCCTGCTGGACACCCCCCTTGCACCCCCTGGAAAGCAACCCCCCCCACATCCCTTTCACCCCATGCACACACCCCCTTTCACCCCATTGCACACCCCTTGCCCCCTCTGCTGGATCCCCTGGACAGAAGCCCCCCCACCCCCTGGATAGCAGACCCCCCCCACTGGACCCCCCTGGACAGCCCCCCCTGCTGGACCCCCTGGACAACATCCCCCCTGCTGGACCCCCCTGGACAACATCCCCCCTTACTGGACCCCCCTGGATAGAAGCCCCCTGCTGGACCCCCCTGGACAGCCCCCCCTGCTGGACAACATCCCCCCTTACACATCCCTTGCACATATCCTAAGGGATCCTTAGTTAAGCAGATTGACCAAGAAGGTGAGCTTCAGGTTTTTCCCTTAGATGTACATACCAAATCATAACCTATAGAGGCTTATTTACCTAGTGTTGAGAGATTTGTTTCTCCAGTGCCTTTATATTTTGTATCCATAGTATATTTATAATATTTCAAAGAAAGACTTCTTTTAGATTTTAGTGTAATTTTGAGTAATTAGGAACCTCCTATTGTTGCATCTACATCTAGTGCTCCACCTCCCTCAGGTTTATTTGATACTGATTCAATCTTGTCTATAGTCAAATAGTATCTCCATGTTGTTATAGGTGATGTGCATTCATCACATCAGGATTAATTGAGGCAGAATCTGTAGAATGGGTTTTCAAGGAATAGGTTGACCAGTTGAAAGTGATGACAACTCTACTCAAGCTATTCATGGAGGAGAAGATTTATTTAGTAGTATGGAGAGATGAGGAAATATTATTATATAATTTTTCAATATTATGAATCCTTTTCTATATGTATCCAATACTCTAGTGGCTGTTGGCTAGAAGTCAAAAGTGCAACAGTAAAGTGGACTCCAAAGTCTGCACTGCTATAGTGGTCAAAGTTGCTACAGTTTCCGAAAAATTGGACTAGGAGATGAAGGCCCCCGGACCCCCAGAGAAGGGGTGCGTTTCCCCCTGTAACCCCCAACGAGCTCACCCCGGAGCTCGACCCAAGATAGTTATGGGACACAACAATTCGACCCAACCAAATCACACTACACCAATCCAACAATCTCCCTTGTTGTATCCCTTGATGAGAAGGAGGTTAAGAGTGCCCTTTTTTCTCTAAATCTTGAGAGTGTGGTTGGTCCTGATGGGTTCACAAATTAATTCTTTATGTTATACTGGGACATAGTTCATTATGAGCTCCTTAACGCTATGAGGGAGTTCTTTAACCATGCCTCAATACCCTATGAACTCAACTCAAATTTTATTGCCCTGATCCCAAAGAAGGAAAATGCTGTGGATGTAAAGAATTTCAGACCTATTGATATTGGGAATACCTTTCCAAAAATCATTAGCAAAATTATTACTATGAGGTTAGGTCCCATTGCTCGTGGGTTTATCTCTTCAAATCAGCCCCTCGGACAGCCCTTGGACACCCCTCTGGACAGCCCCCCTAGACACCCCACCTGTACCCTGCCCCTTGCCCTACAAACCCCCCCGAAACCCCCTCAGAATACCTTAGACACCCCCTATAAATCCCCTCCTAGACACCCCACCTGCACCCTCCCCCTGCCCTGTAGACCCCCCTGATACCCCCCCGGACAGCCCTTGGACACCCCACTTGCACCCTGCCCTGCAGAACCTCCCCGGACAACCCTTAGACACCCCTTGGATAGCCCCTCCTAGAAACCCCACCTGCACCCTCCACCCTGCCCTGCAGATCCCCCGACACCCCCCGGACAACCCTTGGACACCCCACCTAGAAATCCCTTCCTAGAAAATTCTATAGCCATCTGTACCTTCACTTCATTATGAAAGAATGCTAAATGAACAATGCCTTGAAACTTTTACAAGAATATTCTTTGTCTGGCTTAGTCTGAATAATAGACTTTCACCACATATAACTCATACCCTCTATTAGGATGGTTACAAAAATAACCTTAAGAGACTCATAAATCTAAAGCTGGATAAAAATATCCTCAACCTTCAGTATCTAAACCAATTAATCCTAAGAATCTTGTTACCTAGGAATTATTTTTGGGCTACCATCTTGATTCTGGGGTTCCTAGGTGTGCCTTAAAGATCGATTTATTCAAGGATTTTGATTCGGTCAGGTGGGACTTCTTATGGGATGCTTTGGATCTGCTCGGTTTTTTGGCTAGGTTCTCATCTTGGGTTAAAATATGCGTCTCTACCCTAATGTTTTTGGTGAACATTAATGACCGTTTACATGGATACTTTTTGGGGAAAAGAGGGATTAGGCAAGGGGATCCACTTTTTCCTTTTCTTTTTGTGATTTGCATGGAGTTTTTCTCATGCATCATGGAATGCAGGAGGTTGGGGGCTGGTGCGGTGGCTGGTGCAGGCTGGAGTGGCTGGTGCGAGTGGGAAGGCAGGTGGTAGGGGGATGGCAGGGGGCTGGTGCGGGCTGGAATAGGTGGCAGGGGGCTGGTGTGGGTTGGATTGCAGGTGGATGGGGGCTGTTGGGCATATAAAAGGGGCTGGTGTGGGTTGGGATGTAGGAGGCTGGGGGCTGGTGAGGGCTGTAACTGGTGGATGTGGCTATTTTTCAGGTGGCAGAGGGCTGGAATGAGTGTTTTGTAGGAGGCTGGGGGGTGGTGGCTGGTGTGGTGGCTGGTGCGGGCTGGATTGGAGGTGGCTGGGGGCTGGTGCGGGCTCAAATGAAGGTGGAAGGGGGATAGAATACTGGTGGAAGGGGGATGGTTGCAGGTGTTGGGGGGATGGTGCAGGCTGATTCGAAGGTGGAAGGGGGGCTGTTTCAGGCTAGAATACTGGTGGCAGTGGGCTGAAATGAAGGTGGAAGGGGGCTGGTGTGGGATGGATGTGGTTGGAGCAGGGCCAAATCACGACATTACCACGGTGTGACCACGACGTGACTGCGGCGTGTTGGACCGATCCAGCGACATCCGCGGGGCAACATCTTCTAGCCAGGAGTGAAGGGAGTGAGAGGAGGCGGGGAAACATTCCAGTAGTCGCCCCACCAACAGAAATTGTGATTTGTCATTCTCAACATTGATCAAAACACTCATGAAATACTATCACTACGAACGACCGCGGGGTGTCGTCCTGGAGCAGGGCCAAATCACGACATTACCACAGTGTGACTGCAGCGTGACCACGATATGTTGGCTCAGTCTAGTGACATCCGCAGGGAAACATCTTCTGTCTAGGAGTGAAGGGAGCAGGAGGAGGTGCGGCAACATTCCGGCCGTCGCCCCGCCGAAAGAAATTGTGATTAGTCAGTCTCAACATTGATCACAAGACTCATGGAATACTATCACTATGAACTACTGTGGGGTGTCGTCCTAGAGTAGGGCCAAATCAAGGCATGACTGAAACGTGACCATGGTGTGACCGCGACATGACAGTGGCGTGTTGGTCCGGTCCAGTGACATCCGCAGGGCATCATCTTCCGGCCAGGAGCGAAGGGAGCAGGAGGAGGCAGGGCAACATTCCGGTTGTCGCCCCGCCGGAATAAATTGTGATTAGTAGTCTCAAAATTGATCACAAGACTCATGGAATACTATCACTGTGAACCACCATGAGGTGTTGTCCTGAAGTAGGGCCAAATCACAGCATTACCTCGGCTTGACCGCAGCGTGACCGCGGTGTGAGGGCAGCGTGACCACAGTGTGACCGTGACATGACCGCAGCATGACCACGACGTGTTGGCCTGATCCAGCGACATCCGCAGGGCAGCATCTTCCGGCCAGGAGTGAAGGGAGCGAGAGGAAGCGGGGCAACATTCCGGCCATCACCCCACTGGTAGAAATTGTGATTAGTCAGTCTCAACATTGATCACAAGACTCATGGAATTCTGTCACTGCGAACTGCCATGGGGTGTCATCCTGGAGCAGGGCCAAATCACAGCGTGACCACGCTGTGACCACGGCGTGACCGTGGAATGACTACGGCGTGACCGTGGCGTGTTGTCCCGTTCCAACGACATCTGCGGGGCAGTATCTTCTGGCCAGGAGTGAAGGGAGAGGAAGGAGGTGGGGCAACATTCCAGTTGTCACCCCGTTGGAAGAAATTGTGATTAGTCAGTGTCAACATTGATCACAAGACTCATGGAATACTATCACCGTAAACCGCCGCGGGGTGTCGTCCTTGATCAGGGCCAAATCACAGCATTACTGCGGCGTGACCGCAACATGACCGCAGCGTGACTGTGGCATGTTGGCCCGGTCCAGCGATATCCGCATGGAAGCATCTTCCGGCTAGGAGCGAAGGGAGAGGGAGGAGGCGAGGCAACATTCTGACCGTCTCCTCACCGGCAGATGATAGAATAGATCAACTATTTAATATGCTATAACAAGGGATCACCAGAGAAGGTTGTAGCGAGTGGCACAATGACACAACATCTAAAGGGAAAAAATTATGGAAAATAATCATGCACCCTACACAAACCATTTACAAATTCATTCACTTTTCCTAAACATGGAAATTTTATTTATAATATTCTAAGCGTGAAAAGGAATGTGTCATGGTCATGACATATGCCTACTCAGGCAATGTCATTTGAGTTAAATGAGTATGATAAGCCAATTTATATTATTCAAAGAAAACAAAAACTAACTAGCCACAAAACAAACACCAACAAGAGGCATATGAAAGACTCAAACCAAATCTAAACATGATACAAATAATTGTCACTACTATTTGGTTTAGATGATAGCGCACCTCCGTTGGAGGGGTTTTATTATAAAATCATGGCATTGATTTATCACACAATTAATATAATTATATTTAACATTTATTCTAAAACTCATTCTGCACAAATCAAATGCAATAATTTAAGCAACTAGATCAACATAACTATCACTCTGAGTTTTCACAGATAGTGCACCTCCGTTGGAGGGGTTTTATTATAAAAACATGACTTTATTTATCAAATGAAACAATTATATTAAAGAACACTTATTCAAGATATTCAATTCAATATAATTAAACAAAATTAAGAAAGAAGCTAAATTCAATTTAAAGCATTCTTGAATTAAAGAGGCTAGAAGAGGGGTCCTACCTCAAGGTGGAACAAAACTATCCACTTCGACTCTTGGATATTTCTAACTAAAATTTTCTGCTCCCCCACTCGGTATAAGCACCTTCACACACATGCAAGGACACATAGCCCCTATGCACACACCCGCATGGCCATGAGCATGTGCAAGGGGATCCTTGAACATATTCTTATATGCATATACCAGTCTCCACTAACCTATGTATGCATTTATATATATATACATGTGAACACATAGCCCCATACGTGCATAATCACTACCATGGTTTACTATACACGTAAAGGGGGAACCCACATACATATACTTTCTTACCTATGCACACGCAAACGAGTCACCCTTAACTTGGATACTCAAAACCAAAGAGCAGGGATCAACACACTACACAAAGGATATTAGGAACATTAAAACACATAAAGGATGCTACATAACCAGTGAGAAACCAACCAACGACATTAAATCCTTACCTTGATTGGGAGAACCAAATCCTCCCGAACCAACATGAAATGATCCAATTCCCTACTAAAAACATAATATGGAGTCAAAAACACTGAAATCCCCAAATAAATGAGGTGTGAGACAAGTAGTAACTATATAATCTTACCTCGGATCAATGCCGGTGGACTAAATCAATCTGAACCCCATTTTCCCCCTTTCGTAGAATATAATTACCCTTTTTCCATAGAAATAAGTAAAAGACCTAAGTGGCCAATGCAATAAAGAAAATAAAATAAAAACTAAACTAAAACATACCTGTCTCCTGTGACTATACACGTCATCGCCCAACATATAAGAATCACAATGCCCCATGGGTCAAATCATGTTCCTACAAGAAAGGGGGAAATAGATCCATGTTTCAAAATGATACTATCAAATAGTAAATTCCTATTAATTAACAATTATTCTTTCTATTAATGGTATATAATTAGTTTGGCTCAAGTTTCAGCTTAATTTGTTTTTGTTCGATACAAGTTTTTATCCCACCCGATAATAAAAGTTTACTAGAGGACACAATTTCTAATAAAATAGAATATATCATGGCAAAAAATGGATCCACACCTATGAAGAAGGTTGAACATGGTAAGAAAGAATGTTTGATCTTATAGTCTGAAGAGTTATAAAAGGATAAACCAAAAAAATGAAAAACATTGAGAGTTCTCTAATTGCTCAAGTGAATATGAAATTTTCAAACAATAATAAACATGTGAAAGAAGAGAAAACCATGTTTCCTCAACATAAATGTTTAGAATGTGAGAAATAAGAAAGAGTAAAGAAAATCAAACACTTTTTAGATACAAAGAAAAGTGCTCCAGTGTTGAGAAAAAAGCCTAATAACTTAGAAGTTGATAAACCCACCTTATTACCATAATTTTTGATATAAAACAACACTCGAATGGAAATGTCACATAACATTCACTTTACATATTTTTTTTTTTGAAGAAAAATAATTTTGCAAAATGAATCCTTCATATAGTGTTGTTATTCCATTGAAAAAATCAACAAAGAGAAAATGCAAAAATACATTCTTGTTAATCACATATCTAAAAAAGTTTCAACACCTTTCCCATGAGTTAATTCCATATTTATAGGGAACTTTTCATCTAGATAACACTTTATAATTTAATAAAATATGGTTACCCATTCACCCTGACCCCTGCCCCTGCCCCCCTCCACCCTACCCCCTACCCCCCTCCACCCTCCCCCTTCCCCCTCCCCCTGCCCTGACCCCTTGCACCCTACCCCCCTCCACCCTGCCCCCTACCCCCTGCCCGCTGCCCCTGCCCCTTGCCCCCCTCTACCCAGCCCCCTAGCCTGCACATCCCCCCTGCACCCCCCTGCACCCCCAACCCCTAGCATTCACCACCCCCTAGCCTGCACCACCCCCTAGCCTGCACCCGCCCCTAGCCTGCACCCCCCCTGTGAGTCAAAAAAATATTTAGAGATGCCTGTGGTGTCTCAAATGAGAGGAGTAAGGATTAAAATGGAAAACATAAATGAAATAATGTCAAACAAGCTATATAAGCATAAACTACTACAAGAGGATACTTATATATATGATCACAAGCATAAGCATGGGCTATGTTTTGTTGTTGGTTCTCTGCATAGCATGCATCCCTATCCATGGACACAACCTATCATACGAAAGCATACACATAAGAAATCCAGTTCTTGTGAAGACATTGAGACAAATAAAACCTCATAAAGATATATTCAGAATGAGTTATAATAATAAAATGGATGAGAAGAATGCCTAGGGAGGAAGCCGTTTCAAAAGGACCATCAGCTTTTGAGAAATAATATTGAAAAAATAAGGTCCAATGGAAATGTACTCCAAAATCCTGTACTAAAAAGAACAACACAATGGTTATTGAACGAAAGGACCAAAAGAATTATTGTGTTGAAATTGATTTTAATTACCTCTCAATGTCATCAAGGATTATGATGCTTAATTGTGACTTATAGGCATCCTCAAATACCTGAAAAGAATAGGTGAAAAAAATGACTAAAATTATTTAGTATACAAGTTGTAAATTCAATAAGCATAAATAAATGGAAACCTAGTTGATTTTAAACCTTGAAAATTTGTGCACATTTACTGGACTCACTCAACCCAATCACTGATTCAGCTGAAACCTGTCCATATAGAACCCAACAAAAGTTGAAAACACAAATAGATTCAAGTGCATACATGCGAGAATGAAAGGAAACAATGAGAATTATTAAAATCCACTTACAATCTTAACATATGTGAAATCACTTTCAATACCAATGGTGCCTGCATAGCCCCTACCCCCTTGCACACCCCCCGACCCTTACTACCCCCTTGAACACCCCCTCCCACCCCCTGGACATCACCCCCTCTCCCTCCCCCCTTCCCCCTTGCACACCCCCTTGCACACCCCACCCCTGCCCCCTACCCCCTACCCCCACTACCCCCTTGCACACCCCCTGACCCCCTCTCCCTTGTAATGGAATTGAGTATTTAGAACCCAAAAAAACAATTTATCACAGGATTTCCATGAAACACCAATAAAAACACAACAAAAGGTTACTAATGTATTGAAAAAAATGGTATAAAATAATCATTACCTCCGGAATTTTATATTCACGTCAATCCCGATTACAAGTCGTGGGAGAAAATCAATTGCATCAGCTATGTTTTCTTATTAGTTCTCTACATAGCATGAATCCCTATCCTGAACACCAATACAAGTCATCAAACTCACAATATGATCAGTGAAACTAATAGAGGGGCTACCTCAAGAAAAAAATGGAAAATTGGACTACATACCATCAGAGGTGTGCCGAAGGAGATAGAGGGGCTGCTTCAGAGCAGCGTCATTAAGGAGGTAAAATGGTCACATCGGAGGAGGATACAATTCAATATAATAATAATAAAACTTAACTTCTACATAAACAATATGTAGAAATAGTCAGAAACACCACAATAAAATTCAGTATTAAAATAATAAAACCTCATTGCATAATAAAATTACACATACTAACAATCCAAAAATACAATTCACATCAATAGTGAGTCTCAATATCAATATCATAAGATTCATGATAACCCTCATCCACACCTCCTACAAAAACACCATCATCACCTCTCACACCACCAACATCATCATCGACATCATCATCAGTACCGGAACTAACACTAGGATCGGCTCCGGCTATAGCTCCAGCTCCAGCTCTAGATCCGGCTACAGCTACAGCTCCGACTGCACCAGCAGAACTCATCGACATCAAACATGCATCAACCACTATAGTTGATTCTAGTGAAAGTATAGAAGAAATGATAGACATAACTTTACTCATATATTCAAATATCGCCTTTTCTGCTTTTTGAGTTGCTTCTTTGATTGCGGAATTCATTTGTTCAACTGTGACCAAACTAAAACTAGTACTCGAAGAAAAATTGTCAGTAGACCAGTATCGAGATGGTATAATCTTCTTCCTAGGTCGACAACACACTCTACCCTGATGCTCATCTCCAAATACCAGATATAGATAATTGTTTGGGCCCAAATTGTCAGGATCTTTTTCTGCCAATGTCTCCAAATCATTCTGTTGATTGATATATAACATAAATTAAAATGATAAAATAATATACGGAATTCAATTCATTCAAAATAAAATAAATTGAAATATACTTACAATCGCCTTCTCGGTGTCAGTATTTGGCACAATACCATCTTTAGTTTTTCTACTTATACAAAAAAAAGTAGAGCGAGGAACGCGACCCTCGATATTCAATTATTTTTTCTGGAAAAAAAAATGAAATAAATCAAAATTAGAAGTCAAAAAAATTACACTAAATGAAGATAAATATTTTAAATATTAAATTACCTATGTTTTCTCAAGATCTGGGAGTGAAGTGTGTCCACGAGTATAAACATGTTTCATTCCACTCTTATTTATTTTATTTCTGTCTAATTTCTCCTATAAAAAAATAATTATATAATTTCATTAACATAAATAAAACACGTTTTCAAATAAATAAATGAATATATATATAAATTTAACAAATACCTTAAACTCTTGACTCTTCCAATACTTGATCATCTCTTTGTATTGTAATATTGGGCAATCATGAATCACTGGTACTTCTTCAAGCTCTATGCCAACTCTCTTTTTCCAACCAAGGTATAAGTCATACTTGTAAGCTCTCCACATTTCACCTAAATCCATTAACATTGCAGCCTTGGCATTTTTTCCATCAGGAAAATTATATCGAAGCTACAATGGACAAAATATTTGTTAAGAAAATATTATAAATTAATATATTTAAAAGGTGATTAACATTAATTACCCAGATATCTGCCCAGACATTGTCCTTTATTTGTTCTCCAACTTCCCTCTAACTTATTGGTTGAACCAGAATGATATTTCTGTGTCTAGAAAGTGTTACCATAAATATTTTACATTCCGTACCATTTTTTTAATTATATCTTTGTACTCATTGTATTCAACCATGATTTGCGTGTGTCGATTCCAAACCTCTCACATTTTTGTGCGGCCTCATCATCTGGTGGAGACTGGAGCTAATCATGAAAAAAAGTAAAAAAGGATAATAATATATATTAATTTATCATTAATCACTAACAGTAATGTTTAAACACATACCAGTAGATGGGGGATCTGCTAACCCCTGAAGTGCAGCATCTAGAGGGGGGAGTAGCCTATGTAGTAGGTGGGATATCTATAGTAGGAGTAATATATACAGTAGATGGATAACCTTGTACAGGTGAGGGTGGATATGGATATGTATATAAAGGTGGAATATATGGGGGTGAAGTGCCCTGTATAGTGGATAGTGGGAATGGAAAATAAGGAGGGATGAGAGTCTGAGAACTGCCATCCGATGTGGGTGCGGGCAGAAAGGGATATGGAAAATGTGGGTATGGATAATATGGAGGTGGTATAATGGGAGGATGACCTTCTGGCGACTCAAGAAGCATAGTAGTAGGCTGAACTGTAGAATCAATACCCCCTTCCATTCTATCAGACTTGATAGTATAATCCAACCATCTCCTCGATGAAGTAGCCTAAAATACCATAAATGATAAAATTAAACGAATGATAACAAGATAAATAATATGAAATACCATAATATTAAAACATAAATTGTACTTACAGTGTTGGATAAATGATACATATGTTGTTAATTTCTTCGTATTATTCTATTTATTCTAATATCATCATATTCAGACATTTTGACCTGGAAATTTAAAATAATATTCTCAAATAAATAAAAATAATGCAAAATGTTAAATAATACAATTGTATCATAAAAAAATGAGATACATTTTCAATGTGATATTTATATTGATAAAATATACTAGTTAATTTGATATCATGTATGGAAGTTTAAAAAAACACATAAAATATTACGATAATGTTAGGTAAATACTTAAAAATGTATCAAAATTCTGTGTGGTCTATGACAATTTATGGTTCAAAATCTGTTCTAGCAATTGATTCATCTGTATCATCAAATTCAACATTCGAATAAATACCAACAGGTTCATCCATAACATCATTGTCATCCATGTCTTTGTCAAAAATATGTCTAGGAATGACATCAACAATAACACCAAATTGTTGTTGTAACGGGTCAGTTACATAAAACACCTGTCTAGCCTGTGACACAAGAATATAAGGTTCATCGGTGTGAAGCTGGAGATTCATATCAGTCACTCTAAATACATAGTTATCAATATGAATTCCTTGTCATTTCATTGAATCAAACCACTTACATTTCATCATTGCGACGTGACCATGTGCATAGTAATCTAATAAAATGATTCTTTCAACAACACCATAATATGATATATTTTCTGACCGAGGTTGTCTGTCTGATGAACTCGCATAACAATCTGTTGTGGTGCTTATCGTGACACCGTCATTCCGTGTTGCCATTTTTTTGCACAACTATTTATAACAAATTTAAATCCATTGACAACCATTGCTTTAAAATCACATACCACATCGTTTGGACCAAAGGATAATGCTCTTACTTCATCTGATACTTAATTCATTAGTAGAGTTAAAACCTAAAAGATACCAACATTGAATATTAAACAGACACATGTGATTATGTTATGAGAAGAAAAAAAATCTATTACCTTTGACTTTAACCAAGAATCAAATTATTTACTGTGCAGTAGTTCCTTCCTCTTAATAGATAGAGAGTGATGTCTCTTTTTTATAATTTCTAAATGTTCTCTAAAAATATGAAAGCTTAAAAATGTCAAAATATATGAAGAAATAACATAATGAAAAAATGCATATTTATTAGTTTACTTACTTGATATAATCATCAAGCACACCACGATTGAATAATACTGTATGATGAGACATTTCCCACTCTTCCCTGCTTAAAGTACACAACGAGTATGATCTAGATATTCCCCCTATTTGGGGTAGTAAAGGAAATTCAGGCTCAATGGGATCATATTTCTCATCTTCAATTCTCATAAGTCGATTAGACCTCATGGTGACGTTAGCCAAGTACGATGAACATAAATCCATGCATTCTTGTGCTAAATAACATTTCACAATAGAGCCTTCAGGGTGATATTTATTTCTCACATAATATTTCAATGTAAACATCATTCTTTCTGTAGGATACATCCACCGACTCGAAACAAGACCACCAAAAAGAACTTTTGTGGGAAGATGCACAGTCAGATGTAACATACATGTGAAAAATGACGGTGGGAATTTTTTTTCCAAGTCGCAAGGAATAATCGGTGCATCTCTCTGCAATTTCTGAACAACACTTCTACTCAGTCTTTTGGCACAAATTTCTTGATAAAAATGACATAACTTAATTAGAGAAACTCTAACATTATGTGAAAGTAAATGTCGAATGGAAATAGGAATCAACTCATGTAACAAGACATAGTAATCATGGGTTTTAAGAGATTTTAGTTTCACATCTTGTGTATTCACCCTTTTTGAAATATTACTTGAATAACCATCTGGAACCTTCAAACTTTCCAAGAATTGAAGAAATTTTTTCTTCTCCACATTTGTCATGGAATAATAGGCAATAGGGGATTTCCACTTATTTTGACCAATTAACTCTGGATGAAGTTTTACTCTTATAACCCAATCCATCAAATCATGATGAGACCGCAAATCGTCTTTTGTTTTGACTTTTACATTTAAAATAGTAGCAAGTAACATCTCACAAATGTTTATCTCGATATTCATTACATCCAAACAATGACGCAATAAATTCGATAACCAATACGATAAATCAAAGAATATGATTTTCTTTCTCCCATTGTTATTGGAATTCGAATTAACATGTTTTCTCTTTCTGATATTTGATTGAATTTTTCCAAGAACACAATTCAAATCATCAAGTTCTTTAACAATATCATTCCCTGACATTCATTGAGGTGTCTCATCTGTCTTGACGACATTGTTGAACTGTCTTTGATTTTTCCTGTATGGATGATCCATCGGTAGAAATCGCCGATGCCCTATGAAGATGAAAGTTTGTCGAAACTTTAATCTTCGGAAACATGTATATTTCATAAAAATAGGACAGGATAATTTACCTTTAGTACTCCAACCAGACATCATTCCATAGGCAGGGAAATCATTTATCATCCATAATAAAGCTGCACGAAACATAAAGTACTCCTTCCTGAATGCATCGTACGCCTATGCACCAACAATCCAAATCTCCTTTAACTCCTCTATTAATCACTGAAAGTATATATAAATATCATTTCTAAGATCACTGGGTACAGAAATCAATATACTCATGATAGTAAACAGATTCTTCATACACATCCATGAAGGAAAGTTATAAATGCGAATGAAAACAGGCCAAGTACTGTGTGCAGTATGCATTTGGCGAAATGGGTTGAAAGCATCACAAGATAATCCCAATCTAAAATTTCATGGGTCAGCTGCAAAATCAGGATGTAACCTATAAAATTTCTTCCAAACCAACCCGTCTACAGAATGAACTATTTCATCATTATCTTTATTTCTTTCATCTTCATTCCATCTCATATTCTTTACCATTTTTTCTGACATAAAAAGTTTTTGAAGACTGGGAATTAAAGGGAAGTTCCACATCACTTTCTCTGGTATACGAGATTGCATTCCATGTTTATTAGTCTTCCACCTTGATGTGCTACACTATTTTCACTAACTTAACTCTGCATTTTCCTTCCAGAACATATAATAATCTTTAGGTCAAGAATGAATCTTAATAGATGAAAATCCAAATTTTTCAACCAACCTTGATGACATGTAATTATTTTATGGAATATATGCATCATCAGGAAGTAAATACTTAATAAATGTAAGGAGATAGTTGACCACAGTATTACTAAATCCATACATTGCTTTTCCATGATATAATCGCATTAAAAACTCAAGTTTTCTCATTTTTCCACATTCCTAATATACTGGAGTATTTGCATATTCCATAATCTTTCTAACACTCTCAACATCATCATCCTGATTAATAGACAAAAACTGTGTTCCAGTATTCATTTCCTCTTGCACCAGTCTACACGAGGAGCTGGCTTTAGAAGAAAAAGGAAACTGATCAAAAATCAGATTTTTCATACCAATCCTTTCCACTGAATTGATGTCATTCACCATTTGTGCTTTTTCTCCATTGTGATACCACACATGATAATTTTTTTGGAAACCTTGTTTAATGATATGATAACTCACTTCCTCGTGAGTTAACCATGGTCTTGCAACACAATCAAAATACGAGCATTGAATCAATCCACTATCTGAATCATTAGTGAATACAAAGTCAAAGAAATGTTGTAACTCCTTCTAAAATTCATCAGTGATCTAATCAACGTTTTACATCCAATATCTATCCATTCTGAGTTATATAAATATACATTAAATAATAATCAATAAAATGACTTAACATTATATGTGTTGTTTCATAAGAAAATAAGTAACCATAAATAACATGTCAATAAAAAAAATCATAACAAATATTATGGTTAAGGGAATTCATAAATGTTTCAAATTATAAAAAATTATGAATAGTCACACCTTTCTATGACCACATAAGATTATTTTAGTGTACCTCCAACATCCACATTAAAACCTATATGTTTGAACAATGACCTATTATGTTTTTATAGAATTCTCTGATGGGAACCCCCCTCCTGGACACCCCTCCCCCCTCCCTCTTGGACGCCCCCCGGACACCCCTCCTTCCTGGACAGCCCCCCCGACCCCCCTGGACAGCCCCTACCCCTGTACCCCCACACCCCTTTCCCCCATCCCTGCCCCCTGCACACTGCTCCCCCATACCCCTTCACCTCCCTCATGGACACCCCTCCCCCTGGACCCCCACACCCCTTGCACCCCTTGATCCCTACCCCCACCTCCCCCCTATTGGACAACCCCCCCTCCCCCTGCACCCCCTGCCCCCCTCCCTACACACTACCCCCTGGACACCCCCCCTGCACCCCCACACCCACACACCCCCTTACCCCTTCCCCCTGCACACTACCCCCCAACCCCACCCCGGACACCCCCTCCTAGACATCCCCCTACACCCCCTACTCCCCACCCCTGCACCCCCACACCCCCTGCTCCCTTCACACTACCCCCACCTCCCACCCCCTCCTGGACAACCCCCTCCCCCTGCTCACTGCCCCTGGACAACCCCCCTCCCCCTGCACCCCCTTCCCCCTCCCCCTGCACCCCCACACCCCTACTCCCTTCACACTACCCCCTCCCTACACACTACCCCCTCCTGGAAAAACCCCCCTCTAATACATGATCACATGTGTGTTTTTTTTTAAATTGGAAAAAACACAAAAACTAGGATGAATAGTGTATCAAAACACTTGGTGTTACAAAAAATTTTCAATAAATACGCAATCTATATACGCTTACACAAAAAAACTTGGTTTTACAAACAATTTTCAATAAATACCATCAAACAAACTCTTACATAGAGGCAGTAATCTTAATCAGTTCACAATAAGTGATGTCAAGCAAAGCCTTCAGGTTCATTTAACAGCATTTGAGCAGTTAAAAAAAACAAGTGACAATTTTTTTGTCAAAGAAAAACACTTCCACTAAAATTCACTAAAAAACAACTTAAATAAGCAATAAAGAAACTCGTATATCGAATCATTTCTCACAGTTGATAAATTTTATAAGCAGTTCTATAAAACAGATCCTTGAAATACTTTACCTTTATGATAATTAGTTTGAAAAATAACTGGTGTATTCTATTTCTGAAAAAACACTAGTGTGTAAATTTCAAGAACAAAACCACTTTAAAAAACTATTTCAATAAACAATCAGGAAACCCTAACACAAAAGCACTTATAAAATTTGACAAAAAGATGTATCTCTCGTCAAAGGGAGCCAAAAATTGATGCACCAGTGGATTGCTAAGAAATGATATCACATGTTAGAAAATAATATTGATTTATAAATAAGAAACCACAAAATCAATGTATATAGGCAGATAATGTTAAATAATCATAAATCAATTAATAAAATCACCTAAGGAAAATATCATATATAACATAAAATCATGGTATGAAACCCACATATCATGGCATATTCAAGGCATTTGAATCTCTATATTCCTAGAATGATGACTGAAACAACATGTTCATTCCATGAAACCCGAGGATAAAATACCCTAATATAATAAATCTATATTTAGAATAATTTAAATCAATCACTCAAGGTGAAATCATATTTAATTTTAATAACTATGAATAAGACCATAGTCTCATCCCTAAACACTTAGTCTTTTCCCCTTACATGGGTTGAACACTCCCAGACATGATTATTTACCCTGAACTAACAAATTCTTAGAATAATATCTAATATAAAAAAATTGCACGATAATATAAAAAGAAACCTCTTATACCACTTTATAAATTCACAACCCAAGAGACACTAAACAGATCCCCAAGATAGTTGGTTACATGGCTACAAGAGTGTCACCACATATGTCAGAGGCAACCGACCAATAGTGAGTGTATAATTATGGTACAATAGAGAGTCTATAACCTTATAAAAATAGTATCATATCACTATATAATAAATAAATAAAAAAGAAGAAAAAGTATATATGAATGAAATAGAATCAAATGATAACAATAACTGATAAAGAGAAAAATATCATCAGCATAAAACAAATGTGATGTTGCAAAGAAATACCTCCCAAACCCCAACCGCTGATAAAGCCCAATATTAACAAGATCAATAAGATAAAAACTAAGATAATCCTCAGCTATAGGAAATAAAGTCTGAAATAAAGGACCACCTTTTTAAATCCTCTTTAACACTAGAAGAAACCCCTTGGGGATACATTAACCAGAATAGAGATCCTAGCACTGCACAGGTTAGAAAAAATCAAATCAATGAACCTCTATGAAAATACTTTCATTTTCAGAATAGAAAAAATGAAACTCCATTTTATTATATAAAAATATTTTGATATATAAATCTTCAAGGACATATTACCATCCTTTACCTTCCTCTTCATGATATTCACACATTTAGAAGCATTTTAGAGGAAATTCTGAATGTTCCTCCCAGGGAAAAACCCAACCTAAATTGTCAAAATAAAACCCTTAGCAATCTCACCCATCCTGTGCGTCATGATTTTTTTAATGACCTTTGGTATAAAAAACCCAATAGAAATAGTTCTAAATCATTTATATACAAAGCATTATCTTTCTTTGGGATTAATACAATGATGTTGGAGTTCACCCAAAAAGGCATTGATTAAAGAATAAAAAAATTCCCTCACAACATTTATTACCTCAAGATGAATAATGTCCCATTAAAACATGAAAAAAGTTTTGTTAAGACATCTGGTTTAGCAACACCATCCATATTTAATTATAAGAGAGATGCATGAATCTTATTTTTCACTAGGGGCCTCAACTAGCCTTATATTATGAATATCATCAATTATTGGTTAATTTCATTTGATCAGTTTTTTAGTTTTTCCTTCTCCATTATCTGAGTAAATATCCTCAAAATAAAAAGTCACTACATTTTTCATTTCATTATTAGAACTAAACATATTACTATTAATTTATAGATAAGTGAGACTCCTCACATTTTTCTCCCTATGCATGCTATGAAAGAAAAGTGAATTTATATCCCCATACTTCATCTAACTAATATTAAATTTATTATAAGAAAGGTTCTATTTTAGAGTTAGGATAATATCAATTTTGGATATAGATTTTATCTCCTCCTGAGAGGGTACATCCCGAGGAATGTTTTTTTGGGGAAATAATCAGATGAGATTAAGCCTCCTTAATGTCACTATCAAGATTAAAAAATGATTCTTTACTCTATTATTTCAGTTTGGACTTTACAATATTTATCTTTCAAGTTAGAATATATAGAGGTATTCCTAGAAAATCAATCTTCCAGGAATACAAAATGATTTATCTACAACCTGGCACAACAATCCAAGATTTTTTAAACTTGAAATGAAGTGGGGTTGACCTTGATCTATTAATATAGAATTAAATTAATATAAGACTATGATCAAAATGCAATCTTGGAAGGGTGAGTCCAAATATCTCGAATGCACTATTCCTTTCATCTAATTATACAAAGCACCTATCCAATCTACTTTCCAGCCTCCCCTTTAAAGTATATCGACTCCATGTTTAATCAACTCCAAATATGGAAACTTTGGCCAAGCCACATTTATCAATACAAGAAAAAAAATCACTAGCTGATATTTTATAGAAATTACTACTAGTTTTTTAATTAGACCTAAAAATAGGATTAATGTAACCAAGAAAAATCCAACTCCTAGAAATATTTCTTTGAGATGGATGCCAAATTTATTCAAAGATATCTTCGTATTGTAGATAATTTGAAGGCATAGACAAAAGTCATAGAAATAGTAGTGTTACCAATGCAATAGGAGATGGTCACTGACTGATGATCATTATGGAAGGATTTGATAGTGACACTATCATTATTAAGAACCAACAAGGACTATGTGGAAACATCAAATTGATAATTAGAAAAAAATGAGTAACCGAAAGATTTACATTTGAATTCCATCTAATTATCAAACTTCAATATTGGATTGGTAAGACTAATCATTATAGGTTTTTTGTTCACAATAATGTGCCTAAGGGTTTAAACCATGAGAGAGTTCCCAAGCCCTTGGAAGTTATAAAATATGACCTTAATTACATAAAAGACCATAGCCTAATACTAGGCCTATCATAACATTATGTACTTACTTTATCAAAACCAACAGTTTCCAAAACCTCGTCACCCATATCATCTATTGCATCAGTATATGAGGGGTCACATAGGCCCTGTTCAGATGGGGAAAACTCATTGTCATCTCCTATAGAGGATTTAGTACTGAGGGAATTGAACCAGTTAACTGATTAAACAAGGGTCAAAAGAAGGCTTCCAAGTAGTTTCCTCCTTGAAATCTTGGATGAAGAAACTATTGATAAATCAATAGTGTGATAATAACCATCTCCTTTCAATCCTGTAAGATAATTAACCTACTCAGTAGAGAACTCATTAACTCCAAAGGAACCAGAAACTAAGGCAATTATCTAGATGGAATCCTGCTCAAAATCCAGATTAGGACAAGAATAATCAGCTTGCTCTGTAAGTAAAGTAGGTGCTGGTTCCTCATCATAAACAACACATTAAGCCTTCCCTGGTGGTAAAAAATGACCTTCTCAAGATCCATAACATTTAAATCCTTATTTGGTACTGAAGTATTGGCCTTCTCTATTTCCATCTCATTGGCACCTTCACTGGTAGTGAAACAGTGACCTGATTAGGTTCCATAACAATGATATCGTTAACTGGTATTGAAGCATTGGCCAGCTTAGGTTTCATCTCATCGGAATACTTCACAAGTGATGAAGTAATGGCATGTTTGGGTTCTAGAATGACACCCTACATAAGATACGAAGTAGTGAGCTACTCAGTGGAAAAAACACCTTGACTAGTGACTATGATAATAGTATCAGTAGTATCATGGATATGACCAGACTCATCAATAGTATGGACAAAAACAACATCATTAGAGGAATTCCCACATTAGTTCTCTTGGAAACATCTAGGATAGGATCACCCATGTATCCACCCCCTGAGAAGGGACCTCCATAGACGTGTCATGACCAGAGGGTGGGACCAAGCCCTTATCATTCTTTCTCCTACTGCTGGCATCGTCATGTACCCTAATCTTTCAATGATTACATAGTTTGTTTCTATTGCAGTTAGAGGCCATATGCCCAAAAAATGAAAATTTTTATAGAATTATAGCTTCCTCTCAAGAAAAATATCAAGATTAATATCCTCATCTCTGGTGGTTATAACCACTTCTTTAACAAGGTTGGAATCCATATCAACCTCAACAAAAATCCATACATAATGCCCAAAATATGGATTTCCCATCTACTTGTCCATTGAGACTCTAAATCAACCATAGGGTTTAACTATTTCACAACATTCACAACATGCACATAATAAAAACTTCAAATTTAGAGAAAGAATCATCACTTAGAAATAATAATAAACTGGTAAAACATGTAAAAATACTATATTAGTTAATCCTTCCATCCACCTAAAGGAAAACTAAAATATGATAGTTACAAAGATGCAAAAAAATAATAGAGAATAAGAATCCCATACCTGGAAGTAAGCTTCAAATCAAACTAAACCAAAAATAGGGGGATATATGAACAATTGTCACTGCATCAAAATGATGCATAATGTTGAAGAAAATAAAGGATGAATGGTGGATGTGAACATGCCTAGAATCATGAGCAAGAAGGATTTTGGTGGAAGAAGAATACTATCAAAGTTCAATAATGAATTTCACTTAGACATACTTGAGAGGTGAGATGTTACCATGAAGGAGACTGGGTTGCCTCATTTGGTGGCAACGATGGGTAGCATCACGAGGGGGATGAGGATGGGGAAACATCGCGAAGGCCATCTGGGAACTATTGGGGGATGAGGATTGGGGAGAGGAGAGGTCACCAAGGACATCGGGGAAGAAGGGTCACTGCCGAGAGGAGAGGTCGCTGCCGAGAGTATAGGTCGCCACTAAGAGAGGAGAAGTCGTACAAGTGGAGGAGGGCGGCAGATAGGAGAAGTCATGCCAAGAAGAGAGGGCCACCGAGAGAGAAGAGGTTGCAGGTATAAGGTGGGTCATGAGGGGTCGGGGGAGGAGAGGAATCACGAACAATGGGGAGGAGGATCCTGATAGATAGTCAAAAAAAAAACATAGATACAGATTTTTTTAATTGTGGCTATAAACAATTATTTAGCCACAATTTTAATAGAAGTGTGGCTATAAACTAAGCTATAGTCACAGACTTATAAAACCGTGGCTATAGGTCCGTGGCTATAGCCTTATTTTCTAATAGTGTTTGAGAGGTACCATTTTTCATTGAAGATAGATTTAGTGTAATACCATAAGATTTTAAAAGAACACCATGTTTGATAGTGTATACAACACACAACACTTAGATAAGCAAACCACCATATACTATTAAAATATTATTATTTAAAGATGATTATTATAAACTTACCATTAAATTGGTGGGTATGAATAATATTAAATAATTTATGAATTATACATAAAGTTATTAATTCATATAAATGTATTGTTAAATTCCTCAGAAATAAGCACTGAATTTTTAATGAAGGCATTTTATTCTTCAAAAAACATGTTTTCTTCAAAAATGATATTTATTGCTTTTTGAGAGAAAATATTACAATTAATATCTTGAATTTTTAGAAATTTTATTTTATAAAATGAAAATTATTTTTTAAATAATCATATAAAAATTGACTTAGGGTGAAATTTTTGGATTTTTCTGAAATGATTGATTTTTAAGTGAATAGTGAAAATTCTTGATTTTTCAAATACCGTCATTTCTTTTTAAAAAATAAAGTAATTTTAAAGTACCATTATATTTTTAATTTGGTATTAAAATTAAATATTATCAATTTGATTTATAATAATCAAATTAATTTCATTTGAACAATAAATTTTTATGATTTTGGTATAAGTTTATTTTTATGCTTAAAAACATGATTTTCTACTAACTGTTTTTAAATGCATGAGGTTTATCCATTTTAATTAATTAAAATAATCCCTAGTAAGGAAATATTTAAATTAAATTAATATATTATTAATCTATTTATATTAATTTAAATTCATATAATTATGATTTCTAGTCATAAAGTTAATATAAGATCATATATTGCTTGAAAAATGCATTTCTTGAAAAGATGTTTTTCGATACGTTTTGTAGGTTTAATTTTGAATTTATTTCTAAAATTTCTATGATTTGAATATGATAAAATGGATTTAATATTTTTAATCATTATAATTAATATTATTTAATATGTTCAATATAATTTTGGTCATAATGAATAATAAAAATAGTAAAAAAACTAGTTATCGTGGTGAAAAACTAAAATGTTAAAATTGAGTAACCTTAGAAGTAAATAGAATAAAATGTTTAAAACATGTTTTTTTTGAATGGAGGAGGTTTTTATTGAAAATATCATCCCTACAATCCATTATTTATCAATTTTTTAGGCACTTGTCTTGAGAGAAACTTCCCATTATTGAATAGTTTTCGGTAGTTAGAAAAATGAAACTTCCCCTCAATTATAAAATGGTACCCCTATAAACAATTATTCACAAATATAAATCAGTTTTTATCAACAAAAACCTACCAAAATATATCCCAAACATCCTTATCTACATTATAGAGCTTCTGTTCTTCCAAAAAGACCAACCTTACGGTCTTAATAAGAGATCCAATTGAGGTTCTTCTAAGCGAAGGTGATCATCTTCACTGAGATCCTTCTTTTTTTACTTCTTATTTTTATACCTTCAATTATATCTTAAAAATTATATATAATTAAATTATTATATAATATATACTTATATATTATTATTTCTATGAAATAATATTTTTCATCTTCTCTTCCATCAAATGGGAAATGAAACCATCGTTCGTGTGTACGACGGACTACCGCTTCGTGAACTGATGTAATTTATTTTCCATCATTGTCTCTCACAGATTTTCATGATGATGTATTTAATGTTTATATATTATATTCATGAAATAATAATTATTATATAAAATTAAAATATCATATACCTTCTTACCTTACCATCTATTGAAAAGTGATAATGTTGTTCGTGTGTGCGATATACTACTGCCTTGCGAAGCAATGTGATTTGTTTTTTATTACCACATCATATGGATGGTATATGTAAGTGAATTTAAAGAAATAATACAATATTTATGATATAATTATCATTTTAAATATATAAAATAATACTTACCTTCTTTAAATCATGATCGTTGTAAAATGGAAACGCTACTCTTGTGTACATACAACCCACCATCTCCATGGTTGTAACGTAGTTCATTTTTTCTTACCATATTTCATGGACCATTTTAAAAATATAATTTATATATAAAAAATATAATTATTTCATTATTATTATTCTATATATTATGTAATAATTACTTAATTTGTCATAGTCAACCTATTGAAGTCATTTTAGACACATGAACCAAATACCATCAAAATGCCCGATATGAAATTAATTGATTAAGTAAATATATATAACTTGGTAATAAATAAAATAAAAGGAATAATAGACATGAAAAATGTTATTAATAAATTAAATAATTAATATAAATTTATTATTTGGGAAGATAAAGTATGAATATGATGATTCAAACTCGAGGTAAGGGTTTTCATCTCAAAACTTCCTTATTTGAGACACATGTTCTTTTATGCACATAATTTCTTTTAAAAAGTGAACATATTGAAAATTTAATATTTAAAAAAATTTATTACTTTTATTTATGTAATTTGAACTTAAATTTCAAACTCCCTCTTCCAAGAATTTTTTATTAAGATGTTTCTTAAACTGTAAGGGATTTTCGTCTCACTTTTATTTTCACAGGACACATGCCATATTCACCACTTATTTCTTTTGTGTGGTGTATATACTACCCATGAATATATTTTATGATTATTATCAAAAAAAATTATTTTATTTATATATACATCTATGTTTATTTCTTTCATTGGGATTTTGATTCAAAATTTTCCAAAGTGGTGAGGATTTTATGTTATAATCTCATTATTTATAGATATTATTTATGATTATGCTTATGATGATGAAATATTATGATATACGTCTTAATAAACTCATGAATTGTCTTATCCTTTTTTTATTTCTTTAGAATACATGTTTTACATTCATTTTCCTCACTTTAAGTACTTAAGAGACTTAAATAATGTTTTTAAGGAAAAATGACTATTTCTCTATTTGATAGAAAATAATTTCTCTTCCATGTCCATGTTTTCTAAAAATATTTTAAAGAATGTTTTTACTATTATAAAATGATTATTTAAAGAAATTTTTACCAATTTTTGAATTTTTAAAAAATGTTTTAAAAGGAATCTTTTTATCATTTTATGAATGAGGTATTTTATTTTTTACCGAAAATATGAAAGGAAATTTATTTTAGCATACATTACATGAACATAATTTCCCTTCATAATGACCAATCATTGATTTGAAGATTAATTTAAAAGTTTCCATGATTATTTTCAAAGAATTGTTTTTCATAATATTCTGGAATTTTTGTATTTAAAAGTTATTTGTAAAGTAAAAAGTGTATTTTTCTCAAGAAATATTTCATGTAATATTTTAATGAAATTTTCATCAATGATGAAAACATTTTATGTTATAGATTAATTCTAAATTGTATATATGTCTCTCATATATATACCTAGCTTATTCTCCCTTACTTAAATGGGGTAATACTTGCCTTATGTTTATCTCTCAAATACCTTCATTATGAAATTTCCTTTGATTATGATATGATATAAGATTATACAACCTATGTTCTTTCCATGGGAAATTATTATGTTTTTAATTATGATTGATTTTTGTTTTGTGGCACACATAATCATTAACATGTTATTATGGGTGGTCCTAGATAGCACTCCAATACATTGGGTAAAGCTTTAGTCTCATGAGATGTCATTTATGAGATTAGGGAGTAAACCTAATCCATTATGGGACTTTTTCCACCATGTGATATTGTCTAGGTAGTTAGACTTGAATAATTTTTATGTCATATTAGATGTTACTACCACAATTACTACATTTCTATGATATTATGATACCAAGTTCTTTATATTATTATCCCATGTGATTACTCATGTAACTTCTCTTTTATGATATCATGTTATACATTTGAATCACATGTTATGTTTCCTTATCTTGTTTATTTAATTATTGGGATTTTTAGCTCACCCCTTTTGTCTATATATTCCCCAGGTTATCCCGTATAGTTTTAGTAGATTGAAAGGATTTAAGAGATCATTTATGAGAATAAAATAAATTAGTTTTATTTTAATTTTACTTTTATGATTTGTGAATCTATTCTTCCAAAGAAAGTAGGCCTCATGATCTTTAAGTTGAAATTAATGGATGTTTATGTTAAAAATAATGTAATAATATGTATAAAAGGATTGATTCTTTATATGTAGTACATTTAGAAGTGGTATTTTATAATGGGAAGTTTATTTTCTTCTTGTTCATCTTGAGTAATGAATTTTTCTTGAATGTTCGGTTTAGTTCCAACATTCTCATCTGCATCAATGGGGTGTAAAATAGGATCCTCCATCTTATCTTCAAAACACACTAAACCAAGTGTGGTATATTCTTTATCCTCATCATCCATATCATACAAGAAATATGTTGATTCTTAAATTCTAAAACAAATAGAGTTAGTTTTAAATTAAATATTAGAATATTCAAATGAAATTGAATCCAAAGTACAGTCAATTCCCTTTAATGGTTCATCTTGCAACTCATGTTCCACATGGAGTGCCTCTTGAAATACACTATAATGATTTAGATATAGATTGCACTTTTCTATTACTTATTTACTATACTATACAACCTCTTCAATAATCATAGGTAAATTTAGTGGTTCAAATTGTTTATTTACCATATTTTCATGAAAATTCGTAATGTATTCAGATAACTCACTATGTTCCTTATCCAAGCCCTTGAGACACTCATATTCAAGATCCCATTTAATGTACTCAATCAGTTCCATGAAAAAATTCTCCCCAAAATTATATTTATGCATTCCTTTCACTTTTAGGTGAAAAACATGACTTTTACATTAAAATAAAACAAGGTATCAAAAATAGAATCCATTATTATTTATTTTTTTTCAAAAAAACAAGAGAAATTAATTAATTATAGAACCATCCTTAGAAACATCACCAATTTTATGTGTGGATGATTATCACCTATCAAATATCAAATAACTAGTGCTATGTTATAATGCATATAATTTAACTCAGGTTGAATCATCAGTAATGGTACTATTATTTTTGAACCAATTGATGTTTTTTTTCAATGGGAGGATGATTTTACAGAGCTTTAAGAAGAATGAAACAATTTACTTTGAATGAAAACATTTATGAGAATTGAGGGTGAGAACAAAGGATACGTTTTTAATGGATTGATTTCATTTAAAATTAAAAAATATTATGTCAAATTAACATTTACAATGCGATATGTGAGGGATATAGTTTTTATGAAGTTTAAGATATAATCCAAGCCTAAAATTGAGATATAATCCATAGACACATGTTGCTGATGAATGGTTCAATAATTCATGAACTGTTATGTTCTATGAGATCCAACAATCCATGGAACTCTCAAATACATCAAACATGTCGGTAGTCCATGATACATTCAACATAGGCACACAATATTAATTTGAAAATCATGAATCATGATTTATATCTATCAATATATCATCCCTAGACAAGGAATCACCCCAAATTAATGTTTACTCATCCATATAAATGAAGAGTGGTGTGGATATGGGTGTAGATAATGGATGAAAAAAATAAAAGAGAAAGGGACATAAAAATATATAAACTAACTCAACCCCCCACACAAAAATTGAATTAAAACGAAAACACCTATAATTTAATTGAAAGGAGATTGGGGGAAGGGATTATAAAACCAATTTTAAACTAATTTTAGAATATAAAATATATATGGATAAGGTGATTGTATTTAAGATAATCACATGTGCCTTAGCCCGGTTGGTAAGGACTCCGTAAGTGCATCGAAGCGACCAGGGATCAAATCCAGGTGGAGGCAGAATTTCCGGGTTACTGTAGAAGCACTGTAGCAGGTACTGTAGCAGAACTGTAGTAGGTACTATAGCGAGAACTGTACAGTACTGTAGTAGTTACTATAGCGGGAACTATAACAGGAACTGTTTAGCACTGTAGCACCTGGGAATATGCCCCCGTTTGGGCCTTCGGGCCATCGATTTGGCCCATGAGTCCTGTAAGGCCTTTGGGCCACCCAGGACTTCGTGTTAGTAAGGCCTTTGGGCCACCTCAAGGACTTCAGGCCACCTTAAGTGCAGATACAAACCAGACAACCTACAAGGAACAAGATCTATAAGGAGGATGATCAAGGAGCTTTCACCACAACAGAAGCTAAACAGATTGCAAGAATGAGAGGGTATGACACCTGCCATCGGGACAAGCCTGTGCATGAATGGGAATGCCTAGCCGAATAACCATGCGAAGGTGGAGAGCTGATTTTACGATGAAGATGCTGGGGAGGAGTAGTTCCAAGTAGTTATTCTGGGTTGTATGTAATGTTTGAAGCCTACGGGCATTGAATTACTCTAAGGCATACGGGCCATGTAATACTTACGCCTATGGGCCTTGTAAGGGTTCCACCTCACCCCTTGAAAGGTGGATTATCAAAATCAATAAAAAATGAAGGCCTTCGGGCCATTGGAGGTGACAAATATTTCATTAACATTAAACTTGAAATTGAAACAACACTTACCAGGTTACAAAAAAGCAATGGGGAAAACAATAAATAATGAAGAGATAAGGAGGGGTATCTCTAGTTATAACTAGAGCGTGGTAGATCATTATTAGGTCTAAAAGGGGCCTAGATATCGTGAGAGTGGGGTAGGGTGAATCAGGTTATGAATATTATTTTAGAACTTCTTCCTGCCCCACTGGATCTTGACCTCTTTATTAAAAGGGTCACTTCTTATGCTCTTTAATGTTAATGTTGAATGTATACTGTCCAATTTTATCTGATGATAATGCACTAAAATTACATAAATAAATAAATAAAAAGGAAACATATATTTTTACTTGGTTCACCCTCACTAGGATACAACCAAGGAGCATACAATGTCAATGTTTCAATTATACCAAATTCACTAAGGCTCACTGATTTTATAATATTTAGGGTTTTCTCACTACATTCCCAAGGTTCACTCCCTATGTCTCTTTATTTGGAACACTACCGATGGAAAGGATTACTATCATCATCATCCTTTGCTCACTGCTCTTGGAAGGGATCCACTCACAATTTACAGACTTGTAGGTACCTTCATTTTCATTAATGTGTGCATCCTCAACTATAGATAGATGATCTATTGAAGTCCCTTTTTCAACCACAGATGAAATCCACTTTTCTGCATACTGTTAGTTGGCAGAAATTTATTTCTTGAATTTTTAGTTCCCTTCACGAATAACCTGCTTCCTCTGTGAACCGCACTGCACTGTATAGTGTGTATGATTTAAAGATCACCACTTATGCAGACTGCCTTTGATTTTACTACCATGTACCACCTCCACATACTGCCTCCGCGTATCACCTCTGCGTACCGCCTCCACGTACCGCCTCTGCATATCGACTCTGCGTACCGCCTCCGCGTACCACCTCTGCATAACACCTCTGCAGACCGCCTCCATGTAACCACCTCCACATACCGCCTCCGTGTAACCACCTTCGCGTACTTCCTCCGCGTAACCACCTTCGTGTACCTCCTCTATGTTTCACCTATTCTTATGCAGACTAATTCTCCTCACAAACCTCTTCTTATTCTACAGACCATTTCCCTTTCATAGACAACTTTCCTTTGCGATCTTTAGAGCCTAAAAAAACCCTTCGTGAACTATTCCCACTAACTCCTTCTTTTGTGGAATCATCCCTCGTGAACCACTTTTGAACTTTGCTAAATTTCCACCCCGATCAAATATTTTCTCTAATTAAATTCACTCTCTACATAATACTGGGATTAGTGGTCCTTATATAGGAAAATAGATTCTCAAAATCTGCTGATCCATTTTACTTAAATCTTCGATGAGGAACCTTAACCACATACTAATATCCTTACACGAACCATTTTCCCTTCATGGTTTGCGTACTATCTTTGTTCCTTCATGGTGGCCAATATCTTCCATGAGTGAAACCCTTCACGACTCCTCAAATCACTACCTTGTTTCCAAAAATGACAATCCATCCCACGTACTATAATCCTTCCAAGAACTTCTTGCCTCCTACAAACCGCAAGCCTTCCTGCAAACCATTTTCCCTACCATTATGTGGAAATATTCCCTTTTTCGATTTTCATCACCATTATATGTACCTCTTATGAGACCTATGAACTTTTCTTTTTGGTTCGTGTATTGTTTTCTCTTACACATAAATCATTCCTTTACTAAAAACAAACTCTCGATTTTGAGGCCCAAAAATCTATCAAACACTGGGAAATTGCACCACTTTAAACACCTTCTTTGTAAAACACCATTCATACTCATTCGTGGTTATTTGACTTTGTCAAAAAACAAAATCACACCCAAAAAAACCAAGATTATTCCTTGAGGGATTTTTTCCCAACAATCCTCAAGCCCTAGATCAATGTTTTTAAATTCCAAATATCATTCCTTAACTTCTGAAAATTACAACCCATTGAATGGAAGTAGAGACACCATTTTATAGGATAGAGGGGTGGGTTATTTCTCTCTAAATCAGTCCTTCAAAATTTGACACCAGTTTGGAACATAAGGTGAAAAAATATAAAAAAAATTATAAATTAGAAATTTGTTCCTAAAATCTTACTAATTCATCAAAAATGTTTCAAGTTGATTCAATATAAGTATCCAAATTCATGGTTGAAATAGTAAAATTAAATTTCTTGGCTAGACACACTCTTAAAATTACATAAGTTATATTTCAATGAATTTATGAACTTGAAAATGAAGGAATATTGGGGTATTAACGTTAATGAATTTGTTACATGCGCTCTTATATATTTTCAAACAAAATTAGATCTTATTTAGAGTAATATTTTGGGATATATAGGCCCAAAACTATAAGTAATCCAATCTGTTGATAGATTTTTGGGTCTTCATTTAATTCTTTGTTTGGGCCAATTAATGGAGGAATTTAAACCTTATTTCTATACCCTGTTTAGAACTATATGTTTTCACAATATCCTTGAAGTTTAAAGGAAATTAGTCTTCAATATTTTTCCCAATAACAAATACATCACAAATAATATAGAATGATTGATAAAAATGTCATGTCATGTTCTATGATCAAAATCCACCTTCAAATGAATAATATAGCTTCAAATCTAGTTGAATGATTTGTAGAAAAATATTCTAAAAATTCTAAAAACAAATAATCACATTAATTATACTATCATATAAAAATTTATGATAAAAATAAAAAAATTGATATTCAAATGGATTAATTCAAACAATGCTCTCATGTTGCATTAAATATTAAATAATGAACATTTGGATGAAAATTTGATTTTTTTAATAAAAATATTATAAGAAGTTATTTAAAAATCTTGAATAAATTTGAATTATCAGCATTTTGTAATATGAATAACCACACAAAGATAAATTTTTATTAATCATGAAACATCTTATGGTAGAGAACAATATGAGATATCATTACACACCATGTATTGACCCACTAGATGGCATGTGGAATGATGGGTTACATGGAATGTAGCGGGTATACATGTTGTGTAACCCTAAAAAGTTTGGATGTAGTGTGGTCAAAGTATGTGACATGTATTAATTACACATTTTGTGTTGATTAAAAATTGAGCAACACAATCTAGTTGTGATTACATGGTGTATAGCTGGTGTACACACCAAGTAACACATAAATGTTTGTGAAAAATATATGCCGATCCCCTAGGTGTGTAATGTAGAAAACCATATAATGGAGTGCACAATATGTGTCGGTCTATACACATTGTGTAACTCATACCTATTCACTCAAAGTATGCATTGTGTCAGGCTGTACACCACATGAATTAATTACATGGAATGGAAATTTATTACAGCATTAAACTAAACTACATAGCCTATAACTATGTATGCACAATGTGGTAGGGTTTTTCAAAATATTAAATGATTAATTAATTTTCCATGTTAATTATGGAGCTATATGATGTGTATAGTTATTGTACATGTCACATACTCCACACATATAACCAATGGTATATGTTGTGTATATTAATGTCATTTCATGTGAGTAGACCATGCAACTCGACTCATAAAACTACATGTCATGTAATATCAGGACACATAATGTAAAATACATATCATGTAAGTATATGAAACATGAGAAAGACCATATATAGCATAGTCATGTGCCATGGGGGTGATAGTACATGCTGTGTAGAGTAGAAGGTCACATACCATGTTTCCTCCAGTACATTCCATGTTAAATTCGAGACAGAATTTAAAATTGATCAGATGGGTGCACGCCGTGTGCCCTGTCACTACATGCCTTGTATAAATTAATTTAAAATGTAATTAATTTATTTAAAATAATAGTGGATTATAATCTCAAGGACTTCTCAAATGGATAGATTAAGATAAATTAATGAATGAATGAATGAATTAATAAGATAATTAATTTATTAATCTGGAAATTTATATTAATAAAGAATAAATGGAAATGAATGCTAGTCAATTTTATTAAATGTGTATTCATTGTATTTATAGATGATAATGATATTGAACAACCAATGTATATATTTAGCTTCTATTTAATATAATATTTTTTCATGAGTATTACTGTGATAAAAGTTTTATTAGATTAAATGTGACAACTTATATGTCATATCTCCCATTGTTACTATATAGGGCCTACATGTCCATGGATTATTTTATCTAACCCCAAATTAATGGTTCCCCTCATCTGTGTGTGGGTAAATCTATGTAAAGGATGGAGCTCCAAGTATAGGCGGTGATTTAGAATCTAAGATGAGGTGAAACCAACCAAGGAGATACATTGGATCCAGGAGGGAATTCTACAACTCGAACCAAACATGATTCCAAAAGTTTTCCCCCAAGGATCAAGGGTTAGTTTATTATCTTCTTGATAAAATAACTGGTAGTAAATCTTACAATCATGACACATATTTATTTTATTCTATACATTTAATGGTTATTTATTTATTTATGATGTATGTTTATTTAATGTTAAACATGATCACATAAAAATTAAATGAAATAACAAGAATGCAAGATAAAATACAATAAATTGATTATGCATAAGAATTTTTTTTCCAAACATGGTTAATAAATTATGTAAATTGAAATAACATTAACAAGTATGTAAAATATAAAATAAGGAATATTTACACATAATATAAAAATCCCACCAAGAAAATATTAAGTCAGTAAATCCTTTCATTACTTTAGTTATGAATGCAACCATAGTTTGAAGTACTTGTCTGGACTTCGCTAGGGTGCTTTCAATTATCAAGGGGTTTTAATAGTAATGCAAAATGGGAAGGTCGTGGCAGGGCGGGATAAGCCCGAATGGGTTTGAGCCCATGCGGGTTGTCTACAAAAGCCCACATATAATGCGAACAAAAAATTTCAAGCCCGCCCCGCCCCACATAAACCCTTCGGGTTGCCTGCGGGTTTCCCGTGGGCTTACCTACATTTAAAAAAAATACTATTTATAATCATTTAAATACTATATTTTTTATCATTATTAAAGGTATTTGTGGGGAGAAGTATGAATTAACAATAACTAGATTTTTAAAGGATGTGATGTAACATTTTTTTGTGGGTTAATGGTGGCATGTGGTAATGACGATGTGGTGGTGAATTGTTGCGATAGAAAGTAGGTGATTTATCAGTGATGGGCGATGAATGATAATGTTGGTTGTGTGGTGCTGTGAACAACTAAACCTGTGAATGAATGAAGTCTCTCCAGGTAATGACCAGTTTCAGAGGAAGTTATTAGTGTTTTCACGAGCTTCTATCCAATTCTCTTAATAACAAAATAAAATTAAATAATAACAAAATAAAATCGACCAAAGAAATATTATTATTATAATAACTCTTATAGAATTGAAACCATGCGCAGGGATGACGAGTTCCATTTTTTCAAGATATGGGTTGACACACCATGTGAATATGGTTAATAATTACTATATAAATAATATAATATCATATTAAAACAATAAATATAGACCTATTTAAAATTAACATGTGAATAAATGGTGAATTAATATGACCATTACGGTGAGAAATCATATGTCACCATTTAACCATGATTTTTTTATTAAAAAAAATAAATTTTAAAGAAACGTATATTGTAAAAATGATATATTTTTTTTAAATCGAGTCTGTGGGAAAGCCCGCACCCACGCAGGCTTAACTCGCATTAAACTAAACCCACGTGGGCTCAACCCGCATTGTCCTGCACTCTAAACGGTCAAATTTTTTAGGCCTACCCCGCACCACATCCGCCCCATACCCGCAAAGCCCATGGGCCGCGAGCCTTCTTTGCATCGCTAGGTTTTAAATTAAGTTTTGGTCTGAATTAACCATTTTCACATGAAGGGTTGATTACCTCCATAATATTTGGTGCAAATTCGAGGTGAGTGTTGAGGAAATACAAGTCCGATATTTTAGGATTGAGGATTCCACACAATGGATTTTTTTCTTAATAGGTTGATGACATGAACTGGTTTCCTAGTTCATGACCCCCATAGGAATTTATTAAAAACAGAATGTATGCAGTAAAGACTCGAGGTGTAATGAATTTAAACCAGCAGGGAATTAAAGAGGATACAAGTAAATGACAAAGAAAAACCATAGAAAAATTTCAGGCCTTCAGTATGTGATCACAACTGTGTTTCTTCCATTTGAGACTCTATTCTAGCATCCATGCTGAACTCTTCATCAAAAATTGGGAGACTCCCTTAAGCATCGCCGATACATGCTCCAGTTTCAGACAAACATCAAGCACCTCCATAGATCGCAAAGCATGATTCAAGAAAAAGACATAACATTTCAGTACAAAAGGAAACAGGGTTAGCAGAGTCTTTCCTTCGATCAGAGAAAAACCAGTATGAAGAGAATCAGTTTGATAGTAGGTGCAACTAGAATGAAGGTAGAAAGTTTCAGCACAAATTTCCATCAAAGTCAGCTGATCTCTTTGGAGGATACTCAAAGAGGATTCAGAACAGTTCACCAAACAAATGCTCATAACGACACAGACCAAACATCAACCAAAGTGAGTATAGGAACTCCTAAGGACTAGCTATCAGACATACAACCATCCATATGATAAGAAACAAACATATTGGAGAGTAATCTAATAAAGCAAGAAGTCAAGCCCATGGAATGTCTTTGAAATTAATGTTGGGGTTCTGCTTGTATTCTTTAATCAACCTTGTGAACATTATTTTTATGATTTCAAGGTATGTTTCAGTTGTAACCTGTCTATATAAATATATTTGATATACTAATTCATCCTGTTCTGCCATCCAAGCATAAACTTCCACACAATAGATCAATGAGCTCCGGGTTAATACAGTTGGAAAGACCACCTACCTAAATAACTTTAAATAATTTGATAAGGCCTTGTTTTGGGTTGTTTGAAGGGAAATGTGTATTCTTTCCATTATAATTTCTATCCAATAGGACATTTCAAGTACAATGGTGAGGGTTATCAAGACTTGATAAAATAGTGGAAGAATAATAAGATAATAAAATTATTACATCTCACATATTTTGGTAATCATGGAATGTACTTAAAACCATTTTATTTTTTTTTATAGAAAATGGAAAGTAATGAGGCCTTGAAATTATCACTATGTTCCATTTTGGAGAAAGAAATTATCCCATATGAAAGTAACTTTTAGGAGTAGTACATGCACTTACACATTATACTACACTAAGAGTGGAAGTCTTATGTGATGGAGTCCCCTATTCTAGATGGGCCTTCTAAGGAGGTGAGTAAGGATGAGCTCACCATCTATCTGAGGCACTTGGATGATGTGCTAGATATCCAGTGTTTTATGTTATTTTTTATGTCTAGTGATCTCTATAAGCTATATGAAAACATGGATGCATACACTATGTTGTCTCACCTCCATGATATTTATTAGTATAACGCTAAAAAGGAGTGGTATATGATCTAAAAGGCACTCTTTACATGAAATCTTAGAGAATATTTTCCAGCTGGGCTTCATGTAGTCAAAATGATTAAATATATATTATGTGACTGGTGATTCTAGGGTTTAAAATACATGATGAATTTCACACAGATCTTGTAATTATTTCACTCACTCAAAGATTATCTAGTTTTTTTTGTGAATTTTAATACTAACAACACTGATAAGTCAATTCTAGAACTCCTTACTCCAATTCACCAAGTAGACAAGTACATGAGCCATGAAAAACATTGTGAACAAAATCATGGAAAAAACAAAGGGTATTAGGAATAAATCTAAGTCTAAGACTCCTATGCACCACCTGACCAAGAGAAGAAGGATTTGAAATAAGGATAAGAAACAAGATGTTGTATGTTTTTCTTATGGAAATATTGTCCACTTAAAGAAGAATTACACTCTAGTAAATAAGAAAAGGTAAGCTTCATATTTTTTTATTATCAAATATAACCTTTACATTTCTATTAGCTGGGTATTAGTACATATCATGATGCACATATTTATATCCAAATATAGGAACCAAGTAAATTCATAAATGTTTCCATAGGTGAGATGGATCAATGAGGTTCTAATGGATTTAGACTGACTACTATGGCTATTGGAGAGTGCCACATTACTTTTCCAAAATGAATGATTCTAATTTTGAAAAATTGTTATTATGTGCCTAGTGTTACCTCGAATACTATATCTATGTCCAGTTTAGACATGGATGTCTTTGTATTCAAGTTTTGGAATAAAATATATTACTTTTATAAAGATAAATTTTTTATAGTATTCCATATTTAAACAATGATTTTTTACATACTATAATATGAAAACCTAGTTTTGGAAATTAATATTTAATCAAGTTTATATGACTCATTTCACACCCAATTTTCAAATCGCCTACTTGGTCATATAATTTAGAAGAACTTTAGCAAGCTCTATCAAGGTGATTATTTAGATTATTTTGAACTAAAACCACTTAAAAAATTTCATTCATGTTTTCAAGGTAAAACAACCAAACAATTTTTTTGTGGTAAGGGTTAAAGGTCTATAAAGCTTTTATAATTGGTACATACAGATGTGTGTTGAAATTTTCCAGTAGAAGATAGAGGTAGATACTCTTACTTCATAATTTTTATTGATGACTTTAGTAGACATGGACTTATTTACTTAATGAGGTATAGGTTTGAATCCTTTGAGAAATTTAAATATTTCAAGAATGAAACAGGGAGTTGTCTTGGTAAGAAGATAAAGAAACTTCAATTGAATCAATATGGAGAATACCTTAACTGATATTTCATCGGTTATCTATTAGATTTAGGTATTTTTTCTTAACTCAATCCTCTTTATACACCATATTGGAATGGTGTCAGTGAAAGGAGGAAAGACACCTCATTAAACATGATGAGATCAAATATGAATCATGTAATCCTTTCATTATCCATTTAGGGATATATATTAGATAATACAATGCACATAATAAACCGAGTGACAACTAAGGAATCAAATGGGATTGTATATGAGTTAATGTATGTAAGGAAATCCATTTTATCACATGTTGTGTATGGGGTTGTGGGGAATTTGTTAAGGTTATCTTTAGAAAAAAATTATAACACCAAGACATGAAGTGTATATTTATAGGAATCCCAAGGAAACAAAGAGATTATATTTATATTTCTCCTCAGATAATAAGGTAATATTGGCTAATAAAGATATGTTACCCGAGAGAGAGCGCATCTTCAAAATCGACATTGGGAGCAAGGTTAATTTCGATGAAATTGACTCTCAAGATAAGCAAAATTTATTATAGGAATAAATTCCATAGGACCCCCATAAAATAAGATGTTCCAAAGGCACTGATACTATATAGGAGAACCATATAGGTTAGAGAACTAGAGATATATGGTTTTACAGTTACCAATTATAATATCCTGGGTTTTAAAAAAGAAAATACTATGTTCAATAGCGTACATGATACACCACATTAAGTTTAAATGAATAATTAAATATTATTATTTAAATGTTACCATTATAACATAGTCATTAGAATGGAGGGAATGAATAGTATTAATTGAATTATGAGAATATTTTTTACACATGTATATATAATTAATTCTTTGACCAATTAATTATAAATTAATGTTAAACCATTTGTAAAATAGAAGAAAATGTTTTTCCTGAAAAACTATTTAAATGTGAAAAAATATGTTTTTATACCAATAAAAAAAACCACTCTTGTTGGATTATATTAATTATATATATATATATATAATATTAAATATAATTTTTAATATTCATTTTATCTTATTTTTAGACATGATATATGAACAAATCCAATTTTACACATTAAACAAACATTTTTAAAAAAATACAATTTTGTTTCCTTTTGATGGGGAACTTGTTTTAAATATATTTTTGACACTTTTATAAGTTCTATTTGAAAAAATAAAATTATTATTTGAAATAAGTGTATTAAAATTTACTTTTATTTATTTTTAGGTATTTTTCTAATAAGATTCATTTTTAATGAATAGTGAAAAAATATTACATTTTTAATTAAAAACAACTTTTTCGTTGAAATAAGTTATAGTGTTAAATTATAAATTTGATTGGTTTTAAAGAATAATTAGATAAATGTTTTATCATTTAATAGAATTTATGTCATTATAATCATTTTTACCTTGAAATTAGAAATAAAAACTTTGTGAACTTTTGAACATTTTTACTTTAAAACCCTTTTTCTCATTCTGTCAACGGAAATAATTTTTAATTAATTTATTATAATTATATATTTTAAATTTATAAAAATGGATTCTATATTTGTAATCAGAAGGTACAAATTATGTAAATAGGTTCCTTTTATTTTTGGACAATACGAATAGTAACTTTAGTATTTTTTTAAATTACCAAAATTACGGGTAAATTAGATAATTAAGGGTAAAAATAATATTATAAATATTATAAAATTACCCTAAAAATTCTACTAATATAATTGGATGAGTGTGTTTTGAAAAAAATAATCCTTAGGATGAAATTATAACTTTTGGAAGCTACTTGAATGTGAGTAATATTTATAATATTTTACTTAAAGTAAAGTCAAAGATGTCATACTCATGTTTCTCATAACTATAACAATTTTAATTTGGGGTTATATAGGAGATATGTTCAATTATAAATATTAATTTGAAATATAAAATAATTATATACATCATGGTAATTTATTTATATTTTTTAGTGATAAAATAATTACCTTAAATAGTGACAAAATGATGATGCAATAATAGTTTAATTAAAGGAAATATCAAATAAATGATATTAAAAATACTAAAATAAATATAATTTTAGATGATAAATATCATAAAAGAATTTATTAGAATAATTTGACATGTTATTGATGTTTTATAATTATTTTTTTGAATTTATATTATTGTTATTATATTTTTAAAAAGTCAAGTAATAAATAGTGTCAAAATTGACATTATTGATATTTTAAAATAAATAATATTTTATTAAATGATATAAAATTTATAAAAATATAAAATTTATAAAAATAATTGTTATAAGTATTAAAATGTCATAAATGGATCTTTTATTAATCTTTTGACATTTTATAGTAATTATATTAACCCTCAATATGTAAATTACATGATATCACAGTAAGAATTAAAAGGGTAAATAAGGGTTAAAACAAAAAATAAGGATTAAAAAATAATCATAAATTGTCTAATTTTTATTAGATGATTTAATATCAACACATAATCATCATATCTTTTAAATAAATCATTTTTGGACCATTTTTAAGAGAATATTAATTTATATTAAATTAAAATTTTGAAGAATTCTAAGAGTGTCTCTCCCCTCTCCTATAAAAGAGAACCCATTATTCTATTTTCCTAACCCCTAAAAAACATTTTTTTTGGAAACTATCTACCCAAATACCTTTATATAATCCCTAACCACATTATAGAGGCCTTATTTGAGGCATAAAACCCTCCTTAGAGGTGTTAAGGTGTTAATCAAAGGAGATCATCTGAAGAAGAGGTATCATTTTTAATTAAGTGTTTCTGTTTTATTTCTTCTTCCAATTCCTTCAAATATTATTCCAACATGATGAAATAATAATTCCAGTATCCTAAATATACTGATATTTTATTATGTTAATATAATAATCTAAATCCATATCTATTTTCATCAAATAGGAAAATAATTAATCATTCGTGCATATGGTGGACTACCACCTCACAAACCGATATAATTTGTTTTTGGTCACCACCTCAAAATAATGGTTATAATTATAGAATTAATGTTAATATATGATATTAATGATATATTTTTCATTATAAAATAATAATATATAATTTATTTTCTTACCTTTCTATGCACCTAAAAATGATAACATCGTTTGTGCGTACGTGTGAACTATCACTTCCATGAAGTGATGCGATTCATTTTTCATCACCACATCACATGGATGATATATATAAGTATATTTAAATTATTAAAATGATATTTATTATTTTATAATAATTATTTAAATATAATATAATAATTACCTTATTTCCATAATGATCAATGAAAAATGGAAATGTTACTCATGCGTACGTATGGCCTACCATCTCCATGATTATAAAGTTGTTCATTTTTAATAACCATACATAAATGGTTTGATTTAAAAGTATAATTGTTGTATATAATTTATTATTATTTCATTAATATTATTCTAGATCTTATGCAATTATGAACACTTTGACTATTACCATCGTACCAATTTCATTTTGGACTCAAGTACTAAATATCATGAAAACATCCAATGTGAACTTTTATAATTAAGTAATTGCTATAACATGTTAATAAGTGATATAAAAGTAACAATAAAATTTAAAAGGTTATAAATCAAGTAAATAATTAACCTAAATTTATTATCTAGGAATATAAATAATGTATGTGATGATTCATACTTAAATTAAGATACTTTTTAAGTAAAAACCACATTTTAAATGTTTTAAATATTTATTCTTATAAATATTTCTATTTTATGTCCATGTCTTCAAAATAGTTTTTATGAATTTATTTATATGGAAATGAATGTTTTAAAATTGGAACTTTTTAATTTTTCTCAAATATTTTCATAAAGGATTCTTTTCAATGGACTTTATTTTGAAAACCCTCATTTAAAGTTCCTTTTTCAACTCCTTTAACAAAAGTTAAAGGGAATGTTTTTTTAACTTATATGGAATGGATGGTTTCTCCCAATTTCATGACACTTTATTAATTTAATATTTTATATATAATTTTTCATGTTTCTTTTTAAAGAAAATGATTTCATTATTATGTGTGTGGCTTTTATATTTTAAAAGTGATTTTTACAAGAGTATTTTGATATTTAAAAGTGATTTTTCATGGGTTTAAAAGAGTTTTCAAGGGTTTTAATCATAATATGTTCCTTTGACATTGTTTATTATGGGTTGAGACCATTATAGCTCAATATATTATGGTTTTAACCCCATTATAGCTTAAGATATGATGAGTTTATCCCATTGTAGATCAAGATATGATAGATGAGTCTCATTATAGCTCTCCAATGCATTGGGTACTTTGAATATGGAAGTCGACCATATTGTTATTACATTTGTAAGGGTTAATGTAAGAGTGATATGATAATGATTTACCAAGGAACCTGTATGATTTTTCTATGCATGCTTATGTGTTTTTAAGAAAATGGTTTTTAATGTTTTTCATGTTTTCACTGGACTAACAATTTCCTTTGTTTATGTTCCTTACTGAGATTTTTGTGCTCATTACAGGTTTTAATTTTTTTTCATAGGTTATAAGTATGGTTAAGATAAATAAGGAAGTATAGTTTGATGTTATAAAGTTTATTTCATGAAAAATAAATCTTTTTTATTTTATTTTAAAAGATTTATATTTTGGAAAAAGTGGATTTTGTTTTATTATTATCCATATTGTATGAATGTGGGATATTATGTATGAATGATGACCTAATTATCTAAAAATATAAACCTGAAAATATCCTCAATGTGAATGAAAGTAAATTTTTAATTTAACTCAATATTATGTAACATTTAAGGCCTGGTCGTTACAGTTGGTATCAAAGGATAGTTTAAACAAATTTGGATATTAGGATGTTTTCTTAAGAGTTAGGGATATCATCATGAGTTTATAATTTTAAGGTTAATAATAAGTTAAATGTATTAGAAACCGTTTTTAGGCTTTAATTTATGAAATTTTAAGGAGACTAACTATATTTTTAGAGACATTCATTTTTAGGTAATTTTGGGTTATTATATTTTTGGGATGTAAAATGAAAGGTATGATATAACCTTTGAGGTTAAAATATGTTATGGTTTTTTTGAGTATTTTATCAAATTTTGGGAATGTTATAATAATTATGTAGTTTTAGAAAAAGGACAACCCACAGGATGGGTGAAAACTTGTAGCATCCGATAAGGCTGTGAGAATCAAACCCACAACTGAAGGGCGACAAAGGTGCATCACCTACCACTGGACTATGTGAAGTCCTGATTAGTATGACTTTTCCTTTTTAGTTAAATGATTATATGAATGAAGGATAAGTTAATTTTTGAAAATATATTTTATTGAATAGATAACCTTGGGATTGGAAAATGATTTGGTGATTAAGTGATTAATGTTATTTTAGTAGACGTTTACTATTTTTTAAACCCTTTATGATTAAGGTAAATATAATACTATGAGATTTTATTTTAAGAATAAATGTTGAATTATATTCTGGAAGAATATATTATTTTGGTTTTGATTTATGTTGATTCAGGTTATTTATGGAAATAGTTGGTATATCTTAATGATTAATAGTGCAATTAATTTTTGGTATAAGACTTCATGAGTAATTGATGCTATTTGGATACAATCCTTAAATTTTATTTTGGAAGAATATGCGATAAAATCCTTATAGATTTTGGGTTTCAATCTTATATTGGATTATTTTGATGAATTTTAAGGATAATTATTTATTAAATAGTCTTTGTTGAAGTTTGGATATTACTGTTGAATTTTGGATATTCAAGTAGTTTGTTGTCCTATAAAGGTTTATTATTTTTAGGGAATTATTTTATATTATACTAACCATTTTGGTTTTGGTAAATGCTTCATGATAGGAGAAATATATAGTTATTAATTTTTGGATTATGTGATTCTCTAGAAGTTGATTCTAGTACTTCAAGCGTGAAAAATTTATCATGAAAACTCATCTTTTGGATAAAAAGATGAGTTTGAGAAGGAAATTGATTAAAATATGAAACTCTACTTGTCAAGTAAGTATATTTCCTTATGTTCTTAGTCCAGGTTGTAAAATAATTTCTAAACTCTATGAAAATTATCTTAAAACCAAAACATTATCCATTTACTTTTCTTACTAATAAATCAAGGACCTTTTAACCCATCACATACTTATAATTTTGTGATTATTAACTTTATCCCGATCATGTTTTCTACCACTCTCCATCAGAACTTGATGGTTAGTTTTCTCTTCTATATCAATTTTTTCTACATGTAACCCTATTATGTGTTATCTCATGTGACATTCATACTTTATTTTAAAGTAGATGTTTTATTAATATTTTTTACGGTGTGGGATTTCAAAAAAATAATTTTGAAAAGTCAAAACCCTAATTTTCAACCCCGAGTTAAAATTACGATGATATAATTTATTATAGGGGTGGATAATGTAACATCCCAAGTTTTTAAAAAAGAAATAATATGTTCAATAGCGCATATGATATGCCACATCAAGTTTAAATGAACAATTAAATATTATTATTTAAATGTTACCATTATAACATAGTTGTTAGAATGGTGAGAATGAATAGTATTAATTGAATTATGAAAATATTGTTTACACATGTATATATAATTAATTATTTGACCAATTAATTATAAATTAATTTTAACCCCTTCATAAAAGAAAAGAAAATGTTTTTCTGAAAAACCATTTAAATGTGAAAAATATGTTTTTATACTAATAAAAAAAATCATTCTTGTTGGATTGTATTAATGAAATATAAATATATATATATAATATATAATATAATATATAACATTCATTTTATGTGTTTCTATACATGATATATGAACAAATCCAAGTTTACACGTAAAACAAGTATTTTTCAAAAAAGGTAATTTTGCCGCCTTTTGATGGCGCACTTGTTTTAAATCTAGTTTTTGAAAATTTTATAAGTTCTATTTGAAAAAATAAAATTATTATTTGAAATAGGACTATTAAAATTTACTTTGGTTTAATTTTTTGTATTTTTATGATAAGATTCATTTTTGATGAACAGTGAAAAAATATTGTATTTTTAATTGAAAACACCTTTTTCATTAAAATAATTTATAGTGTTAAATTATATATTTGATTGGGATTAATGAATAATTATATCAAGTTTTTATCAATTAATCTAGTGTAGGTAATTAGAATCAATTTCACATTGAAATTAGATATAAAAACTTTTTGAACTTTTGAGCATTTTTACTTTAAAAACCCATTTTCTCATTCCATCAATGAGATTATTTTTTTTAATTTCTGCAAATTATTTGTTTTGAATTTGAAAAAATAGATTAAATATTTGAAATAATAAATTCAAAATTATTTAAATAGGTCCCTTTTATTTTTGGACAATATGAATAGTAACTTTAGTAATTTTTTTATTACCACGGTTAAGGCTAAATCGTGTAATTAAGGGTAAAAATAATATTATAAATAATATAAAATTACCCTAAAACTTTTCATAATATTATTGGATGGGTGTGTTTAGACATAACTAATCCTTTTTATTAAATGATAACATTTGGAATCCACTTGGATGAGAGTATGATATTTATAATATTTTATTTAAAGTAAAGCCAAAGATGTCATACTCATGTTTCTCATAACTATAAAAATTTTAATATGGAGTTATATAGGTGATATGCTCCACTATAAATATTAATTTTAAATATAATATAATTATATATATAATGGTAATATATTTATATTTTTTAGTGATAAAATAGTTACCTTAAATGGTGACATAATTATTATAACGACCCATACTTTACATACATTGTTAATACTTCAAAATTGAAGCATAATTATTACAACATATAACAAAACCACTAAAGGACCATATAGGTATAATGTATTTAGAAACTGGGAAACATAAACAACTGGTTCATAAAGCATCTACACTATCTCCCATTTATTCCATCATATCTATAGTCCCTTTTGGCATATCTTACTTAATAACCTTCTTCCTGACCTGGGGAAAGAAAACATAAAAAAGGGTGAGCTCAAATGCTCAGTAAGGGTAAACAAAAGAAATATCAATCACATCATATACATAAGCACATAACTTTTGGAAATCTTAACCTGTAAAAGAGATCATAATTTCATAACATGGGATAACTCATGGCAGTGAAATGTAATCACAATAATCATAACTTAAAACATGAAACTTTGTGGCATACACACATAATCATATAGAATCATTTCTTGTTAGTCAAGACTCATTGCCAAGACTATCTTAGTGGACAAAGTCCCTTTCTGAACCGAGTCACCCTCATTTCAGTCCTATTTCACTGAACCGGTATAACCTACCGTTCCAGCCATGTCTATATCATGAGATATAAAATCTTTACCCAATGCATTGGAGGGAGATATAGGTCCCACCCATCTCATAATGATACCATTCTTATGTGTGCCACAAAATCATAAATCATACATCATTGCATAACCCATGTAATAAAAATGGGAATCTTAAACATCATGACATCATAAAGCAATTCATATAAGATAAATGAATTAATAAAAATAATTCCATCACAACATAATCAAATCAATTTAATAATAGGGATAAAAACAGAACCCATTATTATCTTAGATGGAAAATAATTTTGATAAAACACTTGAACTCCATTCTTGAGGAAAATATCCTTTCTTCTTAAAAAAAACACTTTTCCTTTCTTAACATGTCATACAATTATAAAATAAGTTGATTAAAAATAAACTTGAAAACTTGTAAAGGAAGCTTCTTGGAAATAATTTTTTAAAAATCCATTCATGCCGTATAAGTTAAAAAAACATTCTTCTCGTACTTTTGTCGAAAAAGTCAAAAAGTACCTCGTACGAAAAATGACAAAAGATTCCTTTCATATCTTTTACTAAAAACTCACCGAAGGGTAAAATTTGATTTAAACAATTGTAGGTGGATGGAAATAATATTACATATTGAGGAACATGGATGTGGATGATAAAATACACCCCAGTAAATTTCAAAGTATAAACAATCTCGGATAAAAATGAGATTATGATATTTCCCTTACCTTAGGTCCGTTTTGCTTCGTAAGTGTCCGAACCTCCTGTATAATGATTTAAATAATGTTATTGACTTATTCCAGAATCATACTTATTTTTATGATATCATATATGGTCATATTCTTAGCTTCTTAGTAGTAATATTTCATTGCTACTTGTTATTCGGGTGTTTATAACTTTTTGTTCTTATGCATGTTTTGTCGAATAAATTCTTATTCTTATATTTAGGTTATAGATACCTCATTTCCAGAATGGTATTAGTGTAATATATATCATATTAATTCATTAAATTCATTTATACAATCATTATGAAATGAAGATCATGTAGAACGAGTCGCATCACATCGTGGAGACGATATTCCGTACGTACGCACGAGTGATGATATCGTTCCTATGATTGTGGAATTGTATTGGAGTGTATGTATACTATTTCAGAATCAGTATCACTTTATAATAGTTATATATAGTCATTATTTACACCAGTATACCCATCCAAGTAAGGTGGTGGTGGAAAATAGATTACACCACGGCGTGGAGACGGTATTCCGTACGTACGCACGCGCGGTGATTTATTTTTCCGTAGGATGGATAAATGGTGAAATAGGGCTATTTCATACTTATAATAACATATTAGTATATGAGTGATACTTATGTTATTACTTAAAAATGAAACAACTAAATAAGAAGAAGTGGAAGAAGAAATAAAGATGAAAGAATCGGAACAGACATTACCTCTTCTTTGAAGTGCTTCTTTGAGACCTCCTTTTAGGGCACTAAAATGGGTCTTTGAAGAAGAAAAGAACCTATAGGATGTTTCTAGGGAAGTGGAGAGGAGGAATTGTCAGGGGTTGGCCGATCTAGAAGGCTCAAAGTTGTGTGAGGAAGAGGGGGAGGAGGTGCCCTTTTATAAGGGAGGAGAGGGGCACCTTTGGGAAAACTAAAAATATTATTTTATTATAAAGTCAAGTTCGGTTTTAAATAGATCCAAATTAATATATTTCGAAGCTAAGGTGGGGATGGGTCGAAATACTTTCATCCAATATAATTTAGACAAGTTTAGGTTCCTATTTTAACCTTATCATTTTGATTTAACATTAAGTTAAATAAGTTTACTTTTACCGTGTCTTCTTGTGTTCTTATACTATAAGGTTAATAAACTTACTATAAGAAGCCAAAAGAACCCCAGGTTGTTTATTATTAATATATATAACCTTATATAAGTCATTTGGCCGAACCTTATATTTTTAGGAATAAAATACCAATTACTAATATAATATTTGTTTTAAAAACTATTTTATGTCAATTTTGACACTATTTAGTAATTTATTTTTGTGAAAATTATATCAGAATTATTAGTTCTAAACAAGTTAATTAAATCAATAATAACATGTCATATTAACATATAAAATTAGTTTAATTCATAAAAAGTCTCAAATTACATTTATTTTTGTGTTTATAACATCAATTATGTCAATATTTCATTAATAAGATAATTACTGCATCATCGTTGTGTCATAAATAAATTAAATTATTTAATGTCTAAAAATTACAAATAAAATACAATTATGTAGGAAATCTTTTTATCTTTCTAATGAATATTTATAGTCTAATTTATCTTATGTATAACCCCATATTAAAAATTATTTACTTATTAAACTTTGATTTTAACTATTTTAACCCTTCTTTAAATAAATTAATAATAAATGTCCTAATCTAATCCAAGTGGGCCTAAATGGTCATATTTTATTCCTAAGTTTGTTTTTGGTCGAATTTCACTTATCCAATAGAATTATGACATGTGTTAGGGTAATAATAATATCATCTTTACCCTTAATTACCCTATTTACTTTTAACCGTGGTAAAACAAGTAAAAAGTTACTATTCACCAAAAAATTATTTTCATCTCATTGAACCACATTTTACTTATTGACATCAACCGTGTCTCTCGGATTTTTGAAATTCCACTCACAGAAGCGGTAAAATTAAGTTTTATGAAAAATTCCGTTTTTTTAACTACCACTTAGTGGTTTCACTATTCATCAAAAATTGAAAGTTTTCAGAAAAATACCAAAATTTCATCCTAGGCTAATTTCGATATTCCGAATCCAAAAATAAAGTCCATTTTGAAAAATAAAATTTATAAAATTTCAAAAAGTGGTTATTACTATTCATAACGGCTAGTTTTAATAATATTTTAATAGCATATCGTTGTTTAGTGAAACTCGGTATTGCGTACGACGCAAGCTATCGAGGAAGGTCGCGATTTCGTGTAAAGCAAGACAAACAAGTGCTGTGTAGAAAAATATTCCTTTGATGATTTATATAACATAAAAGTCTCGGGTGTTACATTCTACCCCCCTTAAAATGAATTTTGCCCTCAAAATTCATCACTTTGTAACAAACAGATGAGGATACCTCTCCCTCATCATATCCTCAAGCTCCCATGTAGCTTATTCTAATTGGTGGTTCCTCCATAAAACTTTCACCAATCGAGTGGTCTTGTTTCGTAGGACTTTTTCGCTATGATCCAGAATCTCTATCGGTTTTTCTTCATAAGAAAGATCTTGCTCCAGTGGTACAACTTCCGAGCTGAGTACATGTGAAGGATTAGGTATGTACTTTCTCAGGAGAGATACATGGAACACATCGTGAACTTGAGAGAGATTCGGTGGAAGCGCCAATCGGTAAGCTACCTTCCCTACACGATCCAGTATTTCAAAAGGACCGATATATCTAGGGCTTAACTTCCCCTTCTTTCCAAATCTCATAACCCTCTTCCAGGGAGATATTCGTAAGAACACTTTATCACCCACTTCAAACTCTAGGTCTTTTCTTCGGTTTTCGGCATAACTTTTATGTCGACTCTGGGATGCTCTTATGTGTTGTTGAATAGATTTGACCTTTTCTGCCATTTCATCAACGAGATCAGGTCCTAATAACTTTCTTTCCCCAACTTCATCCCAGCAAGTTGGAGTCCTGCATTTCTTTCCATAGAGAGCTTCATAAGAAGCCATCTGAATACTGGAGTGAAAGATATTATTATAAGAAAATTCCACCAAAGGTAGGTGTTGATCCCAACCACCTTTGAAATCCATAGAGCAAGCTCTCAACATATCTTCTAGGGTTTGAATTGTTCTCTCAGACTGACCGTCTGTCTGAGGATGATAAGCAGTGCTGAAACTCAACTCTTTATCCAGAGTATGCTGAAGACTTCGCCAGAACTTCGAGGTAAATCTCAGATCCCGATCAGATATAATAGAAAGTGGTACTCTATGCAATCTTACAACTTCCTTTACATATATCCTGGCAAGCTGATCCAGAGAGAAATCCTCTCTAATAGCAATAAAGTGTGCAGACTTAGTAAGACGATCAACTATGACCCAGATAGCATTATTGCCTTTGGATGTTTTAGGAAGTCCTGTGACAAAGTCCATAGTGATGTTTTCCCATTTTCACTCGGGTATGGGTAATGGTTGTAACATCCCCTTAGACTTCTGTCTCTCAGCTTTAACTTGTTGACAAACCAAGCATCGAGAGACATATTCAGCAACATCTCTTTTCATGCCATCCCACCAGAAGTACTCTTTCAGATCCCTATACATCTTCGTGCTTCCAGGATGAATAGAGAATGAAGAACTATGAGCCTCATCCAGCAGCTCCTTCTTTAATTCAGGGATGGGAGAAACACAAACCCGATTCCTGAACTTTATTATCCCATCACAATCAAGGTTGAATTCAGGAACATTTCTCACCTTCTTTTGTAACTCAACATCTTCTTTCTGTGCCTCTTTAATCTTCACATATATAGATGGTTGAACATTAATTTGATAAAGATAAGATTTTTACCCTTCCATTATAATTCCAAGATCCATCCTTTGTAAATCCATAAATATTGGATCTTTTGTGATCCTCATCATGGATAAACTGGCATGGTCTTGTCGACTTAATGCATCTGCCACCTTGTTTGCTTTCCCAGGGTGGTAATGGATTGAGCAGTCATAATCCTTAGTCATCTCCAACCATCTTCTTTGACGCATATTCAACTCCTTTTGTGTAAAAATATACTTTAAACTTTTATGATCAGTATAAATATCACACATTTCACCATAAAAGTAATGCCTCCAAATCTTTAATGAAAAGATTACCGCAGCTAACTCCAAATCATGTGTTGGGTAATTCTGCTCATGGATTTTCAACTGTCGTGAGGCATAAGCAATCACCATATCATTTTGCATAAGAACACACCCCAATCCCTTCTTGGATGCATCACTGTAGATCACAAACCTTTCTCCACTACAAGGCAGTGTGAGCACAGGTGCACTGGATAACCTTCTTTTCAACTCCTTGAAATTCTCTTCACATTCCTCCGTCCAGACAAACTTAACTACTTTTCGAGTCAACTTGGTGAGTGGATTAGATAATCGTGAAAAATCTTTCACAAAACATCGATAATATCCATCCAAACCAAGAAAACTTCGGATCTCAGTTACTGTTGTTGGTCTCGACCATCTTTCGATAACCTCTGTTTTTGCTGGATCCACAAATATCCCCTCTTTTGAGATTATGTGACCCAAAAATGCAACTTTTTGAAGTCAAAATTCACACTTGGTAAATTTGGCATAAAACTTCTCCTTTCTCAGGGTCTTCAATATAATTCTCAAGTGATCTTCATGTTCTTCCTTGCTCTTTGAATAGACAAGAATATCATCTATAAAAACTACCAAAAATTGATCAAGATAGTCTCTAAGACTCTATTCATCAGATCCATGAAGATAGCAGGGGCATTAGTAAGACCAAATGGCATCACTATAAATTCATAGTGTCCATAACTTGTACGGAAAGCCGTCTTTGGTATATAATCCCTTTTGAAACTTAATTAATGATACCCTGAACGAAGATCAATCTTGGAAAAGTATTGAGCTCTGCGTAGTTGGTCAAATAAGTCATCAATGTGTGGGAGAGGATATTTGTTCTTGATAGTGATCTTGTTAAGTTCTCGATAATCAATGCAGAGTCTCATTGATCCATCTTTCTTCTTAACAAATAGAACAGGTGCTCCCCAAGGTGACGCACTAGGGCGTATGAATCCCTTATCAAGATTCTCTTGGAGTTGCTTCTTCAATTCCTGCAACTCAATTGGGGCCATTCTATAAGGTGTCTTTGAAATAGGCAAAGAACCCGGTACGAGTTCTATTGAGAACTCAACTTCACGATTTGGTGGAAGTCCCGGTAATTCCTCCGGAAAGACATCATCAAACCCCCCGTACAATGGGCATATTCTTAATCATGAGTTTCTCACCAACCATTTGAGATAAATAACCTTCATTTAGTGGAATCAAGACCCATAAGATGGAAGAAATTTCCACTGGAAGGTTATGTTCATCCTTGCATCGATAGACGACCATAGATTGATCTGGAATATGAAATGTGACTTCCCTTCTTTGGAAATTGATATGAGATCCATATAAATAAAGCCAATCCATGCCAAGAATCACATCAAATTCCACTATAGGAAGGATCACAAGATTTGCAGGAAGCACTTTCCCACAAACTTCAATTGGAGAAGAATTATAAACTTTTGATGCGACTGTTGTGCCATTAGGTGTTGTCACAGCTAACTCAACATCTAATTGTTGAGGTAATACGGTGATACCCTTAGAAAATTATTCAGAAATAAAAGAGTGGGTGGATCTAGAATCAAATAAAACATTTGCTACTTTAGAGTGGATGGTAAGTGTACCTTTCACCACATCGTTATCGTACTCCACATCGCTGATAGAAATTGCATGTGACTTTCCTTTTTCTTTAGCTTTAAGAGATTGTTGACGTCGACCATCATCATCAACCCTTGGATTAGGGCATTTATTGGCATAATGACCCATCTCCTTGCACTTGAAACATTGAAGTGTAGTAGGTTCATTCTGTGTATCCCTTCCTTTGTTTGCATCATTAGACATCTTCTTCCCATCATCGCGGCATTCAAATGCCCGATGACCTTCCTTTCCACATTTGAAACATTTACTTGTCCCTTTAAGACAACTCCCTCTATGTTTCTTTCCACACTTTGAGCATAAGGGAAAGCTCATCTTCTTTTCAGTGGGCTCTTTAGATTTTCCTTTGAATTACATTTTCCTCTTCTTATCAAACCCATATGACTGATGGGTTACTCCAATCTCCATCTCAACTTTGAGAGCACATCAAACGATTTCCTCGTAGCTATTGAAGTCCCTTATGGCTAACGCCCTTCGAAGACTTTGTTTTAAGCCACTAAAGAATTGATCGATCTTACTCTCAGGTTGGATAATAATACCAGAAGCGTACCTTGCAAGTCTTGTAAAATTTGCTTCATAGGTACCAACAGATTCATCATCCTTTTGCTTCAGTTCAAGAAACTCTTTCTCCATCTTTGTTCGGAGAATACGAGGGAAGTACTTATTGAAAAATAAGTTCTTGAACTCGTCCCATTCCATGGACTCAATTTCATCCCTTTGCCTCGTATTCTTAATAAGATTCCACTATTGATCAGCATCTCCTTCCAAACAATACACTGCTAGGATGACTTTATCATGTTCAGAACATTGAAGAACTGAAAATATCTTTTCAGTAGTACTAATCCATTGTTCAGCAACTAATGGATCAGTAGACCCGCTGAAAGAAGGTGGACGCTGCCTCATGAAGGATTCAACAGAATGTTTCTCCTTCCTTTGCTCTTTTGGAAGTCCTGCATGATTCATATCTTGATAAAGTTGTGTGAGCATGGCTAAAAGATTTTTCATTCCATCTCCCATAACGTTTGGTTGCTCAGGGGGACAATCATTGCATTGCCCGTCGCATTCCGCATTAACACGGTTCCTTTGGGTTCCAGCCATTGACTAAAACCAAGAAGAATAGTGTGAGCAACACTAATTATAATAGGAAAACCACATAATCAAGAATAAAATTTCACACTTAAGGTCTTATCCTAGGTTATTCATGGCCATTTCTAAAACACTAAGATTGTGTTCTATGCTTAGACTTATCCTTAGGGTTCTTACTAAGGCTTTCACATCCTAGTTTCCAAATGTTGACTATACCTTTCCTCTGATACCAACTATAATGACCCATACTTTACATACATTTTTAATACTTCAAAATTGAAGCATACTTATTACAACATATAACAAAACCACGAAAGGAACGTATAGGTATAGTGTCTTTAGAAACTGGGAAACATAAACAACTGGTTCATAAAGCATCTACACTGTCTCCCATTTATTTCATCATATCTATAGTCCCTTTTGGCATATCTTACTTAATAACCTTCTTCCTGACCTGGGGAAAGAAAACATACAAAAGGGTGAGCTCAAATGCTCAGTAAGGGTAAATAAAAGAAATATCAATCACATCATATACATAATCACATAACTTTTGGAAATCTTAACCTGCAAAAGAGATCATAATTTCATAACATGGGATAACTCATGGCAGTGAAATGTAATCACAATAATCATAACTTAAAACATGAAACTTTGTGGCATACATACATAATCATATAGAATCATTTCTTGTTAGTCAAGACTCATTGCCAAGACTATCTTAGTGGACAAAGTCCATTTCTGAACTAATTCACCCTCGTTTCAGTCCTGTTTCACTGAACTGGTATAACCTACCATTCCAGCCATGTCTATCTCACGAGATATAAAATCTTTACCCAATGCATTGGAGGGAGATATAGGTCCCACCCATCTCATAATGATACCCTTCTTATGTGTGCCACAAAATCATAAATCATACATCATTGCATAACCCATGTAATAAAAATGGGAATCTTAAACATCATGACATCATAAAACAATTCATATAAGATAAAGGAATTCATAAAAATAATTCAATCACAACATAATCAAATCAATATAATAATAGGGATAAAAACAGAACCCTTTATTATCTTAGATGGAAAATAATTTTGATAAAACACTTGAACTCCATTCTTGAGGAAAATATCCTTTCTTCTTAAAAAAACACTTTTACTTTCTTAACATGTCATAAAATTATAAAAGAAGTTGATTAAAAATAAACTTGAAAACTTGTAAAGGAATATTCTTGGAAATAATGTTTTAAAAATCCATTCATGCTGTATAAGTTAAAAAAAACATTCTTCTCGTACTTTTGTCGGAAAAGTCAAAAAGTACCTCGTATGAAAAATGACAAAAGATTCCTTTCATATCTTTTACTAAAAACTCACCGAAGGGTAAAATTTGATTTAAACAATTTTAGGTGGATGGAAATAATATTACATATTGAGGAACATGGATGTGGATGATAAAATACACCCCAGTAAATTTCAAAGTATAAACAATCTCAGATAAAAATGAGATTGTGATATTTCCCTTACCTTAGGTCCGTTTTGCTTCATAAGTGTCCGAACCTCCTGTATAATGATTTAAATAATGTTATTGACTTATTCCAGAATCATAATTATTTTTATGATATCATATATGGTCATATTCTTAGCTTCTTAGTAGTAATATTTCATTGCTACTTGTTATTCGGGTGTTTATAACTTTTTGTTCTTATGCATGTTTTGTCGAATAAATTCTTATTCTTATATTTAGGTTATAGATAACTCATTTCCAGAATGGTATTAGTGTAATATATATCATATTAATTCATTCAATTCATTTATACAATCATTATGAAATGAAGATCATGTAGAACGAGTCGCATCACATTGTGGAGACGGTATTCCGTACGTACGCACGAGTGATGATATCGTTCCTATGATCGTGGAATTGTATTGGAGTGTATGTATACTATTTCAGAATCAGTATCACTTTATAATAGTCATATATAGTCATTATTTACACCATTATACCTATCCAAGTAAGGTGGTGGTAGAAAATAGATTACAGCACGGCGTGGAGACGGTATTCCGTACGTACGCACGCGCGGTGATTTCTTTTTCCGTAGGATGGATAGATGGTGAAATAGAGTTGTTTCATACTTATAATAACATATAAGTATATGAGTGATACTGATGTTATTACTTCATAATGAAACAACTAAAGAAGAAGAAGTGGAAGAAGAAATAAAGATGAAAGAATCGGTAACAGACATTACCTCTTCTTTGAAGTGCTTCTTTGAGACCTCCTTTTAGGGAACTAAAATGGGTCTTTGAAGAAGAAAAGAACCTCTAGGATATTTCTAGGGAAGTGGAGAGGATAAATTGGCAGGGGTTGGCTGAGCTAGAAGGCTCAATGTGGTGTGAGGAAGAGGGGGAGGAGGTGCCCTTTTATAAGGGAGGAGAGGGGCACCTTTGGGAAAACTAAAAATATTATTTTATTATAAAGTCAATTTCAGTTTTAAATAGCTCCAAATTGATATATTTCGAAGATAAGGTGGGGATGGGTCGAAATCCTTCTATCCAATATAATTTAGACAAGTTTAGGTTCCTATTTTAACCTTATCATTTAGATTTAACATTAAGTTAAATAAGTTTACTTTTACCGTGTCTTCTTGTGTTCTTATACTATAAGGTTAATAAAATTACTATAAGAAGACAAAAGAACCCCAAGTTGTTTATTATTAATATATAAAACCTTATCTAAGTCATTTGGCCGAACCTTAGATTTTTAGGAATAAAATAACAATTACTAATATAATATTTGTTTTAAAAACTATTTTATGTCAATTTTGACACTATTTAGTAATTGATTTTTGTGAAAATCATAATAGAATTATTAGTTCGAACCAAGTTAATTAAATCAATAATAACATGTCATATTAACCTATAAAATTAGTGGAATTTATAAAAAGTTTCAAATTACATTTATTTTTGTGTTTATAACATCAATTATGTCAATATTTCATTAATAAGATAATTACTGCATCATCGTTGTGTCATAAATAAATTAAATTATTTAATGTCTAAAAATTAAAAATAAAATACCATTATGTAGGAAATATTTTTATCTTTCTAATGAATATTTATAGTCGAATTTATCTTATGTATAACCCCATATTAAAAATTATTTACTTATTAAACTTTGATTTTAACTATTTTAACCCTTCTTTAAATAAATTAATAATAAATGTCCTAATCTAATCCAAGTGGGCCTAAATGGTCATATTTTATTCCTAAGTTTGTTTTTGGTCGAATGTAACTTATCCAATAGAATTAGGACATGTTTTAGGGTAATAATAATATCATCTTTACCCTTAATTACCCTATTTACTTTTAATCGTGGTAAAACAAGTAAAAAGTTACTATTCACCGAAAAATTATTTTCATCTCATTGAACCAAATTTTACTTACTGACATCAACCGTGTCTCTCGGATTTTTGAAATTCCACTCACAGAAGCGGTAAAATTAAGTTTTATGAAAAATTCAGTTTTTTTAACTACCACTTAGTGGTTTCACTATTCATCAAAAATTGAAAGTTTTCAGAAAAATACCAAAATTTCACCCTAGGATAATTTAGATATTCCGAATCCAAAAATGAATTCCATTTTGAAAAATAAAATTTATAAAATTTCAAAAAGTGGTTATTACTATTCATAATGGCTAGTTTTAATAATATTTTAATAGCATATCGTTGTTTAGTGAAACTCAGTATTGTGTACGACGCAAGCTATCGAGGAAGGTCATGATTTTGTGTAAAGCAAGCCAAGAAAGTTCTATGTAGAAAAAGATTCCTTTGATGATTTATATAACATAAAAGTCTCGGGTGTTACAATTATGATACGATAATAATTTAATTAAAGAAAATATCAAATAAATGATATTAAAAATACTAAAATAAATATAATTTCAGATAATTTATGTCATACACTAATTTTTTAGATTAATTTTAAATTTTAGTGATGTTTTATAATTATTGGTTCTAATTTATATTGTTTTTATGATATTTTTAAAAATTCAAGTAATCAATAGTCTCAAAATTGACATTATTGGTATTTTAAAATAAATAATATTTTATTAAATGATATAGAATTTATAAAAATTTAAAATTGGACCAAATAATTGTTATAAGTCTTACAATTTCATAAATTACTTATTTATTGGTCTTTTTTCATTTTATAGTAATTATATTAACCCTAAATGTGTAAATCACATGTTATCACAATAAGAATTAAAAGGATAAAATAAGAGTTAATACAAAAAGATAAGGATTAAAAAAAATAAAAACTTGTATAATTTTTATAATATGATTTTATATATACCCATACAAACACTATATTATAAATAAATTAGTTTGGGACCATTTTTAATATAATATTAATTTATATTAAATTAATATTTTGAAGAATTCTAAGAGTGTCCCTCCCCTCACCTATAAAGGGCACCGATTCTTCTATTTTCTTCACAAATCAAAACATTTTTGGTTCAAACAATATCTGAACAAATACCTTACTATAATACCTAAACACATTATATATGCATTATTTGAGACATAACACCATCTTTATAGGTGTTAGGGTGTTAATCAAAGGAGATCATCTGAAAGAGAGGTATCATTTTCAATTAAGTGATCCTGTTTTATTTATTCTTTCAATTAATTAAAATATTCTTCCACCATGATGAAATAATAACTAAATTATCCAAAATATACTTATATGTTACTATTTTAATAATATATCTCCATTTCCATCAAATGGGAAAAGAATTAATCGTTCATGCGTACGACATACTACCACCTCGCCAACTGATATAATTCGTTTTCTGTCACCATCTCTCAAGATTGGTTATAATTATAGAATTAATGTTAATATGTGATATTAATTATATATTTATCCTTATTAAATAATAATATATAATTTATTTTCTTACCTTTCCATGCACATAAAAATGATAACATTGTTCGTTTGTACGTGTGAACTATCAGCTCTATGAGGCAATGTGATTTATTTTTCATCACCACATCACATGAATGATATATATTAGTATATTTAAGTAATTAATATGATATTTATGATATTATTATCATTATATAAATTTTAAATAATAATTACCTTATTTCCATAATGATCAATGGAAAATGGAAATGTTACTCATGCGTACGTACAACCTACTGTCTCCATGATTATAATGTTGTTCATTTTTCATAACCATACATAAATGGTTTTATTTAAAATTATAATTGATATATAAAATTTAATATTATTTAATGAATATTATTATGGAGATGATTGACTTATTACCATTTTGACTATTGACATCATACCAATTTTATTGTGGACTCAAGTACCGAATATCGTCAAAATGTCCAATGTGAACTTATATAATTAAGTAATTTATATAACATATTAATAAGTAATATAAAAGGAATAATAAAATTGAAAAGTTTTTAAATAAAGTAAATAACTAACCTAAGTTTATTATCTAGGAAGATAAAGAATGTACGTGACGATTTAGACACAAGGTAAGAGACTTTTTAACTAAAAACCTCATTTTAAATGTCTTAAAGATTTATTCTTATAAATATTTATATTTTATGTCCATGTATTCAAAATGGTTTTTATAAATTTATTTATATGGAGATTTATATTTTAAAATTATAAATTTTGAATTTCTCTCAAATGTTTTCATAAAGGAATCTTTGTGAGGATCTTTCTTTTAAAAACATTCATTTAAAGTTCCTTTTTTCAACTCATTTTCTAAAAGTCAAAGAGAATATTTTTTTAAATTATATGACATGGGTGGTTTATCTAGTTTTTATGAATCTTTATTACTTAAATGTTTTCTCTATAAATTTTCATGTTTCTTTTCAAAGAAAATGATTTCATTATTATTTTCACAACTTTTATATTTTAAAATTATGTTTTTTTACAAGAAAAGAGTATCTTTATATTTGAAAGTGTTTTTATCATGGGTTTAAAAGAGTTTTCAAGGGTTTTAATCATGATATGTTCCTTGTACATTGTTTATTATGATTTTAACCCATTATATGTCAAGATATTATGGGTTGATCCCCATTATATCTCAAGATATGATGGGTTGATCCTATTATAGCTCAAGATATAACAGGTGAGCCCCATTATTGCTCACCAATGCAATAGGTACTCTGGAGATGGAAGTAGACCTTATAGTTATTCCATTTTAAGGGTAAATATAAGAGTGATATGATAATGATGTCTCAAGGAACCTACATGATTTTTCTATGCATTCTTATGAGTTTTTAATAAAATGATTTTTAATGGTTTTCATGTTTTCTTATAGACATTTTTGTGCTAATCCAAAGTTTTTTTATAGGGTATAAAGATGGATAAGAGAAAGAGGGAAGTCAAGTTGGATGTTATGAAGTTTATTTCATGAAAAATAAATATATTTTTTTATTTTAAAATTTTTATATTGTGGAAAAAGTGGATACTGTTTTATTAGTACAAAAATTGTATGAATATGGGATGTTATATATGAATTATGACATAATTCTAAAAAAATATAAGCCTGAAAAGATCCTCAATGTGAATAAAAGTAAATTATTGACTTAACTCGAGATTATATAATGTTTAATGTTGGGTCCTTATGGAAACCCATTAATAATATTTTCTTAAAAACTCATTATAAAGAATAGAAAAATCACATAGCTTCCTTGGCACATCATTACCACATCACTCTTACATTCATCCTTACAAATTGAATAACGATGCGGTTGACTTCCATCTCCGGAGTACCCAATGCATTGGAGAGCTATAATGGGGATAACCCTTAGTATAAGCTATATCAGGCTCATCAATCTTTCATGAGATATAATGGGGCTCAAATCTTTATATAAGCTATATCGGTCTCACCTGTGATCTATAATGGGGCTCAACCATTCATATAAGCTTTATCAGACTCACTCGTAAAATGTCCAAGTTTTGTTATATAATCATAACACATAAAAGCTAGCAATTTTCACCATGTCACTCATAAAAAAAATTTCATGTTTTTGAAATAATGAATCCATTTAAAAAAAATAAAACATTTATAAAATATATTTTTGAATCAAAGTGTCTCATACCACATTGAAACTTTTTAAATAAATTCAAAAATTAACATTTTAAAAAATTTATGTCCATATAAATAAATCCTAAACCATTTTTAAAACATGGACTTGAATGAGAAAGTTATAGAATGATAAATATTTAAAACACTTAAAATAATTTTTTAGTTAAAGAGTCTCTTACCTTGTGTCCGACTTGTCACGTGAAATATTTATCGTCTTCTTGTTTGGGCAATCTCCTTTGATTATCACCTTAACACATCTAAGGTGAGTGTTCACCCTAAAATGAGGGCTCTAAAATGTTGGGAGGGATTATAGAAAGAGATTTGGATAGATATTGGGTAAACCAAATACGGTTTTAAGTGTTAATAAAAGAGAAGAATGAGCGCCCTTTTATAATAGAGGGGAGGGGTACTCTTGGAATTCTTCAAATATTAAATTAATATAAATTATTTTATATTCCAAATGGATTAAAAGTGATTTATTTTGAAGATATGATGATTTTTGGTCGAATATCCTTCATCCAATGAAATTATATATCTTTTTATTATTTTTTAAATTCGTATCTTTTTGTTTTAACCCTTATTTTACCCTTTTAACTCTTATTGTGTTATCATTTAATTCACACATTAAGGGTTAATATAATTACTATAACATAAGAAAATACCAATAAATGATTAATTTATAACATTTTAGGACTCATACCAATTATTTTACCAAAGGATAGAATTTTTTGAATTTTATACCATTTAATAAAATATTATTTATTTTAAAATATCATTAATGTCAATTTTGACACTATTCATTATTTCACTTTTTAAAAATATCATAATAACTTGATATATTCGAAAAATCTCCCTTAAATAATATGTAAAATTTAAAAGTAATCCATAAAATTTATATATGAAATAAATTATATCAAATTATATTTATTTGAATATTTTTAATATCGTTTATTTGATTCTTCCATTAATGAAGGACTTACAGTATCATCATTGTGTCACCATTTAATTTAATTCTTTATTTCCTTAAAATTATAAATAAATTAGAATGATGTAGATAAATATTTTATCTTTATAAATATTATTTATAGTCAAACATATCCATTATATAACCCCATATTAAAAATATTTTACTTGTTAAAAACAAAAGTGTGACAAAATTAACTTTTCTTTGAATATAATATTATAAATGTCTTAAAGTAATCCAAGTGGCTTTAAAAGGTTATATTTCTGCCCAAGTATGATTTTAGGTAAAACAATCATCCAATGAAATTAAGAAAAATGTTAGGGTAATTTATACTATTATTTTTACCCTTAATTACTTGATTTATCTTTAATAGTGCTAATAAAAATAATTACTAAAGTTTCTATTCATATTTTTCAAAAATTGTGTTGATCATATTAGATAATAAATTTCATATTGATTAAAATCATGCATTTACATTTTCAAAAATTCAAAACATAGAAATAACTAAAATTAATTTAAAATTATCCCCGTTGACGGATCGAGAAAATGAGTTTTTAAAGTAAAAATGTTCAAACGTTCACAAATTTTTTATATCCAGTTTCAATGTGAAATTGATTCCAATTACCTATATTGGATTAATTGATAAAAAATGATTTAAATATAATTTAAAAATAATTTAAAACATAATTTAAATAAATAAATAAATTTGATGAAAAAGAAGTATTGAACCAATACTTTGTATTATTCATTATTCATCAAAATATGAAATTCTCCTAGAACAAATACCAAAAATTCATCCAAAGTAAATTTTGATACTCCTATTTAAAATAATAATTTTATTTTTTCAAATATAACTTATAAAAGTGTCCAAAACTATATTTAAAATGGATTTTCCATTAAAAGGTGGTGAAACTATCTTTTTTGAAAAATACTTCTTTTATACATAAAATTGTATTTATTCTTATTTAATTTCTAGAAAATATATAAGATGAATTTTAAAAATTAAAATTAATAATATATATATATATATATATATTTAATTAATATAACCCAACAAGAGTGATTTAATTATTTTATAAACATACTTATTTACACTTAAATAGATTTTCAGAAAAACATTTCCTTTTATTTTAAAAAGGTTTTTATATTCTTTTATAATTAATTATTCACTAAAGAATTGATTATAAATACATGTGTAAAATATATTTTTATAATTCATTTAATACTATTCATTCCCACCATTCTAATGGCTAAGTTATAAGTGTAACCTTTAAATAATAATATTTAGTTATTCATTTAAGCTCGATGTGGCGTATCCTGTACACCATCGAACATAGAGTTTCCTTTTAAAAACTCCGGATTTTACATTATCCCCCCTTTAAAAAATAACGTCCTTGTAATTTGAACTTAGAATAAAAAACTAGGGGTTTTACTTTTCAAAATGATTTTTTTTAAATCCCACATCGATGAAAGGGTTAATTAAATTTCAACTTTAAAATAAAGAAAGGGAATTATGAAGGTCACCTTAGATAACACATACTAGGGATCCATGTAGGAAAACATGGATATAGAATAAAAACTAACTACCATGTTATGATGGAGAGTTTTAGAGAACATGGTCATGAGAAAGTTAACAATCACAAAACCATAAATCTGTGATGGGTTAAAAGGGTGATTTATTTCATAGCAAGAAAAGTAAATGGATACCGTTTTTGTTTTAAGATCATTTTTATAGAATTGAGGAATTATTTTAATACCTAGAATAAGAATATAAGGAAATATACTTGCTTGACATGTAGAGTTTCACCCTTTAATCAAATTCCTCCACAAACTCATATTTTTGTCCAAATGATGAGTATTCAAGATGAATTTTTTACGCCTGAATCACTAAAATCAAATTCAATAGAATCACATATTCCACAAAAGATCAACTATCTATTTATCCTGCCTCTATAAATTAACCAAAAAAATGGTTAGTATATGATAAGATAATTCCCCAAAAATAATAATCCTTTATATGATTAAAAACTACACTAATCTCCAAAATTCAACAGTAATACCCAAAGTTCATCATAGACCATTCAAAAAATAACTATCCTAACAATCCCTTAAAATAATTCAAATTAATATTGAAAACCAAAATTTCAAAGAATTTGATATCATAGTCATCCAAGAAAAATTTTATCATTTATCTTCAAATAACATCGACCACTCTTAATGTCTCATACCAAAAAGTAATTTCCCTAATAAAATATTCTCTAAGATAGGTTAATTATTTCAATAAATAATCTCAATAAGCATAAAATCATATTTTACTCTAAAATAAAATTTAACCTTTATTTCTATAATAAAATCCAACAATATTCTATATACCTTAATCATATAAAGTTACCAAAATAGTAAACATATTTCGACATAACTTTAATCACTTAATCAAAAAATCATTTTCTAATCCCATGATTATCTATTCAATAAAAGATATATTACAAAAATCAACTTATTATTCATCCATAAAATCGTTTAACTAAAAATAATGAAGTCATACGAATTAGAAATTCACATAGGCCAGTGGTAGGTGATGCACCCTTTTCACCCTTCAGTTGTGGGTTCAATTCCTGCAGTTTTTCTAGACGTGATGGGTTGTCACACATCCTATGGGTTTCCCTTTTTCTAAGACTATATAATTCTTATAACATTAAAAAAATATTATAAAGTCATAAAAAATAACAATAAAATGTTTTAACCTCAATGGTTATCTCATATTTTTCATTTTTCATCTCAAAATTTAATAACCCATAATTACCTCAAAAATTAATGTCTCAAAAAATACCATTAGTCACCTTAAAATTTCATAACATAAAGCCTAAAAATGGATTCTAATACATTATACTTATAATCAACCAGAAAATTATAAACCCATGATGATATCCCTAACTCTTGAGAAAACATACTAATCTCCAAAGTTATCTAAACCATCATTTGATACCAACTATAAGAAACCAACCTTAAACATAAGTTATTTTAGTGTTTTTGAACTAGAATTAAAATTAAAATATCTTTTTAGTTTAGAGTTTTAGATAATTAGGACAAAATTTTACAAAGGAGACCCATACATTACATGTGGACACTTATACTCAGTATCCATTTTTCCACAAAAGGAAACCCTTATAAAATAAAACATGACTTATTTTTGATACACATATTCTTTCATCATGACATATTATTTACCCTTACCGATCTTAAGACTAGTGAAAAATATTTTAAAACTTGGGATGAGCACAAAAATCTCAGTTAGGAACATAATTAAAGAAAACCATTAGTCCAGTGAAAACATAGAAACCTATTAAATTTTTTTTCTTAAAAACTCATTATTAAGCATATAAAAATAACATAGGTTCCTTGAAATATCATTACCATACCACTATTACATTCCTCCTTACAAATGGAATAATCATACGATCGAATTCCATCTCTGGAGTACCTAATGAATTGGAGAGATATAATGGGGCTCACCCTTTGTATAAGCTATATTAGGATCAACCATCTTTAATGAGCTATAATGGAGATCAACCCTTAATATATGCTATATTGGGCTCAACCATGAGCTATAATGGGGATCAAACCTTTATATAAACTCTATTAGGCTCACCCGTAAAATTTTTAAGTACTATTATATAATCATAACACATAAAAGCTTGAAAATTTCAACATATCACTCATAAGTTTTCATTTTAACTCACAATAAATCATTTAAAGTTACTTAAATAATCAATCCATTTAAAAAAAATTAAAACATTTATAAAAGAGTTTTTTGAATCAAATTTTCCCATACCACTTTGAAACTTTTTAAATAATTAAAAAAATTAACATTATATAAAATTTAAGTCCAAATAAATAAATATATGAAACCATTTTGAAAACATGGAAATTAATGAGAAATTTTTAGAAGAATAAATCTTTAAAACACTTAAAATCATGTTTTATTAAAATATTCCCTTACCTTGAGTTTTATTTGTCACGTAAAATCTTTACCATCCTCTTATTCAGGTGATCTCCTTTGATTATCACCTTAAAACCTCTATGGTGAGTGTTCTTAATAAACTAAGGCCTATATAATGTTTTGGATGGATTCTAGGAAGGGATTTGGGAAGATATTTTCCAAACCGAATAGGTTTTGAAGTGTTAATAAAAGAGAATAATGGGTGCCCTTTTATAAGAGAGGGGAGGGGTACTCTTGTAATTCTTCAAAATATTAAATTAATATAAATTAATTTTCTATCACAAATGGATCCAAAGTGATGTATTTATAAGATAAGATGATTTTGGTTAGAATATCCTTCATCCAATGAAAATTATATATGTTTTGACTATTTTTTAATCCTTATCTTTTTGTTTTAACCCTTATTTGACCCTTTTAACTCTTATCGTGTTATCATTTAATTTACAATTTTAGGGTTAATATAATTATTATAACATGAAAAATACCAATAAATGAGTCATTTATGAAATTTTAGTACTTACACAAATTATTTGGCTAAATTTTACATATTTTTTAATTTTATATCATTTAATAAAATATTATTTATTTTAAAATATCATTAATGTAAATTTTGCAACTATTCATTATTTGACTTTTTAAAAATATCATAACAACTTGATATATTCAAAAAATCACCCTTAACTCAAATAAAATTTAAAATTCATCCATAAAATTCATGGATGACATAAATTATATCAAATTATATTTATTTTAATATTTTTAGTATCATTTATTTGATTCTTCCATTAATGAACCAATTACTATATCATCATTGTATCACCATTTAATTTAATTATTTATTTCCTAAAAATTATAAATAAATTTCCATGATGTGGGTAAATATTTTAGATTTATAAAAACTATTTATAGTTTAACATATCACTTATATAACCCCATATTAAAAATATTTTACTAGTTAAAAACAAAAGTGTGACAAAATTGACTTTTCTTTGAATATAATATTTTAAATGTATTAAAGTCACCCAAGTGGATTCCAAAGGTTATATTTCATCCCAATTATGATTTTAAGTCGAAAAAAACTCATAAAATTAAATTAGTACAAGTTTTAGGGTAATTTATAATAATATTTTTACCCTTAATTACCCATTGAGGGGGTGAAGAATAGAAATAATACTAATGAGCTTGAGGAAATATGTTACCTCTTCTTTGGGTAAATCCTTTTGGTTTATAAAAAAAAGACTTATTTGGTTGGATTTTTGACTCAATAGAGGCTTCTAGAATGAGATTAGGGAAGTTTGTAGCTTATTTGGGTAGGGTTTGGTCGACCTAGAAATCTCAAAGTGGTGTGAGGAAGTGAATGATGAGGTGCCCTTTTATAATTGAGGTGAGGGGTGCTTTGGAAAATCTCAAACTATTAAATTAAAATAAATTAATTTTCTATTAAAAATGGATCCAAAGTGAGTTATTTCGAAGATAATACGAGGATGGGTAGAAATCCTCTCAACTAATAATTTTTAGACAATTTTAGGTTACATTCTCACCCTTATCTTTTAGCTTTAACCCTTACCTAAACCCTTTGACTCTTACCTTGAAAACTTAGCTATTAACTCTTTAAGGGTTAATATATTAAATATAAAAACCAACCATAAATAGACCATTGATGACATTTTAAAACTTATCCCAATTAGTGGGATGCATTTTATATTTTTATGAATTTTATATCATTTAATAAAATATTATTTATTTTAAAATATCATTAATTTCAATTTTGACACTATTCATTACTTAATTTTTTAAAAAATATCATAACTAAATGTTATCTTAAAAAAACTCTTAAAATATCCCCAATATGTCAAAGTCATCTATAAATTTTTTGGATAATATTAATTATAAAAAAATTTATTTATTTTAATATTTTTAATATCATATATTTGATATTTCCATTCATTAAACAATTAATACATCATCATTGTGCAATAATTTAATTTAATTATTACTTAGATAAAAATTAAAAATAAATTATCTTGTTTAATATAAACATTTTAGATTTCCAATGACTATTTATAGTCGAACATATCACTAATATAACCCCATATTAAAAAAATTTAACTTGTTAAAAATAAAAGTATAACAAAATTGACTTTTATTAGAATAAAATACTATACAAGACATAAAGTAATCCAAACGGATACAGGTGGACATAAAATTGACCCAAATATGCCTTTGTTTGAAACCAACTTATACATTACATGTGGACACTTATACTCAATATCCATTTTCTACTAAAGGAAACCCTTTTAAAAAACATGACTTCTTTTCAAGTCATATCTTTAATTATTTAATCACAACATACAATTTACCTTTAGAAATATTAATACCTGTGAAAGTTTTTTTAAAACTTGGGATGAGAAAAAAAATCTCAGTACGAGACATAAATAAAGTGAATCATTAGTCTAGTGAAAATATGAAAACCCATTAAAAACATTTTCTTAAAAACTCATTAGCATGCATAGAAAAATAACGTAGGTTACTTGGGACATCATTACCATATAAATCTTACATTAACACTTACAAATGGAATAACCATACAGTCTAATTTCATCTCTAGAATACCCAATGCATTTTAGAGCTATAATGGGGTTCACCCATCATATCTTGAGCTATAATGGGGTTCACCCATCATATCTTGAGCTATAATGGGGCTCAAATCATTATATCTTGAGCTATAATAGGGATCAACCCATCATATACTAAGATATAATGGGATAAAACCATAATAAAAAATTTCAAGGGAACATATAATGAATAAAAACCTTGAAAAATATTTTAAACCCATAAGAAAAACATATTCATATATAAAAATACCCTTTTCATGTTAAAGTCACTTTTAACATATAAAAATCGTGCACATAAAAATGAAACCATTTTATTTAAAAATAATTGTGAAAAATTATAAAGAAAAAATTTAAGTAATAAATAATTATAAAATTAGGAGAAACATATCATTCCATATAAGTTAAAAAAAATTCTTTTGACTTTTGTAAAACAAGTTGAAAAAGGAACTTTAAATGAGAGTTTTTAAAAGAAATCCCCTTACACAAAACCTTAAAAAAATACATTTTTGAAATAGTTTGAGTGAAAATAGAAAATTAACATTTTAAGAAATTAATTTATATATAAATAAATTTATAAAAATAAATTTAAAAAAATTTACATGAAATATAAATTTTTTGAAAATAAATCTTTAAAACATCTAAAATAAGGTTTATTTAAAAAGTCCCTTAACTTTAGTCTGAATCATCACATACAATAATAATATTCATGAATAATAAAATTAGGTTAATTATTTAATTTATTGATAAAGTTTTTAAAGTTTAATATTCATTTTATATCACTTATTATCATGTTATAATAATAACTTAATCATTTAAGTTCAAGTCAGATGTTTTGTCGATATTTGGTACATAAGTCCAAAATGAATTTGGTAAGTCGAATACGGTCAAATAGGTCATTAGTCCATCATATCCAGAATAATATTAATGAAATAATAATAACTTGTATACATTATTTAAACTTTTAAATCAAACCATTTATGTATGGTTATGAAAAATGAACAACATTATAATCATGGAGATGGTAGGCCGTACATACGCATGAATAACGTTTCCATTTTTCAATGATAATTATGGAAAGAAGGTGAATATTATTTTATATTTATATAATTATAATAATATAATTAATATAATATTAATCATTTAAATATACTTATATATATCATCTATGTGATGTGGGGATGAAAAATAAATCACATCGCTTCGTGGAGGTGATAGTTCACACGACGCACGAACGACGTTATCATATTTATGTGCATGTAAATGTAATAAAATAAAAGGTATATTATTATTTAATAAAGATAAATATGTCATTAATATCATATATTAACATTAATTCCATCATTATAACTAGTCTTTAGAGACAATGATGGAAAATGAATTATATCGGTTCATAGAGGTGATAGTTCACATGTACACACAAACCATTAATTATTTTCCCATTTGATGGAAGTGGAGATGGATTTAGGTGATGATATTAACATAATAACGTCTCAGTATATTGATTATAATGGATTTATTATTTCATCATGGTTGAATAATATTTGATGGAAGTGGAAGAAGAAATAAAACAGAAATACTTGATTAAAAACAATACCTCTTCCTCTTACAATCTCATTTGATTAACACCTTAACACCTCTAATGAGGGTGTTAAAATTAAACCAAGGCCTCAATAATGTGGGGAAGGATTCTAGGAAGGTATTTGGGTAGATATTGGACAATCCAAATAGGCTTTTAGGTGTTAATAAAAGAGAATAATGAGTTCCCTTTTTTAAGAGAGGAGAGGCGCACTCTTAGAATTATTCAAAATATTAAATTAATATAACTTAATTTTATATTAAACATGGGTAAAAAGTGATTTATTTCAAAGATATGGAGATTTTGGGTGAGTCACCTTAATCCAATGAAAATTAGATAAGTTTTGACTATTTTAATCCTTATCTTTTTGTTTTAACCTTTATAATTCTTACTGTGATATCTTGTAATTTACACTTTGAGGGTTAATATAATTACTATAACATGAAAAAGGACTAAAAATGAGTCATTTATGAAATTTTATGACTTATCTCAATTATGTGACCAAATATTATATTTTTATAAATTTTATATCATTTCATAAAATATTATTTATTTTAAAATATTATTAATGTTAATTTTGACACTATTCATTATTTGACTTTTTTAAAATATCATAACAAATTCACATATTAAAAAAAACTCTATTAATTGAAAAAAATTTCTTCATAAAAATAATTTATAGTATTAAATTTTGTATTTTATTAGTTTTAAAGAATAATTAGATCAAGTTTTTATCAGTTAATCCAATATAGGTCATTGGAATCAATTTCAAATTGAAATTAGTTATAAAAACTTTGTGAACTTTTGAACATTTTTACTTTAAAAACCCATTTTCTCATTCCATGAATAAGATTAACTTTTAATTAATTTCTACCAAGTATATATTTTTAATTTGAAAATATGGATTCCATATTTGGAATCAGAAGGTCTAAATTATGTAAATAGATCTCATTTATTTTTGGACAATATGAATCACAATTTTAGTAAATTTTTTTATTATCATAGTTGAGGATAAATAGGGTAATTAAGGGTAAAAATAATATTATAAATATTATAAAATTACCCTAAAACTTATCCTAATCTCATTAGATGAGTGTGTTTTGACCAAAATCATCATTAAGATGAAATTATAACTTTTGGAACCACTTGGATGAGAGTATGGAATTTATAATATTTTATTTAAAGGAAAATCAAAGATGTCATACACATGTTTATCATAATTATAAAAAATAGGTAAGTAGATTAGAATATACTAGACGGAAAGTTGCTTTTAAATTCTAAGATAGAATCCATTTACTAGAAAAAAGTCCAGGTTTTGGTAGATCCTCTAGTTGATTTAAATCCCATTGGTTGAAAATGGTTATTGAAATGGGAATTGAATATGGAAGGTAAAGCTAATACCTATAAAGCTATACTGGGTATTAAAGGGTTTTATCAACATCAAGATAATGAATATGATGAAACCTTTTCACCAACTTCTATACTAAAATATACTCGAACTATTATTACCATAATAACTTACTATGATTACGATATTTGGAAGATAGATGCCAAAACCGATTTAGTTAATGGAAACCTCATGGAACATGAATATCTAGCATGAAAAAAGGGGTTTGTGAATCCAAGAGATTCCAACAAGGTATGAAATTTTAAAAGATCCATTTATAGGTTGAAACAAGCATCCAGATCATGAAACATTCACTTTGATAAATCCATAATAGAATTTAGTTTCATAATAAATGAATGTGATCCTTGTATCTACAAGTGGTTGAGTGAGAGTGAATTCATTTTACTAGTGGTATATGTTGATGAAATATTACTAAATGGAAATGTGATACCAGTCTTACAGTCAGTTAATAAATGGTTAAACACATACTTTTTCATCAAGGAATTAGGTGAACCAACCTACATTCTTAGGATCAAGATCCATGGTGATATATATAAGAGGTTTCTTGGTCTAAGCAAGGGTATATATATTTTCAAGATATTTAATATATTTAATCTGAAATAATACATGACGGTATTGTTTCCAATGTCACATGACATACATATCTCTATGAAAATGTTTTCTCATACACAAGAGGAGAGATAGATAATGACCAATATTCCTTACACATCAGCGATAGGATGGGTCATGTATGTCATGATATGTACTGGGATTGATGTTTCCTACACCTTGGGTATAGTGGGAATATATTAAAAAGATCTAAGATACCACCATTGGATTCTAGTCAAGACTATCCTAAAGTATTAGAGTCATACGAAGGATATATTCCTAGTTTATGGAGGACATAATAAGCTATTCATTAGGGGGTATATAGATTCTAGTTTCTAGATAGACCAGGATAATATAAAATCATAATCAGGATATTTCTTCACTCTTAATGGAAGATATGTGAGTCGGAATATATCAAAGTAGCAAGTGTTCATCAATTCTATAACAAAGTCCATGTATATTTTTGATTTCAAGTATTACCAAAGAAGCAGTTTGGACACAAAACTTTTTCTAGGATCTTGTTGTGGTGCCTAATAATAGAGATGATACTATACTATATTGCGAAAATCCTATAGTAGTGAATCTTTCTAAGGAACCAAGTTAACATTAGTGAACAGAACATATACATAAAAAATATCACCTTTTGATGGATTTTTCTCAAAGGGGTGAGGCTATAATAAGTAGATTTTTTATAGAGGAGAACACGATGGACTCATTAATTAAATACTTATCTTAGAAAAACCATGAATATCATGTGAGATCTAGCGGAATGAAAGCCATTAGCAGCATTCCCTAGTACAAGTGAAAGTTTGTTAGAGTTAGTTCCCTAAAATCAACTACTTTTTACTTTTTATTACCTATACTTTCAAAGATATTAATATAATGAATATCTTATCACATGATGAGAATTATTTTACATTTCATGAATGTGATAATGTATTTAGAATATTTTTCACATCAAAAGAACATGATAATCCCCTGATATGATGATATCCTTGAAATACTATGACAGTATTCTTAAATATGTGTTTTACAGTTAGATGATTTTGTTTGATGAGACACATATGATGCAAGATATCAGGTGCAAGGGGATCATAAGGAATTAATACTTCTCATGAAGTTTTCACTTGGTAATCTTTGAGATATGATGTTATGATAACCATCCAAACAATATGAATTCCATATGTTTAAGGTGTCATTGGATATTACTATCAGTGAACGTGAGTTGATCCTTAGCCTTGAGATTATTATTAATGCATATCATGATTTTCATACTTTGATGTATTAAAAAAACTGTGACACCATATGTTCATGTCTAGGTAGGGTATGTTGGGTGCATCATGAGTGATGTGAAATTAATGAATAAATCAATATAGGATTTTCCCTTCCAAGTTAGTGGATGATAATATCTCATGAATTATGATTGAAATGTAACCATCTGATTAATTCTATTATATATAGATGAGTTCATTCTAGGTATTTAAAGAAATATATATCATGCATATAGGTTTATGACACATGTATGCGACCTTATTGATGAGACACCGAGACAAATATATTATATCACATAGTTAACATTCATAGGAGGTTGTTTCAATTATAATATTTAATTCTTTCTCTATAAGATCCTTAACATGTTTCTAGATGTTGATCTTGTGATTTAGGTCTGTTAGCCTAATAAAATTGAGAAAGAGTCCTTGAGAGTCACAAACTAAGTGTTTTTTATGAATCTAAATTAAATTCTATATGAATTTAATATTAAAATAAATATTATTCTCTGGTTTTGATTAATAATATTTATTCAGGTTATGTTGATCACATAGATTAAATCACCAATTATTTGAAAGAATATATATGTGATTTGGGTATTGGATAAATATTATTTTATAGTTTAGAAAATATAATATTTATTTATTTATTTATTAATAATATTAGAATATTTATTTCGTAAAATAAATATTTATTATTCTAGGTTTGATAAATATCTAAGGAGGTTTAATGGACCAGGTTAAGGGCTCATGTGGAAGTGATATATTTAATTTTCATTTAAATAAATAAATATATATTTATTTAAGAAATAATATTTAAATCTGTGAGTTTATATCATGTCATGGAAATAATAATAATAATGATAATAATAATATTTTAAATGGGGTTTATTTAGATATAAAAAATAGTTGAAGAGCCTTTGTGAAATTATCTTTTTTCCAACCCTAATATATAAACCTGATTATATCATTTCCATGAGAGACAATCATTGTGAACAACAAGAACTCTAGATAAGATTCTATCTTAAATTGAGAGAAAACATATAATGATACCAAGAATAAAGATATAAAAATCATCCTCCCCCCTCTCAAGATTGAGATAACAAGAGACATCCTTCTACTCTAGAAGGATTCAAGTTATAATCAATAAGGTCAACATAAGGTAATCAGGTCTTCCATGCTTGCACTCAGAGATCCATTCATGATAATTTGAGTTTCATAGAGCACATGTGGATACCACTAAAGTGATTATATATTGGATCCTATCAACACAATATTGGTACAACTGAATGAGGCTCAATTGGTCGATAATATCAATAAAGAAATGATTCCAAAATAAGAGGTAATTCTAGATTATAAATTAATTATAGTTTTTATGTGAAAGATCCTATCTATAGGATTTTGGGATTATTATTCATCTAATTAAAAATATAAATCTAATCAAACTAATGAAAAATCATTGTTAGGAATGAAAAAAACTACTTCTACTTTATCCAAGAACCTTCATTTGGACTGTAATAGAGCATTAACTCTAGAATTATGATGCAAGAAGAATCACATGTTGGTCTAGAAGATACCTTCATGTCTATAAATTTTAAAGATACCCTCATGCATATAAACTATCCAAGCCTTTAATAAAGTAGAGTGTGAAGGACAAGAAATGGTAGCACCCCTTGGATCGATAGTGATTCATTTGAGAAACTTGTAAGGGAAGTACGCTTTGGAACAAAGTGTCTGTGACCTAAAATAATACATCCATTGAAATTGAGTATAATAGATTCTATTACACTAAAAAATCTTCATATTTATTCTACTTGGATTATCCCTAAGTGGAGAAAAAAATTAAAATCCTTATGTGTGCTCATGTTTTACTTTTTCCATTCCTATTTAATATTCAGTGTAATCAATGATGAGAGAATGAGAGATTGAACATGTTCTTTCCAATGAGGGAATAAGATCCATATAAACTAGAGAACTAAAAGAAGAGAAAATATTTAATTTTCATGTTACCTGATTCACACCTAGGGTACTTTTAGTCATCTTATCCTCAACATAATTTTCAACTCTTTGAAAATAGTATTCAAACTTCTTAACTTGACAAAATCTAATGTTGTAATGTTAATAATTTCTATTGTATACTTAAAACTCTTTATAAAGGTTAAGTGGGTCCTTTTCACTTATATTTACTTATTGTGTTTTGATAATTACATATTAATATCATCTGTTGTTTATGTGTAGTCTATTATTGTTTATTATTGGAAGGATTCCGTGTTTGAAGCTTGCAATGCTTATATAAGAAAAAAATATGTTATTTATTTTTTATTTTCTTCATTTATTATGTTATTATTTATTTATTAATATAGTTTAATAAAATTTTATGTTATATAAATTTTCTTAGAATGGTTTATTTTGAATAGAGAAGAAATCTAGAAACTAGAAATTATATTGAAGTATGGATATTTTAGTTTTTTTGGAAGTTACCAAAACCATAAGTTACTTTTTGGATAAGTAAAAAAATTATATGTATTCTTCAACCTTTGTGGATTTAATTATATATATTAATAGTGTTTTTATTTTTAGAAAAGTGAATTACCATTAAGTTGTGAAGGAATGGATCTTATTTATTTTGGAGGCTAAAGTTTTCTCAAAGTTGTGATTCTTATACATACAATGGATGTTTAAAAAGACTCTTATATATTGGAATTAATTAATCTATTAAATTTTACTTATTGAAGTTTTAATCTTACATATTTGAAATTATAAAAACTATATTACTCTTATATATCTATTAAAGTGATGTTTTTACTCTTAGGTTTCAATATTTTGGAAAAGTTTATTACTTTTACACATTAGAGTAGAAGATTTATTTAACATTTATATACTAAGTATTTGATAAAGTGATTGACCTTTAGGAATTCTAAAATTTACTTTTACGCATCCATAAATTAATAAGATCTTGATTTTTGGAAATGAATTGATTAGATGTTAGGAAATTTACTTATATATATACAATGAAGGAGTTTTAGAAGGTTTGTTTCCTTAATAATTTGAGATAAAGAACTTGTCTTGATCATGATGAAGGATATCACACTATGGTGAGACTTATATGGATTTTAATTATTTTATTATTTTTGAGATTATCACACTATTGAGTAGGATCACATCATGGTGCTTTTCCATGAGAAAATCATGAAGTGATGTTCATTAAAATTCAAGTGTTTTAATTTTCAAAGGAGCTGTTTTTCATGATTAAAGGAATGATTGAAATGTTTAAATATTAATTATTATAGATATTATTTTAGAGACTCAAAAACCATGAATATCTTAGAGAGATTATTCAACTCTAATTTAGATTTCTATTCAAAGGTAAGATTTTGGAAAGTTTGACTATGTATTTATGACTAAAATTTTAGTAAAGAATTTCAAGAATGACTATGAGAAATAAAAGGAAAATGATTATCAAAAGAAATATATATAAATATAGATCAATAAAAACCAGTAATATGATAATGATAAGTATTAATGAACTATATATCTGAGAATCTCATAATCACAATCATGATTTTTTACTACTATAATACTTGTGAAAGCTTCATTGTGCCAAATTCATTGTGAGGTTTGATCAATCCACAATAACTTTTCAAATTCATTTGTCCTCGACTAGTTTTTTGGATCTATAATGTATTCACATTATTCTTTCCAATATGTTATAATTTTATTTGGTTTATTATTTTTTTATCACAAAATAAAGTTATGTGTTTTTTTATATCTCAATAAAAGGTATAAGGTTATAATCTGGCTTTGAATCCCCTGTAAAGTCATTTTGTGTGGTGATTATGCTTACACAAGAAAATAAAGGTTGTAATAGGGTTTTGACTTACCTTCAAAATTAATTTTTTCTTAGTGGGATCCATACCTCTTAAGGGATAGAGGGGTGTGAAGAGTAGATATAGGATCTTTGTGATCTGAACCAATATAACTTTTTTTTATGTTCTTATATACTCACAACATTTTGTTTTAATTTTTTTATTCTGTTCAATTCACCCTATCTTGGATCTTGACCATCTTGTTCTGGGACTTAACAATTTATTATCAAACCAATGGATTTTTTGGATATATTTCTATTTATAACCATATCCTTAACTTAACAGCCAAAGGTAAAGATCATTTTAGATAATGGGTAAAATATCTACTGATAGTTGGATTTCACAAAATTCACCCATATTTGAAGGGAATGACAATGGTTATTAGTAGTAAAGGATGAATATCCACATTAATAAATCAAGAATTTAAAATTGGAATATAATGGTAAAACCTTATAAACTACCTGAGACTGACCCCAATCCTCTCATTAGTAATGATATAGCTAAGTATGTTTTAGACTATAAATTTATGAATATTTCATATTGTGAACTTAGAAAAAATGTTTTAGCCATGTTTTTTCATCTAAAACTACTCAAGATATTTAGATAAGTTTTTAATTTACTCACTATGGTATAGATAACTTGAAAATAACTAAGATTGAAATATTTCAAGATGAGTACCAGTACTTCAAGATGGGAGAAAACAAGACTGTTAATTTAATATTCCATAGGTTCACAAGCATTGTAAATTGGACGATTGATCTTAGTGAAGAATTAAATAACATGTTTGTGATTTAAATGATTCTTAGATCACTACCAAAGAGGTGGAACTACAAAAAGCTAATCATTTATGAAAGAAATAACTTTAAGGAGTACACACTTGATAAACTTATTGGTTAACTTTTTCAATATGAATTGGTATTGAAGAATATATTTTAATAAGAAACAACTATAAATAAAGGTATAATGTTCAAACATGAAAATTTTGGTTCATCTAAATATTATGATTTCAAGTTATAGGTATGTGAAAAATATTAAGTAGATCAACTTATGAAATGAGTATACAAAGAAATAAAAATAAATAATGGTTTCAAAACATGATATTAAAATACTATAGAAGATATGGTCCAATTTTTTATAAAAAATGTAGTTATAATTCTAATTATAATACCTTAAATATTACTTGTTATTAGTGAATAAATAAAGATCATATCAAAATTGACTTTCCAATATTGAAGAATGAAAAGGATGAAAACTTTAATAATAAAGTGAAAATATTATTGACTGCATTTTAGATTTATACCAAAGATTCAGATTTTATTGAAGAATATATAATTGAGAAGGAATTTACTAACTCATGCTTTATGGAAACTATGAATAAGGTTAGTGATTCTATTTTCAATTATAATTTTGATTATAATGATGAATCTAATTATGATAAACCTAGTATTTATGAGTTAAATGAAAAGATCAAAAAGTTACAAGGAGATATTATTAGAATTTCTATGTTGTACCATGAACTCAAAGTAAGTAATAAAAATATCATTGATTAAAATATGGATCTTAATCAATAAAATGAGAAACTAAAGAATACTGATTCTAGAACAAACATAAAGGCTTATGATGATTTGGAGATAATTCAAAAGGAGAATGAAAATATTTTTAAAGAGATTGAAAGTTTGAAGTAAAGCTTAAAAACCTTTATCCAAGGAAGAAAGAGTAAATATAAGATGATATCAATGAACAAGGTGACCAAAAAATGGTGTTGGTTATGATAGTAATCTACCACAGATATAAAATAACTTTGTAAATTGAATGAAATGTAGTATCTCTACTTCTATTTTTTTTACATGGAGAATGCAGGGACACCATGCTAGTGAATTCTCTCTTAGATTTACATAATATTTGGGACACACTAAATCATATATATCTAAATACTTATCTTAAATAATTCTTGTTAATGATTATTTAAAATCTATGTGGGTATGTAAGAATAATTTAACTAATTCTATTAGACCCACAATTTCATGGGAAATAAAATTATCTACTGTTTGATTCTTTAGGAAAGATGACTTGGAAGTCTCAAGAAATATTTATGGTAAATTTATAGTAGTTTATCTACACATAGTACTAAATACCCATCAAATTTCATTTCTTACAATAGATGTGATGGAGGAATATTCAATTTTGGAGATGATTCCAAAATTAAGGTAAAAGGTTTTGGTGAGGTTGGAATATCAAGTTCTATTATCATTAGTAAAGTTTTATATACTGATGTTTTATAGGATAACTTGATTAGAATTTATCAATTATATAATCATGTCATGTTTTCTAAATACCAAAATGAAAAATTATTTTCTTTTAAAGATGAATCTATATTATTTTATGCTTACCACAAGAAGAATATTTATTCTATTAAACTTTCTGGGATAATGGTTCAACATGAGAAGTGTTTAAATTCCACACAAATAGATAATATTCTATGGAATAGGTGGATCAATCATATAAACTTTAGGATGATTCATAAGCTTTCAAAACACTAAATATTAGTACAACTACCAAAACTTAAGATGAGAAATTATTATGTTTATGATACTATAATGAAGAGAAAATAACACAAGGAGTTGTTTTGGATGATCAAGTAAGTGAGAACTATAAAAATATCTAGATGATTCACTTTTATATATTTATAATTACTTTTATCGGTAGCCTTGGAGGAAAGAAACATTCATTTGTTATTGTGGATGTCTACAACAAATTTACTTGGGTATATTTTCTGTCTTAGAAGAGTGAAACTTTATCTATATTTTTTGCTCACTATAATTTAGTTTCAAATGATAAATTTAAATTGATTATTTTTATTTGAGTGATAGAGGATTATAATTTCAGAACCTATATTTTTATAAATTATATGAAAATAATGGTTATTATTATAACTTTTCATCCCTTAAGACTCCACAACAAAATGGGGTAGTAGAAAGGAAGAACTGGACACTTCAAGAGATGGATTAAACCATTATAAATGAATATATATTACCTAAGTACTTTTGGTATGAATATTATTTTATATCTTGAAATATTTAAAATCAAATTCTTACCAATTCCATTCTAAAAAATATTACTTATGCGTTATGGAAAGGTAAGAACCAAAGGCTGTATTTTTCATAGGTTTTGTATGTAAAGTATTTATTCTCAACCCAAAATATAATTTGGATAAATATGATTTAAATTATAATGAAAAAATATTCTTGGTATATTATAGTTTAAGTAAATCTTATAGATTTTATAATAAAAGGACTATGATTGTTGAAGAATCTGTTCATATCAAGTTTGTTGAAATAGATTCTAAGAATAATTTTACCAAAGAAGATCATATTGTAGAAGACTTTAGAGAATTAAATTTTGTAGAAGATCATATTAAAGTGTATGATTCACTTATTTAGGGGGTGAACCAACTATTTCAACAAATAAATACTAAGAATCATCGAGACAACCCTATTGAAAGAGTGATTTGTGATGTTTATTCAAGAGTTCAAACTAGAATTTCAGTATGCAATTTTTATGAACATTCTATTTTTATTTCATAGCATGTTATGAATGATTTAAATGAAGTAATGAAAGATATAAATTGTGTTATGTCCATATAATATATTCTTAACCATTTTTAAAGAAATTAAGTATGGTAATTGGTTGGACCACCAGAAGATTAGCAAGTGATTGGATCTAAATAGATTTTCAAGAATAAACTTGTTGAATCTGGATAGATTTTAAAGAATAAGGTTGGATTAATTATTTAAGGTTATATTCAAAATGAATGAATTAACTATAATGAAACTATCACACTAGTGGATAGATTATAAGTAATTCATATTTTATTAGATTATGTATCACATAAAAGTTTCAAGTTATATCAAATAGATGTGAAAAGTACATTTAATAATGGATTTTTCATAGAAGATATCCATATAAGAAAACCACTAGGTTTTGATCATATATAGAATCCATATATTGTGTTTAAGATTTAAAAATCACTATATGGAATGAAATAAGAACCTAGAGCTTGGTATAAGTGGTTATTAAAGTTTCTGAGTATAGAAAAAGCGCTTATTGAGTAGTAGCCAACTCAAATTTTTTACCATAATCAATGAATAATTCAAGATGTAAATAATTAATAACATCATGAAAAATAGAATTAATTCAAATATTACTTGACATAAATCCTATAAACAATAAATTAATATGATCACATATAATTTGTAAGTAATTTATACAAATAAAGAATTATCTTGCATTGGAATTATTTCTTCATTAAAGATCCAGTAGATCATTGTTGGTTCTTGAAAATTATACATTCAAGATAAATAAAATTCCATCAATTTTGAAAAAGATAGAAATAAAACCCTGAAGAAGATTGAAGAAAAATATTCAAATGAAGAAGCAATATTGCAAATGGAAAATCCCTTTGCAGATCACCGCTCCACGGCTTAATGAAGAATCTATGAACTAAGTAAGTTCTTGGGGGTGAAGGTGATTTTACCATCACCCAAAAAAGAAACCATATACTTTTTGTGGGAATGAGGTGGTGATTTACACCCCTAGAAATGAAGATCCCCACAAACTAAGTAGTTATCCGGATAAGGTGGCATCTCCAGTGCCCGCAAATGAAGGCCCCCGTTGACTAAGTTCTTGAGCTCCTAGAAAATAAGTCATGCGATCCACTCCACTCCTCTATAAATAAACCCCAAGGGGGATAAAAAAAAATCTCTCGAAAGAGGGGAAAAATCACAGAGAAAAAAATTGAGGGTGTGGGAGAAATCTCTCCCACTCCTGAAGTAGTTCGTTAACTCCATCCCATGAATCATAAGTGGAAGAACCTCTAAAGAAGACGCCATGTGTAGTAAGTGTCGTTTTCAATATTGAGACATCATTTTATGACCCAAAAAATGAATAAAAATTCTTCACGGACGGACCTTTTGTAGCCAACCCTTCACGGATGCTCCTTTGCAGACAATGCCTCATATATAATTCTTTACCAAAAATTCTTCACAAATGATCCTCTACAGCCAACTCTTATGCGGCCATCTCCTTCGTAGACTCCCCTTCATAGATGAAACTTTATGAACTCCCCTATATAGCCAGCTCTTATGCGGCCATCCCTATGCATGAAACCATTCATTCCTTCAGGTCCATACCGTGGGGGCTGTACCCTCACACCCCCACTCAAGATCAGTGTCGGGCTGTAGTCCCAACCCTCAGGGTCAATACCTTTGTTACCATGATTGAACCCCATGAAAAATGGAGAGTCACACCATGAACTTTTCAGGAGAGGTTAATGACATTTTCTTTTTCACCCTTATACTACCCAAACATCAATACCTTAAATACCATGAGCAACCTACTCCTCATGATAATCCTAAAACTCCATCACCTATATCCTATGTCAGGTTGATCTAGAACTTCATAGACAATCATAGTCTTAATGTTTCTTACATGTATGGATACATTCTTTCCATTCACCAAACTCTGTGTCTCGGGAAATTTCAGATCTTCATAAATCTCCCAAGCTATAAGAAATGGAAGTTTAGTATCCTAAGGACACCTTTGATTGAATATGCACAATATTCCCCTATTGTATTTTCATAAGTTCCCCACCCAAAATTCCTATCAATTAGAGAAAAATTCATCCTCAGTAGAGGATTTTACTACCTCTGTACGCCGAGATGGATTCCATGCCCCATATCATTTATCCTGATATGGTAATCCCTAGGATCATGGTTTATACTTTCTTTCCCTCTCATGTTCGAGGCATTTCATAACATCCTATCCTGATTATCCTCTAGTTAATCATGGTTTCTATAACAATGGGTTCTCATAGTATGACCTTAAATTACAAAACCCCAATTTTTCCCATCCACATGATATTAAACTGTATGGAACTCATCCTAACCATAAGACGTCAAATAGTATGACCATATTCCCAATTACATGACATTAAACTGTGATGCCATCGTCCCATATATATGGATTTAAACTATAGTATGCCCCATATGAAATTCAAAAGGGCACTACCACTGAGGCAATCCCCTAGCCTTTCTTGCAGGAGGTGACACTCTTGCTCCTTTCCACCTTATCTTGGGATATATCTGAATAGATTGGAAAATTTGAATATCTTGGATATGAGAACAAGATTGGAAATGGGTGCACTCAAAGCCCCCCTCTCCCCCCTTTGGGCTCCAGCACCATCCATCAACAGATGGGGAGGGTTGCGTGATCCTCAGATATATATCTTTCTATTATCTCTTACAGGGAGAACGAATCACATGGGCTTAGAGATTAGTAGCGATCGTGTCATCTGCATGAACCCAAGTTCAAAATGGGACTTCCCTATAGATGTAAGCCCCAACCCTAAATCAAATGGACCACTTCCATGTATAAGTCCCAATCATATCATTCCCCCTTCAATGGGAATCTTCTATGTGTAAGCCCCAGCTTTCATAACTTCATGGAATTTGATTCAAAATTAAATAGGATACATAGGAAACCTCCATGAGGTTTAAGCTCGAAACTATCATTTTCACATCGGTTCAATCTCATTCTAAGCACATGATGTTAAACTTCATGGGTTACCGAACTATGTGGGTTCTGATTCCTATCACGAGGTTAAATAGGAAACCTATTGATAGAGATAATATTTTTATTATTTTTCATGTGTGTTTCAATTATTTAACCCCTTCTAATTAATCAATTTAATTTTATTTGTATCATTTCATTGTTTTGGTGAATTATGGGCTTAATTGTGGAAATTAGTTAATTCTGGATATTTATCAATTTTATGGAGCTTCTGTATTTGGGGAATATCTTTTACATTTTTGAACCAAATTTTCTGATTACTTTTTGGTAGGATTTCCTTGATCATGGAATTCAACTTTGTTTTATGAACCAAGGTCCAATTAGACACAAAATTTCCCATAAAAAATCATCAAGTGGAAAACGTTTTCTGGCTGACAGAATGGACCCCACCATAATTAATGAGACATATATCATCCTACACATGTCTATATGAGGTGATTCTAGCTGGAATAGAAAGAGGAATCGGTGACGCATGATTACTTCAACTGTTATGAAGAAATTAGGTCATTAAGGAATCCATTTTGTGCAACCAAAAAGAGGAAGTGGAAGAGTCATATCGGGAAAAAAAGTTCACTTAATTAATTCAAGTATAAAATTTTATACACGTGTCTAATATCATTGAAATTTTGTGAGTAGATATCCAACTCAATTTTGAACAAACTTTAAGAAGAGACCTTGGTGAGTTTCAGGGGGTCTGGTGGGAATAATAGAATCCAACTTTCGGTGGAAGGATTTTGAAGGAGAAATTTTATGTTCTTCCTTTCCCCTATTTTTTTTTTGTAATGTCTTCTTATTCCCCCTTATTCATGGATACCCTTCACATGGAGGGGTAATCCTATGAGTGATTGGGGAAGGATAGGTTTTCCCTTTTGTAATATTTGAGTTTATTCACTTAATGTTATGAAATATTTTCTCTCTTTTGCGAAGTTGGTTTCAATTTCTAATAATGGTTTTTACTATCAAGTACGATCGTATTTGGTTTTAGATTCTATTGTTGATGTTGCTTTGGTCAATGATAATTTTCTCCCTCCATTAGGTTATGGTCTATATATGATGGAATAGATCATGGATTAGTGGTGAATTACTTGCGATCGTCGGTACGCGTGAGAGGGGTAGTGGATATTATTGGTTGTTTGGGATAAACAAGACCCGATCGGAAATTTCCTAAGTCAATTGAGGATATTTTCTGAAACTATTTCACACATAGGAAGGAGAGTAGAACAAGATTTGATCTTATCAAAGTTTACTGTCACCATCACCATTTGACCAAGGGAGTGAGAGGAAGCGATCACGGAAACTCACTTTAATCAGCTTAGTAGAAGAGGATTGGATAAATTGTAATTATGATAACATTGAAATTGGAAAGCTGATCCCAACCTAATCACTCAATTCATATCAATATTTTCAATCTCTTTCTTTGTCAATTTGTTTTTATTATTTTTACTCATTTTTTTGTTTTGTTTTTTAACTTTAGTTCCTTTTTAAAATCAAACAATTTAAAAAACAACCTCTTCTTATTTCTTTAATTTAAGTGAAAAAATTAATTGTTGTGAACTCCTCTCTGGAGACAACCTAGGTTAACCACTTTACTACATTTTAACTTAGGTTATATTTGTTTTTTTCACACCCCATGATAGGAAAGTGTAAAAAATTGGCATCGTTACCAAGGAGGTTGTGCCAACAATCCAATTGTAAATATTTGACTTTTTTCAAATTAAAAAAACATAAAAAAATATTTTTCCATGATGTTCTCAAATGATTTTTTCTTTAATTCATGTAACAATTATCCATGATTGAAAGAATAAATTATTGACTCACCTTGGTCTACAGAGGATAGTGTTTCTTTCTTTGCCAAAAGATCAGGGGAGTTCAAATCCAAAACACCAAGGAGGATGAATTCAAGGATCTCATTCAAGATCTTAAAGAAAAACTTGAATACTCAGTATTGGAGGGATTTTCCAGAGAATTAGTTGAACTCCAAGAGTATTTTCTAGAATTTTTTCAAGAAATGGTTAAGGTGCAACAAGAAGAGGAAATTCAAACAAAATTTCAATTTCAAGGACTTCGGGAAGAAATATAGGATCTAGAGAGAAAAATAGAATGGATAATTGAATATGTTCACACATCCCAAGAGAAACATGAACCTAAACTTGATCCATTAGTGGAAGTGGGTTCCCCTCTCATAATTGATGTTGAATAACCTAGGGAGACCTTGATTGAATTAAAATAAGATCCATTTGGCCCTTCCCAACTATTTATGAAGAAGATTAATGAAGAATATTTTCCTTATGAAGTATGTACGGAAGATCAACAAGATCTGGATGACTTTTGGAATGAGTGTGAGGAACTACTTAATACCACAGTTCCTCATAATGTTGAAGAGCCAACATCATTGACGGAATAAACCACAAATGTGGTGGAATTTGAAGAGAATATTGAAAAGCCTGATTACCCTCCTCTATCTTCTACCACTCTACTCCAAGAGGCACTTCCCACTAAAGAAGAAATTGATACCGAGAAAAATTAGGGAGATGATCTTTTCATGAACTCATTATCTTCTAATTTTATTAAAAACAAATTGAGTATTACTTCCCCTTGCTTGAAATTTTCATATTCGAATAGCTCATGTATTGTCTTGGAGGACGAGGAACAAAAGTAAGATGCGCTTAAAGATGAACAGTTAGAGCTACCCAAACATGTTGATCATTTATTGGAGGGAGTTCAAGAAGAGATCAACATGGATTTTCCTAAGGAAAAAGGGACACGAGATGCTTAATTTTAAGGGGAAGAATTTGATATTGATTCTTCATGCTTTAATTTTGTTCAAATAGAATTATAATCTGACTTTCCCTTTGATTTTTCCAATAATGCATCATACTTTCAGCAACCACTGGAGAATAAAGGGGAGGATATGAAATTGGAAACCAAGAAAGATGAGGACTCATTCTTTGTTTTATCCCACCAAAAAAGTTGTATTTTATTTTCTTAGGGGTGGATTTGGTGTAGTATACCCATGGTGTCCTAAAAAAGGATGAAGTGCATGATGTAGAGAAGAAATTTTGTTGGTTCATGAGAAAGAAACTTCACCCACAACCATATTGGGGATAATCGATTAGAACTTCCCATATGGAGGCAGTCAAAACCTAGGGACCACTTGGGGGATTAAACCAAGATCTATCCTTCTTTTCTTATCCCATTTATATTTTCATTTCCTTCAATAAATGTCTTATATTTTCTTTTTCCATTTTTCTTGTAGGTTTTTAGTGTGCAACAATTAGGATATTAACTCAATATTGCACTACCAATAAGTCAGGTTGTACCTCTCCTTCACACTTACTTGCTGTTGTGATTCATTTTAAAATTTTCTTACATGTTAAATCCACTTGAATTCATTGAGTACACTGCATCATTTAAGTTTGGGGGAGGTAATATTTGTAGTTTAGGATTTTCATTTTGTGTTTTTTTTCAAAAAAAAAATTGTGTGTTTTAAAATTTTTGTGTGTTTCTTTTTATTCCATGAAACAGAGCTTAAATGAATGTTGAAAATGACTTTGTTTCAAGTTAAATTCTTTGGGAAATTCATGAAAAGTACTTTGATTTTTGAATATCATTCCACATTTCACTTTCTTTATCTTTGAAATAAATTTCCTGTGAGGCTTCTGAACCATTTTTTTTATATTCTATTCATTCACCTCACTTCTTGAGAGAACCAGACCAAGCTTGTTTTAACAATAATTTTATTTATTCCTTTCAAAACTTTAGGGTTTGGGGTACTTGTGTTTTAAATTATTAAGGAATTTCTTTGGTTTTAAAGCCCCCTTTTTAAGATAATCCATTTCATTCCATCATACCTTGTACATTTAATACTTTTAGCCCTTAGAATCCATGAACAAACTATTAGGTTAGCCACATTACAAGCCAATTTTCCCTATCCAACCTAGCCTTGAAGTGAAATTGCATGATCTAGTTGAACTTAAGTGTGGGGGAAGTTGTATTGTGTTGTGATACCTCATTTGGTGAAACTTTGGGTGGAAAATAAAATGATGAAGAGATGTTTTTACTAATGAAAAATCATTCTATTTAAAGATGTGCCTTTTCCAGAGCTTTCATGATAAAATAAGATGTGCCTTTTTGGAGATTCTAATGGAGGAAAAAGTTGTACCTTTTCTGGAGCTTTCAAGAAAAACCATGTTTGAGAAGATTTAAATTTTTGCTGCCTAAATGCTGATCTATTTGAACATTTCTTGATATTTCATGATGATGGAGATGAATTTCTACTAAGGTGAGTGATTTGGATACCATACTTGAATGAAAATTATAATTGTGCAATTTTACTTCAAAAAGAGCCAAGCCCTCCTCATTCAGCCTCAGAATTTTTCACATAAAAATCCTACCAATGAAAAGCCACAGAAAAACCCTGAAAATTCCTCATGATAAACACATGTCCTTGACTCACATAAGGTGGATAATTAAAAGTTTGGAAAACCTATGGTGACCCTTTCATTGGTTTGGATAAGAAAAACTTTGTTAAAAATTGATATTTGTGAGATGAGAGAAAATTCATGTGAGGTAAGTGTCTTGTGTGCGTGGGAGGAGAAATGAAGAAGAAAAATATTTAATGATATGATTTTAGAACTTGAAATAATGGTTATAGATGAGGAATGATATCTTTTATTTCTTAGTATGGAATTGGTGGATTTGATTAGCATGTGTTTTGAATTTTCTTTGATTTGATTTTGATTTTGACTTGTCTGGGAGTCCAAGTGATAAGTGTGGGGGAATTGATATAGATAATATTTTCATTATTTTCATGTGTATTTCAATGATTTAACCCCTTCCAATTAATCAATTTAATCTGATTTGTATCATTTTAGTGTTTTGGTGAATTATGGGCTTAATTGTAGAAATTAGTTAATTCTGGATATTTATCAATTTTCTTGAGATTCTGTATTTCAGGCATATATTTTACATTTTTGATCAAAATTTTCTGATTTCTTTTTGGTAGGACTTCCTTTATCATGGGATTCAACTTTTTCTTATAGACCAAGGTCCAATTCGACACACAATGTCCCATAAAAATTCATCAAGTGGAAAAACATTTTTGGCCGACAGAATGGACTCCACCATAATTAATGAGGTATATCTCAGACGACACATGGTCAAATGAGGTTATTAAAGATGGAATAGAAAGAGTACTTAGATATGCATGATTAAATTAAATGTTATGAAGAAATTAGGTCATTAATTCATCCATTGCATGTGACCAATAATAGGAAGTTGAAGAGTCACCTCGAGAAGAAAAATTTCACCTCATTAATTCGAGTATAACGTTTTATAAACGTGTCCAATATCATTGAAATTTTGAGTTCCATATCCAACTCAATTGTGAACAACCTTTAAGAAGAGACCTTGGCAAGTTTTTGTGGTTCTGGTGGGAAGAACAAAAGCCAACTTTTGGTGGAAGGATTCTGGAGGAGAAATTTTCTATTCTTCCTTTCCCCTATTTTCTTTATTTTTATTTTTGTAATGTCTTATTATTCCACATTCTTCATGGATGACCTTTACATGGAGGGGTAATACTATGAGTGTTTGGGGAAGGAGAGGTTTTCCCTTTTTTAATGTTTGAGTTCATGCACTTAATGTTATGAAATCTTTTCTCTCTTTTGTGAAGTTGGTTATGATTTCTAATAATGGTTTTTACTATCAAGTACGATTTTATTTTGTTTTAGATTCTATTGTTGATATTGTTTTGGTCAATGATACTTTTATCCCTCCATTAGGTTATGGTCTATATATGATGTAATAGATCATGGCTTAGTGGTGAAGTACTTGGTGATCATCGGTATGTGTGGGAGGGGTAGTGGATATTCTTGGTTGTTTGGGATAAACATGACCCGATCGAGAATGACCTAAGTAAATTGAGGATATTCTCTAAAAATATTTCAAACATAGAAAGGATAGTAGACCAAGATGAGATCTTATCAAAGTTTACTTTCACCATCACCATTTGAGCAATGGAGTGAGAGGAAGCGATCGTGGAAACTCACTTTAATTAGCTTAATAGAAGAGGATTGGATAAATTGGAACTATGATAACATTGTAATTGAAAAAATTATCCTGACCTGATCACTTAATTCATACCACTATTTTCAATCTCATTCTTTGTCAATTTTTTTAGTATTTTTCCTCATTTGTTTGTTTTGTTTTGTAACAATAGTTTCTTTTCAAAATCAAACAATTTCAAAAACAACCTCTTCTTCTTTCTTTAATTTAAGTGACAAACTTAATTGTTGTGCACTCATCTCTAGAGACAACCTAGGTTAACCAATTTACTACATTTTGACTTAGGTTATATTTGTTTTTTTCACACCTCATGATAGGCACGTTTCACCTATATTACGAGTTCTATCCCAACACTGAAATAATTTCCATCCCCCCTGGATGACGATAAACTCTAGAGAGCCTCATCACATGGCTCAAACTAACATTGTCTTAGTGAATGATTAAGGAATACTTGATTTGTCTAAAAAATGGTAACATTAGTGAAGAACCTCATATACCTACATATATAATCATTGATGGACAACCTCATAAACATACAGATAATTATGAACCCATGCATATTTTTTATCGACCTTACTTAGGGGTAATCCATGAACACATGCTTGGGAATGAATAAAGGATTCAGGAACATATAAACATGTCTTAAATCTATAAGAGAGTCTCAAAATAGGCAATACTTCCTCCCAAAAGTATGTTATGAGCCCGAGTTCTCATCCTCTTGACCAAGGAGAGCTCTTAAGTGTCATTGGCCGAATCATCCAATAGGTTCCTACCTTTGAAAAGAAGGTCCATGAATCTTGGATGCGAGAACCAATGAGTGTTAATGGATCCGTAAACAAGTCCATTGGATACCATTCAAAGATATTGCACCCGACATTAGTGATTTCACAAAACTCACCCCCCCAAAATCTATTTTTAGGTGAAACATTTTCATCAGAGATAAAAATGGTGAAACTTATGTGAATGAGACTTAGACTACAACACCTACTTCACAAGATAAAAAGGAAATACTAATCAGTCTCCATTAGACCATTCTTCTCAATGTCATTGAAATCTTTATCAGAAACAAAAATGGTAAACCTAATGCGAATCCTTAACCAAGGTGGTGATGTTGCCCCACCTCAGATCCCTTTCACGTTCAAAAATGGAAGAGGTCCAAGCGAGATTATAAATTATACATGTGGTCATGAGATGATACTTTGATGGGGTTTTGTTTTTTGTACTTTTCAAATATATTACATGCATTCTTCATATCTTCCTTTAATCCAATGGCATCCTAGAAGTTTTTGTAGACATGCATGTCAACAATCACATTGCCTAAGACCTCCACAAATCAGAGGACTCTATCACCTACCTAGAATCTCTAATGCTGGGTCTCAAATGCACTAATCTGGGAGCACCATTATAATAGTACTATACTAACACTAGAGGTGGAATGACATTCCCTCTAGTCGATGAAATCCCACCAATCGCCCGCTTAGTAGTGACTGGTGGTCCAAAACTAGGTGGATCCACTAGTCGTATCTAATTGTTTCAGGAGCCTATCACCAGAACATGGCAATGAGTACCTCCCTTATCTCAGGGAGGAAGATGAACTTTTCACTAATTAATTTGTCCCTTCTGCATATGGGTTCTGCTCAGGGGCCCCTGTGGAAGACATCACTACCAACACCATGCAGCCCTGTATCCTCACTCTGAAGAGGATATCACACTAAGGGATCCTACTAAAGTTTAATGAACAAAGGTTCCCCAGACTACCCTCTAAGTGAGAAGAAAATATAATCAAGAACAAGTCATCACCCTGGTTCTTTAGGAAGTGATGTATTGTGCAAATACCAAGAAAAACTATGGGTAGACATACATTCTCGCTCCCTCTTCCAAAGCCCGATATGAAAATAGGATGACATATTTCGAGCAAGAATAAATTTCCACCAATGCTCACCAAGGCCGCCTTGCAAATAAGGTAGAGAATTATAGATAGATAGAAATCCCTACCGATGCACATGAATCCCATCATCCAAATATGGTTGAAACTAGCTATGAGAAGATGCAAATTCCCACAGACACGTACCAAGTCCATTATCCAAATAGGATGACAAACTATAGGCAGACACATATCCCTACCAAAGACCGAGAATCCCACCAGTCAAATATGGAGAAAATCAAATACAAGAAGAGTCAAATTCATGCCCCCTCATATCAAACTCACCACTCAAATATGATGGCACTGAAATAAAAGAAGATTCAAATTCCTATGGATTCATATTAATCCCATTAGACAAATATAATGGTAAACGAGAAGACGCAAATACCTGTTCACAAATATGAATCCCATCATCCAAATACAATGGAAACCAAAGAAAATAACTTGAATATCCCAGATATAAATCAGGGGTAGACTCATTTTCCTGCCCCAATGTAGGAGAACTACTGGTACCCACTGGAAAATCATGGATGAATAGAGAAAACACATATTCCTACTCCAACATCAGAATGATCTTATATCCCCATTTCAGTCAAAGACATATCTCAACACATCATATAAATGATGGAGGACCAGGCATCAATTCTTGATCATATCCTCAAGACCTGTTAAGATGTAATCATCTCCATGAAAATAGTGAGTTAGGCCCACAACCCTATATCCCCAAGTGGGGTGACTCATCTACAAGATAAGATAGTCACTCTGGAGAAAACCTGCATCCTTGCTTCAGTGCAGGAGGGTTTTCAACCATATTTCATGATAAATGGACAACCATATTAGGAACAAATATTTGTTCCAATTGGGGGACACCGGTCCACCACAGTGGACACTCTAGGGAAGGAATATATCTCTTCCAAAACTCAAGATGCTCGTCTGTGTATCTCAATAGAATCACGAGAACCACTCAAATAGGAACCTGTACATGAAGGTTGTTACCAATAGCAGGTGGCCTCAGTCGCCCATAAGAGAGTTCCCAAAAATAAATTATGCCAAAGGAAACTGGAAAATGAAGAGAATATTCATGGCCCTGCTCTGCAGGAAGATAGAGTTATTAATTCCATAAGACACGTATCAATAGATGTTCAGGATCCTGCCAATCCATTACCAAATTATGGAAGTAGAAGTAGCAGTTGTGAAGGTCCTCCCTGCAATGTTGTTACCATCATCTCTAAAGGTCCTCCTCAGAGCACCCATAAAGGATTACTTTGTGGGAAAGAAATGATCAATCATGAGAGCCTATCTCCTGATGAGTGTCACAATATCCCTCCTTTTGGATGATAGATCGAACAATAATAACTTCCTCCCCTTTCTTTCATCCGTCCTGAAGGTCTCCCCTCAGGTATACACTGCAGAAATTCTCCCTGTAGTCAGACATCAAACCATGATGGTAGTCCTCACCATAATGGTAGTCAATGCGAAGGCCCTCCCTATAGCGACATTAAGAAGAAGGTCCTACCCTTGTTGCAGTTTATCCCAAAGTTCCTCCCTAGTATGAACACCATGAAAATTCTCCCTATGGATGGATACCAAGCCACGATGGTAGCCCTCTCCATCATGATGTCAGCTATGGTGGCCCTCCCCACTACCAAATTTCACATTGGAAAGAAGGTCCTCCCCTCACCAAGTCAAGTATTAGAAATACCTCATATTCTAAGGCACTTGGAAAGATTGGTTCATACATGTTGGATACTCTAGCAATGATAAGAGGCATCCTTTCTCAGCCATAATATGGCCCGAGTCCATGATCATTTTCGGAGCCACCTTCATACTATTCACATATCAATGAGACCCCTATTAGCCCCACTATTTTGGATGAAATCATAAAGAAACATCAAAATTGAGTAGACTAAGTAGAGGAATCTTTGGTGAAATAACAAATGGATATGTTTCTCATGATAAGACAACTGAAGAGGGATGATATAATAAAATGTTTTGGCCCACATCCACTTCTCAGTTTGACATACCAAGAGAATTGTTGAAATAATTCATACACAACATTCATCTCAATCTCTGTACAACTCTCCGCTAGTTAAAAGAAAAATTCCTTCCCTATAATGGATATATAGACCATGTCAGAATAATGGGAGAGCTTTGCTATCAAATCGACTTGGAAGCCCTTTCTTTTGCATGACAACCACAATCAGAGAGGTGAAAGAAATATCTTGAAATGAATTTCCTCTATGCACTGCACAAGTTGCATTTCCTTATCGGTGATTCCTCATATGGTGTTCATATCTGCGGATGGGGTGACCATGGAGCTTTGCACTTCACCCCATGCCTCGTTCAGTAGAACCCATTAGAAATGAAATCTTTTAATGTCATTATCCCAATATAAAAATCAAATGAAATCCCTGTTCAGGAAAGGTGACATGCTCGACAATAACTATCATTGAGTAAGTATTAAAAGTGTCAAGCCCTATGAGAGCTATTTATTGAAAAACTCTTGAAATAGGAAACCGAGAACATTCAGTAGGCTTCTCACCTAAGAGAATCAAATCATCAAGCATTTCTCATATCCTAAAAAAAAATCACGTATAGACCCAACACCATGTCCATCTCACGCTCAAATGGGAATGCACAAGATAAAGAAAGTTGAAATAGAAGTAGCAATGACCACAATATGGGATTAGCCCCATCTCATAGGTGTGGGGGAATTTTTATCTCAAAATTCCCCCGTAAGACCAATGAATTTAGGCTGAGGCATAATAACAAAGGAATGGGATCAACCCCAACCTGCAGGGTTGGGGACATTTTTACCTAAACTACCCACCCAGAGGTCATTAGTATTTTATTAATTAGGGAGGGTGAAAAATAGATATGTCTACCATTCCGTCTCATCTCGTGATTCCTTTCCCCTATAAGGGAGGCATATAATAAGGTCATATAAAGTTACCTCCAAGCTACCCTTCACCAAGAAACTCAAAGAATCCTAGAATGGAAGGATAAGATCCAACAAAGGACAAAAAATCAATCTTACCATTCAATAGCTGGTATGCCACCCACAATGTGTTATGAATTGGTGAATGTTATGGACATCAATCCTATAGACCACACTGAAAATTATGAAAATACAGATGAACATGGACAGGATGGTTCCACCTAGAATCCAATCCACACAGAACCTAAAGATGTATGTACTTGAAACCAAACAGTATCCCTAAATTTGGGAACTCCCCCAGCTAATCCCTCATTACATCCTTCACAAATCCCTGAAAACCAAAGGAGAAAAATCAACATCACATACGATCTACCTCCTCCTCTAAATGAGACTGAGTCCCTTATGCTTGAGGAGAGACTCGCTTTCCAGAAGGAAGAAAAGAAAGATTTGAGGCAAATCAACACTGAGCTACTCCAAAGAATTCATCCTATGGAATATGCTCCTTAGGTTCCTCCAGTAGAGCCTCAATGTACACTCCTAGTAGGTGTATCTCAACCACAAGGGTTTATCCAAAAAATGAAGTGTAACACCCCATGAAATTCAAATAGTAATTTTATTTTAATTAAATATTTATTTTGTTTATAATTTAAAAGAAATATTTTTAATTAATAATTTTATAAAACTAAATTATATTGTTCAATAAAAATAAGTTTTTATTCAAGATTATAAAATATTACTTTTCATGAAATATTATTTTCATTAAATAAAGGATTTTTTTAAAAATAACATAAAATATATTATTTATTTTAAAATATGTTTTAATATATAATGTTTTGAATATATTATTATTTTTCATGAAAAATATTTTGATTTAAAATTATAAACAAATACTTTTTTTAAAATATGGTATTAATTTATTTAAAAGATTATTTTATTATAAATATATTTAGTTGATTTTTTAAATAACTAAAATTATTTAAAAATTAAAATAATTATATTTTACATAGATATAATGAAATGTATATATTTATGATACTAATTGAAAATATACCATTATGTTGAAATAAATAAAATATGACCATTATAATTTGTTATAATATTTTAATGATTATGATGATAATAATAATAATAAAATTAATAATAATTAAGGGTAAAACATTTTTTTAAGAAAAATATATTATTTAAGATAATATATTTTATCAATATATGAAAATATATTATGTTTTTGTTTAAAAAACTTATAAATTATAAATATATATAATTATTTTATTATATAAAAAAACTTTATATACATGTATTAAAAAAATTATATATATAATTTAAAAAAAATCGGTATAAAAAAATGTTACTTAATTAGTTAAAATAACAAAACAAAACAATAAAAAATGGAAAAAATTAATCAACAAAGGGGAAAAAGAATTAAATAAAAATAGAGAGAGAAAAGACCAAGAAAATAATGAATAAAAATAATAATAAACAATGAAAATAGATAAATGATGAAATGTGAGTCACAAAAAAATGAAAAAAAGAGTCATAGAGAGGAAAAAACATGAAAGGCTACAAAAGACAAAACATCAAATAAGGAAGAGAAAAAAAATGCTATAATCAATTAATAAAAAGAGAATAATAATAATAGTAAATTGACTCATGTTTTTGTCACCTTTTAAATAAAAACCCTAGGTTCGTGTAACATCAATCAACCTAAAAAACGATACATATAATATAGTATTATAATTATAATGATTGGATAAATATGAAAAAATAAATAAAAAAGCAATGATGACCCATGGTTGTGGGTCTTTGTTTAGTTTTGTTTTAAAAAATAAAAATAACTCAGCTTCTCTTAGAATCTTACCACATCTACAATTTTTTTATATAAATTTGGAGAACCCTTCCTCTATGGTTAGAATACATGATCCATAACACTCCTTTGATAAGAAAGTAGGATATTTCCTTCCCCTTTGTTTTCCACTATCAAGTAAGGGATTATTTTCATTTTACAATTTATACCTTCTTCCAACTTTTATAAAATCATGTAAGGGTTCTTCAAAATTATTATCGTTATACAAGGGTGATATATATATATATATATGTGTGTGTGTGTGTGTATATGCATATATACACATATATAAATATCTATTTTCTGTCTAAATAAGATAAGGGTTTTTGTTTTAAATTTTATTTCTAAAACCTACGGTGTTTAAGGGTTTCTTTTCTTTTAAAAAAATTATTTTCATTTTTACAAATATTTATATATATATATAGATGTGTGTATATATATATGTATATATATACATATATGGTTATCTATTTTCAGAATATATAAGAAAAGGATTTTCATTTTAAATTTTATTTCTAAGCCTAGGTTTGTAAGGTTTTAATTTTATTATTGATCAAAGTATGTTGTTTACAAAGTTATACATATATATATATATGTATATATATATATATATATATGTATATATATATATATATATGTGTGTGTGTGTGTGTGTGTATTGATATCTATCTATAAAACTCTCTGTTTTTCAGTATTTATAAGATATGAGTTTTTTATTTGAAAGTTTATGTTTTGAAAGGGGATCATTTATTTTTATCAAAGGGTTTGATTATATCATTTTATGTATAATTATATATATATATAAATTTATATCTATTTATTTTAAGAAATAAAAGGGATTAGACATTCATTTTCAATTCTATATGTAAAGGTTTGAAATTTTTCTTAGTTCATCATTTTATGGTTTATATTTTATGTGTAACTTTTGTTTATAAATGATATTTATTATCATTTTATGTGCTAATCCTAAATAAGATATTATTTAATGTGTGAAATTATATCTTCACCCCTTTTTATGTCATTAATAATTATATATGACCATCATCTAAATTATAAATGACATGCCATGCATTTTTAGATCAAGTATGCTTTTAATTCTTTATTAATTTTATTTATGATTTATAAATAATTATAATTATTTCATGTATGGGATTCTACTAAAAATTGTTTTAGAAAATCTCAAGAATTTACTGATGACATGTGATAATAAAGGTTATTTTATTTTAAAGAAAATTATATTATGTATTTATTTTAGAAATATTTTGGGTTAGGATTGAGAAAGGCAGGTCCATTGAAAGTGTTTAAATTTTTTTTGGCACTGGTATGTTATGTGATGTTATAGAGAGTGAACCCATAAGTATTAAGGGAAATTTTTTCCATATGAGTTATGACTAGATAACTTATGTTATGGTTTTTATTATGGTCCACCAAGTATCATAAAGAACCCACAAAAAATTATTATTTTTAATGGAGAAATCCCAATACTCTTTTTAATTATAATTATTTTGAAAAATTAATGGTTTTATAAATTTATTTATTTAGATTTCAAATGCTATGAAAGTATACTTTTAAGTATGTATGAGTACTTCAAGGAAATGTTTTAAAATAATTTATTAATTGTTTTAAAACCCCTTACTCATAATTTTAAATGCTCACCCTATGTTTTAAATTCATTTTTATAGGTTTTGTAGATTTATGAGTGATGTGTTTTTCTATGTGGAGACAATGCACTGAAGATTATTTTTTTTAAATTTTATTTTTGTACAGTTTTGTTGAAATGTAACATTTGTCTCTAACTCTCCTGAACCTAGACTGGTAAAAGTTCCTAGAAATGTAAATGTTGTGTATATTTTTATTTATCTTTTATAAAAAAAATATACACAACATTTTAAGCATTGAGTCTACAAGCGCGAGCTCAGGTTGTTTCAGTTGCTATTAGAGCAACAGTCTAGACAAATTTGGAGATTATATGTTGTCATCTAAGTGGTAGAGTATAAGAGTTTACCAATCTTATATTTCTTAATTCTAAATATTGAAATTCAGAATTTTCTAAAGTCTCATGAATGAATTGTGAGGAAACAATTCTTTTTAAGGAGGGAATAATGTAATACCCTAAGAAATTCAAATAGTACTTTTATTTTAATTAAATATTTTTATAATTTAAAATAAATATTTTTAATTAATACTTTTATGAAAACAAATTATTTTTTTTAATCAAAATAGGGTTTTATTCAAGATTATAAAATATCACTTTTCATGAAATATTATTTTCATTAAATAAATGTATTTTTTAAATAAGTTAAAATATATTTTTTATTTTAAAATATGTTTTAATATATAATGTTTTGAATATATTATTATTTTTCAAGAAAAATATTTTGATTTAAAATTATAAACAATTTTTTTAAATATGGTATTAATTAATTTAAAAGAGTATTTTATTATAAATATATTTAGTTGGTTATTTTTATATAACTAAAATTGTTTTAAAATTAAAATGATTATATTTTACATATATATAATTAAATATATATATTTATGATACTAATTAAAATCTTACTTGTAAAGTCCCGGCCCCAGTCACCCAGAGTCTGTGCATTATTATATAACATTGTCATCATACAAGGAATCATGTCCTAAAAGACCGATCAGTTTAGTAGCCTTGGAAGTACTAGATACATTAATAAGTTTTATATTACATCTTGAAATAAAAACATCAGAAACATTTTGTCCCCATTGAACACACTTATATCCTTATCCTATACCTACAGGTCAACCAAAAAAATACTTCTTCACATCCTGGGAAAAAATAAAACATAGAAAGGGGTGAGCTTAGATGCTCAGCAAGGATAACAATATATCGGAAACTTTCATAAATAAGAATAAAAATTTAAGGCAATTTATAAGACTAAAAAAATACTTTTAAACTTAAACTTCAGCATAATATGGCAAAGATAAAATCAAATAATACCATTTACTTATTCACATGGATATTCTACTAGTTGAATAATCACATGCAATATCAATAGCCACCTTCATAATGATGGAATACATAATTCCAGACTTCATAACCACATATTCAATGCCTTATAACAAGACTACAAATAAGATCTTTGTCAAGGCCTTGTTCCAAGACACTAGTTTGTCTCATAAGACCTACCAATGCATCGAGGAGCTATAGTGGGCTCCACCAGTCACTAATTAAGTCCAATGCATTCCTCATATGAAAAGGTTTAAACATAACATAAACATTCATATTAAAAATAGCATACAAAATGTCAATACTTTATCTATAAAACATGAATGGTGTAAAAATAACACATCCACAGTAAAACATATCATAAAACCATCAATACAAAATAGAAGATTTGTATCATAATAAATCAACTTCAAACAAGTTTAAAATCCATCAAAGGATGTTGACATAGATGAAATGAAAACTATTTGAAATACATACCTCTTTCTATTTTGAAATCATTTAAAAGTCACATAATTATAAAAGAAAACATTTATTTTGAAAATATTATTATAAGCTTGTATGGGAAGCTCAAACGATGATATAACGGTGGAAAATATCTGCACTCACCATATAAGTTAAAAAAAGACATTCTTACCATAATTTTGTCAAAAATGTCATAAAGTACCTTGTTTGAAAAACGACGGAAAGATTCCTTTGAAAACATATATGGTAAAATAAGGGTATAAATGACTTTAAACCATATTATAGTAAATAGTAATTTTTTTGAATTACATTTTTAAGAAAACACAGATGTGGATGATAAAGAGATCCCAGTAGATACTTACGTATTAACAATCTCAGATAAGTAAAGAGATTGTAGAATTAACCCTTACCTTGTAATTTTCCTTGGTATAGGGTACGTTAACCTCTTGTATAATAGTTAAATCATTTTTATTAAATTATACAATAATTATATACATAAATATGATATCATATATGATCCTATAATATTTCTTTGTTAATAATATTTTAGTAGTATCATTATTTTGGGTGTTAACTGATCTATTTTTCTTTGTATGCTTGGTTACGTAAGCCATGTTTGTTATGGATAGGATGTATTTTATTCATATCCATAATGATATTAAGTTCTTAAACATTATTTTTAATCATAAAATGAAAATTATTCTTGAATTATTATGATGGGGAATGAATCTCATCGCGTGCATGGAGACGGTAATCCGTACATACACATGAGCAGCAATATCATTATATTGATGGTGAAATAGTTTGTAATTGGATAATATATCATATATAAAGAATCATTAACATGTTATATTTATTATTTACATCAGTTATACTCATTATTATACCCATCCAAATAATGAAGTGTTTCAATAACAAACTACACCATGACGTGGAGACGGTAAGTCGTACGTACGCACGTATGGTGACTTTGTCATTATAGGATGGATAGAATAACGAATATGGTTGTAACATATTTATAATAACCTCAAAGTATGTAGAAGGTACTAGAGTTATTATTTTAGTATGTAAACAATAAATAAATAGGAAGTGGAAGAAGAAAAGAACTTGAAAGAGGGTGGTGAAATTATTACCTCTTCTTCAGGTGTTTCCTTTTGAGTTGATCAAAAGGGCTACTTAGGTTGGATTTATGATCAAAGTAAGGCCTCTAGGTTGAAGTGAGTAAAGATGAGAGGATATTTGGGTAGGGTTTGGCCGATCCAAATGGATTTGGAGGTATGAAATTAAGATAAGGGGAAGTACCTTTTTATAAGAGAGGTGAGGGTCACTTTAGGAAAAACTTGAAATATTATTTTATAATAAAATAATTTTCGGTTTCTAATGGATCCAAAATGATTTATTTCAATGATGAGGTTGGTATCAGTATAAAAACTCTCAAATAATAGGTTTTAGATAGGTTTAGGTCACTATATTAACCTTATGTTTTAGATTTAACTCTTAGTTAAATAGTTTGACATTTACCATGTCTCTTTGTATTTTTATATTATATGGTTAATAAACTTACTATAACAAGCCAATAGAACCCCAAGTGGTTAATTATTAATATATATAACCTTATATAAGTCATTTTTACTAAACTTAGATTTTTTGTAATATTATATCAATTAATAAAATAATATTTGTTTTAAAAACTCAATTATGTCAATTTTGACACTATTTAGTATTTTATTTTTTTGAAAGCCATAAAAACTTTATCACTTCAAATAAAATTTATTTAATCAACCCTAATATGTCATTTTAACCTATAAAATTAGTGTAATTCATTAAAAGTATCAAATTACATTTATTTTGACATTTATAATATCAATTATTTTAATCTTTCATTAATAAGGTAATTACTGTATCATCATTGTGTCATAAATAAATTTAATTATTTAATGTATAAAAATTATAAATAAAATACCATTATGTAGGAAATAGTTTTATATTTATAATGAATATTTTTAGTTGAATATATAACTTACATAAGCCCTTGTAAAATGTTTTTTACTAAAAGATACATGTTTTTGTCATTTTTGTCTTTACTTTAAATTAATTAACATAAAGTGTCATTATCACTCTCAAGTGGCTCCATGGGGTCCCAAAATCGACCCAAGGATGACCATGGTCGAACATGTATCAACCAATATAAATAGGCCACATGTTAGGATAATTTAATATTATTATAATATATTTTTTACCCTTATTTACCGAATTTACCCCTTTAACCATGGTAAATATAATATTTACTGAAGTAAATATTCATAATGTCTAAAAATAAAAGTTACATATTTATTCAATTTGGAACTTTTGATTCCAAATATGGAATCCATTTTTCAAAATTCAAAACACATAAGTGGTAGGAATTAACTTAAAATCAATTCCCGTTGTCAAAACAAAAAGCGTGTTTTTAAGAAATAATAACTATCAAAAGATTGACACTTGTTTATGTTTAGTTTAAATGTGAAATTACATCCAATGAAATCAATTATATTAAATTATAAAAATATAATCTAATTATACTTAAAAACCATTCAAATTTATAATTTAACACTATAAACTATTTTGATTAAATAAGCTGTTTTAATTAAAATTTAGTATTTTTCACTATTCATCAAAATATGAAAGTTTTCAAAAAAATACAAAAAATTCACCCTAAGCCAATTTTGATATTCCAAATCCAAAAATGAAGTCCATTTTGCAGAATAAAATTTATAAAATTTCAAAAAGTGGGTATTACTATTCATAACGGCTAGTTTGATTAGTCGTGGTGTGTTAGAATCTCGAAGTTGTGTACAACGCAAACTATTTCATTATTCAAAGGTAAAAGTACCATGAAATCTTGGGGTGTTACATTCTTCCCTCCTTAAAATAATTTCATCCTCGAAAATTCTAGAATATTACTACATAAAATGATTCGGGTGGTTCTTCGTCATAAGTTCCTCGGGTTCCCATGTTGTTGCTTCCATCTTATTTTTTTCCATATAACTTTCACCAGACGAGTCGTCCAGTTTCTCAACTCTTGTTCTTTGGTAACAAGAATGATGATAGGATCTTCTTAATAAGACAAATTGGGTTCCAATTCTATTTTCTTATAGGTGAGGACATGCATTGGGTCAGGCATATATTTTCTCAACATTGATACGTGGAACCCATCACGAACTTCAAAGAGACTTGGAGGCATTGCCAAATGATAAGCTACAACTCCAATTCGTTATAGAATTTTTAAAGGTCCGATGTACCTGAGAATAAATTTTCCCTTCTTACTGAGATTTATAACACCCTTCCATAGAGATACCTTCAATAAAACATGGTCTCCTACTTGAAATTCAAAATCCTTCCTTCGGTTATCGGCATAACTCTTTTGCCTACTTTGGGATACTTTGATGTGGGTTTGGATAATATTCACTTTTTTCATTGTTTCCTCAACAAGATTTGGGACTATGAGTTTTCTTTCACCAACATCATCCCAACAAGTTGGTGTGCGACATCTCTTTCCATATAATACCTTATATGGTGCCATTTGAATACTTGAATGGAAGCTATTATTATTGGAAAATTATACCAGAGGTAAATATTGATCCCACATACCTTAAAAGTAAAGTGAGAAAGATCTCAACATGTCTTATAAGGTATGAATAGTTTATTCTGATTGTCCATCGGTTTGAGGGTGGTAGGTAGTGCTCAAACAAAGTTCAGTATCCAAGGCCTTATGAATACTTTTCCAGAATCTTGATGTAAAACATGGATCATGACCAGAAACAATCAATAGGGGTACACCATGAAGTCTTACAACTTCATTAATATACAATCATTCCAGATGTTCAAGTGGTAAATCTTCTCTTATAACAAGAAAATGGGCTGACTTGGTAAGCTGATCAATAATGAACCATATTTCATCATTCCTTCTAGGATTCTTTAGTAGCCCCATGACAAAGACCATCATAATATCATACCATTTACACTCAGGTATGGGAAGAGGTTGAATGAATCCTCTAGGATGTTGTCTTCCAGCTTTCACTTGTTGATAAACCATAAATCTTGACACATAATCAGTAATCTATCTCTTCATGTTGTCCCACAAAAAATGTTCCTTTAAATCTCTATAAATATTAGTGCTACTGGGGTGTATATAGAAATTGGAGCTATGAGCATCATCCAACAATTACCTTTTTAGATCAAGTATGTCAGGAATACAAAGTCTCTTTGCAAATTTCAAAATTCCATCTTCATATACGAATTCACTCAATCTCCCATCATTCACAGCTTTAATCCTCCTTTGAAACTCCTCATCATCAGTTTGAGAACTCTTTATCCTTTATAGTAAAGATGGTTTGGCAAACATTTGAAAAAGTATTGATGTTCCACCTTTCAAGGTTATTCCCATATCTATCTTTACTAGATCTATGAAAATAGGATCCCTTCCAACTCTCATCTTGTTCAAAAATCCATGATCCTTCCTGCTCAAAGCATTTTCCACCTTATTTGCCTTACCCGTGTGGTAGTGTATAGTGAAATCATAATCCTTGAGTAGTTCAATCCATATTTGCATCATGTTAAGTTATTTCTATGAGAAAATATACTTCAAACTCTTGTGATCGGTATATATCTCACATTTTTCACCATAGAGATAGTGTCTCCAAATATTCAAAGAAAATATTACAGCTACTAACTCAAGATCATGAGTGGAATAGTTTTGTTCATGAATTTTTAGCTACCATGATGCATAGGCAATAACTCTATCATTCTGCATAAGGACACAACTAATTCCTTTCTTTGAAGCATCACTATAAATAACAAAACCATCATTCCCCAATGGTAGAGTCAAGATAGAAGAATTGACTAATATTCTCTTTAGTTCTTCAAAACCTTATTCGCACTATTTTGTCCACACAAATTTAACCCCTTTACACGTGAGCTTGGTCAATGGGTTAGCTGATCGGGAAAAATTCTGGAAGAAATGTCGATAATAACCTACTAAACCAATAAAACTGCATACCTCAGTTATACTCATCGGTTCTGGCCATTATTAGATTTCCTTGGTCTTTGAAGGATAAATAGAGATTCCATCCCTAGAGGCAATATAGATAAGAAAGGAAATATCTTAAAGCCAGAATTTACACTTGCTAAACTTCCCATATAATTCATTTCTTCTGAAGGTTTTCAGAATAATGCGCAAGTGATTTTCATGATCTTCATAGATTTTTAAGTATACCAAGATATCATCAATAAATACCACTATGAATTCATCAAGATATTACTTGAAAACTCTATTCATTAGATCCATGAAGACAAAAGGTTCATTTATTAATCTAAAAGCCATTTCTGTAAAATCATAATGCCCATACCTGGTTCGAAATGCTTTTTTCAGAATGTCTTCCTTCTTCACACACAACTGATTATATCCAGATCAAAGGTTAATATTTTAAAAATATTGAGCTCCATGAATTTGGTCAAATAAATCATCAATGTGAGGTGGGGGATACTTGTTCTTTATTTTTATAGCATTGATCTCCCTGTAGTCAATGCATAACCTCATAGATCCGTCTTTCTTCTTAAAAAAGGATAGGGGCTACCCATGGAGAAACACTAGGGAGAATCAATCCCTTATTACTCAATTACTCTAGTCGTTTATTTAGTTCTACTAATTACATAGTGGCTATTCTATAAGGGGTCTTCAATATGGGCCTTGAACCAGAAATTAAATCAATGGAAAACTCAATTTCTCATTCTGGAGGATGTCCAGGTAAATCCTCTAGAAACACATCAATGTATTCTTGCACAATAGGAATGTCCTATATTAGAACATTCTTCTCCTCACCCATAGTTATTTAATTTTCTTCCTCCCCAATAATTTAATTTAGTAGTTCTACTGGGGGTGGATCTAGATAAGAATCAGGTGGCAACATTTCTATTCTAAAGGTAAGGTACTTATTATCATCATCGAAAATTGCAACCTACTTCTTCTTACAATAAATTTTTACATCATGGTCTGAAAGACAATCCATATAGAGGATTATATCAAATTCAATCATGGGTATGATGATGAGATTAGCAGATAAAGAAGATTTATATGCCCTAATGGGAAATGATTCACAAAACTTTTTTGCGATGATACTTCCCTTAGGAGTTTTGACTGAAAAATCCCTTCTTAAGTCAAATTGAAAATATCTAGTTTTCTTAGCAAAATGGGAAGATATGAAACAATGTGATGATCCAAAATCAAATAATGCATTGGCTAAACTTGAGGAAACTGTTAAATTACCTACCACTATGTCTTTCAGAGCTTCAACCTCGGTATTAGTGATTGTATAATCTTGGCCTTTCTCCCTTGGCCTTTTTTGAAGTAAGTTTCCTTGGCGCTTAGGAGATTCATTTTCATAATTCCCCTTTTCTCTACAATTGTATCATTCAACATTGACAACCTCTTTCTTCCCCTTATAATCACGAGCTTGGTGGCCTTTTTTACCACACTTGTAACAGACTCCCATTCCCTTTAGGAAAGTACTCGGGATTTTATTCCCACATTTACCACATGATAGATATTCAACTTTTCCCTTATTCTCCTTATTTCCATTTCCAGAGTGTTCAGCAGATCTATTCTTCACTTTCTTTGTTGTGAAGTCGTAAGACTTAGATAATTCCTTTTCTGTCTTGATAGAGCATGAGACAATATCTTCGTACGATGAGAAGGATTGTGAGACTAATGATCTATGGAGAAATGGTTTTAACCCATAAAAAAATTGATCAATATTACTCCTTGGGTTACGTATATAATCTGGTGCATTCCTTGCTAACCTTGTAAAGTTAGCCTCATACTTTGTGACATTCTCATCCTCCTTTTGCCTCAGACTTAGAAATTGTCTTTTCATATCTGCTCGATGGTCACGAGAAAATTATTTTTCTAAGAAAATATCTTTAAACTCCTCCATTACATGTTCAATACTTCTTCATCTTTCATTGTGTTTTGGATTAATGACCACCATTGATCTGTATCTCCCATGATGCAATAAACTACCATAACATCTTTTTCCCTTTCAATACTCCCCAAAGCATGAAATATTTTCTCTAAGGAACTTAGCCATTACTTAGCTACTAACGGATTTTTACTCCCATTGAATGTTGGTGGTTGTTCCCTCATGAAGTGTTCTAACATTGATCCTCCATGTTGTGGATCAGGGTGCTCCATACGGGTAAGGTTATTATTAATAACTTGAGGGAGTTGTCCCAGAATGGTGATAAGCTGATCATCACCAGTTTTATCAGAAGATCCATTATAATTATCTTGAGTAGGAGGGAAATACCTACATGGATTACACGAGTCGATATAGTTTTCATTCCTTCTACTAGGTTCCATTTCTAAACAATGGGATACACTAGATTAGTTTATGAATTGCAATACATAATTCCAAACTTGTAAAATAGTTAACCTAAATTGAAAAGTTTATAGATTTAATCCATAATCATAAAAATGTTTCCTTTGAGGAAGTATATACTCATAAACCCTTTATAATGGTTTGTAAATAAAATGATAATTATCCTAATCATATCTTCTGGGAGTGTCGTAACCAAGAGTATAACAAGGCCCGTTGTCGTGCACCGGTTCCCGTTCGAGTATAGCTCAAAGTAGTGTTTTCGAGTTTTACACCTAGTTACATCTATGCCAGAGCCACATCTACCTACTCGTATCCAGACAGGGATGTATTTCTTGGAAAAATCACAAATCTCTACAGTACCAAAATTCTAGGAAGTTATTCTATACTAATCCTCAAAGTCTATCTTAGGGTAGTGTTCTCTAATAAGAGTTTTTCTAAATCTAGTTTCCAAGGTTTGTACTAAACTTCCTCTAATATCAACTTTAACACCCTGAACCTAGTCACCCAGAGTCAGTTCACTATTATATAACATTGGCATGATACAAGGAGTCATGTCCCAAAAGACCGATCAGTTTAGTAGCCTTGGAAGTACTAGACACATTCATAAGTTTTACTTTACATCATGAAATAAAAACATCAACAACATTTTTCCCCTTTAAACACACTTATATCCTTATCCTATCTTTTTAGGTCAACCATAAAATACTTCTTCACATCCTAGGAAAAAATAAAACATAGAAAGGGGTGAGGTCAGATGCTCAGTAAGGATAACAGTATAGCAGAAACATTCATAAATAAGAATAAACATTTAAGGCAATGTATAAGACTAAGAAAATCATTTTAAACTTAAACTTCAGCATAATAAATCAAAGATAAAATCAAATAATTCTATTTACTTATTCACATGGATATTCTACTAATCGAATAATCACATTCAATATTAATAACCACTTTCATAATGATGGAATACGTAATGCCAGACTTCATAACCACATAGTCAAATATTTGTGCCAAGACTACAAATAATATTTTTGTCAAGGCCTTGTAAAAATACACTAGTTTGTCTCATGAGACCTACCGATGCATTGAGGATCTATAACAGTCTCCACCCGTCACTTACTAAGTCCAATGCATTCTTCATTTGAAAAGGTTTAAACATAACATAAACATTCATATTAAAAATAGCATACGAAATGTCAATACTTTATCCATAAACCATGAATGGTGTAAAAATAACACATCCACAGTCAAACATATCCAAAAACCTTCAATACAATATGGAAGATTTGTATCATAATAAATCAACTTCAAACAAGTTTAAAATCCATCAAAGGATGTTGACATAGATGAAATCAAAACTATTTGAAATAAATACCTCTTTCTATTTTGAAATAATTTAAAAGTCATATAATTATAAAAGAAAAAATATATTTTGAAAATATTATTATAATCTTGTATGGGAAGCTTTGATGATGATATAATGGCAGAAAATAGATGCAGCCACCGTATAAGTTAAAAAAAGACATTCTTACCTTAATTTTGTCGAAAAGGTCATAAACTACCTTGTTTGGAAAACGACATAAAGATTCCTTTCAAAAAATATATGGTCAAAAAGGGTATAAATTACTTTAATCCATAGTATAGTAAATATAATTTTTTTTGAATTACATTTTTAAGAAAACACGGATGTTTATGATAAAGAGGTGCCAGTAGATACTTACATTTTAACAATCTCAGATAAGTAAAGAGATTATAGAATTAACCCTTACCTTGTACTTTTCCTTGGTTGAGGGTACGTTAACCTCCTTTATAATAGTTAAATAATTTTTATTAAATTATACAATAATTATATACATAAATATGATATCATATATGATCCTCTGATATTTCTTTGTTAATAATATTTTAGTAGTATCATTGTTTCGGGTGTTAACTGATCTGTTTCCCTTTATACGCTTGGTTACGTAAGTCATGTTTGTTATGGATAGGATGAATTTTATTCATATCCAGAATGATATTAAGTTCTTAAAAATTATTTTTAATCATAAAATGAAAATTATTATGGAATGATTATGATGGGGAACGAATCTCATCGTGTTTGTGGAGACGGTAATCAGTACGTACGCACGAGCGAAAATATCATTATATTGATGGTGAAATAATATGTAATTGGATGGTATATCATATATACAGAATCATTAACATGGTATATTTATTATTTAAATCATTTATACTCATTATTATACCCATCCAAATAATGAAGTATTTTAATAACAAACTACACCACGACGTGGAGACGGTAAGCCGTACGTACACACATATGGTGACTTTATCATTATAGGATAGATAGAATAAAAAATATTCTTATAACATATTTATAATAACATAAAATTATGTAGAAGGTAATAGATTTATTATTTTAGTATGGAAATAACAAAGAAAGAGGAAGTGGAAGAAGAAAATAACTTCGAAGAGGGTGGTGAAATTATTACCTCTTCTTCAGGTGTTTCCTTCTGAGTTGATCAAAAGAGATCCTTAGGTTGGCTTTATGATCAAAGTAATACCTCTAGGTTGAAGTGAGAAAAGTTGGGAGGATATTTGGGTAGGGTTTTTATGATCCAAATGGCTTTGGAGTGTGAAATTAAGAGAAGGGGAAGTGCCCTTTTATAAGAGAGGTGATGGTCACTTTAGGAAATGTTTTGAATATTATTTTATAATAAAATAATTTTCGGTTTTTAATAGCTTAAAAATGATTTATTTAGAGGATAAGGTGGGGATGGGTATAAAACCTCTCAAACAAAAGGTTTTAGATAGGTTATGTCACTATATTAACCTTATCTTGTAGATTTAACTCTTAGTTAAATAGTTTGACATTTACCATGTCTCTTTGTATTTTTATATTATATGGTTAATAAAATTACTATAAAAAGCCAAGAGAACCCCAAGTGGTTAATTATTAATATATATAGACTTATTTAATTCATTTTAATAAACCTTATATTTTTTGGAATATTATTTCAATTAATAATATAATATTTGTTTTAAAAGCTCAATTATGTCAATTTGGACACTATTTATAATTTTATTTTTTTGAAAGCCATAAAAAATTTATCACTTCAAAAAAAAATTATTTAATAAACCCTAATATGTCATATTTACCTATAAAATTATTTCAATTCATCAAAAATTAAAAATTATATTTATATGGATATTTATAATATCAATTATTTTAATCTTTCATTAATAAGGCAATTACTACATCATCATTGTGTCATAAATAAATTTAATTATTTAATTTCTAAAAATTATAAATAAATTACAATTATGTATGAAATATTTTTATATTTCTAATGAATATTTTTAATCTAATAGATAACTTATATAACCCCTTGTAAAAATCATTTTACTAAAAGATATATGTTTTTGTCATTTTTGTCTTTACTTTAAATTAATTAATATAAAGTGTCATTATCACTCTCAAGTTGCTCCATGGGGTCCCAAAATCGACCCAAAGATTCCCATGGTCAGAAATGTAACAACCAATAGAAATAGGACACATGTTAGGGTAATTTAATAATATTATAATATATTTTTTACCCTTATTTACCGGATTTACCCCTTTAACCACGGTAAATAAAATATTTACTGAAGTAAATATTCATAATGTCTAAAAATAAAAATTACCTATTTACACAATTTGGACCTATTGATTCCAAATATGGAATCCATTTTTCAAAATTCAAAACAAATAATTGGTAGAAATTAATTTAAAATCAATTCCCGTTGTCAAAACAAAAAGCATGTTTTTAAGAAATAATAAATATCAAAATCTTGACACTTGTTTATGTTCAGTTTAAATGTGAAATTACATACAATGACCTAAATTATATTAAATGATAAAAATTTAATCTTATGAAACTTAAAAATCATTAAAATTTATAATTTAACACTATAAACTATTTCGATTAAAAAAGTTGTTTTTAATTAAAATTTAGTATTTTTCACTATTCATCAAAATATGAAAGTTTTCAGAAAAATACAAAAAATTCACCCTAATCTAATTTTGATATTCCAAATACAAAAATAAATTCCATTTTGAATAATAAAATTTATAAAATTTTAAAAATTGGGTATTACTATTCATAACAGCAAGTTTGATTGGTCGTGGTGTGTTGGAATCTCGAAGTTGTGTACACCACATGTTATTTAATTATTCAAAGGTAAACATACCATAGAAGCTTGGGGTGTTAAATTATTCCCTCCTTAAAATAATTTCATCCTCGAAATTTCTAGAATATTAATGCATAAAAATATTCAAGTGGTTCTTCATCATAAGTTCCTTGGGTTCCCACGTTGCCTCTTCCATCTTATGGGTTCTCCATAGAACTTTAACCAGACGAGTCGTCCGGTTTCTCAACACTTGTTTTTTGATATCAACAATTCTGACAGGCTCTTCATAATAAGACATATCGGGTTCCAGTTCTATTTCTTCATAGGTGAGTACATGCGTTGGGTCAGACATGTATTTTCTCAACAGTGATACGCGGAACACGTGATGAACTTTGGAGAGACTTGGAGTCATTACCAAACGATAAGCTACAACTCCAATTTGTTCTAGAATTTTGAAAGGTCCGATGTACCTAGAACTCAATTTACCCTTATTACCAAAACTTATAACACCCTTCCATGGAGATACCTTCAAGAAAACATGGTCTCCTACATGAAATTCCAAATCCTTCCTTCAGTTATTGACCTAGATTTTTTGCCTACATTGTGATGCTTTGATGTGGGTTTGGATAATCTTCACTTTTCCATTATTTCCTCAAAAAGTTATGGGCCTATGAGTTTTCTTTCACCAATATCATCCCAACAAGTTGGTGTGCGACATCTCTTTCTATATAACACTTCATATGGTGTCATCTGAATACTTGAATGGAAGCTATTATTATAGGAAAATTATACCAGAGGTAAATATTGATCCCACATACCTTGAAATTCAAGTGAGAAAGATCTCAACATGTCTTCTAAGGTTTGAATAGTCCATTCTGATTGTTCATCAGTTTGAGGGTGGTAGGCAGTGCTCAAACAAAGTTCAGTATCCAGGGCCTTCTAAATACTTTTCCAGAATCTTGATATAAAACAGGGATCAAGATCAGAAACAATCAATAGGGGTACACCATGAAGTCTTACAACTTCATTAATATATAGTCTTTCCAGACATTCAAGTGGTAAATCTTCTCTTATAGTAAGAAAATGGACTGACTTGGTAAAACGATCAACAATGACCCATATTGCATCATTCCTTCTAGGAGTCTTTAGTAGCCCCATGATAATGTCCATCATAATATCATCCCATTTCCACTCAGGTATGGGAATAGGTTGCATGACTCCTCTAGGATGTTGTCTTCCAGCTTTCACTTATTGAAAAACCATACATCTTGACACATAATCAGCAATCTATCTCTTCATGTTGTCCCACTAAAAATGTTCCTTTTAAATATCTATACATCTTAGTAATACTAGGATGTATAGAGAAATTGGAGCTATGAGCATCATCCAAAAATTCCCTTTTTAGATCAGGTATGTCAGGAACACAAAGCCTCTTCCCAAATTTCAAAATTCTATCTTCATATACGAAGTTACTAAATCTCCTATCATTCACATCTTTAATCCTCTTTTGAAACTCCTCATCATCAATCTGAGAACTCTTTATCCTTTATAGTAAAGATGGTTTGGCAATCATTTGAAAAATTATTGATGTTTCACCTTCAATGGTTATTCCCATATCCATCTTTACTAAATCCATTAAAATAGGATCCCTTTTAACTCTCATCTTGTTCAAAACCCCATGATCCTTTCTGGTCAAAGCATCTGCCACCTTATTTTCTTTCCCCAAGTGGTAGTGTATAGTGCAATCATAATCCTTGAGTAGTTCAAGCCATCATATTTTCCTCATGTTAAGTTATTTCTATGAGAAAATATAATTCAAACTCTTGTGATCAGTATATATCTCACATTTTTTATCATATAGATAGTGTCTCTCAATCTTCAAAGCAAAGATTACAAATGCTAACTCAAGATCATGAGTGGGATAGTTTTGTTCATGAATTTTTAGCTGTCGTGATACATAGGCAATAACTCTTTCATTCTGTATAAGGACACAACCAAGTCCTTTATTTGAAGCATCACTATAAATAACAAACCCATCAGTCCCCGATCATAGAGTCAAGATAAGAGAATTGACTAATCTTCTCTTCAGTTCTTCAAAAAATTCTTCACACTCTTTTATCAAAAAAAATTTAACCCCTTTACGTGTGAGCTTGGTTAATGGGTTATCCAACTGGGCAAAATTCTGGATGAAATGTCGATAATAACCTTCTAAACCAATAAAACTTCATACCTCATTTATACTCGTCTGTGATGGCCATTCTTGGATTTCCTTGGTCTTTGAAGGATCAATAGAGATCCATCCTTATAGAAAATATGATCAATAAAATAAATCTCTTGAATGCAGAATTCACACTTGATAAACTTCCCATATAATTCATTTCCTCTGAGGGTTTTCAGAATAGTGCGCAAGTGATTTTCATGATATTCATAGCTTTTTGAGTATACCAAGATATCATCAATAAATACCACTATGAATTCATCAAGATATTCCTTGAAAACTATATTCATTAGATCCATGAAGACAGAGGGTGCATTTGTCAATCCAAAAGGCATTACTGTAAACTCATAATACCTATACCTGGTTCGAAATGCTGTTTTCAGAATGTCTTCCTTCTTCACACACAACTGATGATATCCAGATTCGAAGGTCAATATTTGAAAAATATTGAGCTCTATGAAGTTGGTTGAATAAATCATCAATGCAAGGTAGAAGATACTTGTTCTTTGTTATTATAGCATTGATCTCCTTGTATTCAATATACAACCTCATAGATCCATCAATCATCTTATCAAAAAAGACAGGGGATCCCCATGGAGAAACAATAGGGAGAATAAATTCCTTATTACACAATTCATCAAGTTTTTTCTTTAGTTACAATAATTCCACAATGACCATTCTATAAGGGGTATTCAATATGGGCCTTAAACCATGAATTAAATTAATGGAAAATTCAATTTCTCATTCTAGAGGATGTCTAGGTAAATCTTATAGAAACACATCAACATATTCTTGCACAATAGGTACATTCTCCATTCAAACATTATTTTCCTCACCCATAGTTATTTCATTTTCTTCCTCCCTAATAATTGAATTTAATAGATCTACTAGGGGTGGATCTATATAAGAATCAGGTGGTGACATTTCTGCTCTAAAGATAAGGTACTCTTTATCATCATAAAAAAATTTTAACCTCCTCATTCTTACAATAAATTTTCACATCATGGTCTGAAAGCCAATCCATACCAAGGATTATATAAAATTCAATCATGGGTATGATGATGAGATCAGCATATAAAGAACATTTATATGCCCTAATGTGAACTGATTCACAAAACTTTGTTGCGATGATACTTCCCTTATGAGTTTTGACTGAAAACTCCCTTGTTAATTAAAATTGAAAATATCTAATTTTCTTAGAAAACTGGGAAGATATGAAACAATATGATGATCCAGAATCAAATAAAGCATTGGATAAACTTGAGGAAACCATTAAATTACCTACCAACACATCTTTCGGAGCTTTAACCTCATCAGTAGTGATCACATAAGCTTGGCCTTGCTCCCTTCTCCTTTTTTGAGGTAATTTTACTTGGCACTTAGGACATTCATTTACATAATGCCCCTTTTCTCTACAATTTTAGCATTAAACTTTGACAGCCTCTTTCTTCCCCTTGCAATCAAGATCTTGGTGGAATTTTTCACCACACTTGTAACAGACTCCCATTCCCTTTAGGAAAGTATCAGGGCGTTTCTTCCCACATTTACCGTTGGATAGATATTCAACTTTTCCCTTCTTCCCCTTATTTTCATTTCCAGAGTGTTCAACAAATCTATTCTTCTCTTGCTTTTCTCTGAAGTATTAATACTTAGAGAATTCCTTTTCTATCTTGATAGCTCACGAGACAATATCTTTGTACGATGAGAAGGATTTTGAGACTAATGCTCGATGGAGAAATGGTTTTAACCCATAAAAGAATCGAACAATCTTAATCCTTGGGTTACGTATATAATCTGTCGCATGCCTTGCTAACCTTGTAATGTTAGACTCATACTTTGTGACATTCTCATCCTCCTTTTTCCTCAGACTAAGAAATTACCTTTCTATATCCGCTCAATGGTGATGAGGAAAGTATTTTTCTAAGAAAATATCTTTTAAATCCCTCCATTATATATTCAATACTTCTTCATCTTCCTTTTTGTTTTGGATAAATGACCACCATTGATCTGCATCTCCCATGAGGCGATAAACTACTATGACAACTTTTTCCCTTTCGCTACTCCCAAAGCATAAAATATTTTCTCTAAGGAACTTATTCATTGCTAATATACTAATGTATTTGTACTCCCATTGAATGTTGGTGGTTTTTTCCTTATGAAGTGGTCTAAAATTGATCCTCCATGTTGTGGATCAAGGTGCTCCATACAGGTAAGGTTATTATTCATAACCTGAGTGAGTTGTCCCAGTATGGTGATAAGCTTATCAGCACCAGTTGCATCACTTTCTCAACTATAATTATTTTGAGTAGGAGGTAAATCCCTACATGGATTATGTGGTTTGATACGATTTCTATTCCTTCCACTAGGAACCATTTCTAAACAATGGAATACACTAGATTAGTTTATGAATTTCAATACATAATTCCAAACTTGTAAAACAGTTAACATAAATTGAACAGTTTATGGATATAATCCATAATCATAAAAATGTTTTCTTTAAGGAAGTATATACTCATAAACCCTTTATAATGGTTTTTAAAGAAAATGATAATTATCCTAAGAATATCCCCTGGGAGTGTTATAACCAAGAGTGCAACAAGGCCCATTTTCATGCACCAGTTCCCATTCTAGTTTAGCTCAAAGCGGTGTTTTTGGGTTTTACCCCTAGTACATATGTTCCAGAGCTGCCTCTACCTACTCGTATCCAGAAAGGGATGTATTTCTTGGAAAACTAACAAAATCTCTACAGTACCAAAATTCTAGGAAGTTCTTCTATACTAATCCTCAAAGTCTATCTTAGGGTAGTGTTCTCTAATCAGAGTTTTTTAAATATAGATTCCAAGGTTTGTACTAAAATTCCTTTAATACCAACTATAACACCCTAACCACAGTCACCTAGAGTCGGTGCATTATTACATAACATTGTCATGATATAAGGAATCATGTCCCAAAAGACCGATCATTTTAGTATCCTTGGAAGCACTAGATACATTAATAAGTTTTAAATTAAATCATGAAATAGAAACATCAATATAATTTTGTCCCCTTTTAATATACTTATATCCATAGCCTATCCTTTTAGGTCAATCATAAAATACTTCTTCACATCCTAGGAAAAAATAAAACATAGAAAGGGGTGAGCTCAGATTCTCAGTAAGGATAACAATATAGCAGAAACTTTCATAAATAAGCATAAACATTTAAGTCAATGTATAAGACTAAAAAAATCCTTTTAAACTTAAACTTTAGCATAATATGGAAAAGATAAAATCAAATAATTCCATTTACTTGTTCACATGGATATTCTACTAGTCGAATAATCACATGCAATATCAATAGCCACTTTCATAATGATGAAATGCATAATGCCAAACTTCATAACCATATAGTCAAGGCCTTGTTCCAAGACTACAAATAAGATTTTTGTCAAGGTCTTGTTCAAATACACTATTTTTTCTAATGATACCTACTGATTCATCGAGGAGATTTATCAGGCTCCACCCGTAACTTACTAAGTCCAATTCATTCCTCATATGAAAAGTTTGAAACATAACATAAACATTCATATTAAAACTAGCATACGAAATGTCAATAATTTATCTATAAACCATGAATGGTATAAAAATAACACATCCAAAGTCAAACATATCACAAAAACTTCAATACAATATGGAATATTTGTATCATAATAAATCAACTTCAAACAAGTTTAAAATCCATCAAAGGATGTTGACATAGATGAAATGAAAACTATTTGAAATAAATACCTCTTTCTATTTTGAAATCATTTAAAAGTCACATAATTATAAAAGAAAACATTTATTTTGAAAATATTTTTATAAGCTTATATGGGAAGGTTCGATGATGATATAATGGTGGAAAATAGCCGCACCCACCGTATAATTTAAAAAAATACATTCTTACCTTAATTTTGTCAAAAAGGTCATAAAGTACCTTGTTTGGAAAACGATGGAAAGATTCCTTTAAAAACATATATGTTCAAATAAGGGTATAAATTACTTTAGACCATAGTATAGAAAATAGTAAAAATGTTTTGAATTACATTTTTAGGAAAACACGGATGTGGATGATAAAGAGGTCCTAGTAGATACTTACATATAAACAACCTCAGATAAGTAAAGAGATTGTAGAATTAACCCTTACCTTGTAATTTTCCTTGGTCAAGGGTTTGTTAACCTCTTATATAATAGTTAAATCATTGTTATTAAATTATACAAGAATTATATACATAAATATGATATCATATATGATCCTCTAATATTGCTTTGTTAATAATATTTTAGTAGTATCATTGTTTCGGGTGTTAACTGATCTGTTTTCCTTTATATGATTGGTTACACAAGCCAGGTTTGTTATAGATAGGATGTATTTTATTCATATCTAGAATGATATTAAGTTCTTAAGAATTATTTTTAATCATAAAATGAAAATTATTCTGGAATAATTATGATGGGGAATGAATCTCATCACGTTCGTGGAGACGGTAATCCGTACATACGCACGAGTGAAAATATCATTATATTGGTGGGGAAATCGTATTTAATTGGATGATATATCATATATGCAGAATCATTAACATGTTATATTTATTATTTATATCAGTTCTACTCATTATTATACCCATCCAAATAATGAAGTGTTTGAATAAAAAACTACACCACGACGTGGAGATGGTAAGCCATACATATGCATGTATGGTGAATTTGTCATTATAGGATGGATAGTGTAAGAAACTATATCTTCTTTTTAGGTATGTTTTCCTTTTCTAGTAGTTTTTAGAGAAAAGTGGAGTTTCTGAAAATTTTTGATGTACACGTCATGTACTTTATGAGTACACGTCGTGTACTGCCTTGCCACTGAAGGCCATGTGTTGGATGTGTTGTGGCCACACACATGATCATGTGGGGGTGTTTTGGAGGCCTCCTAATGCAGAGTATGGAAAAGGAGAGTACATGCCATGTACTTCAAAATTACATGCCGTGTACTTTTTTTTTCATTAAATGCACTGGGGTCGCGTCTGACGGACAAAACTGTCTCCTTCTCAACCTAGTTCATCCAAGAGCACTGAGCAGCCGTGGATCTTTGATAAGCCCCTAGCCGAGCATCCGTCCTTTGAATCAAACACCTTCAGTTGTTTTAGAATCACATCAGTGAGTTCTTCCTTCTCCTAGAGAATCGTTTTCCAATTCCTCCTCTTTTCCTAGTTATCGTGGGTTGAATGTTTTATACGTTTTCATATATCTACGATGTTATAAGGTGATTCAAGCCTCGAGGTTCAAGTATATTGATCTCCCAATGATGAGGTAGGTGATTTGTGCCTTTCTATAGAAATTATTTGAGTTTTATGTGCAAATTTTACCAATACCTATGAACGAGGTGATGCGAATTTACCGTTTCAGCCCTATTGTTTTCCTGATTTGCTTGTATGCTTGAGTAGAGGTTATTGAATGTGAATAGAGTGATTTTATGTGCTTTGGATGTGTTGCCCGTGCATGTTTTTCCTATTTTGACCTTTGGGTCTAGTTTTCCTGTTAGGAGGCTGTTTACTTTCCCATGCTTAGTATTATAGGATGGTGTGACTTTTGTTCTGACATGCTGTTATGATATAGACTGCTAACCAAGTAGTTCTTGAGGTTTACTTTGGCTAATACGCTATGCTATGCTTGTTGTTTTACACAGGGCTATGAGAACCTAGTGTAGTAGACCATAGGGATAATTAACGTAAGAGCTTCTCGAGAGCGTCTTTATCATTTACGATGCAAGACCATGTGAAGAATTGACGTTGGGAGCTTCCTCAGAGAGTCTGTAGTTCCTCGATGCGGGCCACAACGGGAATGAGATGTTGAGTGCTTCCCCAGATCACCTTTAGTACCGATATGAGACTATAGGGGGAATTGACGGTGAGCGCTTCCTTAGAGAGTCTATACTTTAGCTGAACCAGAGGGGTGAGATTGTGTGTGCTTCTCAGAGGGTCGCTTGTGTCTGTTAGGTAAGACCAGAGAGGATAGGTTGTGAGTACTTCCCAAAGGGTTACCTATTTGTGATTATATGCTTTTGTTAGCTATTTCTTGATATCTGGAACTATGGATTTTTACTGTAGAGTACTTTCTTATTACTACCTTCTGCACTTTTACCTGCCATATGTTGGAGTTGGTGGCCAAGAACCAACTACTTTATACTTTATTCATTAATAAATGACTTATCACATCTTGATTGTTCTTCTGTGTGACAATTCATGTGATAATTTCCTAAGGACAACTATTGCATTAATGGGTCATAGCGGATCCCTGCTATGATGAGAACCCGAAAGTTCCATAACACTGTTCTTGAATATATGTTCTATAGCCGGATGATATTATTTGAGGGACACAAATAATACAGGCTATTAGGAGTGAGGACTCATAAAACTTTGAGGCACCTTGTCATGGTGTGCACCCTTGGTAATATCCATGAGGATATTATGAGAACGAGACCCGCCAGTAGGAAATCCACATTTCATAGTGTCATTGGATGTTCCTATCTGCGTACGTGTGTATTGGTCCTTAGAATTTAAGATTATTATTAATGGGTATTAAAACTCGCGCACTTAGATGTATTGATGAAAACTGTGACGACACACTGTTCGTAGTGAGGTAGGATACGTTTGGTGCGTCACGAGTAATACTACATTAATAGATAATGCGATAAAGGATTTGTCCCTTATTTTCCATAACGGAAGTAGATATCTCAGGCCCTTTGATGAAATTGATATAGCCTAAATAAATCCATGGCCATAGTAAGGTATGGGCGAGTTCAATTCTGAGAAGTTAAAGAAAGAATAATTGAGCACATGGGTTGATGGCACTAGCATGTAACCTGCTTGATTGGAGATATCGAGACAAAGGGATTATATTACACGGTAAGCATTCAAATGAGGTGACACGTCATTACGGCATTAACTTCTTTCTCTATGGGTGCCTTGGCATGTTTCTAGATGATAACCTTGGACTTTAGGCAGGCTCCACCTAATGCCACTGAGAAAGAGGCCTAGAGGGTCATACACTAAGTGTGTCCATGTATCTCAGTTAAATATTAATTTAACAAGTTAAATAAATATTATTCCCAACTGTGGTTTAATAATTATTTAAGGATATCTGATTTCATTTATTTCGACCCTAGTTATTCGAAAGAATATATTGTGGGCAAAATAATATATATATTTATTAGCAAGTAATGCAGTTACATTTATTTAAGAAATAAATAGGCATTACTCAAGGTCTAATAAATAAGGTGGAGGAAATAAATAAAATGAAAAATAAAAGGTACACGCCATGTATATTTATATACACGTCGTGTAGTTTGTTTTTTGGAATTCTTGAGAAAATATTGTTTATTTAATTAAATGATATTAAATGTAATACATTAGGCACATGTCAAGTAATAATGATGGTCAACTGTCATTATTAAGACATGGGGTATTACTAAGAATTAAATGAAATGATTAAATGCTTTCGGGAAATTAATTAATTTTATTATTCTAAGTATTATAATCCTAATTACATTATTCTCATGGAGTTAGAGCCATTTTTGTGCACAATGGATTGGAAAATACTCTCAAGCCAAGAGAGAATTACTTTTTCCACCAAGAATGCTTTCATGTTACGAAAGCAAGATCCTCCACTGGATCAAGGTGGTTGAAGGTGGACATCGCAAGCGAAGGCTCTTCCACGCTAGCACCCATAGATCCCTTCAGTGACATCCAAAGATATGTGGATCACGTTGGATCACCGCTAGAGGAATCATGTACTTGGATTCTACAACGCAACGACGGATCACAGGATCATGACCGGAGACTCCAACGAAGAAAGAATTCCATCGAGGTAATTCTTATAAATTAATTAAATTAATTATAACCAACATATGATGATCCTATCTCAAGGGTTCCAGGACTCTTTTTTTTTCATTCTTCATTCTATTCCGAAGATTCGGTGTTTTAAATCGTGAAGGATCTCAGATTGAACGTTGTTTAACGTTAAAAATTAAAGTTGGTCAAACCCACCAACGGGCTTCTGCTGCGCCCGGAACCTACAAGTGGTATCAGAGGGAGGTTATATCATTGATTATAATTATTTAGTTTTTCATTGGTGATTTACACATTTAATAATTTAGTTATTTCAATTCATGTTTAATCGTTCTGGAAATCTGAATATCGAGATTTTTTCCTCCTCCCTCGTTTCTCGTTCACCTCACAGAAACGATTTTTTCTTTTAATTTTGATTAAAATAAAATAGAGGAACTCATCCGGAGGAGCCAAACGTTTCTGGACGTACAACACCAGAATACACGATGTGTATTTGGAAGTACACGCCGTGTAGTCTAGGTTCAATGCATTGACTGATCTGCCAAATTAGGTCGTGTATTGGATTCTTTCTAAGAATTTAAGACACCCTGTGTTGACTAGAAACAGGTGTCACATGGTTTCCAAAATACACGTCGTGTGGTCCAATGAACATGGTGTGTAGTCCCTTCGGGTTAGGGTTGGGCCGTGTAATCCGTACAGGGCCTGCCCGGATGGAAACCATGTAACGCGGAAACTACACAGCGTGTGTCCCACTGTACATGCCGTGTACTCTGAAAATTTACAAAGTACATTAACACGCCCTGTCCCCGAGCGTTTACTTTAGATGGATGGTGAAGAAAAGTACACGCCGTGTAGTCGGAACTACACGCCGTGTACTCACCCAAATTATTCAGATTTATTAAAATTTATTATTATATTATACAAACCCTTGAGACGTGTACAATGGTGTAGGTGTAAAGCTGAGGCACAACATGTGATAGGTGTTTTATATATATATGTTTAATTTAACATCTGCGTAATGAACGGAAATTCACTAGGTTGCCTCCAAGGTACAAGTTATGTACACGGATAATTTTAAATGAATTTATTTGTTTAAAATTATTATGGATTAGAATCTCAAGGAAATTTAGAAAAGGGTTTAAGATAAAAGGATTAATTAATTAAAGATAATTAATTGATTCGAGCATGATTTATCTTAAACAAGAATGATTAAAGAATTGAATGCTAGTTTTATTTATGCATAAATATCGTTGCATGTATGGATGATCATGATCTAGATCAAGACCTTTGTATGTGAATGGTTTCTTTTAATTTATTTATTTAAATTAAATTTGTTGGCCTGTGAGCCATCTCCTCATTAATATGTAGGGCCTGCGTGCCCAAGGATTCTTTTATGTAAAAACCCCTTTTACCCCTCACCTATGTGTGAGATAAATTCATATGTAATGGATGGAGCTCTCAAGCTAGTGGAGTCGGATCAAGTCAGGAGCCATGTTGAATCCAATCCAAGGAGATACAAATGTGGACATGTGGAAAGCTGTAAACACGAACCCGAAAGGATCAAGGTGTTTCTCCCCTAGGTCTTGGGTTAGTTTATCAACCTCTAGATAAACTAACCAATAGAAAATCTCATGATCATTCCATTTATTTTATTTCGGTCAGTTGCATGGTTTATTTATTGTGGGTGTGTTGTCACGATCACACAATTAATGAATTAAACGAGCATGCAAGATAGAAATAAAATAAAACCGGCTTATACGTAAATATTATCTTAGACATGGTTAATCACTTAAATATATCCCACTTAATATTAACAATCATGTAATAAAAGATAATAAAATGGAAATTTACGTATAAGGATAAAATCCCTCAAAAGAAATATTAAGTCGGTATAGCCTTCCATAATCTTGGTTAGAATTGAACCATAGTTCAAAGTGCTTGACCAACCCTAGTTGGGGTGCTTTCAATTATCGGGGAATTCTAATTCAAGGTTTTGGGTTGACTTGACATGGTTCACATCAAGGGTTGAATTCCACAGTAGGACTTGGTGTGACAAAGAGGAAAAGGTTGAGGAAATCCAAAATAAAAGGATTTCAGGATTGGGGAGTCTACTCAGCGGATTAAGGAGCTGCGAGTTAATGCAGTTGGCATTTGAAATGCCTACCTAAAACCCTTCGAGTTGCTTGACCAACCCTAATTGGGGTAATGCGAAGGGAAATGTGGATACTTTCCATTAGAATATTCAGGCAACAGAATATTCCAAAATCAATGGTGAGGGCTATTGGATTTCGATAAAATAGTGGGAGACTAATAAGTATTAATTTATTTATTTCTCAATTTTTGTAATAAAGTACTAAACATTTGATCATCTTAATTTGTAGAAACGACAAGAAAATGACTTCAAACATATCATTTCACACCATACTCAAAAAAGAAAACCTTCTCACCGGCACCAATTTCCAAGAGTGGCAGAGGCGTTTACGTGTCGTCATTCGCCACGAAAGGAAATTGTATGTGCTGGAAGAGCCTATTCCAGTTGCACCTGGGAAAGAGGCTAGTGATGAGGAATTACCTCTCTACATGAAACACATGGATGATGCCACAAATGTCCAGTGTTTCATGCTATCGGCCATGTCTAATGAGCTCTTCAAGCAATATCAAAACATGGACGCGTATAGCCTGATGTCTCACCTTAAAGATCTTTACCAAGAGAAGGCGAGACAGGAGATGTATGAGATCTCCAATGCTTTATTTTCCATGAATCTTGGAGAGTCTGCGCCAGCTGGGCCTCATGTAGTCAAGCTTATTGGCTACATTGAATGCCTGGACATCTTAGGGATTAAATTCCTGGATGAGTTGCGTACAGATCTTATCCTATCATCACTGCCCAAGACCTTCTCTAGTTTCATTGTCAAATATAACATGAGCAGAAATGATAAGATTCTATCAGAGCTTCTGAACTTGATTAACCAGGTAGATAAGTACATGGGGTGTGACAAACCCACGGTCCTTATGGTGAACAAGAAAAGGAAGGACAAGGCAAAAGGGCCAAAGACTTATAAACGGTCTGAAGCCCCTGAGCACCGTCCCTCCAAGAAGGGGAAGATCCAGAGGCGGGGCAAGGAATGGGAGGCAGTGTGTTTTGCATGTGGCAAGCCGGGCCACTGGAAGAGGAACTGCACCTAGAAGCATGGGGATGCTAAAGGTTCATTTGTTATCGAGTGCAATCTTTCTATTTCTACACATTGGGTATTAGATACAGCTTGTGGGGCTCACATGTGTATTCAAATGCAAGAACCAAGTAGATTTAGAAATTTCACCAGAGGATAGGTGTATCTTCGAGCTGCCAATAGTGCAAGGCTAGCTGCATTGGTTATTGGTGACTACCACCTCTCATTGCTGACTGGGATGATTCTGGTTTTACATAACTATTATTATGTGCCTAGTGTTACCAAGAACATAATTTCTGTATCTTGTTTGGATATGGATGGATTTGTTTTCAAATTTGGAAATAAGGGTTGTCTCTTTTATAAGAACAACGTATGTTATGGTATGGAACATTTAAATAATGGTTTATATGTATTGAATTACAAAAACCAAGTGTTGGCAATCGATAACGAAACAAACTCACATGATTCATATATCACCCAGTTATGGCATCACCGCCTTGGTCATGTGAACGAGAAGTGCTTGACAAAGCTCTTCCAAGATGGCTATTTAGACTCTACTGAGCTAAAACCACTTGATAGACGTCATGCTTGTTTAAAAGGAAAAATGACCAAGCCGCCTTTTGGTGGATAAGGTAAAAGGGACATAGAGCTTCTAGGATTGGTACACACGGATGTGTGTGGACTATTTCTAGTAGAAGATAGAGGTGGATATTCTTACTTCATTACTTTTACTGATGATTTGAGTAGATATGGTTATGTCTACTTAATGAGGTATAAGTCAGAGTCCTTAGAGAAATTTAAGGAATTCAAGAATGAAGTAGAGAATCAGCTTGGTAAGAAGATAAAGAAACTTCGATCGGATCAAGGTGGAGAATATCTGAACCAAGAGTTCATCGATCTTTTACAGGAGTCTGGGATTCTATCTCAGCTCACTCCTCCTTATACACCACAATGTAATGATGTTAGTGAAAGGAGGAACCGCACCTTGTTAGACATGGTGAGGTCGATGATGAGTCATGCGGATCTTCCATTATCCTTTTGGGGATATGCATTTCAAACTGCAGCATACACATTAAACCGAGTACCAACTAAGGCGGAAAATGGAATTCCATCCGAGTTATGGAATGGAAGGAAACCCACTTTTTTGCACACACGTGTATGGGGATGTGAGGCGTTTGTTAAGGCCTTATCAGGCAACAAAATAACACCCCAGGGCACGAAGTGTATCTTTATAGGATATCCCAAGGAAACGAAAGGATATTACCTATATAACCCTGAAGACAAGAAAGTGATTGTCGCCAGACAAGCCATCTTTCTTGAGAGGGAGCACATCCTCAAGAAGGATAGTGGGAGAAAGATTGACTTTGACGAAGTTGATTCTCAAGATACACAGGAGTTGGTACAGGAACAAGTTCCACAGGTCCCCGTGGAAGAGGTTCCAGAAACACAAGTACTACGTAGGAGCACAAGAGAGGTAAGGGAACCAGAGAGATTTGGTTTCCTAGTCACCGAGGATGGTGAATCATTATTATTGGACAATGATGAACCTCTCTCCTACAAGGAATCAGTAGAAAGCTCAGAAGCTGCAAGATGGATAGAAGCTATTAATTCTAAGATGGATTACATGTATCAGAACCAAGTCTGGGTTCTGGTCGATGAGCCAGTTGATGTAAAGCATGTTGGATGAAAATGGGCATTCAAGAGAAATCTTAACATGGAAGGTCAAGTTAGCACCTATAAAGAAAGTCTAGTGGCTAAAGGATTCAGACAACGTCAAGGAATTGACTATGATGAAACCTTCTTACCAGTTTCCATGTTTAAATCCATAAGAATCATACTTTCCATGGAAGCTTACCATGACTATGAGATTTGGAAAATGGATGTGAAAACAACATTCCTTAATGGGAACCTTCAGGAAGATGTCTATATGACACAACCAGAAGGGTTTGTGACACCAGGTGAAGCCAAACAGGTTTTCAAGTTGCAGAAATCCATTTATGGATTGAAGCAAGCATCCAGGTCATGTAACATTCGATTTGATGAATCCATAAAGGAATTTGGTTTCATTAAGAATGAATGTGAGCCATGTGTTTATAAGTGGTTTAATGGGAATACGGTATTCATCCTAGTGGTATATGTTGATGACATATTTCTTATTGGAAACGATATACCAACCTTACAGTTAGTTAAGGACTGGTTGAACAAGTGCTTCTCCATGAAAGACTTGGGAGAAGTAGCCTACATTATAGGGATCAATATCATTCGTGATAGATCCAAGAGGCTGCTTGGACTAAGTCAGGTTACATACATTGACCAGATACTAAAGAGATTTAGTATGGAACAATCCAAGAGGGGATTGGTTCTAGTGTCACATGGCTTACATGTTTCTAAGAAAATGTGTCCTCAGACACAACAATAGAAAGATAGAATGAGTAAGATCTCATACGCTTAAGCTATAGGATCCATCATGTATGCCATGTTATGTACCAGACTTGATGTTGCCTATGCACTGAGCATGGTAGGTAGATATCAAGCAGATCCAGGAGAACAACATTGGACTTATGTTAAGAATATCCTAAGTATCTGAGAAGAACTAAGGATATGTTCCTGGTGTATGGAGGAGACAAGGAGATTTTCATCAAAGGGTATGCTGATGTTGGTTTTCAAACAGATTAGAATGATCTGAAGTCGCAATCTAGATATGTTTTCTGTCTCAATGGAGGAGCTGTGAGCTGGAAGAGTTCAAAGAAGCCAGTTGTCGCCGATTCTATAGTGGAGTCCGAGTATATAGAGGCTTTTGATGTAGCCAAGGAAGCCGTCTGGATTCATAACTTTGTCCAGGAGCTTGATGTGGTGCCTAGCAGTAAAGATCCCATTACATTGTATTGTGATAACACTACAACGGTGACTCTTGAAAAAGAACCAAGGTTACATCAACGGACAAAGCACATACTCCGAAAGTATCACCTCTTGAGGGATTTCTATAAAAGGGGTGAATTTGAAGTGAGCATCGTGTCCACGGAAGAGAATGTGGCAGACCCCATGACTAAAGGCCTATCTTAGTAGAAGCATGAATATCATGTGAGAGTTAGCTGGTTAAAGGTTGTTAGCAGTTGGCTCTAGTCCAAGTGGGAGTCTGTTGGAGTTGGTGGCCTAGAACCAACTACTTTGTACTTTATTCATTAATAAATTCTTTATCACATATTGATTGTTCTTCTGTGTGAAAATTCATGTGATAATGTCCTAAGGACAGCTGTTGTATTAATGGGTCATAGCGGATCCCTGCTATGATGAGAACCCGGAAGTTCCATAACACTGTTCTTGAATATATATTCTATGGCCAGATGATATTATTTAAGGGACACAAATAATAATGCCATTAGGGGTGAGGACTCATAAAACTTTGAGGCACCTTCTCATGGTGTGCACCCTTGGTAATATCCAGGAGTATATTATGAGAACGAGACCCTCCAGTAGGAAATCCACATTTCATAGTGTCATTGGATGTTCCTATCTGCAGACGTGTGTATTGGTCCTTAGACTTTAAGATTATTATTAATGGGTATTAAAACTCACGCATTTATATGTATTGAAAAAAACTGTGACGAAACACTGTTCACAGCGAGGTAGGATACGTTGGGTGCGTCACGAGTAATACTGCATTAATAGATAATGCGAGAAAGGATTTGTCCCTTTTGTTCCATAACGGAAGTAGATATCTCAGACCCTTTAATGGAATTGATATAGCCTAAATAAATCCATGGCCATGGTAAGGTATGAGCGAGTTCAATTCTGAGAAGTCAAAGAACGAATAATTGAGCACATGAGTTAATGACAATAGCATGCAACCCACTTGATTGGAGATATCGAGACAAAGGGATTATATTACATGGTAAGCATTCATAGGAGGTGACACGTCATTGCAGCATTAACTTCTTTCTCTATGGGTGCCTTGGCATGGTTCTAGATGATAACCTTGGACTTTAGGCAGGATCTGCCTAATGCCACTGAGAAAGAGGCCTAGAGGGTCACACACTAAGTGTGTCCATGTATCTTAGTTAAATATTAATTTAACAAGTTAAATAAATATTATTCCTGAGTGTGGTTTAATAATTATTTAAGGATGCCTGATCGCATTTATTTCGACACTAGTTATTCGAGAGAATATATTGTGTGTGAAATAATATATATATTTATTAGCAAGTAATGCAGTTACATTTATTTAAGAAATAAATAGACATTACTCAAGGTCTAATAAATATGGTGGAGGAAATAAATAAAATGAAAAATAAAAGGTACATGCCTTGTATATTTATATACACGCCATGTAGTTTGTTTTTCGGGATTTGTGAGAAAATATTTTTTATTTAATTAAATGATATTAAATGTAATACATTAGGCTCATGTCAAGTAATAATGATGGTAAACTATCATTATTAAGACATGGGGTATTACTAAGAATTAAATGAAATGATTAAATGATTTCAGACAATTAATTCATTTTATTATTCTAAGTATTATAATCCTAATTACATTATTCTCATTGAGTTAGAGCCATTATTGTGCACAACGGATTAGGAAATACTCTCAATCCAAGAGATAATTATTTTTTCCACCAAGAATGCTTTCAAGTTACGAAAGCGAGATCCTCCACCAGATCAAGGCGGTTGAAGGCGGACATCGCAAGTGAAGGCTCTTCCGCGCTATCACCTGAAGATCCCTTCGGCGACGTCCAGAGATACATGGAGCACGTGTGGGTCACTGCTAGAGGAATCTTGTACTTGGATTCTACAACGCAATGACAAATCACAGGATCATGACCGAAGACTCTAACGAAGAAAGAATTCCATCAAGGTAATTCTTATGAATTAATTAAATTAATTATAACCAATATATGATGATCCTATCTCAAGGGTTCTGGGACTCTTATTTTCTTTTTCTTTCTTCATTTTATTCCGAAGATTAGGCATTTTAAATCGTGATGGATCTCAGATTGAACGTTGTTTAATGTTAAAAATTAAAGTTGGGAAAACCCACCAACGCGCTTCCGCTGCACCCAGAACCTACACCATATACTCACTGACTATTAGGCATAGATCTTGTGGTGGTTGCCTACTGAGATTCATCTCACACCCTGTTTGGGACATTCTTTTGGGCCTAAACAGATTATATTATTGCAGGTATAGATAAGGTCCAGAGCCCTTCTACTTATGGTACTTGATTACATTGGAGCTGGAGAGCATGGGACCAAGCTGTGGCTTGCGATGCTGAAGAGTTGTTTATTAGTTTTCCTTTTGTACTTGGGTTTAGTACTATATTCAGCATTGTGACTTGTTTGGATAATTTTCTAGACATATATGTATCATGCATCATTTATAAATATATATATATATATATATTTTCTCCAGTTGTTTCTCTATCAGTCTTCTGCTATTTACTGTTGTTGGATATTTACTACTTCCGCTATTGTATATTTGTTTCTCTTTGTCACGACCCATCCTCGGGGCCCATGCCGTGACTACCCAAAGCCCGACTTCCATAGACCAGGGGCTGGTGACTAGCACCAAAGGCTTAAATCCCGATAAAAAGGAAGGAATTGCCTTTATATAAGTAAACAAACACAACAGAGTACGCAAGCTGAATTAAACACTAAGTAGACTGAGTACAAAAGTAAGTGATGGAAAGTAAATGGGCCAGAATACAAATCCAACTGAAAAGTACAGCTACAACTGAATGAAAGTACAAGAGAAAAGATAAACAGCTAGAAGATAGGAGCAGCTCCTTGGTCGTCCACCTCAGACCCTACCAGAAGGGTAGGTACAGATAGCCTTATGAATGCTCTCGCCCGCCAACCTCCTCCGAGTACCGTCTCATCATGAAGTCCACCTCCGGGTATTGACTCTTCGTGAGGTCCTCCTCCGGGTACTGTCCAGTCCTCGTACACCCGGTCTCTGTCAGCAATATCCATCGTCTGCATCCAACACAACGAGGTGCAGGCATAGCCCGTGCAGGGGTGAGTATAACGATTCTCAGTAGGGACCCCGAAACCCTCAAGGTCTCACTAAATCCAACAAGGATAACCACAAAGAAAAGATACAAACATGAAGTATCAACAAAATCTATTTAGGTATATGCCCATACATATACCTAAGTCATCATTTCTAGTTCAGCTTCAACTCACGAGCCCAAGTACAACCCAGTCCACACAGGAAATCACAACTAGTCCACACAGAAAATCACAACCCGATCCACACAGGAAATCACAACCAGTCCACATAGGCAATCACAACCCAGTCCACATAGAAAAATACAACCAGTCCACAGAGGAAATCACAACCCAATCCACACAGGAAAAAACAACCAGTCCACACAGGAAATCACAACCCAGTCCACACAGGAAATCACAACCAGTCCCCACAGGAAATCACAACCCAGTCTACATAGGAAAACACAACTGGTCCACACAGGAAATCACAACCTAGTCCACACAGAAAAACACAACCAGTCCACACAGGAAATCATGTCAATCACATCGATGATAAATATTGAAAGTCAAGACTCAGCTCACACAGGTATACTACTCACGAAGAGGGGTGGAAATGATTATATGTAGCCTCTGAATCATCTCCTCTACCGAACCCATGTAGGATCCTAGTACAGAAGTTTCTGCTGCCAAACCCACGTAGGATCCAAGTACAATAACCATCACTGCCGAACCCACGTAGGATCCAAGTACAGTCGTCATCACTGCCGAACCCACGGAGGATCCAAGTATAGTCGTCATCGCTGCTGAACCCACAGAGGATCCAAGTATAGTCGTCATCACTACCGAACCCACAGAGGATCCAAGTACAGTCATCATCACTTCCGAACCCACGTTGGATCCAAGTACAGTCGTCATCGCTACTGAACCCACGAAGGATCCAAGTATAGTTGTCCTCACTACCGAACCCACAGAGGATCCATGTACAGTCATCATCACCGTCGTAGTTGCAGCCAACTCTAGGGTTCCCACACACTACACGCTCGATTATGGGAGGGTATTCTCCATGAGCCAAGGGGTCGATATATCAACTTTCATGAATTCTCATGAAGAATTATCTCAAAGGACCGCCTCGTCGGAAGGGTATCAACGCAAAAGACGACGCGTCTATCGGACGCCCGGTCAGTGTGTTATTTGCCTTTTAGTTTCGGGGGCCCGGTTGGTTTCGTGTACGAACCAGCCCGACCGTATCTCAACTGTACCCCGAACTCTCATGGGTTATACTCAAGGGACTGTTACTCAACGAGATTACCAATGATGCTAACAGTTCATCAAACAGACGTCCGGTCTGAGAGTTACTGGCTTTTCCGTTCCAGGGGCCTGGTTGGATTTCAGGTACAATCCAATCTGGCCATAATCCAACTGCGTCCAAACCTCAGGTGAAGTATACTAAAAGAACCGTCTCACCAAGAGGAATCCAACAAAGTTTACGGCACATCAATCCGACGTCCGAAGCTCAAGTTATAAGCGTTTCCACTCCGAGGGCCCGGTTGGTTTCAAGTTCGAACCAACCCGACCATACACAAACTTTGCCGATACCTTGAGTATAATACACCAAAACGCCCATATCAATACAAGGAATCCCACACAACTAACAGTGTGTTGATTGGAGGTTCTTAGCTCAAGATATACCCGTTTAACCGAAAATGTTCCGAAAATAGGGGGTGTGGGCCCGGTCCGGCCCGGCCCAACACCCCCTGGGTCGGCCCAAACTAGGTCGACCCGAATTGGGTCCGGGTCTGGCCCTGTTGGGCATAGCCCGACCCAGCTGGCGCGACCCGGCCTGGCACTGGCACGGCCCAAACCGGCAGGGCGGGGCGGGCCAGCCCGTGCGGCCTACGGCCCGGCTCGGAAGCCGGCCGTGGCTCGGCACTGGCCGAGCGGGATACAAGGGGTGTGACCCCCTTTTCTAGAAACGGTGGACCCAGTGGGGTCTGTCCTGGTAGCAGGTCAGGGGGTTGCACCCCCCCCCCCGGTTTTTCGGGCAATGGTCGGCCACTACGGCCGGCCGATTTGTGAGGCGTCGCGGGACCCAGAGGGGGTCCCGCCTCCTGGAGTCGTCGGCGGCCGGCTCAGCCGGCCGCCCCTGCTGGTCCGCCGCGGCCTTCGGCCGTGGCTTGTCTCACCGACACGACGCGACGACGCCGCGGTCCTCTCCTGGTCACGACCTTCTTCAGCCTCACCGGCGCGACGCGACAGCGCCGCACACCACCACTCCAGTCGTGGTCCTCTTCGTCTCCGCGTGGTGCAACGGCTCCGCGCTGCCTTTGCTGCAGCCTTGCGTGGTCGTGGTTCCCTGCCGATCCCTGTACGGTGCAACGACACCATGCACCTCCGCTTCCAACTTCAACGAAGATCAACAAAGAAGAGGGGAGGAGAATCAGTCATGTTCGTGTGGTCCGATCTCCTCCCATTACGACGATATCATGCGGCCAATTCTTTAAGCAATGAAGAACAATGATAAAGTCTTGAATAAGAAAATAAACCCCTTCCTCGATCATGACGTTGCACGTTGTCGGGCCGTGGAAAGAGGCAAGCATCACGATAGAACGACGTCATGGAATAACAGTATCAATCCCATCGACATTGGAGAAAGAAAGAACGTTGTCATTGGCGATATTCCCCTGCAGTGGCTTTGACGCGGTGGAAGAAGAAGGAAAGGCACATTGTCGGTGACTTCGCATTCTTCGAATCGTAGGGCATTCTTCGTTGAAAGCGTTCTTCGTCGGGAGAAAAACACATTCCTTTCCAATCCTCCAGAGGTTCCTCAAGGTTCTACAAAATATTTTCCAACCCATATTAAAAATAGGATTCCCTTATTAATAAATATGCCATGCTATTTTCAAATTCAAAACACTTAATAAATTAAAGTGTTGGCACCATTAATGTGGGAGAGATATGGTCTCTTTATTTAAGGAGTTGTCACATTAAATTTAAGGGGTGTTAAAGGGGGTCGGAGAGAGTTATGGGAAGATGAGAGGATGGGGATCATGTGGGCCCGACCTCTCATATATCCACACATGGGAGGATTTAACTTCCTTAAATAGAAATTTTCTTTAACAAATTTATTTAACTTATTAACTAAACTCCAAAATAAAAATTATCAACCCGCTTCAAACGCAACTACGGTAAAGTTCCCCTTAAGAAATTACCGATGCTGCGAGTTCATCGGTGCCCTTAGATTTCAATTCTGAGCACTGGTTCAAAAGATAGAAAAACTTGCTCGTTCATTTATTGAACATACCCGAGCTAAACTTCAGAAATTGATTCCGGGCACACCGGGCCTCAGAATCAAGTACCGTCAGAAACTGCGTACTCATAAAATTACAAAGAAATTAAGAAAAAAAAATTCACTTGAAATTTATGGGTCTTTACATTACTCACACCTCAGGGATTTATGTCCCCATAAATCTACATCATAAACTAGGGAAACAAATGAGGGTATTGTGCATGTATCTGAGCCTTTAACTCCCATGTTCTCTCCTGGAGGTTCCCGTGCTACCAGTGAAAGAGAACTTGAGGAATCTACCGTACACATAGGACCCTCTCCTTTCGTTCCTCAATCTCCACTGGAACCTCTGTGAATGTCACCCCATCATCGATGTCCAGCTCCTTGTGGCCGACGATGTGTGAAGGGTTTTGCACGTATCTCCTTAGCTGTGATATGTGGATGACATCGTGCACCCAGTGCAACTGAGGTGGAAAGGTCAAATAGTAAGCCACCTTGCCTACCCTGCTAAGGACCTGGAAAGTTCCAATGAACCTCGAAGATTACTTGTCGTCTCAGTCAAATATCCTTAGACCTCACCGAGGTGAGACCCACATAAAGACGAGGTCGCCATCCTCGAACTCTAGAGGCCTCCGTTCCCTGTTTGGAACTGAAAACTGAAAACTTCTGCTTCCACGAGGGTAAGGTTGACCAACTCGAGAGTGATCGACCGCACCCTCCTATGCATGAGTTTATCCTGTACTTCCTGGGTTTTCCTTTTCACTGACCAAGGAAAACTCTATCCCAACATTGTAGATAATCTACAACCTTTTTGCCTAATACCGTCAATCTTTGTATTAACCGTGGTTGCCCAGTCCATACCCAAACTACCGTCCTAAGGCCTTGACGCTGCCACCAAGAGGTTCCAACCGAAACTCTCGCCTCTAGGGTATGATCACACCGTCGGCATAAGTGTGATCATTGAGTCTCCTCTCAAGGTAACTCCAGACATGAGGGTCAAGTCAATGGCTTAACCAGAAACTCTAGGTCTGGAACAAGATTCGTGGAAGGTAGGAATGATTCGTATCAATGTCTGTTGTTACGAAAGCTAGTAGTAGACACAGATTGTTCCTTGAATCATCCATAGAGCCAGTCGGTTGCACTCCTTGACCACATCCAGCTACTCTCTACCTCTTCCCTCCAGCTCCCTGAGCCTAGTGGGGTCTAAAAAGGCGGGTGGTTGTAACATGTCAAAATGTACACCACCACATGCTGCTCTCCCAACTCTACTTCCATGTCTGCTGCTCTGCAGATTCATCTATCCTTAACACTACCTATTCTTGAAACATTTTACACGCCCAAGTCTCTGATACTGGAACCAGTTCGCATATTCCCACTGCCAACATTCACTGTCTATATTCGTTCAGCGAAAGAACATTCAACCACAAAAGGTTCTCTCTATCACCCTAACATAAGTAGGAATGCATAGAGGAAGGGATGCTAGCTCGGATATCCTTTAAACACACCTCGCTCAGAGGTCTGTTCTCTAAAGAACTGATCGAATCGTAGTCATCAAGTACCAAGAACGATCGGTACACCTTGATGACTACTTAGCTACCGACATGTCATCTTGTCGAAGCTGTATAGCTCTAGAAAACTCTCAACCACCTCCTTAAGCCAGTCCTCAGCCGCCTGTGAGTTGGGCTCACCTCGAAACCTGAGGGTATCTGATGCTGAAACACGTGTAAGGAACTGAACCTACATATTTCATCTATCGGTACCGCCGGTTGTAACTGCTGTCCAACAGATAGTGATATAGCTGGCTCACTACCCGAAGGTACTATCTCAGGCATCGGTCCACGTATCGAAGTCTCATCACTATGTCGACCATCCTCATGGTCACTCACTGAGAAACACCAGTAGATAAGATCACCATCTGCTCTACTAGTGTCTAAAATAGGTGTATAACTCTAGCAATCACCTCCATCCAGTCCACTGCTACCTGGGAATATTTCTCGCCTCGTAACCTCAGAGGCCTCTGCTACAGGAACTCGTGCAACGCCCTCTATCAATGTACACCATTTTCTAGTATGGATAGTGGTTCTGTTGGTACACCACTTGAAGGTTCCAACATAGAAAAAGGGTCCTGCACCAGAGCTTCGTCGCTCGGTCAGCCGTCATCATGTACTATCTTGAAACTCCAACTGACAGTCTGCATGGAGGCATCCTGAACAGATGCGACACGGTCAATCGATTTATACCTGGTGAGCTGACCTAGTTTGAGTTGACTTTAAAACTTATGGAAACACACACACAATCAGTGTTTTTGTGCACTAAGTCGGAAATCAGTAGTCAGGGTCCTGGTGTATGGATACGTCGGTCACCGCACCAACACTGGACTCCCTGAACTGAAGACCACACTCGGTACTCTTAAAACTATTGCTTTATAGGAAATAATTATCAAAGTCCTGAGTTATGCAGTAGAACCGATTCCTCTGATACCAATTTGTCACGAACCATCCTCGGGGCCCATGCCATGACTACCCCAAGCCCACCTTCCATAGGCCAGGGGCTGGCGACTAGCACCAAAGGTGTAAATCATGATAAAAGGGAAGGCATTGCCTTTATATAAGTAAACAAACACAACAGAGTATGCAAGCTGAAGTAAACAATAAGTAGACTGAGTACAAAAGTAAGTGCTGGAAAGTAAATGGGCCAGAATACAAACCCAACTGAAAAGTACAGCTACAACTAAACGAAAGTACAACAGAAAAGACAAACAACTGGAAGATAGGAGCAGCTCCTAGGTTTTCCACCTCGGATCCTACCTGAAGGGTAGGTACAGATGGCCTTCTCAAAGCTCTCACCCACCAACCTCCTCTAAGTACCGTCTCATCATGAATTCCACCTCCAGGTAATGACTCGTCGTGAGGTCCTCCTCTGGGTACTGTCTAGTCCTTGTACACTCAGTCTCTGTCAGCTCTGTCTGTCGTCTGAATCCAACACAACGAGGTGCGGGCATAGCCCGTGTAGGGGTGAGTATAACGATACTCAGTAGGGACCTCGAAACCCTCAAGGTCTCACTAAATCCAACAAGGATAACCACAAATAAAAGATACAAACATGAAGTATCAACCAACTCTACTTAGGTATATGCCCATACATATACCTAAGTCATCATTTCCAGTTCGACTCCAACTCACGAGCCCAAGTACAACCTAGTCCACACAGGAAATCACAACTAGTCCACACAAGAAATTAAAACCCAGTCCACATAGGAAATCAAAACCAGTCCACACAGGAAATCACAACCCATTCCACACAAGAAAACACAACCAGTCCACACAGGAAATCACAACCCAGTCCACACAGGAAAACACAACCAGTCCACATAGGAAAACATAACCCAATCCACATAGGAAATCACAACCAGTTCACACAGGAAATCACAACCCAGTCGACATAAAAAGCACAACCAGTCCACACAGGAAATCACAACCCAGTCCACACAAGAAAACACAACTAGTCCACACAGAAAATCACATCAATCACATTAATGATAAAGATTGAAAGTCAAGACTCAGCTCACACAGGTATACTACTCACGAAGAGGGGTGGATATGATTAGATGTAGCCTCTGAATCATCTCCTCTGCGGAACCTACATAGGATCCAAGTACAGAAGTCATCGCTGCCAAACCCACATAGGAACCAAGTACAATAACAATCACTACCGAACCCACATAGGATCCAAGTACAGTCGTCATCACTGGCGAACCCACGGAGGATCCAAGTATAGTCATCATCGCTACCAAACCCACGGAGGATCCAAGTACAGTCGTCATCACTGCCGAACCCACGGAGGATCCAAGTACAGTCGTCATCACTCCTGAACCCACATAGGATCCAATTACAGTCATCATCGCTTCCAAACACACGGAGGATCCAAGTACAGTCGTCCTCGCTGCCGAAGCCACGAAGGATCCATGTACAGTCGTCATCGTCGTCGCAGTCGCAGCCAGCTCTAGGGTTCCCGCACACAGCACACTCGATTCTGGGAGGGTCCGCTCCACGAGCCAAGGGGTCGATACATCAACTATCACGAAGTCCCACGAAGAAGTATCTCAAAGGACCACCTCATCAAAGGGGTCTCAACGCAACAGACGACGCATCTATTGGACTCCCGGTCTGTGTGTTATTAGCCTTTTAGTCTCGGGGGCCCGGTTGGTTTTGTGTACGAACCAACCCGACTGTAGCTCAACTGTACCCCAAACTCTCATGGGGTGTACTCAAGGGACCGTTACTCAACGAGATTACCAACTCCGCTGACGGTTCGTCAAACAGACATCCGATCTGAGAGTTATTGGCTTTTCCGTTCCAAGGGCCCTGTTGCATTTCAGGTATAATCCAACCCGTACATACTCTAACTGCTTCCAAACCTCAGGTGAAGTATACCAAAAGAACCTTATCACCAAGAGGAATCCAACAAAGTTGACGGTACATCAATAAGATGTCCGGAGCTCAAGTTATAAGCGTTTCCGCTCCGAGGGCCCGGTTGGTTTCAAGTTCGAACCAACCCATACATACCCAAACGTTTCCAATACCTTGATTATAATACACCTAAACAAATGTCTCAATCCAAGGAATCCCACGCAACTAACTGTGCATCGATCAGAGGTCCGTAGATCAAGATATGCCCGTTTAACCGAAAACATTCCGAAAATAGGGGGTCTGGGCCCGGCCCGGCCCAACACCCCTAGGTCGGCCTGAACTGGGTTGACCCGACTTGGGTCTAGGTCTGTCCCGGTTGGGCGCAGCCCGGCCCGACGATGGCGTGGCCCGACCCGGAAGGGCGCAGCCGGCCCAGCCCGTGCGGCCTGCGGCCCGGCTCGGAAGCCGGCCGCGGCTCGGCGCTGGCCGAGCAGGACGCAAGGGGCGTAGCCCCCTTTTCTGGAAATGGCAGACCCAGTGGGGTCCGCCCTAGCAGCAGGTCGGGGGGGGGGGTTACACCCCCCCGGTTTTTCGGGTAATGGCTGACCACTACGGCCGACCGGTTTGTGAGGCGCCGCAGGACCCAGAGGGGGTCCCGCCTTCTGGAGTCGCTGGCGGTCGGCTCGGCCAGCCACCCCTGCTGGTCTGCTGTGGCCTTAGGCTGCAACTTATCTCAGAGGCGCGACGTGACGACACCACACCCCTCCACCGCGGCCCGATCCTGGACGCGACCTTCTTCGGCCTCACCGGTGCTACGCGACAGCGCCTCGCACCACCACTCTGGTCGCGGTCCTCTTCGTCTCCGCACGGTGCAACGGCTCCACGCCACCTTCTCTGCAGCCTTGCATGACTGTGGTTCCCTGCCGATCACTATACAGTGCAAAGACACCGTGCGCCTCCACTTCCAACTTCAACGAAGATCAACAAAGAAGAGGGGAGGAGAATCGGCCGTGTTCATGCGGTCTGATCTCCTCCTGTTACGATGATATCATGCGGCCAATTCCTTAAGCAATGAAGAACGATGATAAAGTCTTGAACAAGAAAATAAACCCCTACCTCGATCATGACGTTGCACATCGTCAGGCCACAGAAAGTGGAAAGTGTCACGATATAACGACGTCGCGGAAGAACGATATCAATCCCATCGACATTGGAGGAAGAAAGAATGTTGTCGTTGGCGACATTCCCTCACGACAGTGTCTTCTTCTTTGACACAGTGGAAGAAAAAGGAAAGGCACGTCATCAGTGACTTCACATTCTTCGAATCGTATAGCGTTCTTCATCGAAAGCGTTCTTCATCGGGAGAAAAACACATTCCTTTCCAATCCTCCAGAGGTTCCTCAAGGTTCTCTAAAATATTTTCCAACCCATATTAAAAAGAGGCTTCCCTTATTAATAAACATGTCATGCCCTTTTCAAATTCAAAACACTTAATAAATTAAAGTGTTGGCACCATTAATGTGGGAGAGAGATGGTCTCTTTATTTAAGGAGTTGTCACATTAAAATGAAGGGGTGTTAAAGGGGGTCAGAGAGAGTTATGGGAAGCTGAGAGGTTGGGGCTCGTGTGGGCCCCACCTATCATATATCCACACATGGGAGGATTTAACTTCCTTAGATAAAAATTTGTTTTAACAAATTTATTTAACTTCTTAACTAAACTCCAAAATAAAAATTCTCAACCCGCTTTAAACGAAACTACGGTAAAGGTCCCCTTAAGCAATTACTGGTGCTGCGAGTTCATCGGTGCCCTCGGATTTCAATTCTGAGCACCGGTTCAAAAGATAGAAAAACCAGCTCGTTCGTTTACTGAACATACCCGAGCTAAACTTCGGAAATTGATTCTGGGCACACCGGGCCTCCGAATCATGTGCCGTTAGAAACTGCATACTCGTAAAATTACAAAGAAATTAAGAAAAAAAATTCCATGAAATTTTCGGGTCTTTACACTTTTCCGATGTGTTACTCTGCCAATGAGGGCATTGTTTCCCCACTATCACACCCAAGGCCCTCGCTGCTAGTCGACAGCTTCTGGCATTTGGGAAAATGCGCTTGAGGCCAAGCGACCAACCAGGTACGGGGTGCCTTTGGGTGGATTTTAGAACTGGGACATTACAAAGTGGTATCAGAGGAATTCTTTTCCCTTGAATGATTATTTAGAGCCTTTAGATAGGGATAGGAAAGAATATGTACTTGGTAATAAGCTGTGCACAGGAGTAGCTAAGTCATGTACGGAGAAAATCCAATTTACCTCATTTATTGAAATTTTTCTGGTTTTTCAATTTTATGGTTGATTTGATTTTCACCGTTGGGTTACTCACATGTTTTGTACTATTATGGTTGATGTTATTGAGGTTCTATTTCTGTTGCAACCCGATGAGATGAGGGTATACCATATCATGCATCATATAGGCACTTGCTAGAATTCACATGTCATGCATTCTTGCCATGTCATCTAGGATGCATTAGCAATTGCATGTTGTTGTGATAGATGTTGTGTAGAATATGCGTGCTGTTGTGATAGATGCATTGATAAAAAATATCTGCTTCTTGTTAGAGCATTGATTGTGTGAGGTTTTGTTTGGATGAATGCCAAACTTTGGTTCCTGAGGTGTTATGGGCCCTCATGGACTGGAATTTGGTGGATCATTGACTTGCTTACCCTTGTTATAACATGTACACTACAAGAAAACTACCGTTTAGCGGCGGTTTTTTCGCGGCGGTTTTAAAAATCACCGCTAAACGTGTTTCGGACCGCCATTTCGCGACGGTTTTTAAACTGCCGCGAAAAAACCGCCGCGAAATGCCATAATTTTATTTTATTTTTATTTTATTTTATTTTAAATTTTTTAATTTTTTTTGAGGATTAGCGGCTGTTTTTTAAAAACTGCTGCGAAATAGCGACGGTTTCGTTAAAACCGCCGCGAAATGAAAGGAAAAAATAAAAAAAACACGAGAAACCCCGAAATCACTAAAACGACCATAACTTTTGATCCGAGCATCCGTTGGAGCACCACGACTAGTCAAATCGAAGCTCATGAAGACATCTAGAGGAACATATAATCAAAACTGTGAGACGGTCTAAGGTACGGAAGATATTAGAGTTATAAGAAAGTTGAAAAAAGTTCCCTAACTTCAAACGGACCTAACTTTCGATACGTATGTCAGTTAGGACTCCTCCACCTGCCAGATCATAGCTCGTTCCATGATCTTCAGTATGATTGGTCGCGGCACCCACATGCACTCTTGGATCATATGTTATGTCCTTTTTAGTGGGTATCAGGTTTGTTATGTTTTTCGATGCCTCGTTTCTAGCACCCGTTCCCCGTCAGCTTTTTTTTAAATGGTTGTAACTTCAGATCCGCCTGTCCATTCAGACTCTTTCACCTTTCAGGTTGAATATCGTTTCAGGATCTTTGATTTGACAGGTCGCGGATCTAAAACGGACTCTCGGATCATAAGTTATCTCCGTTAATGTGAGCCCAATGTTTTTGTCTCTTTATGACCGTTTTGACGAGTTTTAACGGTTGCTCCATTTATTACTGTTTATTTTGAGTTTTCATGACTTGTTATCTTTATCAATGGTTTTTTGTGGGTTATTATGATGATTATGTTGAATTATTAAGGGGTTTTCCAGAGTTGTCATGAGTTTTCATGCGTTCTCACTCTTTCTAATGCCTCATTCTTCATATGCTTCTCCATCCGTTTTCATGCGTTTTCATGATTTTTCATCCCTTATCACGTCATTTCATACTTTTTCATTTGTTTCCTTTTTTATTTATTATTCATTTATTATTTATATTTACTTATTATTTATTATTTATTATTTATTATTAATTATTTATTAGTACTAATAATAAAATATTATTAATAATAATAATATTTGTTAATGGTTATTTATTATTTATTATTTATTATTTATATTTATTATTTATTTATTATTTATTATTTATTATTTATATTTATTTATTATTTATTATTTATATTTATTTATTATTTATTATTTATTGTTTATTATTTATTATTATTTACTATTTATATTTATTTATTTTTTATTATTTATATTTATTTATTATTTATTATTTATATTTATTATTTATATTTATTATTTATTATTTATTATTTATTATTTATTATTTATTATTTATTATTTATTATTTATTATTTATTATTTATTATTTATTATTTATTATTTATTATTTATTATTTATTATTCATTATTTATTATTTATTATTTATTATTTATTATTTATTATTTATATGTAATTATTATTTATTATTTATATTTATTTATTATTTATTATTTATTATTTATATTTATATTTATTTAATATTTAATATTTAATATTTAATATTTATTATTTATTATTTATTATTTATATTTATTTATTATTTATTATTTATTATTTATTATTTATTATTTATTATTTATTATTTATTATTTATATTTACTTATTATTTATTATTTATTATTTATTTATTATTTATTATTTGTATTTATTTATTTATTATTATTTATTATTTATTATTTATATTTATTTATTATTTATTATTTATTATTTATTATTTATTATTTATTATTTATTATTTACTATTTATATCTATTATTTATTATTTATTTATTATTTATTATTAATTATTAATTATTAATTATTTATATTTATTAATTATAAATTATAAATTATTTATATTTATTAATTATTAATTATTAATTATTAATTATTAAGTATTAAGTATTTATTATTTATTATTTATATTTATTTATTATTTATATTTATTATTTATTAATTATTATTTATATTTACTTATTATTTATTATTTATATTTATTTATTATTTATTATTTATATTTATTTATTATTTATATTTATTATTTATATTTATTTATTATTTATTATTTATTATTTATTATTTACTATTTATTATTTATATTTATTTATTATTTATATTTATTTATTATTTATATTTATTTATTATTTATTATTTATTATTTATATTTACTTATTATTTATTATTTATATTTATTTATTATTTATTATTTATATTTATTTATTATTTATTATTTTTATTTATTTATTATTTATTATTTATATTTATTTGTTATTTATTATTTATTATTTATTATTTATATTTATTTATTATTTATATATTATATATTATTTATTATATATTATTTATTATATATTATTTATATTTATTTATTATTTATTATTTATTATTTATTTATTTTATATTTATTTATTATTTATTTATTATTTATTATTTATTATTTATTATTTATTATGTATTATTTATATCTGTTATTTATTTACTATTTATTGTTAATTATTAATTATTAATTATTAATTATTTATATTTATTAATTATTAATTATTAATTATTTATATTTATTATTAATTATTAATTATTAATTATTAATTATTAATTATTAATAATAAATATAAATAATTAATAATTAATTATTAATTATTAATTATTAATTATTAATTATTAATTATTAATTATTAATTATTTATTATTTATATTTATTTATTATTTATCTTTATTTATTATTTATTATTTATTATTTATTATTTATATTTAATTATAATTTATTATTTATATTTATTTATTATTTATTATTTATGTCTATTATTTATTTATTATTTATTATTTATTATTAATTAATTATATTTATAAATTATTAATTATTAATTATTTATTATTAATTATTAATTATTAATTATTAATTATTAATTATTAATTATTAATTATTAATTATTAATTATTAATTATTAATTATTTATATTTAGTAATTATTTGTTATTAATTATTAATTATTAATTATTAATTATTAATTATTAATTATTAATTATTAATTATTAATTATTAATTATTAATTATTAATTATATATTATTTACTATTTATTATTTATATGTATTTATTATTTATATTTATTTATTATTTATTATTTATTATTTATATTTACTTATTATTTATTATTTATATTTATTTATTATTTATTATTTATATTTATTTATTATTTATTATTTATTATTTATATTTATTTATTATTTATTATTTATATTTATTTATTATTTATTATTTATATTTATTTATTTTTTATTATTTATTATTTATTATTTATTATTTATTATTTATTATTTATTATTTATTATTTATTATTTATTATTTATTATTTATATTTATTAATTATTAATTATTTATATTTATTAATTATTAATTATTAATTATTTATATTTATTAATTATTAATTATTAATTATTAATTATTTATATTTATTTTTTATTTTTTATTTTTTATTTTTTATTTATATTTATTTATTATTTATTATTTATTATTTATTATTTATTATTATTGAGTTTATATCTATTATTTATGTATTATTTGTTTTTTCAATTTATATATATTAGTATATTAAATTCTGTTTATTAACCACATGACGAGATTGCTGGAGTGGTAAAGTCTTTGAAAAATATGCAAGAGGTTAGGGGTTCAAATCTCACTAAACACAGTATTTCTTTATATTGCATGGGCATGTGCATGAGATGTGCATGTATGGATAAATAAAGTAATATGAAATAAATAAAATAAATAAAATAAATAAAATAAATAAAATAAATAATAAATACTAAATAAATAAAATAAATAAATAAATAAATAAATAAATAAATAAATAAAATTAAAGAAATTAAAAAAATAAATTAAAAAAATAAATTAAAAAAAAAATTAAAAAAAATTAAAAAACCGCCGCTAAATCATTTAGAGGCGGTTTAAATCGCCGCTAAAAAACCGCCGCGAAATGTTCTGCGACGGTTTTAAAAACCGCCGCGAATAGTTTCCCGACGCACGATTTCGCGGCGGTTTTTCAAAACTGCCGCCAATCTATTTAGCGGCGGTTTAAACCGCCGCGAAACGAAAAAAAACCGCCGCTAAATCGTGATTTTGTTGTAGTGGTATAAGATGCTAAAATTTGATTCAAGGGGAGTATGGGCCCTCATGGATCAGAATTTGGCACTTTAAATGTGTGTTTCTATGTTTTCTAGGCTTCAGAGTAGTTTTTGAGGCTTACTGTCTGAAAAAACCTAGAATACACGCTGTGTAGTTTTGACTACACGCCATGTGTTCTTCTATTCGGGAAGAAACTGTTTTTATTAAGTATATGCTGTGTACCTTATGTACAAACCGTGTAGTCTCTAACCATGACAAATGCAGTGTGGGCAGAGACACGGGATGAAGAAAGGCTAGCAGGAACACGCCGTGTACCGGTTGTGCACGCCGTGTAGTGTAATCCTAGGAACCCGACTGTGTAGCTAACAACACGGGTCGATGTAGTCTCTTTCTATACACGCCGTGTCCACCTTGAACACGCTGTGTAGTCTGACCTAGGTACCCGGCGATGTCACTAACAACACAGGGTGGTGTTATCCATTCACATACACGTCGTGTCCGCCTTGAACACGCCGTGTAGTGTGAGCTGTGTGTCAGGCCATGTCACTAACAACATGGGCTATGTGAAGCTTGTCTAGTACACGTCGTGTCTACCAAGAACATGCCGTGTAGTCTTGTCTTGGGAGATTTGTGTGGCTTAGCCATGTAGAAGTACTCAGACAGGGGAATAAGATTCAAGTACACGTTGTGTGTTAGGACAACACGCCGTGTGGTTTGGGTGTTACACGACCAGCTTTGGCAGAAGTACATGCCCATGTAAATGACTTAAGGGAACATGCCGTGTAGTAATTGTACACTCGATGTAGTCATGTTTTGTAAAACTTGAATGCTTTCTTTCTCCTGTTCCCTTCTTACGCCTCCAGTTTTCAGTCCTTGAAAATCTTGATCTAAGGTGTGCGCTTGACCTTGCAGAGTCATGCCACCGAGACGTCCTCCGGTTGTACGCCAGTTTCCAGGCAGTGATCAGACACAAAATATGGCTGATCATGGACTTCCTGCAGATCCTTCTGTTGTTCCAGTCTTGGCACCATTAGTTATACCTGTTACCAGTGCTGACACATAGTTCAAGGAAGGCTTCATGAGGATGATGCATACCTTTTGGGGAGCACCGCCTCCTGCCTCGTCTATAGAAGACTTGATGAGGGTTTTTCAGCAGTAGCATCCTCCCACCTTCTCAGGGGAAGGAGGACCTCAAGCTACAGAGCCATGTCTAGAATCCATGCTGACGATCTTTGACCATCTAGAGATGCCTCTAGAGAAGAGGGTCAAGCTCGCTACTTATATGATACGAGACTCTGCCAAGAGGTGGTGGGATGTGATCTCACAGGCAGGACATCAGTAGGTTATGGCTTGGGAGGATTTATTGCGCATCTTCTATGAGTACTTCTATCCAGAGACCCTGAGGGCTGACTGAGCCCGTGAGTTTATGAGTTTGGAGTAGTGAAATCTTTCTGTCATGGAGTATTCCTCACGCTTCACTGAGCTTCAGCGCTTTACACCCTTTTTCGGGGGATATGAGTTGTTCCTAGCGAGGAAGTTTGAGGATGGTCTCAGGCACGACATCCATTCCCAGGTGAACATCTTCTGGTTGACTTCCATCGCTTCCATCGTCAACCAGGCACTGATCACAGAGCGGAATCTGAGGGAATCCGGAGTTGTGAGCCAGGGCGTCTCGGCATCTAGAGTTAGCATCCCTCCTACTGATAGTAGGAAGCGCCGTAGGGAGTCTTCGCGTGGTGATCTAAGGAGGTGAGACAAATCTCCTGGTAGCCAGGTGGTGTGCTTCCAGTGTGGGAGAAGCGGGCACATAAGGTCGCAGTGCTAGAGAGACCTAGTGGAGTGCTAATCTTGTGGCAAGATGGGTCACCTTCAGTGCTTATGTCAGATCTTCTCACCAAAAACTGGTGACATGGGTTCTTCTATGACTCCTCATACAGGAGTAGCCCCACCAATTTCTCACCAGTATGAAAATTGGAGTTCTTACGACCGTTCAGGCAGAGGTGGAGGTCATGGCCATGGTGGTTAGTTGCCAGTCTTTCAACGACAGTAGAGTAGATCAACTCAAAGTGGTCAGGCAGGGTCACAGGGTCACGGAGCTGGCCATACTTTTGCAGTGGAGTAGACCCATCAGGAAAAGGATCCCAGACCTTCTACAGTTTGAGGTACAATCCTAGTTGCCTCAGTTTTATCTTAATCCCTTTTTGACATAGGGGATTCCCATAACTTTATATCTGTTGCTGTTATGGAGAGCCTTGGGCTCTGCATCCTTTCTTCTACTGATATATTGAGGTTAGACACTCCGTTGGGGACTAAAACGACTAGTGTACATTAGTGGAAGGAGTGCCCTCTTGAGGTTGGTGGGTGTCACTTCTTTTGGGATCTCTATGTCCTAGAGATGACAGGCTATGACGTCATTCTCAGAATGGACTGGCTTGTTCCCTTCCCGGTAGTCGTCGATTGCTATCATTGTAGGGTGAGTTTCATATCACCAGAGGGAAGATTGTTTCTTCATAAGGGAAAATGAGATGTCTAGGAGAGAAGAGTGGGTCCAGAGCATAATGGGCTAGGAGGAGTTACAACCCAGATTGCTAGTCTATATCTGGACGATCAGGGGAATTCTCTGTTAGACTTTCCACCAGTAGTGGATCATTTTAGGGATACCTTTCCAGAGTAATTTTTAGGGTTGCCTCCAGAGCGTGAGGTAGATGTTTCGATTGAGCTTGTGCCAGGAGCAGCACCGGTGTCCATTCCTTTTTATAGGATGGCTACACCAGAGTTGCAGGATCTCAAGAAGTAGTTGGAGGAGTTGCAGGCAAAGGATTTCATCCGACCCAGTACTTCTCCTTGGGGTTTGCATGTCCTGTTTGCGAAGAAGGTAGACGATACTCTCAAGCTATGTGTGGATTATCGTAAGTTGAACCAATTGACAGTCAAGAACTGATATCCCTTACCGAGGATTGATGATCTCTTTGATCAACTTCGAGGAGCCCGGGTGTTCTCGAAGATTGAATTGAGATCCAGTTACCATCAGTTGTGTGTTAGACCATCAGATATACTTATTACAGCCTTCCGGAGTAGGTATGGTCTATACGAGTATATGGTTATGCTGATCGGTCCCACAAACGTGCTAGCAGTTTTCATAGCACTCATGAACTGAGTGTTCCATCCATACTTGGATTCTTTCGTGGTTGTCTTTGTAGATGATATCTTGGTGTACACTCACACTGTACACGACCATGCCACCCATCTTGAGATCATTTTGATTACACTGAGAGAGCATCAGTTATATGATAAGATCTCAAAATGCCACTTTTGGATGGACCAGGTTCACTTCTTGTGTCATTTAATCTCAGAGATAGAAGTATCAGTAGACCCAGAGAAAGTGAGAGCATTAGATTTCTGGGAGAATCCAAAGAATGACTTTGAGGTACAAAGTTTTAGAGGGATGGCTAGATACTATAGACACTTCATATAGGACTTTTCACGTTTAGCAACACCACTAAGTTTGACTAAGAATGGTACAAAGTTCTTGTGGTCATATTCTTATGAGTCAGCCTTTCAAGAGCTGAAATGAAGGTTGACTTCAACATCGATTATAGTCTTGCCAGAGCCGGGAAAGAGCTATACTGTTTATTGTGATGCTTCAGGTATCGGGTTGGGAGCTATGCTTATGCAGGGAGATGGAGTCGTTGCGTATGGGTCTTGGCAATTGAGGCCACATGAGAGGAACTACCTGATGCACGATCTCGAGTTGGTTGTAGTTGTTCATGCCTTACACTGTTGGAGACATTATCTTTTGGGTGAGCATTTTGTGGTTTTCATCGACCACAAAAGTCTCAAGTACATCTTCACTCAGCGTGATCTGAATTTGAGACAACGAAGGTGGGTTGAGTACCTTCAGTCCTTTGACTTTGAGCTTACCTACACACCTGGAAAAGGAAAAACAGTGGCTGATGCATTGAGCAGGAGGACTTAGATACAGGCAGTTCAGGAGGCCAGTAGTGAGTGGTAGATTATGGCTCTGTTCTCAGAGATGCATTTAGAGGTGCACAATAGACAGGGGCAGACCTTCCTTTCTTCTGTAACTGTTACCTATACACTTCTTGATCGAGTAATAATGAGGCATCTATCAGATTTTGAAGGCCTAGTCCTGTGGGAAAGTGTGTCAGGAGAGGACCCTATTCCTGGATGTACCATAGGCAAGGATGAGATCTTTCATTTCTAGGGGTGCGTATGGGTGCCGATAGATATACGCGAGGAGCTGATGTGGGATTTTCATTCCTCAGTTTGGCCAGTTCATCCTGGCATCACCAAGATGTATCGTGATCTACACCATCAATATTGGTGGCCAGGTATGAATAAAGATGTTGCTGGTTTTTTCATGAGGCGTTTCACTTGTCAGCAGGTGAAGGCGGAGCATCAGCGACCAGCAGGGATTTTGAAGTAGTTACCCATTCCCGAGTGGGAGTGGAATGATGTTTCAATGGATTTCATGACCGGTTTTCCAAGGTCACATCAATGGAATGATGCAATTTAGGCTGTCATTGACAGACTCACGAAGGTCCCTTACTTCTTTCCGATCAAGGAGACCTACAATGTTGATGAGCTGGGACGGTTGTACATCTGTGAGATTGTACGTCTGAATGGAGTTCCTCACTCCATCATTTCAAATAGGGATGCACGTTTTACTCCTCAAGTCTAGCAGGGGATACAGAAAGATTTGGGTATACAGGTTCTTTTGAGTATATCCTACCACCCTCAGACAGATGGCCAGTCCGAGCGTATGATTCAGGTGCTTGAGGACATGCTCCGAGCATGCATCCTGGATTTTGGAGGTTCTTGGGAGAATCATATACCTCTTGTGGAGTTTTCCTAAAATAATAGTTTTCAAGTGACTATTCAGATGGAACCTTATGAGGCTTTGTACGGTAGGCCATGCCGATCACCCTTATGTTGGCTGGAGGCAGGAGAAGCAGCTTTGCTGGGACCTCGTCTTGTTCAGGAGACCACATAGCAGATAGAGTTGATTCAGAAGAGGATGACTACTACACAATCTTATCATAAGTCTTATGTTGATTATCAGAGATGACCTCTGGAGTTTGAGGTTGGGGATTAGGTTTTTCTACGTGTCACACCGAGGTTGGGACACAAGAGGATCAGGAGATAGGATAAGCTTTCGCTGAGGTACATCGGGCCATTTGAGGTGTTGGAGAGAGTTGGGTCGGTTGCCTATCAGTTGTAGTTACCTCAGAGGTACTGAGATATGTACAACATTTTTCATGTTTCCCAGCTCTGATGTTACTTTTCAGACCCGTCTCATGTTTTCCAACCCGAGGAGGTTGAGTTGGAAGTGGATATATCATTTGAGGAGCATCCTATACAGATTGTTGATTAAAGTATGAAGGTTCTCTATGGCCAGTATGTTCCTCTGGTATGGGTGCTATGTCAGCACGGGCGAGTATAAGACGAAACTTGGGAGAGGGAGGCTGATGTACGACCACAGTGGTCGGAGCTGTTTCGGGTTTCTTCTTCTATGCCACCTTGCTAGGGAAATTCAGGGATGAATTTCATTAATGGGGGAAGTTTGTAAGAACCCAGATCTTCTTATCATGTATTTTTTCTTTTTTGGTTGTTTTTGGAGAAAAGAGGAGTTTTTGGAAATTTTTTAAGTACACGTCGTGTACTTTATGAGTACACGCTGTGTACTTCCTTGCCACCAAAGGCCGTATGCTGGCCATGTTGTGGCCACACACACAGTAATGTGGGGGTGTTTTGGAGGCTGCCTAATGCGGAGTACAGAAAAGGAGAGTATATTCCATGTACTTCAAAAGTACATGCTATGTACTTTTTTTTCATTAAATGCATCGGGGTCGCGTCTGACGGATAGAACCATCTCCTTCTCAACCTAGTTCATCCGAGAGTGTCGAGCAGCCATGGATCTTTGACGAGACCCTGGTTGAGCGTCCATCCTCCGAATCAAACAATTTCGGTTGCGTTGGAATCGCATTAGTGAGTTCTGCCTTTTCCTAGAGCATCGTTTTCCAATTCCTCCTCATTTCCAAGTTATTGTGAGTTGAACGTTTTATATGTTTACATAGATCTACGACGTTCTAAGGTGATTCAAGCCTCGAGGTTCAAGTATATTGATCTCCCAACACCAAGGTAGGTGGTTTGTGCCTTTCCGTAGAAAGTCTTTGAGTTTTATGTGCAAATTTTCCCAATACCCATGAACGTGGTATTGCACATTTACCATTTTAGCCCTATTGTTTTCCTAATTTGCTTGTATACTTTAGTAGAGTTTATTGAATGTGAATAGGGTGATTTGTTGTGCTTTGGATGTGTTTCCCATGCATGTTTTTCTTGTTTTGAACTTTGGATCTAGTTTTCCTGTTAGGATGCTGTTTACTTTCCCATGCCTAGTATTATAGGATGGTGTGACTTTTGTTCTGACATGCTGTTATGCTATAGAAAGCTAGCCAAGTATTTCTTGAGGTATACTTTGGCCGATACGCTATGATATGCTTATTGTTTTACACAGGGCCATGAGAACCTAGTGTATTAGACCATAGGGAGAATTGGTGTAAGGGCTTATCTAGAGTGTCTTTATAATTTATAATGTGAGACCATATGGGGAATTGACGTTAAGTGCTTCCTCATAGAGTCTGCAGTTCCTCGACGTGGGCCACAGGGGGAATGAGACATTGAGTGCTTCCCCAAAGCACCTTTAGTACCGATACGAGACTATAGGGGGAATTGAAGATGAGTGCTTCCTCAGAGAGTCTATACTTTAGCTGAACCAGAGGGGTGAGACTATGTGTGCTTCCCAGAGGGTCGCTTGTGTCTGTTAGGTAGGACCAGAGGGGATAGGCTGTGAGTACTTCCTAGAGGATTACCTATTTGTGATCATCTGCTTTTCTTAGATTTTGTTTGATATCTAGAATTGTGTATTGTTACTGTTGAGTACTTCCTTGTTACTGGTTTCTGCACTTTTACCTGCCATATACTCACTGACTGTCAGGTATAGATCTTGTGGTGGTTGCCTACTGGGATTCGTCTCAAACCATGTTTAGGCCATGCTTTTGCGCCCAAACAAATTATATTATTATAGGTATAGATAAGGGCAATCACCCTTCTACTTCAGGTACTTGATTGCATTGGAGCTGGAGAGCATGGGACCAAGCTGAGGCTTGCGATTCTGAGGATTTGTTTATCTGTTTTTCTTTTTCACTTGGGTTTAGTACTATATTCAGAATTGTGACTTGTTTGGATGATTTCCTAGACATATATGTATCATGCATCATTTATACATATATATATATATATGCTTTAGTTGTTTCTTTATTAGTCTTCCACAATTTACTATTGTTGGATATTTACTACTTCTGTTATTGTATATTTGTTTCTCTTCCACTGTGTTACTCTACCAATGAGGGCATTGTTTCCCCACTATCACACCCAAGGCCCTCGCTGCTAGTCGGCAGCCTCTGGTGTTCGGGGAAATGCACTTGAGGCCATGTGACCAACCGGGTACGGGGTGCGTTTGGGTGGATTCCGGAACCAGGACGTTACAGATAGAATAACAAACATGGTTATACCATATTTATAATAAGATCATAGTATATAGAAGGTAATGGAGTTATTATTTTAGTATGAAAACAACAAAGAAAGAGGAAGTGGAAGAAGAAAATAATTTGAAAGAGGGTGGTGAAATTATTACCTCTTCTTCGGGTGTTTCCTTCTGAGTTGATCAAAAGGGCTCCTTAGGTTGGATTTATGATCAAAGTAAGTCCTCTATGTTGAAGTGAGGGAAGTTGGGAGGATATTTGGGTAGGGTTTTGCGGATTCAAATTGATTTGGAGGTGTGAAATTAAGAGAAGGGGAAGTACCCTTTTATTAGAGAGCTGAGGGTCACTTTAGGAAAAGCTTGAAATATTATTTTATAATAAAATCATTTTTAGTTTATGATGGCTCCAAAATGATTTATTTTGAGGATAAGGTGATGATGGGTTTAAAACCTCTCAACCAATAGGTTTTAGATAGGTTTAGGTCACTATATTAACCTTATGTTTTAGATTTAACTCTTAGTTAAATTGTTTGACATTTACCATGTCTCTTTGTATTTTTATATTATATGGTTAATAAACTTATTATAACAAGAAAAGAGAACCCCAAGTGGTTAATTATTAATATATATAACCTTATATAATTCCTTTTCCTGAACCTTATATTTTTTGGAATATTATATCAATAAATAATATAATATTTATTTTAAAAACTCAATTATGTAAATTTTGACACAATTTAGTATTTTATTTTTTTGAAAGCCATAAAAACTTTATCACTTCGAATAAAATTTATTTTATCAACTATAATATGTCATATTAACCTATAAAATTAGTTTAATTCATCAAAAGTCTCAAATTACATTTATTTGGATATTTATAATATCAATTATTTTAATCTTTCATTAATAAGGTAATTACTGCATCATTATTGTGTAATAAATAAATTTAATTATTTAAAGGAAACATTTTTATCTTTCTAATTAATATTTTTAGTTGAATAGATAACTTATATAACCCCTTATAAAAATTGTTTTACTAAAAGATATATGTTTTTGTCATTTTTGTCTTTACTTTAAATTAATTATTATAAAGTGTCATTATCTCTCTCAAGTGGCTCCATGGGGTCCCAAAATCGACCCAAGGATTCACATGGTCGGAAATGTATCAACCAATATAAATAGTACACATGTTAGGGTAATTTAATATTATTATAATATTTTTTTACCCTTATTTACTGGATTTACCCCTTTAACCACAGTAAATAAAATATTTAATGAAGTAAATATTCATAATGTCTAAAAAAAGTTATCTACAATTTGGAAATCCTGATTCCAAATATGGAATCCATTTTTCTAAATTCAAAACACATAAGTGGCATAAATTAATTTAAAATCAATTCTCGTTGTCAAAACAAAAAACCTGTTTTTAAGAAATAATAACTATCAAAAGATTGACACTTTTTAATGTCCAGTTTAAACGTGAAATTACATCCAATGACCTAAATTATATTAAATTATAAAAATATAATCTTATTATACTTAAAAACCATTCAAATGTATAATTTAACATTATAAATTATTTTTATTAAAAAAGTTGTTTTTAATTAAAATTTAGTATTTTTCACTATTCATAAAAATATGAAAGTTTTCAGAAAAATACAAAAAATTCACCCTAAGCTAATTTTGATATTCCAAATCCAAAAATGAAGTCCATTTTGAAGAATAAAATTTATAAAATTTCAAAAAGTGGGTATTACTATTCATAACGGCTAATTTGATTGGTCGCGGTGTGTTAGAATCTTGAAGTTGCGTACAACGCAAACTATTTCATTATTCAAAGGGAAACGTACCGTAGAAGCATGTGGTGTTACATTACCACTATGTTGAAATAAATAAAATTTGACCATTAAAATTTGTTTTAATATTTTAATGATGATAATAATAATAATAGTAAAAAGTAATAATAATTAAGTGTAAAACATTTTTTTAATAAAATAATTAATATTTAAGATAATATATTTTATAAATATATGAAAAAATATTATGTTTTTGTTGAATTTTTTTATAAATTATAAATATATATAATTATTTTATTATATAAAAAAGACACTTTATATAAATGTATTAAAAAAATAAATTTTATATATAATTTTAAAACTTTATTTAGTTTAAAATATATTACTTCACTTGCTAAAAAATAAAAAAAAAATGGAAAACTTCAATCAAAAAATGGGAAAAACGAATTAAATAATAGAGAGAGAGAGAAAGGTATAAACAAATAATGAATAAAAATAAAAAAAAAATTAAAGATATAAATGATAAAATGAGAGCCACACAAAATAACAAAAAAAGATACATAGAGAGGAGAAAATGTGATAGGATACAAAAGAAAAAACATCAAATAAGGAAAAGAAAAAAATTCTAAAAGAAAATAATAAAATAATAGTAAAATAATAATAATAAAAAATAGAATAACATTTTTTTCACCTTTTAAATCAATATGCTAGGTTCATGTAACACCGATCACCATTAAAAAATGATAAATATAATATAGTACTATAATTATAATTATTGGATATATATGATCAAAATATTAAAGCAATGATGACCTTTGGTTGTGGGTCTTTGATTAGTTTTGTTTTAAAAAGAAATGAAAAATAACTCAGCTACTCTCAGAAGCTTACCACACCCACATTTTTTTTATAAATTTGGAGAAATATTCCTCAATAGTAAGAATACATGATCCAGACTACTTCTTTGATAAGCAAGCATGATATTTTCTCCCCACTTCATTTTCCACTAGAAAATAAGGGATTATTTTCATTTTACAATTTATACCGTATTCTAAATTTCATAAAATCATGGAAGTGTTCTTTAAAATTATTGTTGTTTTACAAGCGTGACATATATATGTGTATGTATATGCACACACACACACACACACACAGAGATAACTATCTATATTCAGTCTAAATGAGATAAGGGTTTTTGTTTTAAATTTTATTTCTAAAAACTTTGGTGTGTAAGGGTTTATTTTCTTTTAAAAAAAATTATTTTAGTTTTACAAATATTTACATATATATGTGTATATATATATATATGTATATATATATGTATATGATTATCTATTTTTAGAATATATAATAAAATGATTTTCGTTTTAAATTTTAGTTCTAAGCCCATAGTTTGTAAGGTCTTGATTTTATTATTAATCAAAGTATGTTGTTTAAAACGTTATAAATATACACATATATATATGTATGTATGTACATATATATATATATATATATGTATTGATATTTATCTATAAAACTTTCTGTTTTTTAGAATTTACAAGATATGGGGTTTTGTTTTAAATTCTATGTTTTAAAAGGCAATCGTTTATTTTTATCAAAGGGTTTAATTATATCATTTTATGTATAATGATATATATATATATATATATATATATAAATTTATATAGATTTATTTTAAGAAATAAAAGGGATTAAACATTCATTTTCAATTATATATGCAAAGGTTTGAAATTTTTCTCAGTTTATCATTTTATGGTTTATATTTTATGTGTACCATTAAATGATATTTATTATCATTTTATGCACTACTCCTAAACAAGCTATTATTTCCTGTGAAAAAATATATCTTCACCCCTTGGCATGTCATGAATAATTAGGTATTTCTATAATATAAATTATAAATCACATCCCATTCATTTTTAGATCAAGTATGCATTTAATTATTTATACATTTTATTTATGATTTATAAATAATAACAGTTATTTCAAGCATGGGATTCTCCAAAAAATTGTTTTAGAAATTCTCAGGAATCTTCCAATGACATGTGATAATAAATGTTATTTTATTTTAATGAAAATATTATTATGTATGTATTTTAGAAATGTTTTGGGTTAATATTGAGAAAGGAAATTCCATTGAAAGTGTTTTCAAAAAAATTGGCACTAGTATGTTATGTGAAGTTATGGGGAGTGAACCCATAAGTCTTAAGGGGAATTTGTTCCATATGAGTTATGACTAGCAATATTATTTTATGATTTTTATTATAGTTTTCTAAGTATCCTAAATGACCCACCAAAAAGTATTATTTTTAATGGATAAAACCCAACATTATTTTCAATTATAATTATTTTTGAGAAATTAAAGGTTTTCTAAATTTATTTATTTATATTTTGAATTTTATGAAAATATAATTGTTATGTATGTATGATTAATCCAAGTATTTTTTTTTAAAATAATGTATTAATTATTTTAAAACCCTTTAGTGGGCATTTTAAATGATCACCCTATATTTTAAATTCATTTTTATAGGTTTAATAGATTTATCCGTGATGTATTTTTCTATGTGGAGACAACACATTGAATATTTTTTTTTCTTATTTAATTTTATTTTTGCATAGTTTTGTTGAAATTTAACATTTGTATCTAACTATCCAGAACCTAGACCGGTAAAAGTTCATAGAAATGTAAATGCTATGTGTATTTTTATTTATCTTTTATAAAAAAAATGTACACAACATTTTAAGCATTGATTCTGGAAGTGCGAGCTGAGACTGTTTCCGTTGGTATCAGAGCAATGGTCTAGACAACTTTGGAGATTAGATGTTTTTGTCTAAGTGGTAGATTATAAGAGTTTAGTAGTTTAGATTTCTAAATTTTGAATACAAAAATTAAGAATTTTCTAGAGTCCGAGGAATGAATTGTGAGGACACAATTCTTTTTAAGAGGGGAATAATGTAACACCCCAAGAAATTCAAATAGTACTTTTATTTTAATTAAATATTTTTTTATAATTTAAAATAAATATTTTTAATTAAGGAATTTATGAAAATAACTTATTTTGTGTAACTAAAATAAGTTTTTTATCCAAGATTATAAAATATTAATTTTTATAAAATATTATTTTCATTAAATAATTTTTTTAAATAAGTTAAAATATATTATTTATTTTAAAATACGTTTTAATATATAATGTTTTGAATATATTATTATTTTACAAGAAAAATATTTTGATTTAAAATTATAAACATATATATATATATATATATTAAAATATGGTATTAATTTATTTAAAAGAGTATTTTATTATAAATATATTTAGTTGCTTATTTTTTGATAACTAAAATAGTTTGAAAATTAAAATGATTATATTTTACATATATATAATTAAATTTATATATTTATGATACTAATTAAAATTTTACCATTATGTAGAAATATATAAAATATGACCATTATAATTTGCTTTAATATTTTATTGATGATGAAAATAATAATAATAATAATAAAAATAAAATTAATAATAATTAACTCTAATTTTTTTTAAGAAAATTATTATTATTTAAGATAATATATTTTATAAATATATGAAATTTCTTATGTTTTTGTTTTATAAAATTTATAAATTATAAATATATATGATTATTTTATTATATTAAAAAGACACACTTTATATACATGTATTAAAAAACAAAATTTATATATAATTAAAAAACCGCTATTTGGTTTAAAAAAAGTTACTTCATTTTCTAAAAAAATGAAACAAAATAATAAAAAAATGGAAAACGTTAATCAACAAAGGGGAAAAACAAATTGAATAAAAGAAAGAGAGAGAAAGGTCCAAAAAAATAATGAATAAATATAATAATATACAATGAAAAGAGATAAATGATGAAATGAGAGTCACACAAAATAACAAAAAAAAGAGAGACATATAGAGGATAAAACGTGAAAGGCTACAAAAGTCAATACATCAAACAAGAAAGAGAAAAAAAATCTAAATTAAAAATAATAAAATAATAAGAAGAAATGGTCTCATGCTTTTGTCTCCTTTTAAATCAACACCCTAGGTTCATGTAACACAAATAACACTTAAATAAAGATAAATATAATATAGTATTATAACTGTAATGGTTGGATAGATATGAACAAAATAAGAAAGCAATGATGACCCATGGTTGTGGGTCTTGGTTTAGTTTTGTTTAAAAAAATTAAAAATAAATCGGCTTCTCTCAGAAGCTTACCACACCTGCAATTGTTTTTATAAATTTGTAGAACCCTTCCTCTATGGTTAGAAGACATGAGCCAGACCACTCCTTTGATAAGAAATCAGGAGATTTCATCTCCACTTCGATTTACTCTAGCAAGTAAAGGATTATTTTTATTTTACAATTTATACCTTCTTCCAAATTTAATAAAATCATGTAAGGGTTCTCCTAAATTATTTTCATTTTACAAGGGTGACATATATATTTTTATATATATGAATATATACACATATATAACTATATATTTTCATTCTAAATGAGATAATGGTTTTTGTTTTAATTTTTTTTTCTAAAACCTATGGTGTGTAAGGGTTTATTTTCTTTTAGAAAATATATTTTCATTTTAAAAATATTTACACACATATATATGTATATATATGTATCTATATACATATATGATTATCTATTTTCATAATATATAAGAAAATAATTTTCATTTTAAATTTTAGTTCTAAGCCCATGGTCTATAAGGTTTTAATTTTTTAATTGATCAAAGTATGTTGTTTAAAACGTTACACACACACATGTATGTATATATATATATATATATATATGTATTGATATCTTTCTATAAAACTTTATATTATTCATAATTTATAGGATATTGGGTTTTTCTTTAAAGTATATGTTTTGAAAGGCGTTCGTTTATTTTTATTAAAGGGTTTGATTATATAATTTTATGTATAATGATTTATATATATATAAATGTATATCTATTTATTTTAAGAAATAAAAGGGATAAGACATTTTCAATTCTATATACAAAGGTTTTAAATTGTTCTTAGTTTATCATTTTATGGTTTATATTTTATGTGTAAATTTTATTTGTAAATGATATTTATTATCATTTTATGTGCTACTCCTAAAAAAGCTATTATTTCATGTGAAAAATTATATATACCCCCCATGGCATGTCATGCATAATTTGGTATGTCCATAGTCTAAATTATAAATGACATCCCATGCATTTTTAGATCAATTATGCATCTAATTATTTATCAATTATATTTATGATTAACAAATAATAACAGTTATTTTAAGCATGGGATTCTCCTAAAAATTGTTTTAGAAACTCTCAAGAATCTACCGATGAAATGTGATAAGAAATTTTATTTTATTTTAAATAAAATATTATTATGTACATATTTTAGAAATGTTTTCGGTTAGGATTAATAAAAGAAGGTCTATTGAAAGTGTTTTAACAAAAATTGGCGCTAGTATGTTATGTGATGTTATAGGGAGTGAACCCATAAGTCTTGAGTGAACTTTGTTCCATATGAGTTATGACTAGTGGTATTATGTTATGGTTTTTATTATAGTCTTCCAAATATCATAAATGAACCACCAAAAATTATTATTTTTAATGGGGAAATCCCAACATTATTTTAAATTATAATTATTTTGAGAAATTAATTGTTTTCTAAATTTATTTATTTAGATTTCAAATGTTATGAAAATATAATTTTAAGTATGTATGATTAATTCAAGGAAATGTTTTAAAATAATTTATTAATTGTTTTTAAACCCCTTACTGGGTATTTTAAATGCTCAAACTATATTTCAAATTCATTTTTATAGGTTTACTAGATTTATCAGTGATATATTTTTCTATGTGGAGGTTGTGAACTGAATATTATTTTGTTTATTTAATTTTTATTTTTGCATAGATTTGTTGAAATGTAACATTTGTATCTAACTCTCCAGAACCTAGACCGATAAAAGTTCCTGGAAATGTAAATGCTATGTGTATTTTTATTTATGTTTTATAAAAAAAATATTCAAAACATTTTAAGTACTGAGTCTGGAAGCGCGAGCTCAGGCTGTTTCAGTTGATATCAGAGCAACGGTCTAGATAAATTTTAAGATTATATGTTTTCATATAAGTGGTAGAGTATAAGAGTTTATTAGTCTTAGATTTCTTAATTTTGAATACAGAAATTTAGAATTTTCTAGATTCCGACAAAGGAATTGTGAGGATGCAATTCTTTTTAAGGGGGGAATAATGTAACACCCTAAGAAATTCAAATAGTAATTTTATTTTAATTAAATATTTTTTTATAATTTAAAAAGAAATATTTTTAATTAAGGCTTTAATGAAACTAAATTATTTTGTGTAATTAAAATAATTTATTATTCAATATTATAAAATATTAATTTTCATGGAATATTATTTTCATTAAATAAATGTATTTTTATTAAATAAGTTAAAATATATTCATTATTTTAAAATATATTTTAATATATAATTTTTTGAATATATTATTATTTTACAAGAGAAATATTTTGATTTAAAATTTTAAACATATAATTTTTTTAAAATATGGTATTAATTTATTTAAAACTGTATTTTATTATAAATATATTTAGTTGTTTATTTTTAGATAAATAAAATTATTTGAAAATTAAAATGATTATATTTTACATATATATAATGATATTTATATATTTATGATACTAATTAAAATTTTACCATTATGTAAAAATAAATAAAATATAACCATTATAATTTTTTTAATATTTTAATGATGATGATAATAATAATAATAATAAAATTAAAAATAATTAAGTGTAAAACATTTTTTTAAAGAAAATTATTATTATTTAAGATAATATATTTTATAAATATATTAAAATATATTATGTTTTTGTTTTACAAAATTTATAAATTATAAATATATATAATTATTTTATTATATAAAAAGACACATTTTATATACATGTATTAAAAAAAGAATTTTATATATAATTTTAATAATCGCTATTTGGTTTAAAAAAAGGTTACTTCATTTGCTAAAAAAAACAAAATAATAAAAAATGGAAAAAGTCAATCAAAAAAGGGGAAAAACGAATTGAATAAAAGAAAGAGAGAGAAATGTCAAAACAAATAATGAATAAAAATAATAATAAACAATCAAAAGAGATAAATTATGAAATGGGAGTCACACAAAATAAAAAAAGAGAGACATAGAGGGGAGAAACGGTGAAAGACTATAAAAGGTAAAACGTCAAACAAGAAAGAGAAACAAATGCTAAAAGGAAATAAAAATAAAAATAATAAAATAATAATAATAAGAAATGGACTCATGTTTTTTCACCTTTTAAATCAACACCCTAGGTTCATTTTACACCAATCACCCTTAAAAAATATTAATATAATATTTTATTATAATTATAATGATTTGATATATATGAACAAAATAAGAAAGCAATGATGACCCATGTTTGTGGTTCTTTGTTTAGTTTTGTTTAAAAAAAATTAAAAATAACTCATCTTCTCTCAGAAGCTTACCAAAACTAATTTTTTTTATAAATTTGGGGAACCCTTCCCCCATGGTTAGAAGAAAAGATCCAGACCACTCCATTGATAAGAAAGTAGGATATCTCCTCCCCACTTTATTTTCTACTAGCAAGTAAGGGATTATTTTCATTTTATAATTTATACCTTATGCCAAATTTTATAAAATCATGTAAGGGTTCTTCAAAATTATTGTCATTTTACAAGGGTGACATATATATGTGTATATATATGTATATATACACATATATAACTATATATTTTCAGTCCAAATGAGATTAGAGATTTTGTTTTAAATTTTATTTCTAAAGCCTATGGTGTGTAAGGGTTTATTTTCTTTTAAAAAAATTATTCTCTTTTTACAAAGATTTAAATATATATATATGTGTGTATATATATATGTATATATATACATATATGATTATCTATTTTCAAAATATATAAGAAAAGGATTTTTGTTTTAAATTTAATTTCTAAACTTATGGTTTGTAAGGTTTTAATTTTATTATTGTTGAAAGTATGTTGTTCACAACATTATACATATATATATGTATGTACACACACACACACATATATATTTATATATATATATATGTATTGATATCTATCTATAATTTTTTTTTGTTTTTCAGAATTTATAAGATAGGGGTTTTTATTTTAAAGTCTATGTTTTGAAAGGGGATCATTTATTTTTATCAAAGGGTTTGGTTATATCATTTTATGTATAATGATAAATATATGTATATATATATAAATGTATATCGATTTATTTTAATAAATAAATGTAATTAGACTTTCATTTTCAATTCTATATGAAAAGTTTTGAAATTGTTCTTAGTTAATCATTTTATGGTTTATATTTTATGTGTAACTTGTATTTATAAATGATATTTATTATCATTTTATGTGCTAATCCTAAACATGATATTATTTCATGTGAAAAAATATATCTGCACCCCTTGGCATGTCATGCATAATTAGGTATGACCATCATCCAAATTATAAATAACATCCCATGTATTTTTATATCAAGTATGAATTTAATTCTTTATCCATTTTATTTATGATTTCTAAATAATGAAAATTATTTCTATCTTGAGATTCTCCTAAAAATTGTTTTAGAAACTCTCAAGAATTTACTAATGACATGTGATAAGAAAGATTATTTTCTTTTAAAGAAAATTATATTATGTATGCATTTTAGAAATGATTTGGGTTAGGATTGATAAATATAGGTCCATTGAAAGTGTTTTCAAAAAAATTGGCACTAGTATGTTATGTGACATTATGGGGAGTGAACCCATAAGTCTTAAGGGAACTTTGTTCCATATGAGTTATGACTAGCGGTCTTATGTTATGGTTTTTCTAATGGTTTTCCAGGTATCATAAATAACCCATCAAAAATTATTATTTGTAATGGAGAAATACCAATGTTCTTTTCAATTATAATTATTTTTTGAAATTAATGGTTTTCTAAATTTATTTATTTAGATTTAAAATGTTAAGAAAATATACTTTTAAGTATGTATGATTTTTTAAGGAAATGTTTTAAAATAATTTATTAATTTTTTTAAAACCCCTTACCCAGAATTTTAAATGCTCACCCTACGTTTTAAATTCATTTTTGTAGGTTTATTATATTTATGAGTGATGTATTTTTCTATGTGGAGGTAGTGAACTAAAGATTATTTTGTTTATTTAATTTTATTTTTATACATTTTTTTTGAAATGTAACATTTGTATCTAACTCTCCAGAACCTAGACTGGTAAAAGATCATAGAAATGTAAATATTATGTGTATTTTTATTTATCTTTTATAAAAAAGATATACTTAGAATTTTAAGCATTGAGTTTGAAAGCGCGAGCTCAAGATGTTTCATTTAGTATCAGAGAAATAGTCTAGAAAACTTTGGAGATTAGATGTTTTCGTCTAAGTGGTAGAGTATAAGAGTTTAGCAGTCTTAGATTTATTAATTTTGAATGTAGAAATTCGGAATTTTCTAGAGTCCGATGAACGAATTTTGAGGACACAATTATTTTTAAGGGGAGAATAATGTAACACCCCAAGAAATTCAAATAGTCCATTTATTTTAATTAAAAAATTATTTTTTATAATTTAAAATAAATATTTTTAATTAAGACTTTTATGAAACTAAATTATTTTGTGTAATCAAAATAAGTTATTATTCAAGATTATAAAATAGTACTTTTCATGAAATATTATTTTCATTAAATAAATGTATTTTTTCTAAATAAGTTAAAATAAATTATTTATTTGAAAATATGTTTTAATATATAATGTTTTAAACATATTATTATTTTGGAAGAAAAATATTTTGATTAAAAATTATAAAAAATTTCTTTTAAAATATGGTATAAATTTTTTTATAAGATCACTTTATTATAAATATATTTAGTTGGTTATTTTTAGATAACTAAAATTGTTTTAAAATTATAATGATTATATTTTACATATATATAACGAAATATATATATTTATGATACTAATTAAAATTTTATCATTATGTTGAAATAAATAAATTGTGACCATTATAATTTTTTTAATATTTTAATGAGGATAATAATAATAATAATAAAAGTAATAATAATTAAGCGTAAAACATTTTTTAAAGAAAATTATTATTTTTTAAGATAATATATTTTCTAAATATATGAAATTATATCATGTTTTTGTTTTAAAAAAATTTAAATTTTTTAAATATATATAATTATTTTATTATATAAAAAGGAACACTTAATAAACATGTATTAAAAAATGAATTTTATATATAATTTAAAAAAAATTCTATTTGGTTTAAAAAACGTTACTTCGTTTGCTAAAAAACTAAAACAAAAAAAATAAAAAAATGGGAACCATCAATCAATAAAGGAAAAAACAAATTGAATAAGAGAGAGAGAGAGAAAGGTCCAAATAAATAATTAATAAAAATAGTAATAAATAATGAAAATAGATAAATGATGAAATGTGAGTCACACAAAATAAAAAAAAAGAGACATAGAGAGGAGAAAATGGGAAAGGTTACAAAAGTCAAAACATCAAACAAGGAAGAGAAAAAAACACTAAAAGCAGATAAAATAATAATAATAAGAAATGGAATCATGTTTTTATCACCTTTTAAATCAACAAACTAGATTCATGTAACACCAATCACCCTTAAAAAATGATAAATATAATATAGTATTATAATTATAATGATTGGATAGATATGAAAAAAATAAGAAAGCAATGATGACATGTGGTTGTGGGTCTTTGTTTAGTTTTGTTTAAAAAAATTAAAAATAACTCAACTTCTCTCAGAATCTTACCACACCTCCAATTTTTTTTATAAATTTGGATAACCCTTCCTCCATGGTTAGAAGACATGAGCCAGACCACTCCTTTGATAAGCAAGCAGGATATTTCCTCCCTACTTCATTTTCTACTATAAAGTAAGGGATTGTTTTCGCTTTAAAATTTATACTTTCTTCCAAATTTTATAAAATCATGTAAGGGTTCTTCAAAATTATTGTCTTTTTATAAGGGTGAAATTTATATGTGTATATATATGCATATATACACATATAAATAACTATCTATTTTCAGTCTAAATGAGATAAGGTTTTTTAAAAATTTTATTTCTAAAACCTATGGTGTGTAAGGGTTTATTCCCTTTAAAGAAATTATTTTCATTTTAAAAATATTTACACACACATATATGTATATATATATATATGTATATATACATATATGATTATCTATTTTCAGAATATATAAGAAAAGTATTTTCATTTTAAATTTTATTTCTAAGCCTATGGTTTGTATGGTTTTAATTTTATTATTGATCAAAGTATGTTGTTTACAACACTATACATACATACATACATATGTATATATGTATATCCATATATATATATATATATATGTATGTATTGATATCTATCTATAAAACTTTTTATTTTTCATAATTTATAAGATATAGTTTTTTATCTTAAAGTCTATGATTTGAAAGGTGATCATTTATTTTTATCAAATGGTTTGATTATATTATTTTATGTATAATGATATATATATATATAAATGTATATAAATATATTTTAAGAAATAAAATGGATTAGAAATTCAATTTTAATTCTATATACAAAGGTTTGAAATTGTTCTTAGCTCATCATTTTATGGTTTATATTTTATGTGTAACTTTTTTTTATAAATGATATTTATTATCATTTTATTTTCTAATACTAAAAAGATATTATTTCATGTGAAAAATTATATCTTCACCCCTTAGCATGTAATGCATAATTTGGTATGGCCATCATCTTAATTATAAATGGAATCCTATGCATTTTTAGATCAAGTATGAATTTAATTATTTATCCATTTTACTTATGATTTATAAATAATGAGAGTTATTTCAAGCATGAGATTCTTATAAAAATTGTTTTAGAGACTCTCAATAATTTTTCAATGAAATGTGATATGGAATTTTATATTATTTTAAAGAAAATAATATTATTCATGCATTTTAGAAATGTTTTTCATTAGGATTGAGAAAGGCATGTCCGTTGAAAGTGTTTTAAAAAAATGGCACTAGTATGTTATGTGACGTTTTGGGGAGTGAACCCATAAGTCTTAAGGGAACTTTAGTCCATATGAGTTATGAATATAATCCTTATGTTATGTTTTTATTATGGTCTGACAAGTATCATAAATGAACAACCAAAAATTATTATTTTTAATGGAGAAATCCCAACGTTCTTTTCAATTATAATTATTTTGAGAAATTAATGGTTTTCTAAATTTATTTATTTAGATTTCAAATGTTATGAAAATATAATTTTAAGTATGTATTATTAATTTAAGGAAATGTTTTAAAATAATTTATTAATTGTTTTAAAACCCCTTACTGGGCATTTTAAATGCTAACCCTACATTTTAAATTCTTTTTTATAGGTTTAGTAGATTTATTAGTGATGTATTTTTCTATGTAGAGGCATAACAATGAAGATTAGTTTGTTGATTTAATTTTATTTTTGTATAGTTTTTTTTGAAATTTAATATCTATATCTAACTCTCGAGATACCGGTAAAAGTTCATGTAAATTTAAATGCTATGTGTATTTTTATTTATCTTTTATTTTTTTAAAAAATACACAACATTTTAAGCACTGAGTCTGGAAGCGTGGGCTCAAGATGTTTCATAAAGCAAGGCCAGAGTGATCATCTAAGTTAGTGTTAGTACCATCAGTCTAATTGAATCTAATCTTGGAAGGATATCAATATTTACCTCCATTAATGAAAAAACCAAAACAAATTCAGGAAAATCCACAAAGGTTTCCCCCAGTCAGGTATCCGCCTCAAGTACCATCAACATCGATATGACCAATTTTTTTCCCTACTACAACCACTCGTGATTAGGTTCAACAGGACATGCATCAAGGGATCATTAATACCATCAAGTAATTGACAGATAAATTGGAAGCCATGGAAGGATGGAATGCTCAGATACAACCAGAACAGATGCCTTACCTTGACTAGGTGAGTAACGTTCCACCACCACCAAATTTCAGGAACCCTGTGTTTGCAATATTCAATGGATTAGGTGACCCATAAAAACATCTGATGCATTATGTATCCTATTGTGATCCTATAATGGGAACCATAGTGAAACAACAAGTATTTAATCTCAGATGTTTCGTGTGAACTCTACAAAGTTCCAACCATTGTATGGTATACCAGTTTTCCAGCTTAGTCGATAACAGGATGAGAGGATATCTGACGATAGTTCCTTTTCTAGTTCATCTCAATGTTTTCTAAGACAATAGTCAACATCCTCATGAACTAAAAAAAATTTTAGAAGTAAAGAGTCTCAGACTTCATTTCCATATGGGATGGTCTAACCTACTCTTTAAACTGGCCGCTACCCCAAGATGAGATGCTTGCTATGTGCATCGATAATATCCATGATGAGTTGAGAACACCACTCATCTTGATGAAATATACAAGTGAGTTTCAGGATTTTCCTACCATTTACCATAGAATAGAATACTCCTTACAGTGTATTAACCTCAAGTCTTGGGTTGAACCACTGGACCTAGGTAAAAGAGTGGGAAGAGATGAAGCGACCTCCATTACTCTTAATCCACCCCATGTGCTCGCTCTAGCTCCTAGGCCTACACCAAATCATGTGGCCCCCTAGATGTCAATAGCCACCAGCCTCGATAAGACAAGTGGAGGGGACCTAGTCATAACCAATTTGATGAATAGAGGAATAAAATTTACTCGTTTTTAGATGATCAAGTTCGTGGCTACTTTATAGCCTCCATGATTTGAAACTTTCTCTATATACCAGAAACAAATAGGGATGATGAAGTAGGACTCAATGACCGGACAGATTATTATTCCTTACACCAAATATTGTGACATATCATCCAATAATGCTTCATCTTTAAAGATCTCCTGCAAATAATGATATATTTTGGGCAAGTCAAGATGGGACTAACGCCAGCACAAGTGGTATATGTTTCCACCACTGACTCAGATAAAGGAGTTGAATGGAAAAAAGTGTTTAGAAAAAGGTAGAAGAAGTTATATAGTTGGCTGAATCAGAAAATAGTCAACTTTTATCATGTAATACTCCAAGAAAAATTTAACCAGCCGACTGTGCCCCTAATAGATCATAATGCAACACAACTGACTTCCTCAACCCCACAATCCTCCAAGAGTTGACTGTCTAAGAAGAAGTTTGAACACAAAGGCATAGAGTAAGTGAAATAATATGAAACCATGTCAAGGTAAAAGTTAGCCATGATAATCTCAGATTTTATGCCATTGGATCTAAAAGCATGGGCAACACCCACCAAATGACACCACCAGAAGTAGTTGATCATGGAGACTCATTTTCAGATGAGGAACTGATCTTAGACTCCATTAATTTCATTCACTTAATAGATCCCTTAATTGATGAATATTATGGATATGAAACTGAGTTCCCTACATCCAATCGGAGAATCAGAGGAAGAGTCCATAGGAGCCTAGGATACCAGAGAAGATGAAGTCGTGGAAAAAACCAAAATTATGGCTGCACCCCAGCTCGAACTGTCAATGTTGCAGAAACTCACATAAGCGACCTTCAGTGGACCTAATAGGAATAGGAAAATTCCCTTGCCCCTACTGGAAGCCAATCTAAACTAATCATCCTATAATATATGTCATAAGAGGAGAAAATGTCTAATCGCCCACGGTGTGTAGGTAGACTTGCTCAGCTGAATTCAAAAAGTATAGAATCACTATTATCTCCTTTCGCAAGGGCCGACCCATCCTCATCAAATGATCACACCCCTAAAGATCCTATGAAAGAGCATCCCCAAGTTAGGAAGTTCCAACCTTTAGAGTAAAATTATGATATTCTAAATCAATTGTCTTAAGTACCATCCAAACTATCAATTATGGATGCCAAGAATTTGTCAAAAGATCTTAGGGATGTGCTTATAGAAGCTTTGATAAGACCCCTAGAGTTTGAGGTTGAAGTGACCGCCACTGAAGTCTATCAGACATAGACCAATCCTACAGAATGTAACACTATTATATCCTTCATGGATCGATATGAATATGCCATTATGCAAGGACACATCAAACCCTTATATGTGTCTAATAGGATAAATGGTATCAATATCTGAAAATTATTTATTAAAAATGGTCCTGGAGTTAATCCCATCCCACTATGGACACTTATTTGGATGGGATGAAATAAAGATAATATAACTTTCCACACCACAACCCTATTGGGTTATGATAAGAGTGAATAGAATTCATTAGGCTAAACCAAGTTAAAACTCAGTTTGGATACCTTGTAGTCGACTCAAAATTTCTGATGGTTTTAAAAAACACAACCTTTAACATCCTTCTAGGAAGGACCTAGTTGTATCGTCACACATCGATTCCCTCATTATACCATCAGTGCATCAAATATTTCATTAATGGAAAAAATGGGACATTGCGCACCAATAATTCCCCATTCAAATCTTGAAAGTCACACAATATCAATGCAGGATTCTATGAGCAGAAGGGGAAGCAGTCCTCAGTTGATGGTATTGATTGGGTCACTAATCGAAATGGTTTGGAGGTGGCCCCCTACAATCCCTTCAAGCAGCTTGGTGAGGAATACACACTACCCATCAATCAGGTTGAGTGTAGGAGTCACTATTCGGACATGTATTCAGAAGTCCTTATGATTTCAGTCATGGCCACCAAGACTTAAAATGTAGAAAAATGCACTGGACTTCAAGATAATAGTGAATGATCAAATGGAAATACCCTCAATCCATCCTTAGAGCTCTAGATAATCCCTAACTCATCTTCTAAGGTAGCAAATAAAGAAAAAACTTTTCATTCCCTCACTCCACACTCTTTAGAAAATTCCCTGATGCCAGTCAGGTCATAAGAAATCACCTTTGCATCTGAATTCAAAAATTGAAAATCTTCTCTCAAATATGAAGATCTCATCTCAAGAACTGGTTCCCCATCAGAATAATATGATGTGGAGGAGGATGTGTAATAATAAGAGGAATGATAACTTAGGGATTCCCCTCCAGCATTTGAGAAGAGTGTCTCTACCAACATCGATGAACTTAGAGAAATAAACTTGCGTACCGAAGAAGACCCGTGAACCACTTTGATTAGTGAGACCATGTATTCTAAAGAGAAATAGGTATACAACTCCTTCCTAAGGTAGAATAAATATTTTTTCATTTAGAACTACATAGAAATTCTAGGCCTCAATCTCGAAGTATCCACTCACCACTTGGTCCTTCTAGAAGATCATCGTGGCTACAAGAAAGATGTTAGGAGGACGCACCCCACACATGATACCAAAATAGAGGATGAAGTTGACATGCTCATCAGAGAAAACTTTATTTGGGAGGTCTAATATCCCATCTGGTTGGAAAATATAGTTCTCATAAAAAAGAATATCAGACAAATTAGAGTTTGCATCGATTTTAGGGATCTCAATCGACACTTCTTGAAAGATGACTTCCCAGCCCCGAGCATAGAATTGATGATTGATGCAACTTATAGATATCAGGATCTCGCTTTTATGAATATATATTCAGGATACAACCAAATCCAAATATACCAAGAAGAAGAAGAAGCTACCGCCTTCAAGTCCCCCAGGGACTATATTTCTACAAGGTAATTCCTTTCGATCTAAAAAATGATGGCACCATATAACAGTGTGGCATGCATCGCATCTTCAACCCCTTTTGGGAAAGTTTGTTGAATGCTATGTTGATGACTTGGCATTTAAATCACAATAATTCTCAGAACACCTGTCAGATCTTGAATTCATCTTTAACAAAATACGACAACATAGCCTGAAAATGAACGCCCTGAAATGTGATTTTTGTGTCACCTTAGGGGAATTCCTTGGATTATTTACATGAAATTGTGGCATCAAAGTCAACCCTGAGAAGAAAAAGGCCATCCTTGTCACCACCTCACAACCTCACAAAGTTGATAGGACTTCAAGGACATATATCCTATATTCAACACTTCATAACCAACCACGTAGGAAAATGTTTACCCTTCACCAGGTTGATGAAAAAGGGTGTTGCATATAAATGGACTGATGATTGTCATTAATCATTCAACAATCCTAATAAGTACCTCTTAATACCACCAATGTTAATTCCTCCCATTGAAGGAAGACCACTCATACTATATGTGACAATGTTAGAGCAGTCGCTAGGCACCTTCCTTGCACAAAGGAATGATGATGGCAGTGAAAATAACATTTATTATCTCATCTAGAATATGATTGATGCTGAGACCCATTATTAAAATATTTATAAGAGCTTCCCAACACTAATATTTGTGGTCCATAAACTACAAAACTACCTTTAACACAACAAGGTTCATTTTCTCTCACACAACAACCCACTTAAGTAATGTTAACCAGACTCCTGTCTTAGTGGGAGGTCATCCTACAACTATTTGATATATGGTTTATACCTTATAAATTCATCAAAGGCCAAGAATTAGTATATTTTATAGCAAAAAACCCCTCATAATAAATGACTCCATTTAATGATGAGATACCCTATGAAGATGTTTTCTCTATTCAAGAGGACTCCCAAACATGGGAGATTCATTTTGACGGTGCATCCAGAAGCTCGTTAGGAAAAAGGATAGGGGACCCCAAGCTCAAAAAAGTGGGGTTGGGAGTCATACTCATATCTTCAGAAAATGCATCCCTAACTTATTCCTTCCTGCTGTCAAAGGGGTGCACAAACAATGAAGCGGAGTATTAAGCTCTCATTATAGGCCTAGATCTTGCACTATAAGTACAAGTAAAACATTTTAGGATAAAAGGTGATTTGGAACTGGTCATCAAGAAAGTCAATGGTGACTATGATATCAAAAAGGAAGAAATAATCCCCATTTTTGACCTCATTTGAGGGTTAATGGTAGAATTACATTTACAACCAATGTTAACTCATGTACCTCATTTACAAAATGCATAGGCTAATGCATTATCAAATGCAGTCACAACTCTAGATAATCCAGACCAGGATGAAATAATCATAAGAATTTTCCACTTTTGTATGTTCTTACCATTTTTTCAGGCCAACACAAAATAAATCGACGAGATTAGTCTCATCCCTAAGCTGTATGGTCTTACCAATGGCTGGATGACTCTGATTTCGGATTACCTTCAAAAGGTAGAACTCCCACCAGACAGGTCTAGAAGAGAGAAAATCCAAAGATGAGAAATTAATTTTGTTCTGTATAATGACCAAAATCAACAAAAGGTCCTCTATAAGGAGGGAATTGACGAGATCCTTCTTAGATGAATTGATGGAGAAGAGACTTCCACTATTATGAAGGAATTAAAAAATAGATACTATGGAGCACATAAATCAGGATCCAAGATTTCCCACCAGATTCAGAGGCTTGGATACTAATGGCCCACTATGACATAGGATTACACTGAATTCAACAAGAAGTGTTACTCTTATTAAGTCCATGACAATTTCAACTACCAACCCCTAGAGTTACTTCACATATCCAAGTACTCCTAGCCATTTTTCATATGGGGAATGGATTTTTTGGGACCATATTCCCCGTTACAACCAAGAAATTAAAGAATATTCTCACAAGAACTGACTTATTTTTCAAATGGGTAGAGCCTATACTCGTCAAAGATCTCAGGGTAAGAAGCATTGTTAGCTTTGTAAAATCCAATATCATCACCATATTTGGTGTCCCTAATACAATACTGACAGATAATGACACCAATTTTAGTTCTGCTGAATTGGATAAATTACATCAGGATTATGGTATCAAGACTAACCATTAAAACCGCTACCATGCAGTGGCCAACAAATAGATAGAGGCCTTCAACAAGACCATATCCAACATACTCTAGAATATAGTAGACAAGGATATGAAATCATGGCTAGACAAGCTCCTCTGTACTCTATGGGATTATCAGACCATGACCTGCACTGCCACTCAAGAAACCCCATACTCATTAGTGTAAAGGATAGAGGTTTTTCTACTCATCAAGGTCCAATTACCCTCGCTTTTTTATTTCCACATGTGATCAACCATCTATTGATGAGAAATAAAAAAAATGTCTCGATGAGTTGCAGAAACTGAATGAGAGAAGATTGAATACCTTTTACCATTCAGAGATTTACCAAAATTGGATTGCACAATCCTTCAAAAAAAAGTTTCACCTTTGATATTTCCTCAAAGGAGAATTAGTGTTGGTCCTCAGAACTCTGATGATACTCGGAAATAAACCTCTAAAATTAGAGCCAATATGGGAGGGGATGTATGTCATACACAAGGTCTACTCTAATAGCACATATTCCTTAATTTCAATAGATGAGAAATTTATTAGAGCTCTAACCAATGAAAGGTTTTTGAAGAAATATTTAATATATCAAAAAAACATCTTAACTACATGAAGTTAAACTGAAGGATAAGACGTACTAATCACATGATGTTAAATTGTAGGATAAGAAGTCCTCATTGTATGATGTTAAAATACATAGAAGACACTTTCCTCACCACATGATGTTAAACTACATGACATAATAGTGTTCTCACCTGAGAGAACATTTCCTCTAGCATTGGTCACATACTATGATGTATTTCATAACTCTGAGTGTCTTGATTCCTACCCTCATAGGATACATAGTGATTCCTAGACCCACATTCCTAGGCCCAGTCACAAAAAATTCCCCTCCTTACATACGGACCAAACCGATGCATGGATATTTCTTCAAAAAAATATGTATGGATTGATTCTCTTTTCTAATGAGATATTTATAGAATCCTCAATCCTATATATTGATCCATCCACCACATGATATAAAAATTCTTCTAATGTACCCTCAACTACCTCTGTGTTTTGATAGAAACCCTTTCTATTTATTATTTATCACACCAAGCATAGGTCACATGATATTAGGAATTGAAAGTGAGGGTTTTCCCTACATGAACAAAGAGTAAAACTTATATGATAGGACCATCTCAAAGGAATGGTTAAACATGCCCCCACCTTATGCATGGGTCAGATCGATACAAGGAACACACTTCTAGAACTACGTGTAGTTGGATTCCTGCCCTCACGGGATACATAGGGACGCCTAGATTCTACATCTTGGACCAGACACCATCATAAAAATAAAATAAAATTACCCTACCATATGTATGGGGAATAATTTTTTAGAGAAGTTCATAGTACTGCTTCTGGATTGATTCTCATCCCTGCAAGAGATGTAGTGGCACCCAGATATCCAAATCCGGGCCCAATCACAACAAAGGATCGAAAGTAAAATGCCCCCATCCTTGGTAACATCATCCCTATGTGGTGGAATAATCTTTTATTGTCCCTTATTTCTCACATTGATCACAACTCACAAGGGTTTAGGAGTTTAGGTAGTAGATTCCCCATATGGTAAAGGAGTATCAATCTATAACAAGGGTACTATAGTCCCAGTAGTAAGACTTAGAAAGTCACACTAGGTATTTCCCCTTCACAGTAAGGGAACCTACGTCCTAACCATATGATTATAAAATGCATGGTATGTAAAGAAATACATGTGTCTTGATTTTGAGTTCTAATGAGATACATAGTGACACCCTATCCCTATGTACAGGTCCAGCCACACAAATACAAATACCCCTATCTGCTACATGTAAAAATCTATGAAAAATATTTCAAACCCTGGATCCCACATTAAGGATCTGTCAAAGAATCATTTACCCCAACATACGATTTAGATCCATGTAGGGGATTCCATAAATCATGACTAATTATGGTATGAATTTATTGCATGTCTAGATACATCCTTTCCATTTATAAAACTCCACACTTTAGGCAATCTCAGATCTTCATGAACCTACCTAGCCATCAAAAATGGAAGGTTAGTGTCTTGAGGAAACCTTTGTTTGACTATGTACAATATGCCCCAGGTGCTCTATATAAGTTTCCCACAAAGAAAGGCCTGTTAACCATAGGAAAATGCATCCACAGGAGAGGCTTTTCCTACCTCCATACACCCAATGGATTCCAAGACCCATATTATTTCTCCTAATCCAGGAATTCATGGAATCATGGTTTACATTTTCTTTCCCATTTGTACCCATGTTATGCCAGAATATCCTAGCCTGATTATCCCTTACTCACTCATGGTTCCTATGAAAATATATCATCACCACATGACATTAAACTAGATGGCCAAAATTTCCTCTTTGCATGATGTTAAATTGTATAGCATAACAATGTTCTCATCTAAGAGGACATTACCTCCGACATTGATCACCTACCATGTCATGTCAAGAACTATGTATGACTTGATTACTATCTACATAAGATACATAGAAATGCACTTATTTCAAATCTTGGTCTATCCATGTCCCCCCCCCCAAAAAAAAAACAAATCCCCCTTTCCTGCGTTGGATCAAACCTGCGTAGGGAACTTAAAGAACTATGTATGGATTGATTCTTGCCTAGATAGGATACGTAATAATGCCCAAACTCTCATACTAGTCTAACCACATGAAAAGAAAAATATGCCCCCTATATATGGGTTAGACCTACATGGGGTCCTTTCTTTACAGAACTATATGTGGCGTGATTCTCATCCAATGTGATATGTAGTGATGCCCAGATCCTGTGACCCGAACCCATCCATGGAGTGCATAACAATGTCCCATCCTCTACACACAAAGTAAACCAAAACATGGGGCTCCCAAATAGTCCCTACTTGTAAGACCATTTCATGAATAATCACATTCCTCCTCATTCACGTTGGTTCATCTACTTCCTTATCGCATGATTTTAAAATGCATGGACAAAATATCCTCATTCCATGATGTTAAAATACATAGCATAATAATGTTCTCACCTAAGAGGAAATTGACTTTGACATTGGTCACCTACCATGACATGTTAAGAACTATATACATCTTGATTCCTATTGACTCATGATACATAGAGATACCTAGATTTCACATATGGGTCCATACATCAAAAAAAAAACAAAACAAATTCCACTTCCTTGCGTATGGGTATGAAATGCGTAGGGAATTTCAAGAATTACATAGGGCTTGATTCCTACCCAGGCATGATACATAGTGATGCCCAGTTTTTCATCCTAGTCCATCCACCCTAAAATAGAAATATACCCCTATGTATGGGTTAAACCTACATGGAGTACTTTTTTTACATAACTATGTGTGGCTTGATTCCCATCCCATGGGATATGTAGTGACACCCAGATCCCGTGACCCGAACATATCCACAGAACGCATAACAATATCCCCTAATTTGCACACTAAGTCAAACCAGGGGTCTCCCAAATAGGCCATACTTTCAGGACCATTTCAATAATAAGCACATTCCCCCACATTCATGTCGAGTTATCTATTTCCTTTCTGCACAACATTAATCTGTACAAAAATTTTCCTAATCATATGACAACAAAATAAATGATAAAAATTCCTTTCTATATGATTTTAAACTACACAACATCATAGTGTTCTCACTGAAGAGGAAATTTCCTTCAACAATAGTCACCTACCATTCTATCCTTAAGAACTACGTATGAATTGATTCCTATCTACATAGGATATGTAGCGACACCTAGATTTCACATCTTAGTCTAGCCACCCCAAAAGAAAAAAAAGAGAGTGGTTAAAAAAGACTCTTTTCCTCTATGTATGGGTTATACCTACATAGAAAAGTTACCCTTATGAACTACATACGACTTGATTCCTATTACCACAAGATATGTAGTAACACCTAGATCTTCAAAATTGAGTCTGAATGTAATAAAAGAATAAAAATTACCCCTACATATGAGTCAGATATATGTAGAAAATTACTAACTCCATGGGTAATCTTGGCCTGAATGTTTCTAATATGTCCAAGCACATACTTTTCATTTATCAAAGTCTGTGCAGTGGGAAATTTTGGATCTCCATAAACTTCCACAACCATCAAAAATGGATGGTCAGTGTCCTCAGGAAACCTTTGGTTGGCTATGAAAAATATTCCCCAGTGGCTCTACATAAGGTTCCTACAAAAAAGGCTTGTTAACCAAAGGTTAATATGTCCTCATGAGAGGATTTTTTTACCTCTATACGCCTCAATTACTTCCATTCTATGTATAATTTCTCCCAATCCAAGAAGACCTGCAACGATGGTTTACACTCTCCTTCCCCCTCACATCTCGGTCATGTCCAGACATCCGAGCCTGGTTATCCTCCAGTTAATCAGGGATTCTATCACAACTTCCCAATCTCAAGACATTAAAATTGAATGATGGTTGATACCCAATGTTCATCTTGGGTCCCCGCCACAACAAATATTGAAAATACCACTTCCCAACATATGGATCAGACATGCGCATGAAATTTCTAATCATGACAAGGGTATTTACCCCATGTTCCTATGCATGAAATAAATATACACAAGAAAGTCCAATATGAGCCACACCTCATTGGTAGGATCATATACAAGATGAAAATTCCCCATTCCTATGTATGAACTAGATCTTCATATGGAAGAACCTTAATAGAACTACATCCAAAATGATTACTATCATTATAGGATATATAATGACACCAAAATATCATATCTCAGGTCAATCCATGAGAAAAAATTGTCCATTCCTTTCCTATGAATGGGTCAGAACTATGTAGAGAACCTCCTCACACCTGTATGGAGAGAATTTCTCTACCTATTCCTATGAAATTTCAGCCTAAAATTCCACTTTCATGTTCAGGCACTCTCTTTTGACAAACCATACTCTATGCCTAGAAAGGTCTAAATCCCCATAATCATCCCTTAATATAGGAAATGGATGGTCAGTGTCATAAGAACACCTTTTGTTGGCTATTCTTAATATGCCCTAGTGGATCTATATAATTTTTCCACAAAAGGCCAGCTAACCGAAGGAAAATGAGTTTTCAGGAAAGGATTTTCATACCTACATATTCCCCTATGAAATTTACACCCCAATTCACTCCCTAGTTTGAGAAACCCCCTAAATTATAGTTTAAATCTTTTCTCCCCTTTGAATCCTCAAAATGATAGAACTTTCTTGGTCAAACTACTATGAAAAGATAAAATTATTTACCCACTTGGACAAAGAAAACTGACTTTAAATAATAAGTCTTAAAGGTCCTAGTTGCATGAAGTTAAACTAAACCATGCTTTAACCCTCCTTTACACAAGCCAAATACGTATAGATGTGGTATCTCATTGATGATCACAATTGATAAAAATACCATAATACTTTTCGAACACCATTACTTTTAAAATCCACCCATGGTGGTCTTGTGAAATCTAAATTCCCATAAAATTACATGGCCATTAGAAGTGAAGGGTCAGTGTTATGAGGATACACTACTAGAAAAGAAGGTTATACCAACAGTTCTAAACTATTGGTATAGGATAGAAAACCATTGGTATAGCCTATACCAACGGTTTTCCAAACTGTAGGCTAGTAAGCCATGAGGAAAGCCTTATACCAATGATTTGATCTAAACCGTTGGTATATCCCACTGGTTTTATTGATATACCAATGGTTGAAAGAGAACCATTGGTATATGTTTGTATTATATTTTTACCAATAGTTTTAAGAAACCTTTGGTATATATTGTTTTTTTAAATTTCTCTAAATGTATACCAACGGTTTAGAACCGTTGGTATTGTATTTTTCAAGAATTATTATACCAACGGTTGAAAACCATTTGTATTTTGTTTTTCCAAAACTCCTTTACCAATGGTTCTAAACCATTGGTATTGTGTTTTCCAGAATTCTAGAATTCCAGAACTTTTATACCAATAGTTTAAAACCGTTGGTATTGAGTTTTTCCAGAACTGCTGCACAGCAGCCCTCCAGTAGCCCCTCCACTATACACTTGCATAAAAAATATCACAAAAACCACATACAGACTTAAAAAATTATAAAAAAACATAAAATAGCACAAAAAAAAACACATAAAACCATTAAACTCTTCTAACCATGTTATGTACTAAAATTCCATATTTCAATCTTCATATGACAACAATCATCTGGTAGTAATTCACCTCACCCCTGCACAACCCCCCAACCAGTACATCCCCCCACCTACCCATCAAATTCTAATGGGCAGAATAGTCTGAGAAATACCGATTAGAGTTGAATAAGAGGTTGAAATTGGCTCAAATCCCATTTTTTTTTTCTGATCCTAGATTTGGGTATGTAATGATTTGTGATGAATTTTGAATTGAACTTATATTGTTTATAATATATGATGAAAAATTATTTTCTTAGGAGTCTTGTCACTTATAACCCCATGAGGGAAACTACCCAACTCATGAAAAAGAGTTTGTGACTATCGTTGATGAGTGTAAATTTCAGTTGTATTCATTTAAAATGATGTCCTTTTGAAACAAAAGAGAGACTTTGAGTGGTGCTATCCACACCGTGCCTCGGATTACATCGGAGTTGACTCGTACATGTCACAAATGACCCATGGATTGTTTTCCTAAAGTATCAACACAATCTGAATGTGTTTGGTTGGTTTCCCATATGCCGACTATTTTTACTTAAAAGCATATCCATTTTAAACAAAATAAAGACACTTTGAGTGGTACCAGCCACACCATGCCTCAGATTGAGGCAGGGTTGACTCGTACACATAAAAAATGACCCATGGATACTTTTCCTAAAGTATCAACAGAATCCGAATTCATTTGGTCCATTTTACGTATGTTAGTTGTTGTTTTTACTTAAACTGTTGTCTATTTCAAAGAAAAGTTAGACACTTTGAGTGGTTCCGGCCACACCATGCCTCGGAGTGAGGTAGGGTTGACTCGTACATGTCAAAAATGACTCATGGATCATTTTCCTAAAGTTTTAATAGAATCCTAGTGCATTTGGTCGGTTTTCCGTATGTCTGTTGTTGTTTTCACTTAAAATGATGTCCATTTTAAAAAAAAAGAGACACTTTGAGTGGTGTTGGCCACACCGTGCCTTGGATTGAGGCAGGGTTGACTTTTACACATCAAAAATTATCCATGAATAGTTTTCCTAATTATAAATACAATCCGAATGCATTTGGTTGGCTTTCCATATGCCGGTTGTTTTTACTTAAAAGCGTATCCATTTTAAATAAAAGAAAGACACTTTGAGTGGTACCAGCCACACCGTACCTCAGATTGAGGCAGGGTTGACTCGTTAATGTAAAAAATGACCCATGGATACTTTTCATAAAGTATAAAAATAATCCGAATGCGTTTGGTCCATTTTCCGTATGTCAGTTGTTGTTTTTACTTAAACTTTTGTCCATTTCAAAGAAAAGTGAGACACTTTGAGTAGTGTCGGCCACACCGTGCCTCAGATTGAGGTGGGGTTGACTCATAAACATAAAAAATGACCCATGGATCGTTTTACTACAGTATAAACACAATCCAAATGCGTTTGGTTAGTTTTTCATATGTCATTTGTTTTACTTAAAAGCACATCCATTTTAATCAAAAGAAAGACACTTTGAGTGGTACTGGCCACACCGGCCCTCAGATTGAAGAGTGTTTGACTAATAAATGTCACATATGACCCATGGATCATTGTACTAATGTTTCAACAGAATCCCAATGCGTTTGGTCGGTTTTACGTATGCTAGTTGTTGTTTTCACTTAAAATCCTATCCATTTCAAACAAAAGAAAGACACTTTGAGTGGTAATGGCCACACCATGTCTCAGATTGAGGTGGGGTTGACTCTTACACATCAAAAATGACCCATGTATACTTTTACTAAATTATAAAAAGAATACGAATGTGTTTGTTCCATTTTCCGTATGTCAGTTGTTGTTTTTACTTAAACTGTTGTCCATTTCAAAGAAAAGTGAGACACTTTGAGTGGTTCCAGCCACACCGAGCCTCATATTGAGGCGGGGTTGACTCGTACACGTCATAAATGACCCATGGATAATTTTCCTAAAGTATAAACACAATCTGAATGCGTTTGGTTGATTTTCCATATGTCATTTTTTTACTTAAAAGTGCATCCATTTTAAACAAAAGAAAGACACTTTGAGTGGTAACAACCACACCAGACCTCAGATTGAGGCGAGGTTGACTCTTACACGTCACATATGACCCATGGATCGTTTTCCTAAATTTTCAATAGAATCCGAATGCGTTTGGTCAGTTTTCCGTATTCTAGTTGTTGTTTTCACTTAAAATCATGTCCATTTCATACAAAAGAAAGACACTTTGAGTGGTAATGACTACACCATGCCTCATATTGATCTGGGGTTGACTTTTACACGTCAAAAAAGACCCATGGATACTTTTCCTAAAGTATCAAAAGAATCCGAATGCGTTTGGTCCATTTTCCGTATGTTAGTTGTTGTTTTTACTTAAACTGTTGTCCATTTCAAAGAAAAGTGAGACACTTTGAGTGATTCCAGCCACAACACACACCAGATTGAGGAGGGGTTGACTCTTACACATCAAAAATGACCCATTAATCGTTTTCCTAAAGTATCAAAACAATTTGAATGCATTTGGTCAGTTTTCCGTATGCCATTTTTTTATTTAAAAGTGAATCCATTTTAAAAAAAAGAAAGAAACTTTGAGTGGTACCGACCACACCAGCCCTATGATTGATGCGGGTTTGACTCTTACACATCAAATATGACCCATGGATCATTTTACTAAAGTTTAAATAGAATCCTAATGCGTTTGGTTAGTTTTCCGTATGCCAGTTGTTGTTTTCACTTAAAATCCTGTCCATTTCAAATAAAAGTGAGACACTTTGAGTGGTACTAGACACACCATGCATCATATTGAGGTAGGGTTGACTCGTACACGTCAAAAATGACCCATGGATAATTTTACTAAAGTATAAATATAATCCGAATGCGTTTGGTCCGTTTTCCATATGTCAGTTGTTGTTTTTACTTAAACTGTTGTCCATTTCAAAGAAAAGTGAGACACTTTGAGTGGTGCCGGCCACAACGCTCCTCAAATTGAGGCGGGGTTGAGTCATACATGTCACAAATGACCCATGGATAGTTTTTATAAAGTATCAACACAATCCGAATGTGTTTGGTCGGTTTTCCATATGTCATTTTTTTACTTAAAAGCACATCCATTTTAAACAAAATAAAGACACTTTGAGTGGTACCGACCACACCGACCCTCAGATTGAGGCAAGGTTGACTCTTACATGTCACATGTGACCCAAGGATCTTTTTCCTAAAGTTTCAATAGAATCTGAATGCGTTTGGTCAGTTTTACGTATGCCAGTTGTTTTTTTCACTTAAAATCCTGTCCATTTCAAATAAAAGTGAGACACTTTGAGTGGTACCGGCCACACCGTGCCTTATATTGAGGTGGGGTTGACTCATAAACATAAAAAAATGACCCATGGATACTTTTTCTAAAGTATCAACAGAATACGATTGTGTTTGTTCCATTTTCCATATGTCAGTTTTTGTTTTTACTTAAACTGTTTTCCATTTCAAAGAAAAGTGAGACACTTTGAGTGGTTCCAGCCACACCATGCCTCTAATTGAGGCGAGGTTGACTCGTACATGTCAAAAATGACCTGTGGATCATTTTCCTAAAGTATGAACACAATCCGAATGCATTTGGTCGGTTTTCCATATGTCATTTTTTACTTAAAAGCATATCCATTTTAAACAAAAGAAATACACTTTGAGAGGTACTGGCCACACCGACCATTTTATTGAGGCAGGGTTGACTCGTACACATCACATATGACCTATGGATCATTTTAATAATGTTTCAACAGAATCCAAATGCATTTGGTTGGTTTTCCATATGCCAGTTGTTGTTTTCACTTAAAATCCTGTCCATTTCAAATAAAAGTGAGACACTTTGAGGGGTACCGGCCACACCATGCCGCATATTGGGGAGGGGTTGACTCGTACACGTTACAAATGACCCATGGATACTTTTCCTAAATTATCAATAGAATCTGAATGCGTTTGGTCCGTTTTCTGTATGTTAGTTGTGGTTTTTACTTAAACTGTTGTCCATTTCAAAGAAAAGTGAGACAATTTGAGTGGTGCCGGCCACACCACACCTCATATTGAGGCCATGATGACTCATACACGTCAAAAATGACCCATGGATTGTTTTCCTAAAGTATCAACATAATCCAAATGCATTTGTTCTATTTTCCGTACGTCATTTTTTTACTTAAAAGCGCATCTATTTTAAACAAAAGAAAGACACTTTGAGTGATACCGACCACACTGTCCCTTGTATTGAGGAGAGGTTGACTTTTACACGTCACATATGACCCATGGATCTTTTTCCTAAAGTTTAAACAGAATCCGTAGGCATTTTTTTGGTTTTTCATATGCCAGTTTTTGTTTTCACTTAAAATCCTGTCCATTTCAAATAAAAGTGAGACACTTTGAGTGGTATCGGGCACACCGTGCCTTAAATTGAGGCAAGGTTGACTTTTACACATCACAAATGACCCATGTATACTTTTAATAAAGTATCAATAGAATCCAAATGTGTTTGGTCCTTTTTCCGTATGTCAGTTGTTGTTTTTACTCAAACTATTGTCCATTTCAAAGAAAAGTGAGACACTTTGAGTGGTGCTGGCCACACCGCGCCTCGGATTGAGGCGGGGTTGACTCTTACACGTCAAAAATGACCCATGGATTGTTTTACTAAAGTATCAACACAATCTGAATGCATTTGGTCAGTTTTCCGTATGTCATTTTTTTTACTTAAAAGTGCATCCATTTAAAAAAAAAGAAATACACTTTGAGTGGTACCGGTGACACCGGCCCTTAGATTGAGGCAAGGTTGACTTGTACACATCACATATGACCCATGGATCGTTTTACTAAAGTTTCAACAGAATCCAAATGCATTTGGTTGGTTTTCTGTATGCTAGTTGTTGTTTTCACTTAAAATCCTGTCCATTTCAAATAAAAGTGAGACACTTTGAGTGGTACCAGACACACCGTGCCTCAGATTGACACGGGGTTGACTCATACACGTCACAAATGACCCATGGATACTTGTAATAAAGTATTAACAGAATATGAATGCGTTTGGTCCATTTTCTGTATGTTAGTTGTTGTTTTTACTTAAACTGTTGTCCATTTCAAAGAAAAGTGAGACACTTTGAGTGGTTCCGGCCACACCGCACCTCAAATTGAGGCGAGGCTGACTCGTACATGTCACAAATGGTTGATCATGTATTGAATATAGTCATGGACCTCTTTAAATGGATAAAAAAAAATTCTCAGATGGTTTGAGTTCATTTATCACCTTTCAATCATCCTTCAAAAATAGTTTGGAAACCTTACTTTCCTATAATTATAGGATTCATGAAAATAATTATTATTTTTTGAAAAATATCCACAAAACACGCCTTCATTATTGATTGGTATATGTTATTATCCTCTATTGTTGGATTTTGGGTACCAATCCTAGAATATATCTCATTAACTCATTAAAATTGGTCATGGTGTGAATAAAATAACCATGGAATTGTAATTTCATTAGAGATAATATCATATCAATTTCAATCAAAAATCCTTCTACTTCAAAGAACATTTTCCATATCATTTTCCACATGCATAAACATTAAATACATGGCTAACTAAGAAAGATAATTAATACAAAATAGAAAAATGGGTATCATAGTACCAAGGAATACTAAAGGTCTAGGTAGTAGACTAATCATACAATAAGAAACAAGTTCAAAAAACAGATCTGATAAAAACATCCCTATGAAGAAGAGGAAAAACCCAAGAGTAATCTCCCCAAAATGTCAGTATTAGTCCCCAAGAATAATAGGCCTATAAAATAGGGTTAAGACCAAAGTCAAACCTCCTTGATAACCATAATGAAATGGATTATTTCCTTAAGATAAACCTTTCACCTAAGTACCCAAGGTAACCCATGTTCTCTTTTCCACAAACCCATTTCAATGCCTTGAAAACCATTCAAAACCATTTATAATACATTTATCAAAAGCCAAGGAAAACTAATTTTTATTTCAAAACACTTTTTCAACACATACAAAAATCATGCCAATTTCATTAATCAATTTATAAATCAATTTTCAAATCAAAACAAGTAGTTTCATTATCATAGGCTAGAAATGGAACCACCTACCTTGAATTTCGGGTTACACACACCCACAATAGAATACAAAACCAAATTATGTTTTATAAACCAATCAATTAAAGGGAAAGAAAATCCTTACAATAACCCATAAAATCTCATATGGCATCACTCACCTTCAAAGCATTATAACATCATTAGGCTTCCATATTTGGTCGAAAATAAAGAGTTATACTGAATTCAAAAAAATCCTTACCAGAGTGGAAAACCAGGTTCAAAAATAAAGAGTTATACAGAATTCAAAAATGTAAATTGCATCTGAACAATGAAATTTAGTGTAACATCCCAAGTAAGTAATGAATAATATATATTTTTATCTATGTCTATTAATGATTAAGATAGTGTTATAGAGGCTTAAAATGAAAATAAATACAATCTTATGCATGGAATACACTAATATTCTTAAAAGATTGTTTTAGTGCCTTTTGATGGAAAACCATTTTTGAATCTATATTTTGACAATTTTATAAACTATGTTTGTCAAAATAAACTTATCCTTTATGATTGGGACATCAAAATTTACCTTGTGTGAATTTTTGGTATTTTTCTGACAATGTTCATTTTTTAATGAATAGTGAAAAATACTGCATTTTACATCAAAACTACTTTTTAATCTAATTTATTTATATGATTAGATTATGTTTTGAATTGGTTTTGAAGTTAAATTAGAATAAATTTTACCATTTTATCCAATTTTGGTCATTGGAATCAATTTCACTTTGAAATTAGACTTAAACTGGTGTCAATCTTTTGATACTTATTGTTTTGTAAAAACACGCTATTTGCTCTGGCAGCGGGAATTAATTATTAAATTAATTAATGTGACTTATATTATTTTAATTTTGTAAAATAGACTTTATTTTTGAATTCGGAATATCAAATATAGCTTAGGGTGAATTTTTGGTAATTTTCTGAAAAACTTCAATTTTTGATGAATAGTGAAACCACTAAGTGGTAATCAAGCAAACTGATTTTTCAGTTAAATGAAAGTTTACCACTAATGTGTATTGAATTTTGAAAATCCGACATACATGGTTGTCATTAAGAAGTAAAATGTGGTTCAATGAGATTAAAATAATTTTTTGGTGAATAGTAACTTATTAAGTTCTTAATCGCGATTAGTGGTAATTAGGGTAGTTTAAGGTATAAATAATGCTTTAATAATAGGAAATGACCTAGACACATGTCCCAACCTTATTGGTTGTGTCATGGACGACCAATACAAGCCATGGGTCAACTTGGGGACCCCATGGAGACACTTTGGTTTGGAAATGACATAAATAACTTTTTATTAAATGTTAAAGTAAAAATGACACAAACAAGAAATGTTTTACGAAAACAATTTTTACATGGGGTTATAAAGATCATATTTTTTATTATAAATAGTAATTGGAAAGATAAAAAGATTTCCTACATAATAGTATTTTTTTTATGATTTTTATACATTAAATAAATTAAATTATTTATGACATAATAATGATGCAGCGATGACATCATTATTTGACGATTTAAATAAAATGTAAAGATAATATAAAATCTTTGAACTAAACATGTCCAAAACCAATTGGATGAGTGGATTTCGAACCCTTATCACCTTATACACGAATTATATCAATGTGGGACCTTTTAAAACCGAAACACATTTTCAAATAAAGTAATATTTCTTTACTTTCCAAAAGTGCCCCTCCTCTCCTCTTATAAAAGGCCCCCACCTCTACCTCATTTCACACACTTCTCAAGCCTTTGGCTCGGCCAAACCCTGCCCATTTACTCTCTAAACATCCCTCTACTCATCCTAGAGGATTCCCTTTGGGCAGAATCATTTCAAAGGAAGCCTTTAGGCTCAACTCAAAAGGAGTTACACTTTTAAAGGTAATTCATTCTCCCATGTTCATTTGTTTTATTTTGCTTCTCCAACCCCCTAAACTATTTTTATTTACTTATTTTGTAACAACACCAGTATCTGCAATATACTAGGATGTTGTTATAAGATTTATTTGAGCTACACTCTCACACAACTACATCAAATGGTTAAAGAACATACAGTTTCCGTGGATGGCGAAATTCTGCCTCCCGAAACGATGATTGTTCAATACTCATTTAACACCTTCAAAAGGGGACATTATGATGTCACTATTTTTATATATGGTATATAATATGTTTATGTTTTCCTTAATATTCTGTTTTTTTCATTTTGGGCATACCTTTATGGTTTCCATTATGGGTAAACACGATATCTTCATTTTAGGAAGTGCGGACTACCGCCCCCTAAAAGTGATTTGATTCGTTAATACCATATGTGGGATGTGTAAAGGATAAAGTTAATGATGTTATATATGTTATTATACTGGAATTATAATATACTCTTATATCATTATGATTCCATTCCAGAAAATATGAAATAGAAATGGAAGTAGCGTTCATGCGTACGTACGGCTTACTGTCTCCATGAACGGTGCATTTCATTTCTTACCTCTAAATGATTATGTAATATTATAAATGCATGTATGTACTGGATATATATGACATATATGATATCTACATCATGAATAACATTCTGGATATAATGAACCTTTGACCAAATTAACAACATGTAAGTGTAAGAAGTCTATTTTTGACTTAAGAACCAAATACCGACAAAATGAACATTATTAACTTAACTGATTACATGATATTCATAACATGGTATAAAAGGAATAATGAACTTGAAAAAGATTCATAAGCAAGTATAGATTAACTCAAGTTTATTATTCAGGAGATTAAAGAACGGTCGGGTCATGTCGGATACGAGGTATGGGACTTCGTCTCAATCTCCTTTCGTTGAGGCATATTTTATTTTATACACAACTTTCTTTTATACGGTGTATAAACCCCTTTGACTTTTACGTTTATTCAAAAGGAATATTTTTTTTTATACTAAGCGTTTACTAAAAGACAAAAGGGAATGTTTTTGTTGTATGTATGCGGTGACAACGACTTCTCCGCCGTCGTGACCGTTATTTGAGTTTCGGCTTCCTCTACAAGCCATACCTTCTTTTTAAAAGAAAAATAAATACCATGTTTTACTTTTCTATTATTTTGGTATTGAAAATGGTTTTCATAATGTTTTTATATCAATGTGTTGTATTGATATCTCGTGATTGAAATGTGGAAATTTTATGTTTCCTTTATGCATGTTTTATGTGATATGATTATGTTATGGTTCTTGGGCATTATTATGAATACAGGTGGTTCCGTGATAAACTAAGGGCGGGTGAGCCCGTTATAGTTCTCCAATGCATTGGGTAACGCGAAGGAGTGAAACGTTAAGGTTTCTCCGAAGAGATTTTAGGGAATATACTGTGATGGGTATTCCAAACGTAACCAAGAGGGTTACTCCCTACGTAAGAATGTTATGAATGCCTCAAGTTACCTTTACATATTATGATTTCTATGATTTATTCATGATTTTATGAGGTATGTTAAAGTGCCTATGTTTTATGGGTAAAGTATGATTTCATTCTTATGTATATATGAACTCATGTTTCCTTTCCATGTGTTTTTTTATAACCTATACTGAGTTTTTATGCTCATCCTAAGTTTTTGAAATGTTTTTCACAGGTCAAGGGAAAGGTACATGATAAGATGATAGAGTCAAGGATGTGTCAAGAAATAATCCATGTTTTATTTTAAATGTGTTTCCATTGATGGAAATGAAGAATACTATCTTTATGTAACCACTTTGTTTATATGTGGAATGTAATGCAAGTTTTATGATCTAATTCTCTAAAACTCTAAACCCGAAAAGATCCTCAATGTGTAATCTTGTAATAACTCAAGATTAAGTAAGGTTTAAGGCTGGGGCCTTATAGTTGGTATCAAAGGTCGGTTTAGATAACTTTAGGAGTTAGAATTCTATTAAATGATTATCCAAAAATATTTTTTTTTTGAAATGATATAGCATTTAAAGATTACCATGTTGCTTTATCTAAGACATGTTTGTTCAGAATGGTTTTCCGCAGAGGAAACAGGGAAGCAGTGCTAGGAAGGAATACAGAAGGAAATAACCTTCCGAATCAGTATCCTGAGATGGTCGGAATTGGAACTGAACAGTTTGTTGCAGTAATGGCGCAGTTGACTCAAGCGATAAATGGTGGTGGTATCCATGCACGTGATCAGCCAGATCAACCGCAGAGGAACATGTCAGTGGTGGAACATTTCATGAGGCAACATCCACCATCATTCAGAGGATCATCTGACCCTGTGCTATATGAAGGGTGGATTAAAGCACTGGAGAAGATTTTTGATGTCATGGGGTGTTCAGACAATCAAAAGGTTAGTCTTACTATTTACCGTTTGGAGGGTGAAGCAGATCAGTGGTGGTCTATGGTTAAAAATATCAGGGACACCGATGAGATTGATTCTCTTGACTGGGATGAATTCAAAGGTATGTTTCTTGAGAAGTATTTTCCTAAGGCTGTTCGACTTAGGATGGAAAAGCAATTCTTGGAATTGAGGCAAGAGGAAGACTCAGTGGCTGCCTATGAAGAAAGGTTCACTCGATGGGCAAGGTATGCTCCAAATTTTATCCGGGACCTTGATAGTAAAATCAATCATTTTTACTCAGGATTAAAGCCAAAGTATCGAAGGGAATTAGCTTCTCGTGAGTTTAAAAGTTATGAAAAGCTTGTTCGATGTGCTGAGAAGGTGGAAATGGAGTTTGCCGATGACCAAGTTTGCTATAACAACTAGCAGAAGAAGAGACCGAGGTGGCAGGAGAAAGGTAAGAATTCTTCAAAAAAGTCTGATGGTAAGAGAACTAAGTTTCCAGTTTGTGATAAATGTGGAAAAAGGCATGCTGGGGAATGTCTTCTGAATTCTGGGAAGTGCTACCGATGTGGTAAGATGGGACATTAGGCTCGTGATTGCACTGAAAAGGATCAAGGTGAAGGTAAGAACAAATTTGACTTACAGTTAGTGAAATGTTATAAGTGCAATGAGATGGGTCACTATGAAAACGAGTGTCCGACAAGGAGCTTGAGTGATGGGAAGCAGTTAGACTACAAGCAGAAAGGGGTGGTGAAATCCTTTGCAACTACTTCAGCAGATGTCGGTCCATCAAATGAAGTTGTATCAGGTACTTTGTTTGTTTTTTCAGATTATGCCAGTGCGTTGTTTGATTCGGGGTCTACACATTCTTTCATCTCTGAAACCTTTTCTAGTAAAATGGGAATACCATCTCAAAAAATGACTCCTGAACTTTTGGTAAAAACACCTGGGGGAAATGTCGAGGCAAAAAGAATTTATAAGAATCTTCCTATCCTTATCTGTGGAAAGAACCTACTTGCAAACCTTATTGTTCTACCTCTAGTAGAGTTTGATGTTATCCTGGGTATGGATTGGCTCTCTATTTACCATGCTAAGATTGACTGTAGAGCTAAAGAAGTTTCTTTTCAGAAAGACTTTCAGTTTGTTTACAAGAATGAACCCTTACTTTTGATAACATATCAAGAGGCCGAGAAACTTGTGAAAGATGGAAATGAATGTTACCTTGCACACGTCATTGAAAATAAAGGAACTGTTCAGATTAATGATGTGCCAGTGGTAAATGAGTATCCTGATGTTTTTCCTGATGAGTTGCCTGGAATAATACCAGATCGGGAAGTTGAGTTTACTGTTGACTTAGTTCCTGATGCTAAGCCAATTTCAAAACCCCCTTATCGAATGGCACAAATTGAACTTTTAGAGTTGAAGGAGCAATTGCAAGATTTATTAGAGAATGGTTTCATTAGACCTAGCACTTCACCATGGGGTGCTCCTGTTTTATTTGTTAAAAAGAAAGATGGTTCTATGAGACTTTGCATTGATTATAGAGCCTTGAATAATATCACTGTTAAGAACAAATATCCTTTGCCTCATATCGATGATTTGTTTGATCAGCTCCAGGGAGCTCAGTTTTTTTCAAAGATTGACTTGAGATCGGGGTACAATCAGCTGAAGGTAAAGGAGGCAGATATTCCGAAGACCGCGTTCCGTACGAGATATGGCCATTATGAATTTGTAGTAATGCCTTTTGGGCTAACCAATGCACCTGCTGTATTCAAGGACTTAATGAATAGAATTTTCCATGAGTTCTTGGATAAGTTTGTGGTGGTTTTCATTGATGATATTTTGGTGTTTTCTAAAAGTAAAGAGGAGCATGAAAAACATTTAAGGGTTATCTTGCAAACCTTAAAAGGAAAGAAATTGTATGGGAAATTTAGCAAGTGTGAGTTTTGGTTGCAACAAATTTCTTTCCTTGGTCACATTGTTTCTAAAGATGGAATAACTGTTGATCCTGCAAAAACAAAAGTTGTGGAAGAATGGCCAAGACCCACAAATGTAACCGAGATTCGTAGCTTCCTTGGTTTGGCGGGCTATTACCGAAGGTTTGTTAGAAATTTTTCACGGTTATCTAGTCCAATGACTAAGCTAACTCGGAAGGGTGTTAAGTTTATCTGGACAAAAGAATGTGATGATTGTTTTCAGGAATTGAAAAGAAGATTGGTGAATGCTCCAGTTTTGGCACTACCTTCCAGGAATGGTGAGTTTGCTATATACAGTGATGCTTCATTGAAAGGACTTGGTTGCGTCCTAATGCAGAATGATCAGGTAATTGCTTATGCTTCACGACAGTTGAAAACTCATGAGGTAAATTACCCTACACATGATTTGGAATTAGCTGCTGTTGTTTTTGCTTTAAAAATTTGGAGGCATCATTTGTATGGAGTAAAGTGTGAAATATATACTGATCACAAAAGTTTAAAGTATATATTCACTCAGAAAGAGTTAAACATGAGACAAAGGAGATGGCTGGAATTAATCAAGGATTATGATTGTACAATTCATTACCATCCGGGAAAAGAAAATAAAGTGGCTGATGCTTTGAGTCGAAAAAGTAATGCTTCATTAACAATGTTGCGTTTGGAACGTGATCCTTTGGTTAACGATTTGATGAAATTTGGCATAGAAGTTGTTGGTGCAGGAAGTCCTTCTGTTTTGTTTCAGGTATCAGTGAGATCATCTCTATCAGATAGAATCAAGCAAGCACAGAAGCAAGATAGTGAGTTGCAGAAAAAGGTAGAGCTGGTTAAGAAAGGTAAGTTGCCTGAATTCAACATTGATAATGATTGTGTTTTGAGATTTGGGAAGAGATTGTGTGTGCCTTATGATTCACAGTTGAAGAGAGAGTTGTTATGTGAAGCTCATAGTTCTCCGTTTTCAGTTCATCCGGGCAGTACTAAGATGTATAGAGATCTGCGGGAGTATTACTGGTGGGATGGAATGAAAAGAGATATTGCTGATTTTACTGTGAAGTGTTTGACTTGTCAGTAGGTTAAAGCAGAGCGGCAGTTACCGAAAGGGATGCTTCAGCCTTTACCAGTGCCAGAGTGGAAATGGGAGAATATATCCATTGACTTTGTTGTTGGATTACCAAAGACATCTCGAGGTAATAATGCAATCTGGGTTATTGTTGATCGCTTGACCAAATCTTCTCATTTCCTTGCTATACGAGATACTTTCTCTCTTGATCAACTTTCCCGTTTGTATCTTAAAGAGATAGTCAGGTTACATGGAGTTCCTCTCTCCATTATATCGGATCGTGATCCCAGGTTTACTTCTAACTTTTGGAAAGGACTTCAGAAGTCGTTGGGTACTGAATTAAATTTTAGTACAACTTTTCATCCTCAATCAGATGGGCAGTCAGAACGAACAATTCAGACATTGGAGGATATGCTACGAGCTTGTTCTATGGATTATCAGGGAAGTTGGGACCAACATCTTTCTTCGGTTGAGTTTTTATATAATAACAGTTTTCATTCCAGTATACAGATGGCACCATTTCAGGCATTATATGGGAAGCGGTGTCGAACTCCAGCTTTCTGGGATGAAGTGGGTGAAAGAAAGTTGATGGGACCAGAATTGGTAGAAGAGATGGCAGAAAAATTTCAGTTGATTCAGAAACACATGAGAACAGCTCAGAGCAGGCAGAAGAGTTATGCGGATAACCGGAGGAAGGATCTATCTTTCGAGGTAGGTGATCATGTTTTTCTCAAGGTTTCTCCCTGGAAAAGCGTGATGATATTTGGTAAGAAAGGAAAGTTGAGTCCAAGGTTTGTTGGACCATACGAAATTCTGGAGAGAGTTGGATCAGTTGTATACCGAGTGGCTTTACCTCCGAGTTTATCTCAGGTACACAATGTTTTTCATGTTTCAATGTTGAGAAAGTATATGCCAGATCCATCTCATGTTTTGAGTCCAGAGGTAGTTCAGCTGGAAGAGAACCTATCTTATGAGGAACAACCGGTCCAGATTCTTGACCACAGAGAGCAAGTGTTACGGAATAAGGTGATTAAGCAGGTAAAGGTTTTGTGGAAAAACCACATGATTGAAGAGGCAACATGGGAATCTGAAAATGAAATGAGGGATAAGTACCCCCATTTATTCGATAAGTAAATAAATTGCGGGGACGCAATTTTCTAAAGGGGGAAGGATGTAACATCCCAAGTAAGTAATTAATAATAGATATTTTTATCTATGTCTATTAATGATTAAGATAGTGTTATAGAGGCTTAAAATGAAAATAAATACAACCTTATGCATGGAATACACTAATATTCTTAAAAGATTGTTTTAGTGCCTTTTGATGGCAAACCATTTTTGAATCTATATTTTGACAATTTTATAAACTATGTTTGTCAAAATAAACTTATCCTTTATTATTAGGACATCAAAATTTACCTTGTGTGAATTTTTGGTATTTTTCTGACAATGTTCATTTTTTAATGAATAGTGAAAAATACTGCATTTTACATCAAAACTACTTTTTAATCTAATTTATTTATATGATTAGATTATGTTTTGAATTGGTTTTGAAGTGAAATTAGAATAATTTTTTACCATTTTATCCAATGTTGGTCATTGGAATCAATTTCACTTTGAAATTAGACTTAAACTGGTGTCAATCTTTTGATACTTATTGTTTTGTAAAAACACGCTATTTGCTCTGGCAGCGGGAATTAATTATTAAATTAATTAATGTGACTTATATGATTTAAATTTTGTAAAATAGACTTTATTTTTGAATTCGGAATATCAAATATAGCTTAGGGTGAATTTTTGGTAATTTTCTGAAAAACTTCAATTTTTGATGAATAGTGAAACCACTAAGTGGTAATCAAGCAAACTGATTTTTCAGTTAAATGAAAGTTTACCACTAATGTGTATTGAATTTTGAAAATCCGACATACATGGTTGTCATTAAGAAGTAAAATGTGGTTCAATGAGATTAAAATAATTTTTTGGTGAATAGTAACTTATTAAGTTCTTAATCGCGATTAGTGGTAATTAGGGTAGTTTAAGGTATAAATAATGCTTTAATAATAGGAAATGACCTAGACACATGTCCCAACCTTATTGGTTGTGTCATGACCGACCAAGAAAAGCCATGGGTCAACTTGGGGACCCCATGGAGACACTTTGGTTTGGAAATGACATAAATAACTTTTTATTAAATGTTAAAGTAAAAATGACACAAACAAGAAATGTTTTACGAAAACAATTTTTACATGGGGTTATAAAGATCATATTTTTTATTATAAATAGTCATTGGAAAGATAAAAAGATTTCCTACATCATAGTATTTTTTTTATTATTTTTAGACATTAAATAAATTAAATTATTTATGACATAATAATGATGCAGCGATGACATCATTATTTGACGATTTAAATAAAATGTAAAGATAATATAAAATCTATGAACCAAACATGTCCAAAATCAATTGGATGAGTGTATTTCGAACCCTTATCACCTTATCCACGAATTATATCAATGTGGGACCTTTTAAAACCGAAACACATTTTCAAAGAAAGTAATATTTCTTTACTTTCCAAAAGTGCCCCTCCTCTCCTCTTATAAAAGGCCCCCACCTCTACCTCATTTCACACACTTCTCAAGCCTTTGGCTCGGCCAAACCCTTCCCATTTACTCTCTCCACATCCCTCTCCTCATCCTAGAGGATTCCCTTTGGGCAGAATCCTTTCAAAGGAAGACTTTAGACTCAACTCAAAAGGAGTTACACTTTTAAAGGTAATTCATTCTCTCATGTTCATTTGTTTTATTTTTCTTCTCCAACCCCCTAAACTCTTTTTATTTACTTCTTTTGTAACCACACCAGTATCTTCAATATAATAGGATGTTGTTATAAGATTTATTTGAGCTACACTCTCACACAACTACATCAAATGGTTAAAGAACATACGGTTTCCGTGGATGGAGAAATTCTGCCTCCCGAAACGATGATTGTTCAATACTCATTTAACACCTTCAAAAGGGGCCATTATGATGTCACTATTTTTATATATGATATATAATATGTTTATGTTTTTCTTAAGCTTCTGTGTTTTTCATTTTAGGCATACCTTTATGGTTTCCATTATGGGTAAACACGATATCTTCATTTTAGGAAGTGCGGACTACCGCCCCCTAAAAGTGATTTGATTCGTTAATACCATATGTGGGATGTGTAAAGGATAAAGTTAATGATGTTATATATGTTATTATACTGGAATTATAATATACTCTTATATCATTATGATTCCATTCCAGAAAATATGAAATAGAAATGGAAGTAGCATTCATGCGTACGTACGGCTTACCGTCTCCATGAACGGTGCATTTCATTTCTTACCTCTAAATGATTATGTAATATTATAAATGCATGTATGTACTGGATATATATGACATATATGATATCTAAATCATGAATACCATTCTGGATATAATGAACCTTTGACCAAATTAATAACATGTAAGTGTAAGAAGTCTATTTTTGACTTAAGAACCAAATACCGACAAAATGAACATTATTAACTTAACTGATTACATGATGTTCATAACATGGTATAAAAGGAATAATGAACTTGAAAAAGATTCATAAGCAAGTAGAGATTAACTCAAGTTTATTATTCAGGAGATTAAAGAACGGTCGGGTCAAGTCGGATACGAGGTATGGGACTTCGTCTCAATCTCCTTTCGTTGAGGCATATTTTATTTTATACACAACTTTCTTTTATACGGTGTATAAACCCCTTTGACTTTTACGTTTATTCAAAAGGAATCTTTTTTTATACGAAGAGTTTACTAAACGACAAAAGGGAATGTTTTTGTTGTACGTATGCGGCGACAACGACTTCTCCGCCGTCGTGACCGTTATTTGAGTTTCGGCTTCCTCTACAAGCCATACCTTCTTTTTAAAAGAAAAATAAATACCATGTTTTACTTTTCTGTTATTTTGGTATTGAAAATGGTTTTCATAATGTTTTTATATCAATGTGTTGTATTGATATCTCGTGATTGAAATGTGGAAATTTTATGTTTCCTTTATGCATGTTTTATGTGATATGATTATGTTATGGTTCTTGGGCATTATTATGAAGACGGGTGGTTCCGTGATAAACTAAGGGCGGGTGAGCCCGTTATAGCTCTCCAATGCATTGGGTAACGCGAAGGAGTCAAACGTTAAGGTTTCTCCGAAGAGATTTTAGGGAATATACTGTGATGGGTATTCCAAACGTAACCAAGAGGGTTACTCCCTACGTAAGAATGTTATGAATGCCTCAAGTTACCTTTACGTATTATGATTTCTATGATTTATTCATGATTTTATGAGGTATGTTAAAGTGCCTATGTTTTATGGGTAAAGTATGATTTCATTCTTATGTATATATGAACTCATGTTTCCTTTCCATGTTTTTTTTATAACCCATACTGAGTTTTTATGCTCATCCCAAGTTTTTGAAATGTTTTTCACAGGTCAAGGGAAAGGTACATGATAAGATGATAGAGTCAAGGATGTGTAAATAAATAATCCATGTTTTATTTTAAATGTGTTTCCATTGATGGAAATGAAGAATACTATCTTTATGTAACCACTTTGTTTATATGTGGAATGTAATGCAAGTTTTATGATCTAATTCTCTAAAACTCTAAACCCGAAAAGATCCTCAATGTGTAATCTTGTAATAACTCAAGATTAAGTAAGGTTTAAGGCTAGGGCCTTATATTTAGAATAATAGAAAGCAACATTTCACATATATTCTTTTCAATGTGCATTACGTCTAAGCAATGACGTAACAAGTTGGTTGACTAATACGACAACTCAAAGAATATACTCTTCTTCTTCCAATTGTAATAGGTATAATTGGAAACATTTTTCCTCTTTCTATATTTCATTACACCCTTCCCAAATGAATAACTAAAATATTTCAATTCATTAAGCACATCTTTTCCAGACATACGCTGAGGTGGATCGTCATTCTCCATGGTATTGTCAAATATTCGATGATTGTTTCTATATGGATAGTTCATTGGCAAGAATAGTCAATGACCCATAAAACTAAAAATACGACGATATTTCAGTCTTCTCAATTTAGTATTCTTCATATAAACATGACATGACAATTTTCCTTTTGTGCTCCATCCAGACATCATTGCATAAGCAGGAAAATCATTGATCGTCCACATAAGCACATCACGCATCTGAAATATGTCTTTCGAACATGCATCGTATGTGGGCACACCCACATCCCAAAGAAGTTTCAACTCTTTTATTAAAGGTTGCATGTATACATATATATCATTGCCGAGATCACAAGGGCCAGATATCAGTATACTCAAGAAAGTGTAAGGCTTTTTCATACACTACCAAGGGGGAAGGTTATAGATGTGTATGAAAAACAGCCATGTGTTGTGTGAAGTAAACATCTTCCCAAATGGATTAAAACCATCACATGACAGACCTAGTATCACATTACACACGTCGACTGCAAATTCAGGATATCGAGAATCAAATCTCTGCCATGAAAATCCATCTGCAGGGTGAACCAACTCTTCATTATTTTTTTTCTCTCGGTATCATGCCATCACATTTTTACGGATATTTCATCAGACATGAAAAGGTTCTGTAATATGGGGATCAATGGAAAGTGCCACATTAATTTTTGTGGCACACGGGATGGTGTTCCATCATCTTTTAGATTCCATCGGGAGGTTACACATTTGATACAATCATTTCTTTCAGCAGTTTCCTCCCAAAATAAGCTGCAATCATTCGGGCAAGCATGGATTTTTTTTTGAGAATCCAAGTTCATCAACTAACTTCCATGAAATATAGTAGTTTGAGGTAATATCTTCATTATCTAGAAGTAAGTCCTTCAAGAAGGTAAGAATGTAATCAATTGCAGTATTTGAAATCCCATACATAGTTTTCCCATGAAGCAATCAGATTAAAAATTCCAACTTTTTCATTTTACCACATTGTCGATATACTGGAGTCGTTGCAACATCATTCAATTTTTTCACCCTATCAACATCATAATTTTCATTGGACGCATCATGTGTGCTTGTATCGAAATCTTGTTGGATGGACATCATTTCCTTCTCATGATTCCAAATAAATGGAAGCCAATCATATATCAAACTCTCCAATTCAGTCTGATCATTTGGATCATCAACATTTTGAGATTCCATTTTCTCTCCATTGTGATACCACACATAATAGTTGTTCTGGAAACCATATTTGGTTATATGATAGCTAACTACTTCACGACTCAACCAAGGTGTTCCAACACAATTAAAACATGTGCAGTGTATGCAACCACTATTTGAAGCCTTGTCAAATGCCAAATCTAGAATGTTGTTCAAATTATTTTGAAAATCAATTGAAATCCGATCAGTTTCATACATCCAAATTCTATCCATTCTATAAAAAAATTGCAATAAGTCATTTCAAAGAAATTCAATAATATTGAAGTTTAATCAAAAAAATATTTAGGTAAATGACAATTGTTTACTTTATATAAAAGCATAACTGTCACATTACTCTATATGAGAATCATATTAAAAAATAAAACAAAATACAGTGTATATAAGAAAATAAGATACATAATTTCTAATGCCTATATTCAAGGATTTCCCAGTAAGATATTGGAAGTGGATCAAGGAATACATAATCCTTAAGGGTCTTGTTGGGAGTACATGAGTTTTATACTTTAACTTCTTTAGGGAGATCAGGATGAGGAGTAGGATGAGGATCAAGGGAGTGGAAGGACTGTACAAGGGGGGTGCAGGGTGTACAGGGGGGGTGCGGGGTGTCTAGGGGGGTGGTGGGGTCGTCCAGGGGGTCGGAGGTGTCTAGTGGGTGGGGGGTTGTCTAAGGGGTCAGGGTGTCCAGGGGGCGGGCTGTCCGCTGGGGTGGCCAGGCTGTCCAAGGGGGTATGGGGAGTCCAGGGGGGTGGGCGGGCTGTCCAAGGAGGTGAGCAGGGTGTCTAGGGGGTGGGTAGGGCTATCCGGGGGGGGGGGGGGGGTACGGGGCGTCCAGGGGGTGGGCGGGCTACCCATGGGGTGGCGGGGCTATCCAGGGGGTCTGGAGTGTCCAGGGGGGTGGGCGGGCTGTCCACGGGGGGTGGTCGGGCTATCCATGGGGGTAGCATCGCTATCCAATGGGTTCGGGGGTGTCAGGGGGGGGGGGGGGGGTATTTCTAGGGGGTGGGGGTGTCCAGGGGGGATGGGGGTGTCCGGGGGGTGGTGGGAGGGTGTCCGAGAGTGGGGTGGGCGGGCTGTCAACAAGGGTGGGGGGGCTGTCCAGGGGGGCATGGGCTGTCCAAGGGGGTGGGCGGGCTATCCACGGGGGTGGTTGGGCTGTCCCAGGGGGTCGGGGTGTTCAGGGGTTGGGGGGGCTTTCCAGGGGGTGGGGGGTTAGTTCTATAAATTTAATAGTAGCTTCGGTGAATCTTCATAGAATGTTTTTAGTGGTGTTTTTGGTTTTAACGACGATTTCACCTGCCAAAAAATGGAAAGGATATAGTAGTGGTTTGAACCGCCATTATATCCTCACCATTTTTTGTCATGGAAAATAACTTATAAAACAAAAAATGGTAAACAAATATTGACCTTAAATAGTGGTGGTTTAATCCACTACTAAATAACCATTTGGAATATATAGGAGGGGTTTAAAATGTTGCTATATATCTCTTAAAAAAAACCGAACTGCAGAATTTGCAACCCTGGAAGATAAAAACAAAATTCAATATATATGTTTAAAATTATATCCATATTCACCAAACCCACCTATGAGATCATATAATCATGAAGGTTATCAACATGGTTTACTAGAATGTAAAAATTAATTGACTATTCCGGGAATAAATTACATTATTTAAGCCAGGAAAAACATTCAAGTGGCTATTAGATTATTAAGACATCCTTGGAATACATTAATGAAGGAAGAATTGAACTCATTAAAAAATCTAATGAGATTTACACAATCTAAAAATGGTATTAAGATATGGGATATTAGTGGTAATGCTCAAACATGAATCCAAACTTATAAGGGATTCACTAAGTATAAATATGTTTAATGAGATTTTAGAATACAATAAAAATGGGATCTGTTTTATATAGTTCCAAATAAACCACTTAGAAAACATATTACTTATTTTATAAACATATATTTAAAAAACACTCATTTATATCATTAAAATATAAATAGGTTTCATCATTAAAAAAATCGAACGTTGGCATCATAAAAACATAACCAAATAGTCACTCAGTGAGTCGACACCACCTACAAAAAAATTAGGCACACTTTATGAATACAATAATCTCTAAGAAGAACTTAAGAATAACTCACCTAAAATTCATGACCAAAGGAACCCAATACATAATCACTATAAATCCATAAGGAAGTAAAATACATTAAAAACCAACACTACAAACTCTATAGAACAAAAGAAGAGGAAGCCCCATGATCCTAGGAAAATTACACCATTATTAGATGGAATCACCATATTAGTGGTAGTATGTCATATGTTTAGTTACAAATGATATATGAAACTAAAGTCAACCCTAGTCACAGACATCTACCAATCATGTATTAGTCATTGATTCAATATCAAATAGTGTGAATCATAAAATTTTCCAAAATCCCTAAAATAGGAAATAATGACGTGATCTTTCTAGATATTGAAATAAATGTGGAAATCGAAGGAAGATGACTTGTATTTGGGAAGAGGTTTAAAGAGTCTAACCTGGATGGTGGAGTTGCATCCGATCGAATGATAGAACTCGGGTTAGGGTTCACCTGGGCGCCACGGCTTCTGGAAATTGGGGAAACAATTCTACTGTGCCCGTAGTGCGGGGGCCTCTGGATGCTGAAGTATTTGAGGAGACCTTTCCCAATGGTTTGTAAAAACTGTTGGGAAACATGACTTGTACCAACAGTTTGTAAAAACTGTTGGGAAAAATGAAAAACTTTTGTCTTTCCCAACGGTTTCTTCAAACCATTGGGGAATCCTTCACAAAAACACTTATACCAACGGTTCTGGAGAACCGTTGGTATACAAGTGTTAGGAAAAGTCTACTTTCCAATAGTGACACCTTTGGTTTTCTATGCAGTATATGTCTCGGTAGCTCTGCATAAGTTTTCCACAAAAAAAGACCTATCAACTAAAGGAAAATTTATCTCAAGGAGAGTTTTTTCCTACTTCTGTATTTCCCAATGAATCCCATGCCACATATCATGTCTCACATCATTAAATTAGAAATTAGGGTCTAGAAAAATCCCTCATGGATGTCTGGAAAATATTGGGACATTCTCAGCTAATAAATCCTATTGGGGACCTTGCCACATAATTGATTGTCAAAGCTATTCAACCTAAAAAACCAGTAATGGTTAAAGATTTTTGACCTAAAACATCACTGATGGACAAATCTATTCATCCTAAAACATCAGTAATGTTAGTCTGGGTTTGTAAGAATCTAAACTTCCCATGAAAAGTGACAAAAATTCTTTTTAGGTTGAAAAACTACAAAGGAAAGCTTATGAAAAAGTCAAGTTATGCCCACTAATCCCACACCACAATGGACTTAGAAAAATATTATGGTGATGATAGAAAAAAAAAAGTTTTTAGGGGTTTCCATATAACTTTAAAAATAGTCAATCTATGCTCGCTGAGTCCCTTAGCTTAGGTAAACATTAGAGCATTATCTGATTATTCATTCAAATTAGGACTGCTTCTACATTGGAATAGCCTCCTCTTCATCTTGATTGGAGCCCATTCCTATGGGGGGAATTTATTGGGTCATGAAAATTCTACATTCAAGATGAATAAAATTCCACAAAACTCAAAAAAGGATAGAAATAAAATCATAGAGAAGATTGAATAAAAATATTCAAAGGAAGAAGAAATACTGTGAAGGAAAAATCCCTTTGTGGACCGCCACTCTACATGGCAGTTCAGAGCTTCACAAATCATCCTCGAACTGAGTAAGTTCACGGGATGAAGATTATGGATCCAGTGCCTACAAACAAAACCATATATGTTTTACAAGAGCGATGTTATAATTTACGCCCCTAAAAACTAATATCCCTGTAAACTAAGTAGTTCACTCGATGTGGTGGCATCACCAGTGACAACAAACAAAGTCCCATAATGAATAAGTCCTTGAGCTCCAACAAAAGAAGGTGCATGACCCACTCAGCTCCTCTATAAATAAACCTCTAGGGGTATCCAAAAAAAAATCTCTCGAAAAAAGTGATGAAGCACGAAGAAAAATATTGAGGGTGAAGGAGAAATTTCTCCCCACCCAAAGCACTTCACAAATTCCATCCCACGAATCGTAAGTAGAACACCCTCTGAATAAGATTCCATTTGGAGGAATTTTCATTCATGATATTGAGGAATTATTTTATGACCCAAAAAAAGAATAAAAATTATTCGCAGATAGACCCTTTGCGGTAACCCTTCATGGATTCTCCTTCACAGATGATGCCTCACAGATGATACTTTTCCAAAAATTCTTCGATAATGATCCTATGTAGCCAACTCCTATACAAACATCTCCTCAGACTCCCCTTCACAGATGATACTTTGTGAACTACCCTATACGGCCAACTCCTACGTGGCTAGCCCTATGTGGAAAATCATTTGCACCTGTCGGTCCATACTACAGGGGATGAACCCCTGCACCCTAACTTAAGATTAGTGCTGGTTTATAGTCTTGTCTCTCTGGGATGGTCCCTTCAATACTGTCACTAAACCCCATGAAAAATGGATATTTTTATTGTGAAATTTTTAGGTCAGGTCAATGAAATTTTCTATTTCACCCTTATTCCACCCTAATATCCATCACTTAAATACCATGAGTTGACCTACTCCACATGGAACTCCTAAAACCCCATCACTGATATCTTATTCAAGGTTGATCTAGAACTTCATGGACAATCGTGGTGTTAATGTTTCTTACATTCCTAGACACATTATTTCCATTCATCAAACTCTATGTCTCAGGCTATTTGAGATCTTCATAAACTTCCCCGACCATCAAAAATGGAAGGTCAGTGTACTAAGGACACCTTTTCTTAATATGCAGAATATACCTTGGTTGTCTTTGAATAAGTTGACCATAAAAAATACCTATAAACTAGAGACAAATTCATCCTCAGTAGAGGCTTTTCCTACCTTTTTATGCCCCAATGGCTTCCATTCCCCATATCATTTATCCTAATCTGATAATCCCCAGGATCATGGTTTACACTTTCCTTCCCTATCAAGTTCGAGGCACATCAGAACATCTCAACCCAATTATCCTCTACTTAATCATGGTTTCTATAATAAGTGGTCCTCTTCAAACGTCCTTAAATTACAAGACCCCAAATTGTCCTGTCCACATGACATTAAACTGAACTTTTCCTAACCATATGATATTAAACTGTACGACCATAGTCCCTATAACATGACATTAAACTATAATGCCATCATTCAATCCATATATATTTAAAATATAGTAAACCACATATAAAATTAAAAAGGTTACTCCCATTGAGGTAATCTCCTAGAATTTTTTGTAGTAGGTGACTCTCTTTCTCCTCTTCACCTCTTCCTAGGATGTATTTAGATATATATCCAAACATGGCTATCCTGGATATAAAAATAAGAGAGGAAATGGGAACACTAAAATCCCTCTCTCTCCCCTTAGGGACCCAATACCATCCATCAACGGATGAGGAGAATTTAATGATCACCAGATATACTACTTTCTCTTGTTTCTCACACCGAGCATGAATCATGTGGGCTTAGAGATTAGTGGGTATCATGACATCCACATGACCCTAAGTTCCAAAATGGGCCTTCCCTATAGATGTAAACCCCAACCCTAAATAAAATAGGCCACTTACCTATATATTTCCCAATCATATCATTCCCCCTTAAATGGAAAACTTCCGTATGTAAGCCCCAGATTTCAGAACTATGTGGACTTTGATTCCCAATTATCTAGGATATGTAGGAAACCTCCCTGAGGTTCCAACCCGACACTATCATTTTCACATTGGTTCACTCTCATCTGGACTACATGATGTTAAACTACATGGGTCACAAAACTATGTTGGTTCTAATTCCTCTCACAAGGATATGTAGGAATCCCATTTTATAGGTTCGATACGAATATTGAAACAATTACTGTCCCCCCTAGATGATGATAAAATCAATAGAACCTCATCACATGGATTGAACTAGAATTGTTTTAGTGAAAAATTAAAGAATACCATATTTGTCCACAATGGGTAACATTTGTGAAGAACCTAGGATACATACATATATCTTCATTGATGGAGAACCTCAGATACATACAGATAATTCTGAACCCATTCATATTTACGATCAACCTTACTTAGGGGTAAACCACAGACACATTCTTGGGAATGAACCAAGGATTCATGAACATATGAACATGGATTAAATCTATAATAGAGGCCTAGAATAAACAATAGTTCCTCCAAAAAGGGTGTGATGAGATTGAGTTCCCATCCTATCGACCGATGTGAGATCTTAAGTGTCATTGGCCAAAACATCCAATAAGATCCTGCCTTTGAAAATAAGGTCCATGAATCTTGGATGTGAGAACCATTGAGTGTTTCTAGCTCCACGAAAAAACACATTAGAGACCATTCGAAGACATTGCATCCAACATTAGCGATTTCAAAAAAATCACCCCTAACATTGATTGTCAGGTGGAACATTTTCATCATAGATAAAACGGTGAATCTGATGTAAATGATACTTAGAATATAACACCTCCCTCACAAGATAAAAATGCTATACTGCCAATTCTCTATTAGACTATTCTTATCCACATTAATGGAATCTTCATCAGAAATAATCAATTCTTATCATACCATTATTATAGTAAGAGGATTAAAGTTTATAACCCCTATATCAATGATCCACACATACACTATGAACCTTAAATAATCATTTTAGAAATCCCTGAGTGCTAACATGGAGGATTATGAAAAATTTACATTGTTCATTGATAATTGCCACAAGAATCACTTCAGGTGGAAGGAATATTCATAATCTCTCTAGTATTGAGAGGTTGGTGGAGGAGGATCACTCTCCATTATTGAGAGCATTCTAGAAGAAAATATATCCAGGGTTTGAGAGAATTCTCTCTAGACATTTGTTGTTCACAATGATAATTAGTGTTGAGAATGTTATAATTAAGTTTAAATAGAGCTAGGGTTAGAAAATAATAATTTACCATGGGTCCTTATTATTTTCTTAATCTCCATAGGACCCTATGAAGAAATAATAATAATAATAATAATAATAATAATAATAATAATAATAATAATAAATTAAAATTTACCAGACTTGCAGATAAATATATATTTTTCCTTTAATAAATAAATTTACAATTATTTAGATAATATTTAATATATTATTTCTCATCAGACTATTAAACCTGGACCGTCAGTCCCCAATATTTTTCAGGAATTTAATAATTGCTGTTTAATTTATTAATTAAATATCACTTCATTTATTGACCAATAAATTATAAAATAATAGATAATAAATATTTATTAAATATTCAACTCACATTTATTCTCTGAAATAGCTAGTTACTGGATATTTATGATCAATCTAAACATAAATAATTATTAATCCACATATGATAATAATATTTATTCAATATGTTAAATTCAACTTGAATTTAACCAAGCTTCTGAATACACTTAGTGTCTGTCCCTCTAAGAATCTTTCTCAGTGACATTGGGTAGAACCACATAAAGTGCATGGTTAGAATTTAACAACACAATAAAGAAACCATAGAGAAAGAACTTAATATTACAATGACATATAACCTCATAAGAATGTACATTATGTAATATAATCCCTTTATCATGATATCTTTAACCAAACAGGTTTCATACTGATGTCATCAACCTATATACTCTATGTCTCTTTCTTTGAATTTCTAGAAATTAGATTTCTGATAGAATTCTATATCCATGATCTTAATTAGGTAGTTATGTTCCCATAAAAGGTTCCAAGATATCAACTTCCACTAAACTATAAAGGTAAAAAAAATCTCACATTATTTATTAATGAAAATTCACTTGTGGCGCACCCAACACATCTTACCTCACTGCGAGTATATGGCATCACTATTTTCATCTATACATGAAAGTAAAAGACTCATTATATGCTTTAATAATAATCTTAAATTCTAAAGAATATTACATAAATTCATATATTGGAACATCCAATGACACATATAAATGTTGATTTTTTACTAGTGGGTTGTGTTCTCATAACATCCTTTCTTGATATTACCAAGGGAGTACACCATGAGATAGTGTCTCAAAGTTTTATGAGTCTCTATCCATAATATCCTATATAATTTGTGTCCCATTAAATAATATCATCCATTCATAGAACATATATTCTATAATACCATCATAACACTTCTTGGTTTTCATCATTGTGGGGAAATCCTATGAACTTTAGATGTGATAGATACCCTTATGAAATAATTACATAAAATTTCATACATAAGAACAATAATGACATGGTAATAATTTTATTAATATTAAAAAAATATGAAGACAAGTAATCATAACGTGCATGGAAGTTGGTTCCAGGGAACAAACTGCAATAGACTCCCATTTGCACTAGATTAAACCGATAACAACCTTCAATATGCTAGCTCTTACATAATATTTACGCATCTATTGAGTAAGTATTTATTCAAGGGGTCATCCATGTTATCTCCCGTGGTAAATATACTCACCATGACCTTAACTATTTGATAAAAAACCCTTAAGAGGTGATATTTTAAAACTACGTGCTTCATCTGTTGATGTGACCTTAGCTCCTTTATGAGAGAGAACACTATAGTATTATTAAAGTGCATGAGTATAACATATAAATATTCAATCCCACTAAACCACTTGTTTTATCTATTCTAGCTATGGGTTTATGTGTTTCATTTCATCAGTTAGCATAATAAGAGAATAAGGGTATGATGACATAATCAAATCTCATGAGTATAACATATAAATATTCATACCCATAAATACCAGGATCATTAAACATGAAAACATGGAATAAGGTATTAAAAAATGAAAAATTCATAAGAATCAACAATAATGTTCCACATGTTATCAATCATGATAAAATTAAACACATAAACCCATAGCTAGCATAGATAAAACATATTTATTTTTTAGAACATCATCTCATAGAACACTTACAGACCCCTTAAAATTTTAATAAACACATGACCAACTTCCAATATAATTATATAGAGAACATAATCATTACCTAATACATTCAAGTGCTATCTAGGTGAACCCATCATATAAGCTATAACGGGCTCACCCAACACTATCTGGGCGCACCCATCATTTATAATATCCAAGAAATAATAATGAATAAAGCACATTGAGAATTTATTTCATCATAACTCATTAAAAAAAATTATTATTTTAAAAACATTATTAACTTGTGTAAAGGAGATGGTTTCCATAACAATCTCTTTGAAACATGGATAACCCATGGAAAAGAAATGGGTCCCATAACAATCACTTTGAAACATGATTAACTCATGGAAAGAAATGAGGTTAATAATAATATATTTGAAACAATATTAATCCATCCATAAAATAATGAGGATGGTATCATTAAAAAATTTCCCTAGTGAATTATAAGTAACAAAAAGGGTTTTTGATGTTTATGAATTCAAATACCATTAAAATATCATTAAAAAATCTTGAGAAAATATCCTTTTCATTTTGAAAAACATAAAACATTTTGAAAATAATTTAATTTAAAAATAAACTTTAAATATTATAAAGAAATATTTTTAAAAAAATTTAAAACAATTATTTAGGAAAATATCATTTCATCTTGGAAAAACACTTTTTAAAACACTTTTAAAAAACATGGTTTTTAGAAGAAAATAGATTTTTGACCAAATAGAGAAATAAAGTCAGATCTTCTTAAAAAAACTTTCTCAAAAATTTTAAATAAAAAAGAGTTAAAAATAGTGAAATTACTTGAAAATATCACAAAAAACCAAAGGAGAAGATAATTCATGAGAATTATAAGATTTCAACATCAGAGACTTAATAATACACAATCCCAATGAATGAAGTGATTGTAAAAAAAGAATCTTACCACTTTTATAACATTGAATCATAATACCCATGAATTACTATCATTAAATGAAACAAAAAATATTATAAAAATATGTATATTCATGATATAAAGTTTAAAAGGGGTATTATATACATCTTATAAAGAAGATATGTGTATAACATAACAAACGTCTGAAATAAATAAAATTGAGACAAAAATCCATTACCGCTTTGGTAACTTTGAAATTATAAAATCCATGAAAGAGATATACTCAAATGGAAATATAAATAATCATAAATTTAAATATAATAATACTAAAATAAATTAAGGGTAATTATATACAAAACACAATAAAAATAAGTGTTTACTATGGCATGTATCTCATAGAAATAAAAGTGAGACGAGAAAAACCTTTACCTTGAGTCTGATTCATCATGCTTGTTCTTTATCTTCCTGAATAATAAAATTATGGTAATTATTTACTTACTTGATAACCTTTTCCAAGTTTATTATTAATTTTATTTTAATTATAAAAAATTTATATATAATTACTTAATCAATTAATTTTAAGTCCAATGTTTTGACCATATTCGACTTATTTTTCAAAAACGATATTGGTAGGTCGACCATGGTAAAATGGGTCATTATTTAAACATATAAAGAATAATAATAAACACATAGTTATAATATTTATATATCAATTATACTTTTAAAACAAATTATAAAATATGGTTATGAAAAATAAACTAACGTTATGATCATGGAGACGGTAGACCGTACATACACATGAGTAACGTTTCGATTTTTCAATGATCATTATGAAAAAAGGGTAAGTAATATTTTTTGTTTAAATAATGATCATAATATCATAAATACCATATAATTTAATTATATATACTTATATATATACATATCATTCTTATGATGTAAAATGAATCACATCACTTCAAGGAGGCAATAGTCCACACATCAAGAACGACATTATCACTTTTTTCAGTGTGTGAAAAGGTAATAAAGAAAATGATATACTATATTTAAATAAATAAGATTATGTTATGAATATAAAAATTATGTAATATATATCATATATATTTATTATATGCACCCTTATTAACTTCCATGTAAGACTTTAGTGAAAAATGCTTCGTATCGCTTCCTGAGGCGGTAGTCCGCCGTATACACGAGCAACATTATCATATCCCCAACATTATGAAATATAAAAAGACTATATATGATATAATTAATAAATATGTATAATTATGTTAAAATAATAATAAATATCATATATAAACATTATTTCCATCATTATTTCCAATCTTTAAAGGTGGTAATGAAAAAACGTATGATATCAGTTTGCGAGGAGGTAGACCGCCATACACACGAACAATGATTTCATAACCCATTTGATGAAGTGTATGTAGTTTTAGGTTATAACCATAACTTAAAAATATAAAAACATATTTATGATACTTAGGTTATTATATAATCATGTTATAATAATATTTTAATGGGTTAGATAAAGAAATAAAATAGAAACGCTTGTTAGAGAACATTACATCTTCTTCGGGTAACTCCTTTTGGTTTTCCCCAAAAGCCTTCATTGGATGAATTTATGAAAGAAATTAATGATTATAATATGATTTTAGTGAATTTAAGAAGTTATTTGGGTATTTATTTGTTGAGAAAATGGGCTTGTGATGTGTGTAGAGAGGAAGAGATGGTCATGCCTTCTATAACTAAGGGAGAGGACACACTTGGCATTTTTAAAAAGAAGTTATCTGCACTCGCATTTTTACCTAAAAACTGGACCTAATAATGGTCCAAAATCGATACTATAATTTTAAGTTCTAAATATTTCTATAAAATGGGTGATTGACATGTTTCTAGGTCATTTTCACCTTCTGTTTAAAGGTTAACTACTAAGTAAAATCATTTTTCTGTAATTAATTTTAATTGATTTCAGTAATATCTTTGGTAAAAAATTAAGTTTAACTTATTTGATATTATAAATTATTCTTATTCCTAATATTAAATCCATTTTTTCAAATTCAAATCACAAAAGTGGAAAAAATTAATTTAAAATTAATCCCAAAGATGGGACGAGAAAGCGAGTTTTTAAAGTGAAAATATTAAAAAGTTTACTAAGTTTTTATATCCAATTTCAATATTAAATTGATTAAAATAACCTAAATTAGATTAATATATGTATAATTTAGCTAATTAAAATTTAAAAATAACTTAAAAAATGATTTAAATTTATAAATAATTTAAATGGAAATACAATTTTCAATTAAAATTTAGTACTTTTTACTATTCATTAATAAGTGAAACTTCTCGGAAAAATAACAAAAATACACTCTAAGATAATTTTGACATTAAAATTTCAATAATTAAGTTTATTTATTCAAATAAAATTTATAAAACTTTCAAAATTTAGTTTTAAAACAAGCACTCCATTAAAAGGCGACAAAATTGCCTTTAGAAAAAAATACAGCCTTTTATGCATAAAATTGGATTTGTTCTTATCTTATTCCTATAAAATATATTGTATGAATGTAAAAAATTGATTTAATATATATATATATATAATTAATGTCACTCACTAATATTAATTAGTTTAATTTATTAGGATAAAATTCCTTTAGGCGTATAATAATAATTTTTTATAAGAACATTTCCTTTATATTCAATTTTTTATTTTCATTTATAATTAATTGATAACCAATGAATCCATTTCATATTTTTGTAAACCATATATGTTCATAAGATAGTTAATCCTATTTATACTCTACAATTTAATGGCTATGAGATAAATATCATTTTAAATAATAATATTAATAGTATATTGTTGTTTGGTAAAACTCATTCTTATGTGTAACACAAGCTATTGAAGAAACTCACTGTTGTGTGTTTAGTAAGATAAAATCAGTGTTGCATACCCTTTATAAAATCAAATATAATTTTCTTCTTTTAAAATATTGGGGTGTTACGCTGTTTCGCGCGGAATCCGGGGATGACCTCCTGGACGGGAGATTCAAACGTTCCGATCGGTTTCTAACGGGTTTGTTCGTAGAACCAGAAACATCCAATGATTCCACATCCGTTTGGACCTACTTTCCAAAGGCAGGCGCTCATTAGCTTGTGGGCTAATGAGGATTGGGAATTTGCATTGGTCGAGAGGATGGGAGGTCGGACTCATCACACCTTTTTGAGGGGAATTATTGTCTACTCCGGGACTCTCTTTATAGATTTAAGTTAAGTTCGTGAATCCTTATTACATTACCAATTATAAAATGAGCTTTCCTTTAGTTTTAACAATCAATGATTAAATATGCAAGAAATTTAGAGAATCTTTTATATGTATTCGAGGTTCTTCATCAATATAGAATCATCTATATTTGTTTAGAGATTCTTGGTCAATGGTATCCTTCAAAACATTTATATAAAAGTCTCTTGGTCATTTTGATGACCAGGCTGGTTTTAAAGCCACTCAGTGGGGCACTTGAAGTTTATCGTCATTCAGAAGGACAGAGATTATTTCAATGTTGGGATCGAACCCATAAATGGGCTACCTACGTATCCTTTGTTTTGAAAAAGGAATCAGAACCCACATAGTTCGAGGAATGGGATATGATGTTTATGATTGATGGCTCAAAGATGAATGTCATAATTACTTTTACACTCTAAGCTCACGTGAGTCATGCTCGGTGTGAGAAACAAGAGGTATTGGTAAAATTTAGACAATTGTGCCATAAAAGATGCAATCATAAGAATTTGTTTTGGGGCTTATGTATAGATGACTGCCCAGATAGACGAAGGTTTAGGATTTACTTTTAGGGAGAAAATCCATGAACAGGGTCCACAAAGTTATATGTGCTTCATGGAGATTTGAATACTCTAATCTTGGGGCTTACTCCTAAGGAGGATTCCCAGGTTAGGAGGGGACTTATGATTGGGTTTTATTCCTGAAAAGGAAACCCAAATCAAAAGGTAATTTATGACTGGTTAAGAGAAGTTTTAAGGGGACTTGGGGCTTATTCCTGAAAAGGAAGCCCAAGGTTATGACTGAGTTTTATTCCTGAAAAGGAAACCCAGGTTAAGGATTAAGATTTGGGGCTTACTCCTGAGGAGGATGCCCAGATCAAAGGTTTTATAACTGGGGATTATTCCTGAAAAGGAGACCCAGGTTAAGGATTCTCTCATTTTAAAGGATGAGGTTGAATGAATGAACTCTCAATCTTTGGTGACATAAAGATATTTAAATCATTAGACTTTGAGAGATATTTCACAGAATTCCTTTCAGATAAGGATGTCAAATCAAGAAATCATGCCATAAATGGCTTTGAAGAGTATCTTGAAGACTGAATCTTGAATAGGAAAGGTGAAATGGCTTAAGAGGGGTAAAATGGGCAAGATGGGCACCCAAAAAGATAGGGGCGCGCAAGTCTTTAAAGGCGCGCAAGTCCTGCGGCGGCGCGCAAGTATTGGTCGCGCAAGTATACTTGCGCGACATGAGTGGTACTTGCGCGATTTTCAACCAGCATTGAAATGCTTGAGAGACTTTTTAGAAAACCCTTTACAATCCTCTTGAGGTTCTTCCAGAGAAGGGACGCGCAAGTTATATTGAAGGAATTAAGTCGGCGCGCAAGTGTTTGATAAGTTTCAACACTTAGGCCTTCCTTCTTCTCTTTAGATCTTCCATTCTAGGTAAGAAATTACCTTAGAAGTGTTCTGGAAGCTTTGAGAAGAGACTTGGGCGTCGGGAGCTTCGATCCGAGTTTCTGGAAAAAGATCCTCCCGAATGGGGGGCCCACAGGGTCTATTTATAGGCAAAAGAAGACCCCGGGCGGTTACCGGGCGGTTACCAATTAGGTCGCGCAAGTCACCTGCGCGACCAAGGTAGCCACGCAAGTATACTTACGCGGCAGTGGTATCACTTGCGCGGTGGATTTGCTGTTGATCTTTGTTCATGCCTTTGTCGATTTTTGATGTTTTCTTCAAAGGATGAGTCACTTTCAGATGAGATATTCCCTTTTCCGATCTTTAGATTCTGTGACGAAAAGAGCGTCAACAAAAGTCCCCCCTCAGAGTTGGATCCGGAGAAAAATGAGGATTTGACTCTGAGGAAATCGAATCCTTCCAAAGGAAAAGGGAGGCGCGCAAGTTTTTCAGTGCGCAGAGGTCGGCGTGTAAGTCCGCGTCGCGCAGGCCTTAAAGCGCTCTGGGTACGGCGCGCAGGTAGGCTTCCAAGCCTATAAATACACGGCCTCACCTCCGTACAAGTATCCGGATTTCCGGACATCATCCCTTCTCGAGCTCTCGCCGCGCAGGTCACCTTGACCGCGCAGGTTGCTCTGTTTTCTAGTGTTTTCCTCGATGTCACGCCACTGTAAAGGTATTTGTACTTGCGCGGTTTATACTTGCGCGTCAAAAAACTAGCGCGACACACGAATACTTGCGCGCCATGTTTAGACTTGCGCGACTTAAATGCCTTAGCCATTTTTCCAAATTTCTTTACAAATTTTATGAAAATAAACCCATTTAAGAGTTAGTTTATTCATCTTTTGTGCAGATTCAGTGGTTCCCAAGGGAATTGAAACGGCTGATGAACTGGCTAGCAAGCGGATTGATGACATGATGAACATTATTGGCCATGATTACTATGATATCTGCGACAGCACTTTCCCAGATTTGGATAAGTATTTGAAGAAATATCATCTTAATTTCCCACAAAGCATCTACCTGTCTCTGTGTGTTCATGGTCATCTTCAAGGAGTCAATGTTCCAAATGCAAACAATTATACACCTGAGATGCAGCTGCACTGCTACTTCTCTATTTCGGTTATGCTGTGCATTAAGAGTAACAACAATGGTGTGAACTTTCAAATTTTTCCTCCATGTCATTCCCTTGCAGATATGAAAATGGCAAACCCATGGGCTGAAATGTTTTCCACTGCCGGTTGGTGGAGAGAAGACAAACATGGTATTAGAGCAATATCTGAAAAGAGTACTCTCTCCAAATGGCTCTTTACTTCCAATGCTCCATTCTCAAATCCACGTATCCATCTTCCAAGTCTCTTGGACAGAAACAGAGTCACTGTTTGATCAGCAGAAAATTTTCTCAAACCGCACTCAAGAACATCCTTTTACAATTGTTCCAAGAAGAGCTGGTATCACTGCATCTCTTATTGTATCCAGTTGAATGAATGAATTCTAGGTGGTTGCTAATGAAGATCGGGATGCCGTAAATCAAATGAAGTGTTATGTTGAAAGCCTCTTGTAATTCTTGAAAGAAAAGAAGAGACTCCAGTCTGTGGATGTCCTTCTAACTCTTGTGTATCAATGAAAAACACTTTTGTCTTCAATCATTTGTACTTGAATTCTTCCATTACCTGCTTCAAATTTACTTAAGCCAATGGACCTAGTAAGCATAGTTTGATTTTTACTAGGATTATTACAAATAACCCTACAAACTTTTGAACCTTTTAACTGCTCAATATTACCTAAATCATACAAAAAAATGTATATTTAGTGAGCTGGAACTTGACTTTTATTCAGAGTTCCTTTGTCTTTTGTGTGGGCAGTTTAAAGTCATGCACGCCGGACATAAAGGGGCTAATGTTTAAGGTCGAAATAGCTTTGACCGAAAATGGATTAAAATGGATTCAATTCCTTGAAAATTTATCTGAAAACATATTTACCATACTCAAGTATGAGGGAAAAAATGTAAACTATGGCTTAAGAATATTTGAATCTGAGGAATGATATGAAAAAAGAGCTAAAAGGCATTAGAAGAAGTAGTTTCCAAGAATGAAGTTACTATTATTTAACAAAACCCGTTAGGGGGTTGAAATATGCAGGGCCACCTATGGGCATTGGCTGCATAGTCAAATAAAATAGCATTTTTTGGCTGACAAGTCTGTTATGTGGACTGTTTATGCAAGGCCACCTATGGGCACGTGCTGCATAGTCAGGCAAAAGAACTCCCAGAAATTTACTTTCCTAGTGCTAAAAGCCAGTGAAAGTTTATGGAGATTCAAATTTTCTAAAGCATAGAGTTTGTTGTATGGAAAGAGGTACTTGAATATGGAGAAGATATTTCCAAACAAGAATATCGAATAACTGGATGAATATCACTCCTACGAAGGTCTGACCCAAACGTAGGGAAGAAGAATAAACCATAGACTTGAATACTTTCAGATCATGAAAAAGGATATGGGACAAATATGTTAAGGATGGCTATTTTTTGCGGATCTCTACATACTATCGTTTTAAGACAAATAAGGACAAAAGAGGCATTCTTCCCAAGAATGAAGTTACTATTATTTAACAAACCCGTTAGGGGGTTGAAAACATGTAGGGCCACCTATGGGCATTGGATGCATGGTCAAATAAATATAGCATCTTTTTGGCTGACAAGTCTGTTATGTGGACTGTTTATGCAAGGCCACCTATGGGCACGTGCTGCATAGTCAGGCAAAAGAATTCTCAGATGTTTGACATTTTTGTGACTAGAAGTCATGAAAAGGGTTATGAAGATCTGAAAATATTTAAGGTTAGGATTATAACACATAAATATGGGTATTGTATAATGTATATAGAGATACATAGGTCAATGAAAACCATAATCATGTTGTGGCTGGGTCCTAAATTGAAATTTTGGACTTCACTACGTATCTCATAAGAATGAGAATCAAGCCATACGTAGTTCTTGAAATGCAGTTTAATGTCGTGCAGGACGAAAGTATGAGTGATCTTAGTTTAGGGTCATAGAATTCGGACCATAATAATGAATACACAGTGTGTGTTTTCATGAAGACTTTTCAGCCAAGGGACTGAAAGTGAAATTTGGGGTTAGGCCCAAAAGACTTGGGACTGGATTCGAGGGACACTCGAATGTTCCTACGTATCCCATAAGGATGGGAATCAAGTCCACGTAGTTCTAGAACTACCCTTTGTACAAATTTGGTTCGTACATGTGAAGGGTGAAAAGGGGAATTTAGTGCAATGATGGTTTTAACCTAAGATAAAAAGTTTAGGCATTACCATGTATGTACGTAGTCTTTTGAAAATGAAAACCATGATTGAAAAAGAATCAATGTTAATAATGGTTCCTTATCAAATGAGGAAATCAAAGAATATTGTAGTTTATTGTCGTACCGGACAAAAGTGTTGTATATTTTAACGTCATATAACAAGGACGAAAGTGAATCAATGTAAAGATATTGATTCCAGGGGTGGTTTCACAAATCATCATCATATGAGATGGTGGTGAACCAATGTGAAGAGATTGTTTTTGGGCTTGAACCTTTAGGAGGTTGCCTACATACCCAGCCTGGAGGGCAAGGATCAAAGTCCGTGTAGTTCAATTAAAGAATGAATCAATGATCAAGTTGTTCTTGTGGACAATGATCTAATAAAAAATATTGTTGGGACTTACACATGGTTAGTGGCCCAAAGGGAGTGTTATGGTTGATGTTCGCTCTAAGGTCACGTGAGTCATACTCGGTGTGAGAAACAAGAGGTAATAACAACCTTAACGATGTACAGTTTAATGTCATGTAGGACATAAAAAAGGGGACTATGCAGTTTAAAGTCTTGCAGTTAGGACTATTGGTGCTGCACAGTTTAGTGTCATGTAGCAGGGACAATATAGTTTAACGTCATATTGGACGAAAAGGGGGACTGTGCAGTTTAATGTCATGCAGTAAGGACAAAAGAGTGTACCATTTTAACGTCACGTCGGACGAAAGTGCGAATAGTTTAAGGTCATATGCATGGACCGTGGATGGTGCAGTTTAATGTCATGTTGGACCTTTGATGATTATATAGTTTAACGTCTTTCCGGACGTGAGGGACTTTTATACAGTTTAGCGTCATGTAATTTAGGACGTCACAGTTTAACGTCTTGCTGGACATAAGGGATTTGCAAATAGTTTATGGTCATATACATGGACCAGGGATGATGCAGTTTAAGGTCATACTGGACGGTTTAGGGAACTTTTTCACAGTTTAATGTCGTGTGGGACGAAGTTGCAGTTTAAAGTCATACTGGACCATCGCTGTATAGTTTAACGTCATATAGCAAGGACGAACTGGTGCTGTACAGTTTAAATTCATGTAGCTAGGACTAAGGTGAACCAATATGAGGATATCAGTTTTGGGGACTTTTTACAGTTTAACGTCATGCTGGACGATGAAAGTGCCACACAGTTTAATGTCATTTTGCTAGGACACAATATAGTTTAATGTCATCTCGGACAAAATATAGTTTAATGTCATCTCGGACATTGAAGGTGACACAGTTTAACGTCATGTTGGACGAAGTTGCAGTTTAAGGTCATACTGGACCATTGCTGTATGAACTAAATGTAAGAGTCTTGGTTCTGGGAACAATATTTTGTGTTTATACAAAATACTTCTTCAGAAATCTGGCATTAGTTGGAGTCATGATGTGTTCTCCATCCATTGAAATCAGAGAATACGCTCCATTGGAGTAGACCTTATGTATTGAATAAGGTCCTTCCCATTTTGGTTCAAGCTTGGGAGGATTCTTTCCTGGTATCATTGGTGTTCTGAGAACCAATACCAATTCTCCCTGAATGAATGAACGAAGACGAACTTTTTTGTTAAAAGCTCATGCTATCCGATTCTGATAGATTTCCAAGTGGTGCAAAGTGCACAATCTCTTCTCATCTAACTGTTCCAATTCATTCAACCGCTTTTGGGATTTCTCATCTGTTGATAACTGATCACAAATGGCTATTCTGAGTGAGGGCAATTGAACTTCAATTGGCAAGACTGCTTCTGTTCCATATACCAATGAATATGGAGTAGACCGCGTTGCATTGCGAGTGGTAGTCCGATAAGCCCATAAAGCATGATAGAGTTTATCAGGCCATGACCTCTTATCTTTATCCACCATCTTTTGCAGTATATTTGAAAGAGTCTTGTTGAAGGCCTCTATCTGGCCATTAGCCGCTGCATGATATCGAGATGAATGGTTGGACTTAATGTTGTATTCTTGATACAATTTCTTTACCTCAGAAGAACAGAAGTTGGTGCCGTTGTCCGTCAATATGGTATGAGGGACACCAAATCTAGAAATGATGTTAGACTTGATGAAGCTAACTATGCATTTAGAACTGACTTCTTTGAGAGGTACTGCCTCTGCCCATTTGGAAAAGAAATCAGTAGCAGTAAGAATGTACTTAAACTGCTTGGCCGTAGCTGAAGGGTAAGGTCACACCACATCCATTCCCCATGTGGAAAATGGCCATGAGTATTTAGCTGTATGAAGCAACTCTGGAGGTTGATGAATGAAGTTGGCATATACTTGGCATGAATGACACTTCTTTGTGAAATTAACACAATCTTGTATCATTGAAGGCCAGAAGTATCCAAGCCTTCGAATTTGATCAGACAATCTTTGTCCAGACTGGTGGGCACCACAGACTCCTGCATGCACTTCTTTTATGACAGCCATTGTCTCTTCACCATCAATACATCTGAAGAGAACTCCATCAAAACCACGTTTGTAGAGAATTTTCTCGAGGTGGTTTGGACCATCATAAAGAGTAAAATTGACCACATGTCGCCGAATTTGTTCTTTCTCGGCTCTATCAGGTGGAAGTGTTCCATTTTGAAGGTATTCCTTGATAGGTGACATCCATCCTGTAGTATGACCATATGGTTCAGGAATAGGACTAATTTCATTAATTTCCTCTGTTCTGACTTGAACATAAGGTGAAATTGCACGACGGTGGGCAATACCGATGGTTGTCTCGTCCCGATTTGGATCTGCTAAAGCTGTGGCTATATTAGCCAGTGCATCAGCTTGAGCATTTTGTGATCTTGGGACATAAGAAAATGTCGGTTCTGAAGGGAATTCCGACATTAACTCTCTGACGTAATCATACAAAGGGATTAATTCTTCTTTTCTGATGGCATAATCCCCATTGACTTGTTTGATTACCAGGTCTGAATCACCTTTCACCTTTAAGTGATTCACTTGTGCTTGAAGTGCTAACTCCAAGCCTGCAATGAGAGCTTGGTATTCAGATTAATTATTGGTACCACCTTCCCACAACAAAAAGGAATAAGGTAACACTGCCTTATCTGGAGAAATGAGCACAATTCCTAAACCAACTTTGTTGAATTTAGGATTTTCCATTTTCTTCCCTGTTGGACTTCTAGAAGCACCATCAAAATACATTTCCCATGTTTGAGGACTCTCTTGAATAGAAAAAACTTCCTCATCAGGGAGTTCGATATCTGAATACGTGTCTTCCACTGAAGGGTGTTCAGCCAGGAAATTAGCCAGAGCTTGGCCCTTAATTGCCTTCTGAGACACATACTGGATGTCGAACTGCTGTAGAATAACCGCCCACCTTGCCAGACGTCCTGTAAGCATTGGACGACTAAGGATGAATTTGAGTGGATTATTACGAGATACCAATTGGACCTCGTGATGTTGCAGGTAGTGTCTCAGTTTCTGAACTGCAAAGATTAATGCTAGGCAGCACTTTTCAATACTCGAATACCGGGTTTCTGCTTCAAGCATAGTTCTACTAAGATAGTAGAGACTATTTTCATTCCCAGCATCATTCTTTTGAGCGAGAAAGGCACCCAATGATCGCTCTAAAGCTGTCACATAGAGGATAAGAGGCCTACCCTCAACAGGTGGCATGAGTACTGGTGGACTTAAGAGGTATTTCTTGAGAAAATCAAATGCTTCTTGACATTCTTTAGTCCACTGGTAAGTGACTCCTTTCTTCAATAATTTGGTAAAAGGTAAACTTTTGCCTGCCAAATTGGCGATGAAACGCCGAATATAGGCTAAGTGTCCTTGAAGTCCTCTTAATTCTTTCAAATTCTGAGGAGGTGACATACCAAAGATTGATTTGGTCTTCTCAGGATCAACTTCAATACCACGATGGCGTACAACAAAGCCGAGGAATTTTCCTGAGGTTACCCCAAAAGCACATTTTAAGGGGTTCATCTTCAAATTATGTTGTCGAAGCTTGTGGAATATGATTTCCAAATCAGCCAAGTGATCAAAACATTGTTTGGATTTAACCACCAAATCATCTACATAGCATTCAACAAATTTCCCTAGAAAAGGTTTGAAGATACGATGCATGGCGCGTTGATATGTTGCACCTGCATTCTTTAAACCAAAGGGCATCACCCGGTAACAAAACACACCTTGAGGAGCTCTGAAGGCTGTATATTCCTCATCTTCTGGGGCCATTCGGATCTGATTATATCCAGAATATCCATCCATGAAAGAAAGTACTTCATAGCCAGCCGTCGCATCAATTAAGAGTTCTGTAATCGGAACTGGAAAATCATCTTTGGGACAATACCGATTAAGATCTCTGAAATCGATGCAAACCCTAATTTGTCCGTTCTTTTTCTTTACAGGGACAATATTAGCCAACCACTTGGGATATTGAACTTCTCTGACGAAGTTAGCTTTGATAAGCTTATCCACTTCAGCCTCGATTTTGGAAGCATAGGTTGGGTGTGTTCTTCTCGCGGCTTGCTTGAATCCTCGATGTTCTTTTGGCAAACCCAAATGATGGGTGGCAACATCAGGATCAAGGCCAGGCATCTCTGTATAATTCCAAGCAAAAATATCTTTATTTTGCTTTAGAAAAGAAATATACATCTCTTGTTCTCCAAGGGTCATGGCCGCACTAATTAAAGTGGGGCGTGGATCTTTCTCTGTACCCAGATTTACTTCTCTGAGTTCATCCACAGTGGTAGAGATACCCTCTTCAAATGCTGGAGGAGCATCTCTAAGATCTTCCTCTTCCTCTTCATCATGTGTTATTTCTTCCATTTCTCTGGTGTTGCTATAACTTCTTCTTGCCTGATTAGCGAAGTATAGACTTGTTGGATTTCAGCAAACGAAATGAAAACGTCACCACTTATGCTTTCATCACTACTTGGTAAGTTACCAATTTCTCCCATGTTGTTTGGCTCGATTTCCGTAATTGACATTATGGATCTTTCCATAAGAGTATTTTGATTTGGGACTATTTTGTCAATTTGACTGATAGGTAACACATAATCTGTACTCACATGTGAAAATGGATTTATTGGAATTTTTTCCAAACCATATGGAGCATTAACTTTGGTAATTTCCTTCATTGTAGATTTTTCTCTTCCCTTCATGTGATAAAATTCCGCCTCAATGTATTGAGACTCACATGTCTTGAACGGGGCCTTATCACCATACAATGTTCCAACTTGACCATCGAAACAGTATTTGAGACATTGATGGTATGATGACGGAATAGCTGCATGCTGATGTAGCCAGGGTCTTCCAAGCAAGATATTGAAAGCTGAGTCCTGATCAACAATCATAAAATCCGAATTGGAAACAAGATCTCAAAACTGAGTTCTGAGTGTAACTTCTCCCAGTGGTTCTTGTTCATTTTTATCATATCCTTGCAACATCATGGTAGAAGGAGATAAATCAGATTCCGTGAGGCCCAATCGATGAAGTGTACGAATGGGCATGAGGTTGACTCCTGAACCATTGTCAATAAAAGCTCTTCGAACATCTATACCATTGACTTTGCCAGATAAGTACAAAGGTTTTATGTGCCCATGCACAACATCATCTTCATCTTTATCAGTAAAAGATATCACTGCATGACATTCTGCAGGATTATTCTCTATGTGATAAATTTCAGCCGCAGCAATTTCATCTTCAAACTCCTGAGGACTTGACAAAGCTTCGATGAGTGCCTCCCGAAGATCTTTTGATAGATTCAAAGCATCCAAAATTGATAATTTGGCTGGTACTTGGGCCAAGTGTTTCAATATATCATACTTTTGATCTAGAGGCCTGTGTTTCCCAATAGGAATATGCAGTTTAGCAGGTACCTTGGAAGCAGATGCTTTGGAAGCTGATGCATCTTGCATTGAAGTTGGCAACATCTTTGGTTTTGGAAAATTAGACTGATTAGATCCATTTACTTGTTGATATAAAGAATATGGAACCTTTAATCGGTCTTCCAAAATAACTGTGCCGAAGCTGAGTTGGCCATTTGCAGAAGAACTTGCTTGTTCTTTTTGAGCTCGCTGAAGGGCTCTACCACGAGTTTCTGCTGCATATACAGTGCTAGCAGGGGTAGAATTAGAGTAGTGGCTTCGGAAAGATCCACGTCTTCCCCTATATCCTGAACCTCTAGAACTTCCTCAGGTTCCCTTATTTGATACAGGGAATTCAGGCTCATCAAGACTGGAATATGAATCTGTTAATTGAATCATATTAACAGAACCAAAGATTAACTCTTCGTCTGATAAAGACTCTGCCTGGTTAGCCTGTTTAGGTTGTGCCGTTTGGTGGGACGGTGCCCGTTGCTTTGAAGTAGATGGCATGAAATCTGTCAGAGTCAAAGACAATTTAGGCTTTGATGCATACTCATCTTCTCCTGATTCCTCTTTCTTCTTTGAATTGTGCTTCCCTTTTGAGGATTTGTCCTTTGATGGAGGCTTTACTGCAGCTTTTGTAGGAGACACAATTGGCTTCTTCAATTGTGTTCGCAAAATGGAATGGGTCCGATTGATTGTCTTTCTGACCATCCAATCATCATATTTTTTCGCAGTTTTGCTTTTGACTTCCTGCCACTCGCCTCCTTCTTCTGGATCTGTAGCGGTAATACACGCTACATGAGCTGAAGAACCCTTCAATTTGACTTGTCCCAAGTCGACCATCTTTTGCAGGAGGTCTTTAAAGACAAAACACTCCTGGATGGGATGCCCCAACATTTGATGAAAGGGACAATAATTGGGACGGTCTTCATCTCCTTCCTTGTTTGGCCTCTTGGGAACTGGTAATTGAACCAAATTATTTTCCAGAGCTGAAATGAAGTAACCAGGAACTTGCTCACTTCGGAAAGAGTATGTTTTACTATTCATATCCTCAAATTGTTTTCTTCGTTGATCTTTTTGATCATTTGGACGAAATAGCCTTTGTTGTTGGCGTTCAGGAGGTGGAGCTCTTTGAGAAGATGAAGGTTTTGAAGTAGAAATAGGTATAGGTGCCTGTTTAAGCATAACTGTAGCAGTTTCTGCTTTACCCATTCTTCTTCCTGGAGCTGATGGAATTACACGAGATTTAACCTTAGCCTGTATAAGGGAATCTTCAATCTGTTGAGCGATTGAAGTAAGGTCTCGAAACCCTCCTGTGTATTTCACAGGGATCAATGGTGTGCGTAATTCATCACGCAAATTTGCCACACAGATTGGCAACAATTCCTCCTGAGGGAGTGATAAACTCAAGGAATACGTTAATCCCTTCCAACGAGCAATGAAATCAGAGACTCTTTCATTCTCCCTTTGCTTGCAGTTTGTAAGATCGAAAACTGTCGTTTTTGGAAAAGTTGAGCTAAACTGAAGAAGGAATTTTTGACGAAGATCCTCCCATCCGATGACTGACCGGGATTTCAAGCTTGTATACCAGACAAAAGCTGGTCCTTGCAAGGTTCGCACGAAGCATCTGAGTTTCACTGCTTCTTGCTGCTCTGGAGTTCCCATCATAGGATCACAACAAGATACGTAATGCGTCAAATGTTGTTCAGGGTCGCCTGATCCATTGAAAGTAGGGAAAATAGGGTTTTCAAAACTGGATGGAGGAGAAATTGAATCTACCCATTCAGAGTAAACTTTCTTTTCAGGTTGAACTTGCGCCCGTTTCCCTTCCATAGTTTCTAACCGAGCTGTTAATGACTCAATAGTAGTTATTAACTTTTGAGAAACGTCAGGTTGAACTTGGTTTTGGGTAGGTGCAATGAATGGAGCTTGGACAGACGTGGTGGTTGGTGCTGCAACTGATGGTAGTGCTTCCAACCGTTGTTGCGTTTGACCCGTAGGATTAGACCTCTGTGGGTGTACTGAAAAAGGAGGATATTCTTGATCCATCTCAGTAGTTACAACAAATTCCTTCGGCTGTCGGACTTCAGCATTCTTAAGAAGAATACTATTCTGAAGTAGTTCTGCATTCAACCTTCTTAATTCTTTCATTTCTACCTCCTGTTGTGCAAACCTTTGCTCTAATGAGAGCGATTGACCTCCTTCAGAGGAAGGGTGAGAAGTAACCTGATTCTTACCTTTCCCCTTATTGGATCCTTTTCAGAGAGGGGGAAGTGGGTTACTTGAATGAATACCCAGATTTTGGGTAAGCCTTTGATTACGTGTGCGCACACCTTCTTCATTTAGGTCTGTGTGCGCGACTTCTTGAGCAGGAACCTCTTCGTCTGATCCCTCTGATTGAGCCTCATCTGGTGAATCAGCAGCAACGACATTGATGACATTAATGGATGCATATTGCATGGAATCCTTTTTATCATCATTTTTGTGATATTGTCTCCTTCTATGTCCATGATAAGACATGGCATTCCGTTGACTTGATCCCTCAGGAATTTCTTGGAGAACCGTCACTTGGAGAGAATCTCCTGACAGCTTGGATCTTCGTTCCTCTTGAGGCTTATTCCCTAATCGAGAGAATACTGACTTTCTCTGAGGGAGGGATTGAAGATTTGAAAAAGTCCCCAGTCCGGTGGACTGGGGGTGTTCCTGTTGCTTCCGCTCAACTCCTCGAATCCCATTCGTTGATTCTAAGGGTTGGGTTAGAGAAGTCCCCAGTCTGGCAAGCTGGGGTGTCTCTTGACATGCTATGTCTGAGATCTTTTTGAAATCTCTCTTGATCTTACGAATCTTAGTTCGGAAATTAGCTGGATGCATTAACCTGTATCCACTTTTATCACCTGGTTCAACAGACCGTTGGATGATTTCTGAAACTTCTGTCATTTGATGACGTGTTTGCTCCAGACGAGAGGCTTGTGCAATATTCTCGCTTGCTTGATGTAGGATCAATTCAACAACCTGTTCTCTATATACTTGATTTTGAGAGGAACTAGTTGAAGCTTGATCTCGAGCAATCTTTTGATTATGAACAAAGCCCATTGACTGTGGCCGGCCATGGGCAATAACATTGCATGAGACCATTTTCGGCGGGCTCTGCTTATCGGAAAGCACTGTGAAATGTAGTGCTCTGTGAACACCCCATCCTCTGATATGAACATTAGATGGAGCATTGGAAATTAACTGACGCAATCTTCTTAGTGCGCCAAGGCATGAATGTTGAAGGGTTCTCTGTTTCTTTTCAGCCTTCGGATACCGAGAGACTGATAGAGATGCCAAATCAATCTGGCGTTGTAACCCTTTTATTATCTTAAGATGATTTTCATATTCATCGTAAGATAATACCTTCTTCTTTAATTGACAAAGAGTTTTCCATATGTTGAGACGAATATCATGGATTCCATCATCCGTCAACATCTTTGGAATGTCGTACTGGGAATCAGCCAAAGGCCAAAACATGACTGGTACTTCACCTTTTGCCAGTTTTTTCCTCATGTTCAGCATTTCCTCTTTATCATTAAATGAAGATTCTTCTACCTGTTTGGACCAGAGTTGGTGTTTCCTTGTTGCTTCATCGGATTCAACAAGATTGGTAGAGGAATCACTATTCATGCTAGAAGATGAATGACCCAGGGAAGGTTCGGAGAATAACCTGAACCCCAGGCTATCTTCTGATGGAGAAAGAGTTTCACCTGCCGATAGTAAAGCATCAGACATGACTGGTTTTACGTTTGCAAGTGCCTCGAGATAGGAGGGCTTTCTCGTCACTACATTGCCTTCTGAAGAATTTTCGAGACAACGTGAATCACTACTGCGGAGAGGACTTTCGCAGCGAAGTTAATCACCATGAGGAGGACCATCATGATGGGTTACAGCAAAAGATGAAATCTCTTGCTCCTTGGCCTTCTGACCACAGAGAGGGTTCCTGTGGCTCTCATCTGAAGAAGAAACTTCAAGATTGACCGAATTTTCATGAAGCAAGTTTTCATGAGGAAGTGTCTATTGAAGACCTTCAGAATTAATGTTCCTGTTACTGGGAACTGAGGGAGTAGAATCTTGAATTCCGACAGATAAATGTCTGAGGGCTTTAAGAACTCCAGCATCGAGCAAGGCCTGGTTACAGATTGGCCTTTGATCTCCTGACTGTGCTGGGTGGATCTTTTTCTTAGATGCCTTCTTACTCGCTTTAGAAACCACTTGATGACAAAAGTGATTGCTCTGAGCAGGTGTATGTGCCTGATCAGGAAAGATGGTCAGGTTAGGCTGACGATCATCGCTCAAATCAGGTGTATGTGCCTGACTTGGTTGTCCATATGATATGGGGGAGTATGCCCCATAACCCTCTTGGACTGGAACAGATGTGTGTGTCTGTTCCGGAGTGAATTGTTGATGTGTCACTCCACTGCTAGGGATAGATTTATGTGTCTGTCCCTGAGATGATGCTGAAGATGTTATGATATCCTGGTAAGCATCCAGAATATGAGCAGGAATTTGCTTCTGCTCTTTCACCATTGAAAAAATATGTTTGGTGACTTCAGCCGCCGGAACAGGAATATACGTACATTCCGGGCTTGGAGTAGGTGTATGTGCCTGATCCTGTCCTCCTTTTCCTGTTAGTGAATCCTGACAGTACTCAAGTGTGGAGGCAGAGAGTTTAGTCTGCCCCCTGTTTGTCGTCGGGACTTTCCGACTGACTTCTTCGTGCGCTACCAAGCGAGACTGTTGGTAGACCTGATTAGTATTAGCAGGTGTATGTGCCTGCTGATTACACTTCGCCAAACGCGGTTGACGAGATCCATCATATGTAGTCAGACGAGCCTGCTGACTAACTGATGATGTATAAGCAGGTGTATGTTCCTGCCTATGGTACTCCGCCGGAATTGCCTGGCGGGATCGGCTTGATGCTGTCAGACGAGTCTGCTGGACAACTGAATTAAAACGGGCAGGTGTGTGTGCCTGCTCGTTGTTTGCCACCAAGTTAGGTTGGTGGACTTCTCCGGAGATGGCAGGGATGACAACCTGCCTATTGTTAACCGGATTCCGTCTCTGGCGGTTCATCTTGCCTGCTCGGGTTCGAGGAACCTGAGCTGAATGCCTGGAGTCGGTACCCTCATCATGTTGAGGGCGCACTACCGCACGAGTCTAGCGGCGATTGTTGATGGGAGCCCTTGAGAAGGACTCCTGTCTTTTTGAATTAAGGCCCCGAGGGACCTGCTCATTCACTTCCTCGGAATAAGGGAGTGAATGGAAATTGCGTTCCGGGGATAACGACCCGAAACGGTTGGAGACGGTAGTCAGCACCGCCTGCTTGTTGATTGCTGGTCGCCGTTGTCCGGACGACCAGGTAGAATTGTTAACTTGGAGGGCTTGACGAGCGGCCTCCAGAGTTGGGATAGTACCGTTGCGACAGTACTCCTTAACCAGTGCATTAGAAACACAGCGTTGAAGACGCAGAGTTGGTGATGTCATCCTCAGAGCGGATGACGTTCCAGCAGGAGTAGCAGCATTGGTTTTCACAGTAGCAGACCTCACAGTAGAGGTGTTCACAGCGGCAGTATTCACAGGGGTGAATTTAAGGAAAGCCATTTTTGTAGAAGATCTTGAAAAAAGAGTGCCTGTTCCATGTAACAGACATAATCAAGATGAATCCGGCTACTGCATCTTTTGGATGATCATATGTCAATGATTGCCTTGTTGGCCCAAAGGGCCTAACAGATAAGAAGAACATCACTTTAACTTGGTTAAGGATTCACATCGGGTTCACCATTTTTGTTTCGCGCGGAATCCGGGGATGACCTCCTGGACGGGAGATTCAAACGTTCCGATCGGTTTCTAACGGGTTTGTTCGTAGAACCGGAAACATCCAATGATTCCACATCCGTTTGGACCTACTTTCCAAAGGCAGGCGCTCATTAGCTTGTGGGCTAATGAGGCTTGGTAATTTGCATTGGTCGAGAGGATGGGAGGTTGGACTCATCACACCTTTTTGAGGGGAATTATTGTCTACTCCGGGACTCTCTTTATAGATTTAAGTTAAGTTCGTGAATCCTTATTACATTACCAAGTATAAAATGATCTTTCCTTTAGTTTTAACAATCAATGATTAAATATGCAAGAAATTTAGAGAATCTTTTATATGTATTCGAGGTTCTTCATCAATATAGAATCATCTATATTTGTTTAGAGATTCTTGGTCAATGGTATCCTTCAAAACATTTATATAAAAGTCTCTTGGTCATTTTGATGACCAGGCTGGTTTTAAAGCCACTCAGTGGGGCACTTGAAGTTTATCGTCATTCAGAAGGACATAGATTATTTCAATGTTGGGATCGAACCCATAAATGGGCTACCTACGTATCCTTTGTTTTGAAAAAGGAATCAGAACCCACGTAGTTCGAGGAATGGGATATGATGTTTATGATTGATGGCTCAAAGATGAATGTCATAATTACTTTTACACTCTAAGCTCACGTGAGTCATGCTCGGTGTGAGAAACAAGAGGTATTGGTAAAATTTAGACAATTGTGCCATAAAAGATGCAATCATAAGATTTTGTTTTGGGGCTTATGTATAGATGACTGCCCAGATAGACGAAGGTTTAGGATTTACTTTTAGGGAGAAAATCCATGAACAGGGTCCACAAAGTTATATGTGCTTCATGGAGATTTGAATACTCTAATCTTGGGGCTTACTCTTAAGGAGGATGCCCAAGTTAGGAGGGGACTTATGATTGGGTTTTATTCCTGAAAAGGAAACCCAAATCAAAAGGTAATTTATGACTGGTTAAGAGAAGTTTTAAGGGGACTTGGGGCTTATTCCTGAAAAGGAATCCCAAGGTTATGACTGAGTTTTATTCCTGAAAAGGAAACCCAGGTTAAGGATTAAGATTTGGGGCTTACTCCTGAGGAGGATGCCCAGATCAAAGGTTTTATAACTGGGGATTATTCCTGAAAAGGAGACCCAGGTTAAGGATTCTCTCATTTTAAAGGATGAGGTTGAATGAATGAACTCTCAATCTTTGGTGACATAAAGATATTTAAATCATTAGACTTTGAGAGATATTTCACAGAATTCCTTTCAGATAAGGATGTCAAATCAAGAAATCATGCCATAAATGGCTTTGAAGAGTATCTTGAAGACTGAATCTTGAATAGGAAAGGTGAAATGGCTTAAGAGGGGTAAAATGGGCAAGATGGGCACCCAAAAAGATAGGGGCGCGCAAGTCTTTAAAGGCGCGCAAGTCCTGCGGCGGCGCGCAAGTATTGGTCACGCAAGTATACTTGCGCGACATGAGTGGTACTTGCGCGATTTTCAACCAGCATTGAAATGCTTGAGCGACTTTTTAGAAAACCCTTTACAATCCTCTTGAGGTTCTTCCAGAGAAGGGACGCGCAAGTTATATTGAAGGAATTAAGTCGGCGCGCAAGTGTTTGATAAGTTTCAACACTTAGGCCTTCCTTCTTCTCTTTAGATCTTCCATTCTAGGTAAGAAATTACCTTAGAAGTGTTCTGGAAGCTTTGAGAAGAGACTTGGGCGTCGGGAGCTTCGATCCGAGTTTCTGGAAAAAGATCCTCCCGAATGGGGGGCCCACAGGGTCTATTTATAGGCAAAAGAAGACCCCGGGCGGTTACCGGGCGGTTACCAATTAGGTCGCGCAAGTCACCTGCGCGACCAAGGTAGTTGCGCAAGTATACTTGCGCGACAGTGGTATCACTTGCACGGTGGATTTGCTGTTGATCCTTTGTTCATGCCTTTGTCGATTTTTGATGTTTTCTTCAAAGGATGAATCACTTTCAGCTGAGATATTCCCTTTTCCGATCTTTAGATTCTGTGACGAAAGGAGCGTCAACATACGCCCTCCCTATTTAAAAAAATAACATCCTCACAATTTGAACTTTATATCAGTAATCGAAGGTTGGACATTAAAAATACTTTTGTTCCAAAACTCACATCATAAAAAGGGTTAATAAAAAATCCTCTTAATAAGATAGAAATGGGAATATGAAGTTCCTCTGGAATAAAACACACTTGGTTTTCAAATAGGATAACATAGGTGTGAAGTGGAGACTTGGACATGGAAGAAAAATGTATATCCCAAATAAGGATATATAGTGATAGAGATCATCGATCACTAAAAAGTGAATGATCAAGATAAAGTTAACAATAAAAAAACAATAAACCAAAGTTGTATGAAAAGGTTTATTGATATCATTAGATATGATGGTAATATGATAACATTTTTATTTCAATATTTCTTTTCTTAGAGTTGAGGAACTCTCTCACCATCTAAACTAAGAGAATAATGGATATATACTTACCTGATGAGTATAAATTCATCCTTTAATCAATTTCTACCAAAATCTCATCTTTTTCTCCAAATTATGAGTATTAAAGATGAATTTTAAATCCCTCATGGACTAAAATCAACTTTTAAAGACCAGATAACCATAAAAGGGGTAGTAAAGATATTCCACATATATTTAGACATTACAAAAACCAAAATGGATAGTACAAGTTAAGATTATTCCCAAAATGAGTGAAACTTAATATGATACATTAATCTTCAAAATTAACACCCAAAGTTCAAAACAAACTATTACATAAATTACTACCCTTAAAATTATTCAAACATTTCTAGACTAAGTTTAAAACTCAAATATTAGAAGGATTTGATCATATATTATTCCAAGAAAATAAAAAATTATTCCTGAAATAAAATACCATATGTTTCTGAAATAAAATTAACATTTACATATAAAAATTTCATACTGACTAGGACATCACGTAGGCCAGTGGTAGGTGTGAAACCCTTATCATCCTTCGGTCATGGGTTCAAGCCCCACCACCTTTCCGGATGCAATGGGTTGTCACTCAGTTTATGGGTTATACCTTTTATTCTATAATCATGGAAACTAATTCTTCCCTAAATGAAACTTCATGTTTATACTGGTGTTAAAAATACCTCAACTCAAAAAACATTTCTCAAAAAATTTCATTAATAACTACAAAATTTTTACTACTTAAAACCCTTAAATGAGGTTTCTAATAATTTAAACTTATTATAAACCTTAATATTATAGACCTATGATGTTATCCATAAATATTAAGATAAATTCACATGATAACATCTTAATATCAAAAGATATCTAAACTAACCTTTTATACCAACTATAACAACCTAGACCCTGGAATCTTGAATCATGTACTGAAATCGTAAAATTTGAATTTACGGATTTGATGCTGATGATGGTGAACCATTTTTTTCCATCCAAACCTTAAAACATTTAAATGAAAAAATGGATCACTTACATCCTATATGAACTTTTAGGTTTTGAGTTTTAGATAATTAGGAAAAAAAATTATATAAAAAATTCACATGACTTTAAATGATAATTTCTCCAACTTAACCTAGATTTTATTTTTCACATTAAGAAATCATAATCATCAATATGAAATCCCTTCTAGACATAATTCATTAAAACACTTTATTTATAACCTAAGGAAGAGGAAAAATAATTAGGGTGATATCAAATGCTAAGTAAGTTAAAACATAATAATTAATAAACGAATGTAATCAGTGATCATAAGAAGAGCATAAGGGTATGATGACATAATCCAAGTGACTGAGTATAACATACAAATATTTATACCTGTCAATATATAGATCATTAAACATGGAAACATGGAACAAGGAATTAACAAAGTATAAATTCATAAGAATCAACAATAATGTTCCATTTGATATCAATCTTGATCAATTGAAACATCATAAACCCATAAAAAGAACAGATAAAACATACTGGTATCTTGGAACATCATCTCATAGAACCCTTACAAATCCCTTATAGAACCCTTACCATTGGAATAACCATATGAATGGATTAAAATATTATTCTCCAAATAACATAATCATTACCAAATACATTGGAACACTATTTCATCGCACCCATCATATAAGCTATAACGGGATCACCTGACACTATATGGGCACACCCATCATTTATAATGTCCAAGAACTGAATAATGAATAAAGAACATAGATAATTAATTGCATCATAACTCATTGAAACAACATTTATTATTTTCAAAACATTATTAAACCCTGGATAGTATATAAGTACCATAAAAATATATTTGAAACATGGTTAACCTGTGGAAAATAAATGGGTTCCATAACAATCTCTTTGAAACATGATTAAGCTATGGAAAGAAATGGGTTCCATAAAAATCACTTTAAAAAAATCTTAATACATACAAAAAATAATTAGGATGGTAACATTACAAAATTTTCCCAATGGAGGATAATTAATAAAAAGGTTTTTTTATGTGGATGAATGTAAATACCATTAAAATATCATTAACAAAATTCTTGAGGAAAATATCCTTTTCATTTTAAAAAACAAAAAATAATTTAAAAATAAATTTGAAAGATTATAAATAAATATTTTAAAAATAATTTAAAATATTTATTGATTAAATATCCTTTTACCTTTGAAAAATAATTTTTAAATATTTTTGAAAACATTTTTAGAAAATATGGCTTTTAGAAGAAAACAAATTTCTGACAGAATAGAGAAATAAATTCAGATTTTCTTAAAAATAATTTCTAAAACATTTTAAGTAAAAAATAGTGTAAAAATAGTAAAATTATTTTAAAATATCATGAATAAACATGGATAATATAATTCATTTTAATTATAATATTTAAACATCATAGAATTAATCATACATAATACCAATGAATGATGAGAGTGTAACAAACGTCTCTTACCACTTTTGTAACTTTGAATCATAATATCCATGAAGGAATAACATTAAATGAAACATATAATATCATTAAAATAATTATATTCATGATATAACATGTAAAATGGGTATTATATATACCTCATAAATAATATAGTTGTATAACATAACAAATGTCTCAAAGAAGGAAAATTGAGACAAAAATCCCTCACCTCTTTGGTAACTTTGAAACTGTAAACCCCATGAAAGAAATATCATAAAATAGATATTTAAATTACCATATATTTAAGTATAAGAATAATATAATAAATTCATGTGAATTATATACACCACAAAAAAATTGGTGAATATGGAATGTATCTTACAAAAATAAAAGTGAGACGAGAAAAACCCTTACCTTGAGTCTGATTCATCATGCTTGTTATTTATCTTCATGAATAATAAAATTTTGTTAATTATTTAATTTATAAATAATATTTTAAAAGTTTATTATTAATTTTATTTCATTTATAAACAATTTATATATAATTACTTAACCAATTAAATTTAAGTCGGTTGCTTTGACCATATTCATCTTATGAGTCAAAAATTACTTTGGTAGGTCGACTATGGTCAAAGGGGTCATTATTTAAACATATTGAGAATAATAAAAAAAATTATTATCATATTTATTCATAGATTCAACTTTTATAACCAATTATTAAATATGTTTATGAAAAATGAACTACCGTTACGATCATGGAGATGGTAGGCTGTACTTACACGTGAGTAATGTTTCCATTTTTCAATGATCATTATGGAAAGAAGGTAAGTAATGTTTTATAGTTAAATAATTATAATTGTATCATAAATAAAATAAAATATAATTATATATACTTATATATATATATATATATCATTCTTTTGATGTAAAAGGAATCACATTTCTTTGAGGATGTGGTAGTCCATACATCCGCGAATGACTTTATTACTTTTTCAGTGTGTGAACAGGTAATAATGAAAATGATATATTATATTTACCATAATATAATTATTTCATTAATATAATAATAATTTCATTTATATCATATATATTCATTATAGTTACCATTATTATCTACCATGTAACATGTTAGTGAAAACCTCTTCACATGGATTCACGAGGTGGAAGTTCGCCATACACACGAGCGACGTTATCGCATCCCCTATAATATAAAATGTAAAAAGTATGTATATGATATAATCAATAAATAGGTATATTTATGTTATAAATATCATAAATATAATATATAAACATTATTTCCTTCATTATGACCAATCTTGAAAGGTGGTAATGGAAAAATGAACGATGTCAGTTCACGAGGAGGTAGTCTTCCGTACAAATGAGTGATGATTTCATAACCCTTTTGATGGAATTGTGTGTGGTTTTAGGTATTAAACATACCATAAAGACATATAATTATATTTATTATACTAATTTTATTAAATAATCATGGTATTATAAGAATTGAATGGGGTGGAGAAAGAAATAAAATAAAAATGCTTGTTGGAGAATGTTGCCTCTTCTTTGGGTAACTCCTTTCAGTTTGCACAAAAGGCCTTACTTGGGTGAATTTATGACCAAATTAAGGCTTATAGGATGCTTATAGATATCTTTTAATGTTATTTTTTCAGGTATTGTCTGATAAAAGGGCCTGTGAGGTGTGAAGAGAGGTGGAGAGTGGGAGACCATTTATAACCGTGGGAGAGGACACACTTGGCATTTTTGAAAAGAAGTTAGGTGTAACCAAGTTTTTTCATTACACAAAGACCCAATAATGGAAAAAACTCAACAATATAAGGTTTAAGTTCTAAATATTTCCATATAATGGGTTCTTGACATGTTTATAGGTCATTTGGACCATTAAGTTTAAATTTTAATCAATAGGTAAACTCATTTTTACCTTAATTGATGTAATTAATTTTAATTTCTTTCATTAATAAATTTGATAAAAAAATTTATTTGACCATATTAGAAATTATAAAGCATTATAATTATAAATATTTAATATATTTTTCCAAATTAAAATCATATAATTGGAAAAAATTAATTTAATATTAATCTTATAGAGGGGATAAGAAAGAAGGTTTTTAAAGTGAAAATGTTCAAAAGTTTACTAAATTTTATATCCAATTTAAATATAAAATTGATTAAAATGACCTAAATTAGATTAGTATATGTATAATTGAACTAATTAAACTTTAAAACCAATTTAAATTATAATTTAAATTTATAAATAATTTAAACGGTAATGTAATTTTTAATTAAAATGCAGTATTTTGTTTACCATTCATCAAAAAGTGAAACTTCTCAGAAAAATACGAAAAGTTCACCCTAAGATAATTTTGATATTATTATTTAAAAAATGAATTTTATTTTTTCAAATAAAATTTAATAAAGTGTGAAAATTTAGTTTTAAAACAAGTGTGTTATTAAAATGAGATCTATACATAACTCATCTGGGATCTTAAATCCCAAGATATCCATGCACTCTATACAGCTAATCAACTTGACTACATGATTCCCATATAGTGATGAATCTCCAATCCTTCATGTGAATAATGTATTGGATATCTCATATATCTATTTTATCACCTTCTCTTGATAAAAATATCAAAGGTGAGACATGATGCTATACACATCCATATATTCATGTAGCTTTAGAAGCTCACTGGACATGGATGATAGATTAAAACACTATACATATGTGGCATTTTACAAATGTTTCATTTAAAAATATATTTCTTCCTCACTAGCCTCTTTCTAAGTGTTTTAATAATAGGGGTTTCCATTACATATAATTTTTGTTCATGGTATAGTAAAACGTGCAATCACCTATACCATTCTTGGAAATTCAAGTATGTGAGAAGGTTTTCCTTCTATAATATAGATTACAATGATATAGTTGAAGTCAAATAGTTTTCAATTTATTCAAGAAGGTCATATTTATTCATTAATTTATCTATATTACAAAATTGAAAACAAATATTGATTAATATATTAATCTCCCACTATTTTTTGAAACCCAATAAACCCCATCATTGGTTTCAAAATATCTTGTCACTAGGATATTTAGTGATAAGGATCCATATATCCCTTCCATTACCCAAGCAAGGGCCTGGTCAATTAATTGAAGGTATTTAGGTATGAAGGACACTTCCAACTACATTAACTCATAGTTCCTTGATCCATTGAGTGGACTCCCCAATCCTAAAATCATGATCATGGATTTCCTCAATAGTTTCCTCTAAATTTACACAAATTTTAGCAAATTATACACCTATTGATGTGAATTTAATTAAGGTAACCCAAAAAATTCTATATAACTTTCCCTTAAATGGTAGTGTCCCAATTAAGGCTGTATTAAATAGTATGATATAGTGTTTTCATTTAAAATCTGGTAATGGAAGGATATACAAACTTAATATTTTAATTGAGGACTTTTTTTTATCATTTTGTTTAATTTTACAATTTTATCTTATTATATGTTTTCTTAATATTAAATTTATTTTAGTTAATTTATTAACCATGTCTTAGATAAAATTTAAACATAGTCTAATTTATTTAAATCCCATATTGCATGCTTGTTAATTTATTTATTAAGTTATTGTAATAAAGCATCCATAACAAATTAACCATGAGTCTGGTAGAAATAAAATAATAAATTGGTATGATACTAATCTTTTATAATGGTTTGATTATCTATTAGATGACAAAACAACCTTTTACCCTTGGGAATAAACTCTTAGAACCATTCTGGGTTTGAGTTATAATATTCCACATGTGTTCTAGTGTATCGTCTAGGTTGGTTTCACCTTGGCTCTGAGTTTGGATCACCTCCTCTCACCCAAGATATCTATCCTTTACATTTGATCTTAACTCACACACAGGTAAGGGGAACCAAAATATTAGTTAAGGGGTTTATATAAAAGAAACCACAGACACACAAGACCTTACAAAATGAGGAGGGATAACACGAATGACATCAAATTTATTTAATAAATTACTATAAATCCATGCAATAATAATAAATTAAAAGAAACCATTAACATACATAGGCCGATCTATGATCATGATCATCCACACACATACAAAAAATATGTATTTAATAAACTAGAATTAATTTCAATTGTTCTTAATTAATATAAAATTCACTCAAATAAATAAATTATCTTTATGTATTTAATCAATTCATTTATTGTTATTTACATCCAAACCATCATTGATATTCCCATACATTATAATTTTAAACAATTTTTCTTTAAAATTAACTAAGTAAAAAACATTTCCTTTGAGGAAGCATGATAAGTACCCATCCAAACTACCTAACATGTATTTAGGTCGTATACAATCTACTTGTTTAGATATAGCTTATACATTTTTTTCACATAATTACATTGTGTGTACAAGTCAATAAATGATACACAAACGCATGTAAATTAACATAACATGTAATGATTTTAATGTGCATGGAGTAGTCAGCATAATATGACTATACATGGTATGTAGTTATGAATTTTATGCAAAAATTAATCAATAATTTAATATATATATATATATATATATATATAACCTATCACATGGAATGTATGTTCAATGAATGACACACAGATACATGTTGATAAGGTTTAAAATAGAATAATTAATTAATTTTACTTTTAGCATAAACAGGTAGAATACACAAAATTTATAGGCCAAATACACACCATGTATATCTCTTCATCATCTATATGCAACACATGCTTAAGGATTGGGCATGTATATGACCAAAAACATTAATAGGGTACATAGAGTATGTGGGAGTTATATGCCGTGTAAACTTTGAGTTGAACAACTTTTCAGTCACACCCATCCTGTAATAATACACGATTCATCTTTGACTATATGATTTACATGGTCAAAACACATGGACTACATATTGTGTAAATGAGTTACATGGCATGTAGTCTAGAAAACTATGTGCGAGGATAGCCTAGTCAGCATGTTTTGTGCATTAATACATGTAGTGTGTATTTAATGCATGATTCTACAAATTAATTCAAGATCCATCTTGGTGCATTGAACATTGGTACATAATGTTTAACTTTAGGATACATGTCATGTGAAATTGTGTTATCTAGATATAATCCTGAGCACCTCCAGATTGAGTTCTTTAGATGTTCTCTGTAAATAATTTATCTATTTTTGATTATATGAGTATGAATGAATAATGAGAAGATAATATCTCAAAATTTATATTCAAATAATGATTAAACTAGAAATGAAAACTAACAATAAATGCATAAATTAATCAATGATCAATAAATAACTATAAATTATTATGTGATCACTCTAACACCACTTAAAGGCTTTGGTCACAATAGAACTGCTTATTGGGAAGTATCCAACTTGTCTTTTTTATCCCAATCAATGAATAACCTAAGATGTACATGTTGAAGTACATCAATATTAATGAAATTAATTCAAACATTAATTGACATAAACAACTAAACCAAGAGGATACGATCATCACATATAATTTATAAGAAATTTATGTAAATAAATAATTACCTTATTTTGGAATTCTTTCTTAATTAAATATTCAGTAGACCACTTATTATCATACCATCATTATAGTGAGAGGATTCAAGGGTAGAATCCCTCTATCAATGATCTACACACACACACACACACACACACACACACACACACACTACAATCCTCTAAATGTCACCATAAAAATCCTTGGGTGCTAGAGTAGAATATTTTGATGCTTGCGTCATTCATTAACGATTACCACCAGAATCTATTTGGGTGGAAGGACTCTTATTGATCTCTCTAGTCTTGAGAGGTTGGTGGAGGAGGATCTCTCTCCATTCTTATGATAATTATAGAATAAAATCTCTCTAGGTCTTGAGATAATTCTATTCAGTCTTTCATTATGCACAATTATGATTAGGGTTTATAATTTTATAATCAATTTTAAATAGAGCAATGGTTATAAAATAATAATTAAACATGGGACCTTATTATTTTATTAATACTAAAATAACCCCATGTATAAGTAATAATAATAATAATATTTACTTGACATGTGCTAGACTTGCAGATCAATAAATATTATTTCTTGAATAAATAAATTAATACTTATTCAAATAATATTTAATATATTATTTATCACTATACCATTAAATTGGGTCCGTAAGTCCTCATAAATATTTATCATACCTTGAATAATTAACAATTAATCACTTAATTAAATATCATTGTATTACCTATCAGTAAATAAATAAATATTATATTAAATAAATAAAGAATAAATATTTATTAAATATTGAACTAACCTTTATTCTATTGAATAACTAGTAACTTAATACTTTTGATCAATCCAAACATGAATAATTAATAAACAACATATGAGAATAATATTTATTCAACTTGTTAAATTCAACTAGAATTAAACAATGGTTCTAGATACACTTAGTGTGTGACTATCTAGGACCCTTTTTGAGTGGAATTAGATATAAACACCCAAAGTTCAAGGTTAACATCAAGAAACACTCCAAGGCACACATAGATAAATAGTTTAACGTTTTAATGATGTACAATCTCATATGAATTTACAATGTGTAATATTATCCATTTATCATGATATCTCTAATCAAGAAGGTTTCACACTGGTGTCATCTACCTATATGCTCGACGCCTCTTTTTTTCTAACTTTTTGAATATAAAATTCTTTAAAGAACTCTATAGACATGGACTTAATTAGGCTGTTACATTCCCATAAAAGGTCTAAGGATATCAAATATACTAAACTGGTAAGAGAAAAATCTGTTCTCTAATTATTCATTAATGCAAAATCACTTATGATTCACCCAACATATCCTACATCATTGAAATCATTTTTAATTTCACTTTTCATGAATATATTAAAATACATGACTCATGATATGCATTAATATCAATATTAATGTCTAAGGATAATTACACACATATGAAGATATGAACATTTAATGAAACATATAAATTTTTATTTCTTACTAGTTGGTCATGTTCTCATAACCTCCTTTCTTGAGATTACCAAGAGCGTACACCATGAGATAATGTATCAAAGCACTACTACATATCGTCCTTATATTAGTCCTAGAAAAACCTTTATCAGTGATAAAAAAGAACTAATGTTCTAAGAACCGATAAAAGGGGGTCCCTTTTATCATTTCTAAAAATAGAAATGATAAAAGGTCATATTATCAGTGTGAAAAAATAACTGATAAAGGGACACTTTATTAGTTCTAGAAATAACACTGAAAAAATCCATACTATTGTTGCGTGCTACTAAAATAATTGAACACTATAATAGAAAATACATAATTTAATTCAAATAAAATTTACATAACAAATATAATAATAAAGAATATATATTGTTGAAATTTAAAACATTGGTTTGTATAATTACATCAGTATGTACAATTTATAACAAACATTAAAAACACTAGTGTTTCATTGCTTTTAGCCCCAAAACCTCTCTTAAAAGAGCCCAATCATGCCAATAGATCCCAAAAAACACACCCTAGCTCGAGAAAAAATGTGAAACTATATAAGAAAATAATTATTATGTTAGTAATACAATAAAAAACTAAATTAAATATAAATATGAAACAATACATTAATAAAATTTCATTTTTAAATTGAAACCACACATTTTGAGTCATACCGGTCAGACTTTATATCATATTGAGGTGAAACTGATCCCTATGCATTAAAAATTACTCATAGATCATTTTACTAAAGTATTAAAACAATTAGAATGTGTTTGATTGGTTTTTAGTATGTCAAATTTCTTTTTTACAAAAAATTTTAATTTAAACTGAAAACACGTACTTTGAGTCATACTGACCACATCATGTTTTGATTTGATATGTGAATGATTTTAGAAAATAAAAAATGACTTATGAATCATTTTCCTAAAGTATCATGAAAATTTGAGCACATTTAGTTGGTTTTCATTTAGTGACATAGGTTTTGAACTAAAATGTCAATTTTAAATAGATAAAATACACTTTGAGTCATATTGGGAATACCATGTATTAGATTAAAGTGTTTCTAATTCCTACATGTAAAAAATGACTTATGAAACATTTTACTAAATTATAAAAACAATCTGAATTCTTTTTCTTATTTTTGAGTATGTGATGTTTTTTTGAACTAAAATGTCAATTTTAAATAAAAACACACAGTTTGAGTCAAATTGGTCATATCACGATTCAAATTGAAATTCGGATGATTCCTATATATCAAAAATGACTTATAGATCATTTTACAAAAGAATAAAAACAATTCAAATGAATTTTCTTAGTTTTGAGTATGTCACATGTCTTTTTTATTAAAATGTCAATTTAAACTAAAATCATGCACTTTGAGTCATACCGGTCATATCATGTGTTGGGTTGATGTACGACTAATTCATGAATATCAAAAATGACTTATAAATCATTTTCCAAATGTATTAATACAATCTGAGTTCATTTTCTTCATTTTTAGTGAGTGACATAAGTTTTGAACTAAAATGTCAATTTTTGAATTAATAACATCCACTTTGAGACATACTAGGCACACTGTGCATTGGATTGAGGTTTGACTAATTCTTATACATCAAAAATGACTTATGGATTGTTCTCCTAAGGTATCAAAACAATATCAATGTTTTTTCTCTATTTTGACTATATGACATGTGTTTTGAACTAAAATTTCAATTTTAAATAAAAACATGCACTTTGAGTCATACCAGTCACACTGTGCATCATATTGATATATAATTGATTACTATACATAAAAATGACTTATGGATCATTTTACTAATGTATAATAATAATATAAATGAATCTTCTTGGTTTTGAGTATGTCACACATATTTTTTACTATAATGTAAATTTAAACTAAAAACACACACTTTGTGTCATGCCAGTGAAATAATGTTTCAATTTGAAATGAGACTAATTATTACACATTAAAAATTAATTACGAATCATTTTCATAATGTGTCAAGACAATTTGATCATGTTTTCTTAGTTTTTAGTGAGTGACACATGTTACGAACTAATATGTCAATTTTAAACTAATAACATAAACTTTGAGTCATATCGGACACTCTGTGTATCATAGGTTCAACTGACTCTTACATATAAAAAATGACTTATGGATATTTTTCCAAAAGCATAAATGTAACATCCTAGATCCGGGTGCCGTCCAAAGGTGCCCCATACCTGGTGGATCACATGGCCTCAAGCACATTTTCACGAATGCCAGAGGTTTCCAATTACCAATGAGGGCCTTGGGTGTGATAATGGGGAAACTATGACCTCATTGGCAGAGTAACACAATGGAAATAAATAGTAAATAGTAGCAAAAGCAGTAATACCATACAACAGAAGTAAACAATGAAAGACTGATAGTAAATAAAAAACTGGAGTACATATATAAATGATGCATGACACATATTTCTAGAAAAGCATCCAAACAAGTCACAATTTTTTAAATACAGCACTAAACCAAAGTAAAAAAGGAAGCAAGTAAAATCCTACAGCATCACAAGCCTTATCTTGGTCCCATGCTCTTCAGATCCATTAGAAATCAAGAACTTGATGATGAAGGGTGCTTGCCCTTATCTATACCTGCAACCATATAATCTGTTTGGGTTGAAAAGCAAGGCCCAAACAGGGTGTGAGATGAATCCCGATAGGCAACCACCAAAATATCTTTGCCTAACTATCAGAGAATGCATATAGAAGGAAATATGCAAAATGAAACAATAAACAAGGAAGTACTAAAAAGTAAACAATCCTATAGTTTCCAATTACAATCATTTAAATTTATTAATTATTCAAACTCTTGAATAATTAAATCTTGGGATCTATCCTAAGCTCTGAATCCCCTATGTAAAAGAAAAACAGATGTCTTAGAAGACCATATGACAATCAAGTAAGACCGAGTCCAAGCTTGTGATTTTGATTGGCAGGCTCGTCACAATCAATCAATCATTAAAAAGAAATCCTCTGGGAAAGTTATCAAAGTCTAACCCCTCTGGTTCAACATATCATCAATTCAATAAAGATATAATGACCCTCTAGGAAATCTCACACAGTCTAACCCCTTTGGTCTCACAAAAACAAAGAATCTCTAAGGAAGCACTCACTGTCAATCCCCCCTATGGTCTTTTAATGAAAAACTACATACTCTATCAGGAAGAACTCAACATCCATTCCCCCTATGGTCTCATAACAGTATACTGTAGACACTCTCAGAGAGAAATCACTATCAATCCCCCCTATGGTCTCATAACGCAAAATATAAAAAACACTCTGGAGAAGCCCCCAACATAAATTCCCCCTTATGGTCTAACTACACCAAGTTCTCATAGCCTTGTGTAATAAAATCATACACAAATGATATCCAACAACCCAAAGTAATCTCAACTACTACAAGGATAAACATCTATAATGCATAACATAGGCATTTAACAAGCAGTAATAAGTGAACAATTCCAACATAATAAGAAAGGCAAGGAAACAAGGTCTGCCTCATAGGCAACTTGGAACAAATGATCATAAAAATTCAAACAAGGAAACACACCCACAATGTGTCCCCTAAGCATGATATTTATTATAATTTATCAACGAAAACCCTTAATCTACCAATAAATCTATGGCAGATGATAACATGGTTCAATTACTTAACACGAAATACCCAAATCATGGTTAATCGGCACTTAGGCATATATAAATCAAATAAAAACTCCTAAAGACAACAAACCACCTACCTCGACATTGTACATAGATCACTCTTGAACGTAGGCCCTTTAATCAGCCTAGAATGTCATAGATCTACAAAAAGGTCAAAAACATTCAACCTTAAATAACCCATGAGAGAGAAGGAATTAGGAAGATAGGATCAAGAAGAAGTAAGAACTCACCGGTGGGATTCCAACGCACCCTCCAAAGTTCGAATCAGACCTTGGACAGAGAAATGGTGGCTCAGACTTTGATCATCACTCTCGATCACTCCTAGATGAAATGAGGTTAGAAGAAGATCATTCTAGAGATTAGACACGACCCCAGTCTGATTAATCAAATAAAAAGAAAAGTACATGGTGTGTTCATTTAATGTACATGCTGTGTACATGCCTCAATCAACCTTCTCTTTAGGTGGTTCACATGGCCATGTACTTAGCTATTACATGGCCAATACATGGCTACCTGCAGCAACTAGGTACACGATGTGTACTCAAGATTACATGGCGTGTACTTAGAAACTTTCCAAATTCATCTTTTTTCCCCAAAAAACACCTGAAATCAAGATCCATACCTAAAAAGAAGATTCGGGTTTTCACAAACTTCCCCGATAAAGCAATTTGTCCCTGAATTTCCCTTCCAAGGTTGGAGAAGAAGAAACTTCAGAAAACTTTGTCCACTGCGATTGTACATCAGCCTCCCACTCCCAAGTCTCGTCCTGTACTCACTCATGCTTCCATAACACCCGTACTAGAAAAACAGACCATCTATGGAGAACCTTCTTACTGTGATCCACAATCTGAATAGGGTGCTCCTCAAATGATGAATCCACCTCCAACTCAACCTCTTTGGGTTGAAAAATGTGAGATGGGTCTGAAAAGTAACATCATAATTGATAAACATGGAAGATGTTGTGCATAGACCAGTACCTCTAAGGTAACTTCAACCAATAATAAATTGGACCGACTCTTTCAAAAACCTCAAATGGCTCGACATATTTTGGTGAAAGATTTACCTGTCTCTTAATACTCTTGTTTCCCAACCTCGGTGTGACACGTAAGAAAACTTGATCTCTGACCTCGAACTCTAGAGGTCATATCTGTCGATCAATATAAGACTTCTGGTGAGACTGTGTAGTATCCATCCTCTTATGAATAAACTGCACCTACTCAGTGGTCTCCTGGACAAGACGAGGTCCCCGAATAACTGCCTCTCCTACCTCCAGCCAACATAGGGGTGATCAGCATGGCCTACCATACAAGGCCTCATAAGGTTCCATATGAATGTTTTCCTAAAAACTATTATTGTAGGAAAAATCCACTAGGGGTATATGTCTCTCCCAAGAACTCCTGAAATCTAGGACACATGCTCAAATCATGTCCTCTAACACCAGAATCATGTTCTTGGAATGACCATCAATATATGGATGATAAGCTATAATCAGAAGTAACTATGTACCCAAATCCCTCTATAGTCCCTACTAGAAATGAGAAGTAAAATGAGCATTCCTGTCTGAAACGATAGAGTGAAGAACCCTATGTAACTGTACAATATCTCAGATGTATAACCTTCCAAGCTCATCAATGCCGAAGGTCTCTTTGATTAGTAAAAAGTTTGAAACCTTTGTAAGTTTGTCAGTGAAAACCCAAACTGCATCATTCCATCAAAGAAACCTTGGTAAACCTATCACGAAATCCATCGCGACATCATGAAACTTCCACTTGGGAATGGGTAACTTCTGTAAAAGCCCTGCTAGTCGTTGATTCTATGCCTTCACCTACTAACAGGTGTAACATCACATAAAAAAACCAACAACATCTCTCTTCATACCCGGCTACCAATACTGATGGTGTAGATCTCGATACATCTTGGTGACACCGGGATGAACTGCCCAAACTGAGGAATGAAAATCTCGCAAAATATCCTCACATATTTCTACTGACACCCACACAAACCCATGAAAATGCAAGATCTCATCCTCGCCTATGGTTCATCAAGGAGTAGGGTACTCTCCTGGAACACTCTCCCATATGACTAAGCCATTGGAATCTGATAGCATCCTTATTCACACCCAATATAGTATAGTAGAGGTAAAAAATACAAAAGAAAGAAACTTCTACCCCTATCTGTCATGCACCTCCAAATGCATCTCAGAGAATAGAGCCAGAAGCTTCCACTCACTACTAGCCTCCTGAACTGCCGGTATCTGATTCCTCATGCTCAACTCATTGGACACTACATTGCCTTTCCTAGGTGTGTAGGCAAGATCAAAGTCAAAAGATCGAAGATACTCAACCCACATTCGCTGTCTCAAATTTAGATCACACTGAGTAAAGATATACTTGAGAATTTTTTGGTCAGTAAAAACCAAAAAATTCTCTACCAAAAGATAATGTCTCCAACAGAACAAATAAAGTACAAATGCACCTAACTTGAGATCGTGCATTAGGTAATTCCTCTCATGTGGCCTCAACTACCGAAACCCATATACGGTGACTTCTTCCCCCTGCATAAGCACTACACCCATCCCAATACTTGATGCATCATAGTAAATGGTATAACTCTTTCTTGGATCTGGAAAGACCAGTATCGGTGATGAAGACAACCTCCCTTTCATCTCCCTAAAGGCCAACTCACAAGAATTTATCCACAAGTACTTCACACCCTTCTTATTTAGGCCCATTAGTGGTGCTGATAAGAGTAAAATGTCCTGTATAAAGCGTTTGTAGTATCCAGCCAACCCCAGAAAACTCCATACCTCAAAGACATTCTTTAGATGTTCCTAGGAAACTAATGCTCTCACTTTCTATGGGTATACTAATACTCCTATATCTGAGATAGCATGACCCAAGAAGTGAATCTTGTCCATCCAAAAGTGGAATTTTGAGAGATTGGCATATAAATGATGCTCTCTTAGTGTACTCAAGATGATCTTAAGATGGGTGGAATGGTCATGTTGAGTGTGAGAGTACACCAAGAAATCATCCACAAAGACTACCACAAAATAATCCAAGTAAGGATGGAACACTCAGCTCATCAGTGACATGAAAACTATAGGCACGTTCGTTAGATCGAACGATATAACCACATACTCCTATAGAACATACCTACTCTGAATGGATATTAGAGGTATATCTGATGGTCTAACGTGAAAATAATGCTAACTGAATATTAAGTCAATCTTTGATAACACCTGGGATCCTTGAAGCTGATCAAATAGATCATCAATCCTTAGTAAGGGATATTGGTTCTTGACCATCAACTGGTTTAGCTTCCAATAATCTACACAAAGTCTGAGGGTACCATTCGCATTCTTTGCAAATAGAACATGCGAACCCCAAGGAGAAGTGCTAGGTCAGATGAAACTCTTTGCCTGCAACTCCTCTAACTACTTCTTGAGATCCTTTAAATCTAGAGTATCCATCCTATAAGGAGGAATGAACACCGATTCCGCCCTTGGCACAAGCTCAATAGAGATATCTACCTCTATCTTTGTAGGTAAAAGTAAAAAGTCATCTGGAAAGACATCTATGAAATGACCCACCATTGGAGGAAAGTCCATCTGTGAAGTCCCCTAGTCATCTAGATATAAACTAGAAATATGGGTTGTAATTCCTCCCAAACCAAGATACTCGAGTACCATTCTTCTCTCCTGTACATCCCATTCACCCTTGTGTAGAAAAGACCCACCTTATGGTGATGTGAAACTCACCCTAAAGCGATAGTAGTCAACAAATCCCTGGAAGGAAACAAAACAGTCCATCCTGAGAATGACATTGAAGCCTGTCATCTCTAGGAAATAGAGGTCCCATAAGAAGTGACACCCACAAACCTCAACAGGGAACTCCTTAAACTGATATACACTAGCCATCCTAAGCTCCAATGGAGTTTCTAGTATCATAAATTCTTCATAAGTAAAGATACATAGCCCAAGGCTCTCCACAAAAACAATAGATATGAAACTATGGGGAGCCCCTATATCAAAAAAGATAAGAAGATAAAATGAGGAAACTAGAATCGTACCTCTAACCGTAGAGGGTATGGGATCCTACTCCTACTGGGTCTACTCCACTACAAAAGTCTGGCCTGTACTGCGGCCCTGTGACCCTACCTGACTACCCTGTGTTGGTCTAACCTGTGATCGTTGAAAATATGCTAACTAGATACCATGACCATGACCTCCTCCTAATCCTGAATGGTATGAATAACTACAGTTCCCTAACTTGTGAGAAACTGGTGGTCCTACTTTTGAACATGGAGTCATAACAGAACCCCTATCACAAGCTGCTAGTGAGAAAAATTGACAAAAATGCTGAAGATAACCCATCTTGCTGCAATATTGCACTCAACTGGGTATCTCAGGAAAAGTGTCATTGTATGACTGCTCTTCCTGCACTGGTATCATACCACCTGGCTTTTTGAAGGAGTATCTTGTCTACTTGGATCTCCACATGTAGACTCCCTATGGCGCTTCCTACTATAAATCAGAGGAGTACCAACTTTGGATGCCGAACCACCCTGGATCATAGATCCAAACTCCCTCATATTATGCTCAGTGATCAGTGCCTAGTTGACTATAGAAGATATGTAAGTCAACCTAAAGATGTTCACCTTGGATCAGATGTCATGTCTGAGACCATCCTGAAACTTCCTGGCCAGAAATAACTCATCACCCTCTGGAATGGGTGTGAAGTGCTGCAGCTCTGTGAAGCGAGAATAATACTCCATGACTGAAAGAGTACCCTATTCCAGATCCATGAACTCTCGGTCTTGGTTGGACATCAAGGTATTCGAGTAGAAATAGTCATAGAAGGTCCACTAGAACTCATCCCAAGCCATAACTCGTTGGCATCCCGCCTGTGAAATCACATCCCACCATCTCTTGGCAGTATCTCGAAGCATGTAGGTTGCGAACTTCACCCTCCTCCCAAGAGGTGTTTTGAGATGCTCAAAGATAGAAAACATGGATTCTAATAATGACTCTATGTAACATCCCAAGTAAGTAATGAATAATAGATATTTTTATCTATGTATATTAATTATTAAGATAGTGTTATAGAGGCTTAAAATGAAAATAAATACAATCTTATGCATGGAATACACTAATATTCTTAAAAGATTGTTTTACTGCCTTTTGATGGCAAACCATTTTTGAATCTATCTTTTGACAATTTTATAAACTATGTTTGTCAAAATAAACTTATTCTTTATGATTGGGACATCAAAATTTACCTTGTGTGAATTTTTGGTATTTTTCTGACAATGTTCATTTTTTAATGAATAGTGAAAAATACTGCATTTTACGTCAAAACTGCTTTTTAATCTAATTTATTTATATGATTAGATTATGTTTTGAATTGGTTTTGAAGTGAAATTAGAATATAGTTTTACCATTTTATCCAATGGTGGTCATTGGAATCAATTTAACTTTGAAATTAGACTTAAACTGGTGTCAATCTTTTGATACTTATTGTTTTGTAAAAACACGCTATTTGCTCTGGCAGCGGGAATTAATTATTAAATTAATTAATGTGACTTATATGATTTGAATTTTGTAAAATATACTTCATTTTTGAATTCGGAATATCAAATATAGCTTAGGGTGAATTTTTGGTAATTTTCTGAAAAACTTCAATTTTTGATGAATAGTGAAACCACTAAGTGGTAATCAAGCAAACTGATTTTTCAGTTAAATGAAAGTTTACCACTAATGTGTATTGAATTTTGAAAATCCGACATACATGGTTGTCATTAAGAAGTAAAATTTGGTTCAATGAGATTAAAATAATTTTTTTGGTGAATAGTAACTTATTAAGTTTTTAATCGCGATTAGTGGTAATTAGTGTAGTTTAAGGTATAAATAATGCTTTAATAATATGAAATGACCTAGAAACATGTCCCAAACTTATTGGTTGTGTCATGGCCGATCAAGACAAGCCATGGGTCAACTTGGGGACCCCATGGAGACATTTTTGTTGGGAAATGACATAAATAACTTTTTATTAAATGTTAAAGTAAAAATGACACAAACATAATACATTTTACGAAAACAATTTTCACATGGGGTTATAAAGATCAGATATTTGATTATAAATAGTCATCGGAAAGCTAAAAAGATTTCCTACATCATAGTATTTTATTTATGATTTTTAGACATTAAATAAATTAAATTATTTATGACATAATAATGATGCAGTGATGACATCATTATTTGACGATTTAAATAAAATGGAAAGATAATGTAAAATCTATGAACTACACATGGAAAAAACCAATTGGATGAGTGGATTTCGAACCCTTATCACCTTATCCACGAATTATATCAATGTGGGACCTTTTAAAACCGAAACACATTTTCAAATAAAGTAATATTTCCTTACTTTCCAAAAGTGCCCCTCCTCTCCTCTTATAAAAGGCCCCCACCTCTACCTCATTTCACACACTCCTCAAGCCTTTGGCTCGGCCAAACCCTGCCCATTTACTCTCTGAACATCCCTCTCCTCATCCTAGAGGATTACCTTTGGGAATAATCCTTTCAAAGGAAGCCTTTAGGCTCAAATCAAAAGGAGTTACACTTTTAAAGGTAATTCATTCTCTCATGTTCATTTGTTTTATTTTGCTTCTCCAACCCCCTAAACTCTTTTTATTTACTTCTTTTGTAACAAAAACAGTATCTTAAATGTACTAGGATGTTGTTATAAGATTTATTTGAGCTAAACTCTCACACAACTACATCAAATGGTTAAAGAACATACGGTTTCTGTGGATGGCGAAATTCTGCCTCCCGAAACGATGATTGTTCAATACTCATTTAACACCTTAAAAGGTGGCCATTATGATGTCACTATTTTTATATATGATATATAATATGTTTATGTTTTCCTTAAGCATCTGTTTTTTTCATTTTGGGCATACCTTTATGGTTTCCATTATGGGTAAACCCGATATCTTCATTTTAGGAAGTGCGGACTACCGCCCCCTGAAAGTGATTTGATTCGTTAATACCATATGTGGGATGTGTAAAGGATAAAGTTAATGATATTATATATGTTATTATACTGGAATTATAATATACTCTTATATCATTATGATTCCATTCCAGAAAATACGAAATAGAAATGGAAGTAGCGTTCATGCGTACGTACGGCTTACCGTCTCCATGAACGGTGCATTTCATTTCTTACCACTAAATGTGATGTAATATTATAAATACATGTATATGATGAATATATATGATATATATGTTATCCAAATCATTAATATCATTCTGGATATAACGAACCTTTGACCAAATTAACAACATGTAAGTGTAAGAAGTCTATTTTTGACTTAAGAACCAAATACCGACAAAATGAACATTATTAACTTAACTGATTACATGATGTTCATAACATGGTATAAAAGGAATAATGAACTTGAAAAAGATTCATAATAAAGTAGAGATTAACTCAAGTTTATTATTCAGGAGATTAAAGAACGGTCGGGTCAAGTCGGATACGAGGTATGGGACTTCGTCTCAATCTCCTTTCATTGAGGCATATTTTATTTTATACACAACTTTCTTTTATACAGTGTATAAACCCCTTTCACTTTTACGTTTATTCAAAAGGAATCTTTTTTATACGAAGAGTTTACTAAACGACAAAAGGGAATGTTTTTGTCGTACGTATGCGGCGACAACGACTTCTCCGCCGCCGTGACCGTTATTTGAGTTTCAGCTTCCTCTATAAGTCATACCCTTTTTTTAAATGAAAAATAAATACCATGTTTTACTTTGGTATTAAAAATGGTTTTCATAATGTTTTTATTATATCGATGTGTTGTATTGATATCTTGTGATTGAAATGTGGAAATGTTATGTTTCCTTTATGCATGTTTTATGTGATACGATTATGTTATGGTTCTTGGGCATTATTATGAAGACGGGTGGTTCTGTGATAAACTAAGGGCGGGTGAGCCCGATATAGCTCTCCAATGCATTGGGTAACGCGAAGGAGTGAAACGTTAAGGTTTCTCTGAAGAGATTTAGGGGATATACTGTGATGGGTATTCCAAACATAACCAAGAGGGTTACTCCCTACGTAAGAATGTTATGAATGCATCAAGTTACCTTTATGTCTTATGATTTCTATGATTTATTCATGATTTTATGAGGTATGTTAAAGTGCCTATGTTTTATGGGTAAAGTATGATTTCAGTCTTATGTATATATGAACTCATGTTTCCTTTCCATGTTTTTATAACCCATACTGAGCTTTTTATGCTCATCCCAAGTTTTTTTGAAATGTTTTTCACAGGTCAAGGGAAAGGTACATGATATGATGATAGTGTCAAGGAAGTGTCAAGAAATAATCCATGTTTTATTTTAAATGTGTTTCCATTGATGGGAATGAAGAATACTATCTTTATGTAACCACTTTGTTTATATGTGGAATGTAATGCAAGTTTTATGATCTAATTCTCTAAAACTCTAAAACCGAAAAGATCCTCAATGTGTAATCTTGTAATAACCCAAGATTAAGTAAGGTTTAAGGATGGGGCCTTATAGTTGGTATCAGAGGTCGGTTTAGACAACTTTAGGAGTTAGAAAAGTGTTAAATTATAATATGATTGAAATGATATAGCATTTACGGATTACCATGTTGCTTCGCCTAAGATATTTCTGTGTTCAGAATGGTTTTCCACAGAGGAAACAAAGCAACTATGTTGGGACGACATCAGGGGGAAGATAACCTTCCAAATCAGCAACCTGAGATGGTCGGAATCGGAACTGAACAGTTTGTTACAGTGATGGCACAGTTGACTTAGGCTATAAATGGTGGTGGTATCCATGCACGAGATCAGCCAGATCAACCGCAGAGGAACATGTCAGTGGTGGAACATTTCATGAGGCAACATCCCCCAACATTCAGAGGATCATCTGACCCTGTGCAAGCTGAAGGGTGGATTAAAGTACTGGAGAAGATTTTTGATGTCATGGGGTGTTCAGAACATCAAAAGGTTAGTCTTGCTGTTTACTGTTTTGAAGGTGAAGCTGATCAGTGGTGGTCGATGGTGAAAAATATAAGGGATAGTGATGAGATTGAGGATCTTCACTGGGACAAATTCAAAGGTATGTTTCTTGAGAAATATTTTCCTAAGGTGGTTCATCTTAGGATGGAAAAACAGTTCCTAGAATTGAGGCAGGAGGATGATTCAGTGGCTGCTTATGAAGAAAAGTTCACTCGATTGGCAAGGTATGCTCCAAACTTCATACGAGATCTTGATAGTAAAATAAACCGTTTTTACTCAGGGTTAAAGCCAAAGTATAGAAGGGCTTTAGCTTCTCGTGAGTTCAAAAGTTATGAAAAACTTGTTCGATGTGCGGAGAAGGTAGAAATGGAGTTTGCCGATGATCAGGTGTTCTATGACAAACAACAGAATAAGAGGTCTAGTTGGCAGGCAAAGGGGAAGAATTCATCAAAGAAGCAAGGAGGTAAGAAAACCAAATATCCATCCTGTGAGAAGTATGGTAAAATGAATCCTGGAGAATGTTTATCCAAGTCTGGTAAGTGCTTTCGGTGTGGTAAGTCTGGTCATATTGCTCGTAACTGTAAGGAAGATGATCAAGCAAGCACAGAAGCAAGACAGTGAGTTGCAGAAAAAGGTAGAGCTGGTTCAGAAAGGTAAGTTGCCTGAATTCAACATTGATAATGATTGTGTTTTGAGATTTGGGAAGAGATTGTGTGTGCCTTGTGATTCACAGTTGAAGAATGAGTTGTTATGTGATGCTCATAGTTCTCCGTTTTCAGTTCATCCTGGCAGTACTAAGATGTACAGAGATTTGCAGGAGTATTACTGGTGGGATGGAATGAAAAGAGACATTGCTGATTTTACTGTGAAGTGTTTGACATGTCAACAGGTTAAAGCAGAGCGGCAGTTACCGAAAGGGATGCTTCAGCCTTTACCAGTGCCATAGTGGAAATGGGAAAACATATCCATGGACTTTGTTGTGGGATTACCGAGGACATCTCGAGGTAATAATGAAATCTGGGTTATTGTTGATCGCTTGACCAAATCTGCTCATTTCCTTGCTATACGAGATACTTTCTCTCTTGATCAACTTTCCCGTTTGTATCTTAAAGAGATAGTCAGGTTACATGGAGTTCCTCTCTCCATTTTATCGGAAAGTGATCCCAGGTTTACTTCTAACTTTTGTAAAGGCCTTCAGAAGTCGTTGGGTACTGAATTAAATTTTAGTACAAATTTTCATCCTCAATCAGATGGGCAGTCAGAACGAACAATTCAGACATTGGAGGATATGCTACGAGCTTGTTCTATGGATTATCAGGGAAGTTGGGACCAACATCTTTCTTTGGTTGAATTTTCATATAATAACAGTTTCCATTCCAGTATACAGATGGCACCATTTCAGGCATTATATGGGAAGTAGTGTCGAACTCCAGCTTTCTGGGATGAAGTGGGTGAAAGGAAGTTGATGGGACCAGAATTGGTAGAAGAGATTGCAGAAAAAGTTCAACTGATTCAGAAACACATGAGAACAGCTCAGAGCAGGCAGAAGAGTTATGCGGATAACCGGAGGAAGGATCTATTTTTCGAGGTAGGTGATCATGTTTTTCTCAAGGTTTCTCCTTGGAAAAGTGTGATGAGATTTGGTAAGAAAGGAAAGTTGAGTCCAAGGTTCATTGGACCATACGAAATTCTGGAGAGAGTTGGATCAGTTGCATACCGAGTGGCTTTACCTCTGAGTTTATCTCAGGTACACAATGTTTTTCACGTTTCGATGTTGAGAAAGTATATGCCAGATCCATCTCATGTTTTGAGTCCAGAGGTAGTTCAGCTGGAAGAGAAACTATCTTATGAGGAACAACCGGTCCAGATTCTTGACCACAGGGAGAAAGTGTTATGGAATAAGGTGATTCACCAGGTAAATGTTTTGTGGAAAAACCACATGATTGAAGAGGTAACATGGGAATCTGAAAATGCAATGAGGGATAAGTACCCCCATTTATTCGATAAGTAAATAAATTACGGGGACGCAATTTTCTAAAGGGGGGAAGGATGTAACATCCCAAGTAAGTAATGAATAATAGATATTTTTATCTATGTATATTAATTATTAAGATAGTGTTATAGAGGCTTAAAATGAAAATAAATACAATCTTATGCATGGAATACACTAATATTCTTAAAAGATTGTTTTACTGCCTTTTGATGGCAAACCATTTTTGAATCTATCTTTTGACAATTTTATAAACTATGTTTGTCAAAATAAACTTATTCTTTATGATTGGGACATCAAAATTTACCTTGTGTGAATTTTTGGTATTTTTCTGACAATGTTCATTTTTTAATGAATAGTGAAAAATACTGCATTTTACGTCAAAACTGCTTTTTAATCTAATTTATTTATATGATTAGATTATGTTTTGAATTGGTTTTGAAGTGAAATTAGAATATAGTTTTACCATTTTATCCAATGGTGGTCATTGGAATCAATTTAACTTTGAAATTAGACTTAAACTGGTGTCAATCTTTTGATACTTATTGTTTTGTAAAAACACGCTATTTGCTCTGGCAGCGGGAATTAATTATTAAATTAATTAATGTGACTTATATGATTTGAATTTTGTAAAATATACTTCATTTTTGAATTCGGAATATCAAATATAGCTTAGGGTGAATTTTTGGTAATTTTCTGAAAAACTTCAATTTTTGATGAATAGTGAAACCACTAAGTGGTAATCAAGCAAACTGATTTTTCAGTTAAATGAAAGTTTACCACTAATGTGTATTGAATTTTGAAAATCCGACATACATGGTTGTCATTAAGAAGTAAAATTTGGTTCAATGAGATTAAAATAATTTTTTTGGTGAATAGTAACTTATTAAGTTTTTAATCGCGATTAGTGGTAATTAGTGTAGTTTAAGGTATAAATAATGCTTTAATAATATGAAATGACCTAGAAACATGTCCCAAACTTATTGGTTGTGTCATGGCCGATCAAGACAAGCCATGGGTCAACTTGGGGACCCCATGGAGACATTTTTGTTGGGAAATGACATAAATAACTTTTTATTAAATGTTAAAGTAAAAATGACACAAACATAATACATTTTACGAAAACAATTTTCACATGGGGTTATAAAGATCAGATATTTGATTATAAATAGTCATCGGAAAGCTAAAAAGATTTCCTACATCATAGTATTTTATTTATGATTTTTAGACATTAAATAAATTAAATTCTTTATGACATAATAATGATGCAGTGATGACATCATTATTTGACGATTTAAATAAAATGGAAAGATAATGTAAAATCTATAAACTACACATGGAAAAAACCAATTGGATGAGTGGATTTCGAACCCTTATCACCTTATCCACGAATTATATCAATGTGGGACCTTTTAAAACCGAAACACATTTTCAAATAAAGTAATATTTCCTTACTTTCCAAAAGTGCCCCTCCTCTCCTCTTATAAAAGGCCCCCACCTCTACCTCATTTCACACACTCCTCAAGCCTTTGGCTCGGCCAAACCCTGCCCATTTACTCTCTGAACATCCCTCTCCTCATCCTAGAGGATTACCTTTGGGAATAATCCTTTCAAAGGAAGCCTTTAGGCTCAAATCAAAAGGAGTTACACTTTTAAAGGTAATTCATTCTCTCATGTTCATTTGTTTTATTTTGCTTCTCCAACCCCCTAAACTCTTTTTATTTACTTCTTTTGTAACAAAAACAGTATCTTAAATGTACTAGGATGTTGTTATAAGATTTATTTGAGCTAAACTCTCACACAACTACATCAAATGGTTAAAGAACATACGGTTTCTGTGGATGGCGAAATTCTGCCTCCCGAAACGATGATTGTTCAATACTCATTTAACACCTTAAAAGGTGGCCATTATGATGTCACTATTTTTATATATGATATATAATATGTTTATGTTTTCCTTAAGCATCTGTTTTTTTCATTTTGGGCATACCTTTATGGTTTCCATTATGGGTAAACCCGATATCTTCATTTTAGGAAGTGCGGACTACCGCCCCCTGAAAGTGATTTGATTCGTTAATACCATATGTGGGATGTGTAAAGGATAAAGTTAATGATATTATATATGTTATTATACTGGAATTATAATATACTCTTATATCATTATGATTCCATTCCAGAAAATACGAAATAGAAATGGAAGTAGCGTTCATGCGTACGTACGGCTTACCGTCTCCATGAACGGTGCATTTCATTTCTTACCACTAAATGTGATGTAATATTATAAATACATGTATATGATGAATATATATGATATATATGTTATCCAAATCATTAATATCATTCTGGATATAACGAACCTTTGACCAAATTAACAACATGTAAGTGTAAGAAGTCTATTTTTGACTTAAGAACCAAATACCGACAAAATGAACATTATTAACTTAACTGATTACATGATGTTCATAACATGGTATAAAAGGAATAATGAACTTGAAAAAGATTCATAATAAAGTAGAGATTAACTCAAGTTTATTATTCAGGAGATTAAAGAACGGTCGGGTCAAGTCGGATACGAGGTATGGGACTTCGTCTCAATCTCCTTTCATTGAGGCATATTTTATTTTATACACAACTTTCTTTTATACAGTGTATAAACCCCTTTCACTTTTACGTTTATTCAAAAGGAATCTTTTTTATACGAAGAGTTTACTAAACGACAAAAGGGAATGTTTTTGTCGTACGTATGCGGCGACAACGACTTCTTCGCCGCCGTGACCGTTATTTGAGTTTCAGCTTCCTCTATAAGTCATACCCTTTTTTTAAATGAAAAATAAATACCATGTTTTACTTTGGTATTAAAAATGGTTTTCATAATGTTTTTATTATATCGATGTGTTGTATTGATATCTTGTGATTGAAATGTGGAAATGTTATGTTTCCTTTATGCATGTTTTATGTGATACGATTATGTTATGGTTCTTGGGCATTATTATGAAGACGGGTGGTTCTGTGATAAACTAAGGGCGGGTGAGCCCGATATAGCTCTCCAATGCATTGGGTAACGCGAAGGAGTGAAACGTTAAGGTTTCTCTGAAGAGATTTAGGGGATATACTGTGATGGGTATTCCAAACATAACCAAGAGGGTTACTCCCTACGTAAGAATGTTATGAATGCATCAAGTTACCTTTATGTCTTATGATTTCTATGATTTATTCATGATTTTATGAGGTATGTTAAAGTGCCTATGTTTTATGGGTAAAGTATGATTTCAGTCTTATGTATATATGAACTCATGTTTCCTTTCCATGTTTTTATAACCCATACTGAGCTTTTTATGCTCATCCCAAGTTTTTTTGAAATGTTTTTCACAGGTCAAGGGAAAGGTACATGATATGATGATAGTGTCAAGGAAGTGTCAAGAAATAATCCATGTTTTATTTTAAATGTGTTTCCATTGATGGGAATGAAGAATACTATCTTTATGTAACCACTTTGTTTATATGTGGAATGTAATGCAAGTTTTATGATCTAATTCTCTAAAACTCTAAACCCGAAAAGATCCTCAATGTGTAATCTTGTAATAACCCAAGATTAAGTAAGGTTTAAGGATGGGGCCTTATAGTTGGTATCAGAGGTCGGTTTAGACAACTTTAGGAGTTAGAAAAGTGTTAAATTATAATATGATTGAAATGATATAGCATTTACGGATTACCATGTTGCTTCGCCTAAGATATTTCTGTGTTCAGAATGGTTTTCCACAGAGGAAACAAAGCAACTATGTTGGGACGACATCAGGGGGAAGATAACCTTCCAAATCAGCAACCTGAGATGGTCGGAATCGGAACTGAATAGTTTGTTACAGTGATGGCACAGTTGACTTAGGCTATAAATGGTGGTGGTATCCATGCACGAGATCAGCCAGATCAACCGCAGAGGAACATGTCAGTGGTGGAACATTTCATGAGGCAACATCCCCCAACATTCAGAGGATCATCTGACCCTGTGCAAGCTGAAGGGTGGATTAAAGTACTGGAGAAGATTTTTGATGTCATGGGGTGTTCAGAACATCAAAAGGTTAGTCTTGCTGTTTACTGTTTTGAAGGTGAAGCTGATCAGTGGTGGTCGATGGTGAAAAATATAAGGGATAGTGATGAGATTGAGGATCTTCACTGGGACAAATTCAAAGGTATGTTTCTTGAGAAATATTTTCCTAAGGTGGTTCATCTTAGGATGGAAAAACAGTTCCTAGAATTGAGGCAGGAGGATGATTCAGTGGCTGCTTATGAAGAAAAGTTCACTCGATTGGCAAGGTATGCTCCAAACTTCATACGAGATCTTGATAGTAAAATAAACCGTTTTTACTCAGGGTTAAAGCCAAAGTATAGAAGGGCTTTAGCTTCTCGTGAGTTCAAAAGTTATGAAAAACTTGTTCGATGTGCGGAGAAGGTAGAAATGGAGTTTGCCGATGATCAGGTGTTCTATGACAAACAACAGAATAAGAGGTCTAGTTGGCAGGCAAAGGGGAAGAATTCATCAAAGAAGCAAGGAGGTAAGAAAACCAAATATCCATCCTGTGAGAAGTATGGTAAAATGAATCCTGGAGAATGTTTATCCAAGTCTGGTAAGTGCTTTCGGTGTGGTAAGTCTGGTCATATTGCTCGTAACTGTAAGGAAGATGATCAAGCAAGCACAGAAGCAAGACAGTGAGTTGCAGAAAAAGGTAGAGCTGGTTCAGAAAGGTAAGTTGCCTGAATTCAACATTGATAATGATTGTGTTTTGAGATTTGGGAAGAGATTGTGTGTGCCTTGTGATTCACAGTTGAAGAATGAGTTGTTATGTGATGCTCATAGTTCTCCGTTTTCAGTTCATCCTGGCAGTACTAAGATGTACAGAGATCTGCGGGAGTATTACTGGTGGGATGGAATGAAAAGAGACATTGCTGATTTTACTATGAAGTGTTTGACATGTCAACAGGTTAAAGCAGAGCGGCAGTTACCGAAAGGGATGCTTCAGCCTTTACCAGTTCCATAGTGGAAATGGGAAAACATATCCATGGACTTTGTTGTGGGATTACCGAGGACATCTCGAGGTAATAATGAAATCTGGGTTATTGTTGATCGCTTGACCAAATCTGCTCATTTCCTTGCTATACGAGATACTTTCTCTCTTGATCAACTTTCCCATTTGTATCTTAAAGAGATAGTCAGGTTACATGGAGTTCCTCTCTCCATTGTATCGGAACGTGATCCCAGGTTTACTTCTAACTTTTGGAAAGGCCTTCAGAAGTCGTTGGGTACTGAATTAAATTTTAGTACAGCTTTTCATCCTCAATCAGATGGGCAGTCAGAACGAACAATTCAGACATTGGAGGATATGCTACGAGCTTGTTCTATGGATTATCAGGGAAGTTGGGACCAACATCTTTCTTTGGTTGAATTTTCATATAATAACAGTTTCCATTCTAGTATACAGATGGCACCATTTTAGGCATTATATGGGAAGTAGTGTCGAACTCCAGCTTTCTAGGATGAAGTGAGTGAAAGGAAGTTGATGGGACCAGAATTGGTAGAAGAGATTGCAGAAAAAGTTCAGCTGATTCAGAAACACATGAGAACAGCTCAGAGCAGGCAGAAGAGTTATGCGGATAACCGGAGGAAGGATCTATTTTTCGAGGTAGGTGATCATGTTTTTCTCAAGGTTTCTCCTTGGAAAAGTGTGATGAGATTTGGTAAGAAAAAGTTCAGGTACACAATGTTTTTCACGTTTCGATGTTGAGAAAGTATATGCCAGATCCATCTCATGTTTTGAGTCCAGAGGTAGTTCAGCTGGAAGAGAAACTATCTTATGAGGAACAACCGGTCCAGATTCTTGACCACAGGGAGAAAGTGTTATGGAATAAGGTGATTCACCAGGTAAATGTTTTGTGGAAAAACCACATGATTGAAGAGGTAACATGGGAATCTGAAAATGCAATGAGGGATAAGTACCCCCATTTATTCGATAAGTAAATAAATTACGGGGACGCAATTTTCTAAAGGGGGGAAGGATGTAACATCCCAAGTAAGTAATGAATAATAGATATTTTTATCTATGTCTATTAATGATTAAGATAGTGTTATAGAGGCTTAAAATGAAAATAAATACAATCTTATGCATGGAATACACTAATATTCTTAAAAGATTGTTTTACTGCCTTTTGATGGCAAACCATTTTTGAATCTATCTTTTGACAATTTTATAAACTATGTTTGTCAAAATAAACTTATTCTTTATGATTGGGACATCAAAATTTACCTTGTGTGAATTTTTGGAATTTTTCTGACAATGTTCATTTTTTAATGAATAGTGAAAAATACTGCATTTTACGTCAAAACTGCTTTTTAATCTAATTTATTTATATGATTAAATTATGTTTTGAATTGGTTTTGAAGTGAAATTAGAATATATTTTTACCATTTTATCCAATGGTGGTCATTGGAATCAATTTCACTTTGAAATTAGACTTAAAATGGTGTCAATCTTTTGATACTTACTGTTTTGTAAAAACACGCTATTTGCTCTGGCAGCGGGAATTAATTTTTAAATTAATTAATGTGACTTATATGATTTGAATTTTGTAAAGTAAACTTCATTTTTGAATTCGGAATATCAAATATAGCTTAGGGTGAATTTTTGGTAATTTTCTGAAAAACATCAATTTTTGATGAATAGTGAAACCACTAAGTGGTAATCAAGCAAACTGATTTTTCAGTTAAATGAAAGTTTACCACTAATGTGTATTGAATTTTGAAAATACGACATACATGGTTGTAATTAAGAAGTAAAATGTGGTTCAATGAGATTAAAATAATTTTTTGGTGAATAGTAACTTATTAAGTTTTTAATCGCGATTAGTGGTAATTAGTGTAGTTTAAGGTATAAATAATGCTTTAATAATATGAAATGACCTAGACACATGTCCCAACCTTATTGGTTGTGTCATGGCCAACCAAGAAAAGCCATGGGTCAACTTGGGGACCCCATGGAGACATATTTGTTGGGAAATGACATAAATAACTTTTTATTAAATGTTAAAGTAAAAATGACACAAACATAATACGTTTTACGAAAACAATTTTCACATGGGGTTATAAAGATCAGATATTTGATTATAAATAGTAATTGGAAATATAAAAATATTTCCTACATCATAGTATTTTATTTATGATTTTTAGACATTAAATAAATTAAATTATTTATGACATAATAATGATGCAGCGATGACATCATTATTTGGTGATTTAAATAAAATGGAAAGATAATGTAAAATCTATGAACTAAACATGGAAAAAACCAATTGTATGAGTGTATTTCGAACCCTTATCACCTTATCCACGAATTATATCAATGAGGGACCTTTTAAAACCGAAACACATTTTCAAATAAAGTAATATTTCCTTACTTTCCAAAAGTGCCCCTCCTCTCCTCTTATAAAAGGCCCCCACTTCTACCTCATTTCACACACTCATCAAGCCTTTGGCTCGGCCAAACCCTGCCCATTTACTCTCTCAACATCCCTCTCCTCATCCTAGAGGATTACCTTTGGGCATAATCCTTTCAAAGGAAGCCTTTAGGCTCAAATCAAAAGGAGTTACACTTTTAAAGGTAATTCATTCTCTCATGTTCATTTGTTTTATTTTGCTTCTCCAACCCCCTAAACTCTTTTTATTTACTTATTTTGTAACAACACCAGTATCTTCAATGTACTAGTATGTTGTTATAATATTTATTTGAGCTACACTCTCACACAACTACATCAAATGGTTAATGAACATACGGTTTCTGTGGATGGTGAAATTCTGCCTCCCGAAACGATGATTGTTCAATACTCATTTAACACCTTCAAAGGTGGCCATTATGATGTAACTATTTTTATATATGATATTTAATATGTTTATGTTTTCCTTAAGCTTCTGTTTTTTTCATTTTGGGCATACCTTTATGGTTTCCATTATGGGTAAACCCGATATCTTCATTTTAGGAAGTGCGGACTACTGCCCCCTGAAAGTGATTTGATTCGTTAATACCATATGTGGGATGTGTAAAGGATAAAGTTAATGATATTATATATGTTATTATACTGGAATTATAATATACTCTTATATCATTATGATTCCATTCCATAAAATACGAAATAGAAATGGAAGTAGCGTTCATGCGTACGTACGGCTTACCGTCTCCATGAACGGTGCATTTCATTTCTTACCTCTAAATGTGATGTAATATTATAAATACATGTATATGATGAATATATATGATATATATGTTATCCAAATCATTAATATCATTCTGGATATAACGAACCTTTGACCAAATTAACAACATGTAAGTGTAAGAAGTCTATTTTTGACTTAAGAACCAAATACCGACAAAATGAACATTATTAACTTAACTGATTACATGATGTTCATAACATGGTATAAAAGGAATAATGAACTTGAAAAAGATTCATAAGAAAGTAGAGATTAACTCAAGTTTATTATTCAGGAGATTAAAGAACGGTCGGGTCAAGTCGGATACGAGGTATGGGACTTCGTCTCAATCTCCTTTCATTGAGGCATATTTTATTTTATACACAACTTTCTTTTATACGGTGTATAAACCCCTTTGAATTTTACGTTTATTCAAAAGGAATATTTTTTATACGAAGAGTTTACTAAACGACCAAAGGGAATGTTTTTGTCGTACGTATGCGGCGACAACGACTTCTCCGCCGCCGTGACCGTTATTTGAGTTTCAGCTTCCTCTACAAGTCATACCCTTTTTTTTAATGAAAAATAAATACCATGTTTTACTTTGGTATTAAAAATGGTTTTCATAACGTTTTTATTATATCGATGTGTTGTATTGATATCTTGTGATTGAAATGTGGAAATGTTATGTTTCCTTTATGCATGTTTTATGTGATACGATTATGTTATGGTTCTTGGGCATTATTATGAAGACGGGTGGTTCGGTGATAAACTAAGGGCGGGTGAGCCTGATATAGCTCTCCAATGCATTGGGTAACGTGAAGGAGTGAAACGTTAAGGTTTTCCGAATAGATTTAGGGGATATACTGTGATGGGTATTCCAAACGTAACCAAGAGGGTTACTCCCTACGTAAGAATGTTATGAATGCCTCAAGTTACCTTTATGTCTTATGATTTCTATGATTTATTCATGATTTTATGAGGTATGTTAAAGTGCCTATGTTTTATGGGTAAAGTATGATTTCAGTCTTATGTATATATGAACTCATGTTTCCTTTCCATGTTTTTATAACCCATACTGAGCTTTTTATGCTCATCCCAAGTTTTTTTGAAATGTTTTTCACAGGTCAAGGGAAAGGTACATGATATGATGATAGTGTCAAGGAAGTGTCAAGAAATAATCCATGTTTTATTTTAAATGTGTTTCCATTGATGGGAATGAAGAATACTATCTTTATGTAACCACTTTGTTTATATGTGGAATGTAATGCAAGTTTTATGATCTAATTCTCTAAAACTCTAAACCCGAAAAGATCCTCAATGTGTAATCTTGTAATAACCCAAGATTAAGTAAGGTTTAAGTCTGGGGCCTTATACTCTACTTCCTGAGGTCCTCCATCCCCTGAGAAAGTGGGAGGATGCTTATGCTAAAAAGCCCACGTCAACTCTGCCATAGACAATGCAAGATACGATGCTCCTTGGAAAGTCTACATAAAACTCATGAAGCCTTCTCAAAAACTTGAATCAACACCTATGAATGATATAACAGCTGGTTCCAAGATAGGCATGATGGGAGGATCTACTGGTAGTCCCTGATCTACCATTTTTGGTGTTTGATAGTTTCCCTGTATCTAGTATACAACCGGAGGACGACTCAATGGCATGACTCTGTAAGGTCAACCACACACCTCAGTTCAAGATTATCAAGGAATGAAACTTAGAAGTTTAATAAAGGAATATGAGAAGCGAACATTAATGTTTATCAAAATAGGGTTACACGACGTGTATTGTAGCATCCCAGATCCAGGTGCCGCCCAAAGGTGCCCCGTACCTGGTAGGTCACATAGCCTCAAGCGCATTTCCCCAAATGTCATAGGATGTTGACTTATAGCGAGATCCTTGTATGTGATAATGGGGAAAATATTCCCTCATTAGCAGATTAAAATAGTAGAAACAAATAGTAAATAGTAGTGGAAGTAGTAATACCATACAACAAAAGTAAACAATTAAATACTGATAGTAAATAAACAACTGGAGTAAATATATAAATTATGCATGTCACATATGTCTAGGAATGCAGCCAAACAAGTCAAAATTCTGGAAATATAGTACTAAAATAAGGTACAAAGGAAACAAGTAAACTCCTACCACATTGTAAGCCTTAGCTTGGTCCCATGATCTCCAGCTCCATCAGTAATCAAGAACCTGGTGATGAAGGGTGCTTTACCTTATCTATACCTATAACCATATAATTTGTTTGGGTCGAAAAGTATGAAACAAAATAGGGTGTGAGATGAATCCCAGTAGGCAACCACCAAAATATCTATTCCTAACAGTCAGTGAATATATATAGCATGCAATATGAAAAATGAAGCAATAAATAAGGAAGTACTCAAAAATAAAAAATGCTACAGTTTCTAATTACATTCATTCACATTTATTAATTATTAAAATCATTGAATAATGAAATCCTTGGATCTAGCCTAAGATATGTATCTCCTATGTAAAGGAAAAACAGATGTCTCAGAAGACCATCTAACAATCAAGTAAGACCGAGTCCAAGCTTGTGCATTGGCTTAGAAGGCTCATCACATTCAATCAATCATTCACAAGCAACCTATGGGAAATTTCTCATAGTATAACCCTTTTAGTTCAATATATCATCAATTAAATAAAGATATTATGACCCTCTAGGAAATCTCACACAGTCTAACCCCTTTGGTCTCACAAAAACAAAGAACTTATGAGGAAGCACTCACCGTCAATTCCCCCTGTGGTCTTTTAACGATAAAATAAAAGCTCTCTAAGGAAGCACTGAACATCCATTCCCACTGTGTTCTTGTAATGGTATACTGTAGAAACTCTAATGGAGCACTCACCATCAATACCCCTATGATCTCATAATGAAAAATATAACAAACACTATGGGGAATCCCTCAATGTCAATTACCAATATGGTCTAACTACACCATGTTCTCACAGTCTTGTGTAATAAAATAGTACACAAATGATATCCAGTAGTCCTAAGTAATATCAACTACTACAAGGATAAGTAGCTAAAATGAATGACATGGGAATTTAACAAGAAGAAATAAGCGAACAATTCCAACCTAACAAGAAAGGCATGGAAACAAGGTCTTCCTCATAGGCAACCTGGAACAAACATTCACAGACATTCAAACAAGGAAACACACCCACAGTGTCTCCACTAATCATGAAATTTAGTATAATTTATCAACAGAAACCCTTAATATACCAATAAATCTAAGGTAGATGATAACATGGTTCAATTCCTTAACTTGAAATACCCGAATCATGGGTAATCAGCACTTAGGCATATATAACTCAACAATAAAATATTAAAGGCAACAAACCCCCAACCTTTACATTGTAAAGAGATCAATCTTGAACATTGGCCCTTGAATCAACCCAGAACATCATAGATCTACAAAAAAGTCACAAACATTCAACCTTGAATAACCCATGGGAGAGAAGAAATTAGGAAGAGAGGATCAAGAATAAGGAATAACTCACCGATGGGATTCCAACGCACTCTCTAGGGTTAGAATCAGACCTTGGATGGAGAAATAGTGGCTCAGACTTTGATTGTCGCTCCCGGTCACTCTTGGACAAAACGAGGTCAGAAGAAGATCATTATGGAGATTAGACGCGACCCAGTATGATTAATCAAATAAAAATAAAAGTACACAACTTGTTCATTTAATGTACATTCCATGTACATGCCTCAATAAGACCCTGATTTAAGAGGTCCACATGGCCATGTACTCAACTGTTACATGTCTAGTACATGGCTACCTGTGGCAACTAGGTACACGGTGTGTACTCAAGAGTAGACGATGTGTACTTTGGAAATTTCAAAATTCTTCATTTTTACTAAAAAAACCCAAACTCAAGATCCATACCTAAAAAAAATATTTGGGTTCTTACAATCAAAATAATACAGATGTGTTTTCTTAGTTTTGAGTATGTGATGTGTCTTTTGGACTAAAATGTCAATTTAAAAAAAACACACATTTTGAGTCATACCAGTCACACTGTGCATCAGATTGGTATGCGCTTGATTCCTAAAAATAAAAAATGAATTAAAGATCAATTTAATAAAGTATTGAGACAATCCTTGCATGTTTTCTAGGTTTTCAATGATTGAAACACATTTTTAACTAAAATTACATTTTTAAACTGAAAACACTCACTTTGAGTCATACTGATCACACCATGTATCATATTGAGGTGTGGATGATTCCTACACATAAAAAATTTCTTATAGATAATTTTTATAAATTATTAAAATTATATAAATGTGTTTTCATAGTTTTGAGTATATTGTGTGTGTTTTGAACTAAAATATAAATTTTAAATAAAAATACACACTTTATGTCATACTGGACACATCATGTGTCAGATAAGCATGAGGTTGATTCCTACATGTCAAAAATGACTTAAGTATAATTTTAAAAAAGTATCAATACAATATGAGCGTGTTTTCTAGTTTTTCAATGAAATACACATGTTTTTAACTAAAATGTCATTTTTAAACTAAAAACATACACTTTGATTCATAACAGTCACACCATATATCAAATTGAGGTGCAGCTGATGCCTACACATCCAAAATGACTTATGTATCATTTTACTAAAGTATTAAAACAATTTGAAATTGTTTACTTAGTTTTGAGCATGTGATATGTGTTTTGAACTAACATGTTAATTTGAAACTAAAACATACACTTCAAGTCATATTGGGAACACTGTATATTGGGCTGAGGTACGGATAATTCCTATAGTCAAAAATGGATTTTTTTTACTAATGTATCAAAACAATTTGAATTCATTTTCTTAGTTTTTAGTATGTAAAGTGTATTTTAAACTAAAATATCAATTTTAAAATGAAAACATAAACATTGAGTCATATTGGGAACATTGTGTATCATATTGAGGTGCGGTTGATTCCTACACATCACACCATGTATTTTTATTATACAGTACATTCAACCTTTGGGGTTATCTAACATTATTATTGCAGTTACCTGGGTGAATGTTTTCTATTTGATAACTAGTAATATTGAATTCATTCTAGAATAAAAAGAAAAGTGCATCACATGAGTGCATAGTTCTTGTTGAGTGTGTGATTATAGTATATGAGTGCATCATCCTTGTTGAATAATTTTTGATAATTATTTTTTATATGATCATTTTTTGCTCTTAATAGAGAAAAAATGGTCAAAAAAAAATCAACAAAGTAATTTCTTCATGATATCTTTTCAAATTACAAAAATAAGCATCTGATAAAAATTATAAGGAAATTAACTAATAAATAGTAGATGAAATGATAAAAAAAATCAACTACATAGGTAGTAGGAAGTTACCTCTTCATGATGTTTTTATAAATTCTGACACCATGTTTTCTTCCGATTCATTTATAAACAAATATATTTTCTATTTTGAATATGAGGAATATTGATAGTCCTGGTAGTAATAGAAAATATAAATAATCAAAATATTAATAGATATTTTAAATGATTTTGTAATTATAATTGAAAATACCTCTTCGGGGATTCTTTTTTGTTGATGAAATATGATATCTTTCATAAATTTTCAAACATAATAAACACAATATTTTCCTTTAGTTTGTTTAGGGTACTATAGAAACATTGAGAAAAATAAATAATTTGTTTTTATATATGTTTTGATAGTGAAATATTATTAAATATACCCTAATACTTATCTAGTTATAGAATTTGATAGGCTTCTTGTGCTCATGGATTGCCCTTATTCCATAATTTTGATGATATTTAAACTCCACCCTATTATAATATAATTTTCATTAAAACATAATATAAAATGTATAACTTGAATTTTATTTGTAAAATATTTCATATAGTGTATTAAAAGTTGATAAACATCATCACGTGTGGTCGGTTTGTTGGGTATCCATGCATTGAATCCAGAAAATAAATATTTTGAGTATCTAAATTGATTTTAATGACTAACCAATGATGCCTAAAAAACAAAAAGGAATAATTAATGAAAGGAATAAAAATTTATTTGGTATTATTAAATTTTATAGTTTTACCCATGTATTGTGGGTATTAAGAAGAGTCTTTTGTCTATAAGTTTTATTTAAAACATTGCGGCTAGTTTTTCCACTGTTACTTTGGTTCTAATGAGATTTTTTTGTAGAAGTGATGTGAGAAAAAATGAGTCCAAATTTTTGTTCATTAGGGTTTTTTTTCAAATAGTATTGATATATACATCTATAAAAAATATGAATAGTATTTAACTATAATTAACATGGTAGATCATTTATTGGAAAAAAATTATGAAAACACACCTCATGTATCCATTTACCACCAAGACACCTATCCATTCATGCTTGAGGATTTCATGTACATTCTCAATACTAAGATAGTCTGTAATGGAATATCCATACATTTTTTCTTCAAAATTAATTATAGTCATATCACCAATTTTTAACATTTTATCTGCATGAAACTTTAATCTTAGTAAATGTATAAGTTTAACTAACAGGGTAAATGTAATTTCTGAATATATTTTCAGTTGATTGGTTGAACCTTAGATCATTTTTATTTTATCTTCTATTTCACCCCTTCCCTATCTCCTTATATAATAAAATTCATTAGTTCAAGACATTTTTCATTAATTTTTAAAGTTTTTTCATAAAAAATAAATAAAAAATGAATAAAAAATGAATACCTACTTATCAAAATTTATTTTTAAAATATCAAATTACCATTATATGAAAGTTCCAATAGTAATATTGACTATATGAACATCCATATAATCAAATGGAATAGTAGATTAGAGCTCAACTCATGAGCTAAGTGAATCCCTACTCTCACATGACCTGTTGGAAGTTGTTTTTTATGTAGAATATCTCCATGGATATTATTATTTATAACCATCATAACAAGGTGATGGGTGAGTTCTGATAGATATAAATCACAATCATTTTCACTCTGTAAAATATCAGTACAGGAAAGATATTAGGGCCTTCCTGATTCAGATTTCATAGAAATAGTTATGAAAAAATTGTTTACCTCTTGTAAGGAATTCATTTAAGTAAAATGGATTGCTTTAAAGATGTTGGGTGGTGATGGTGGGGGAGGGATCTTTACATAGTGTATTTTTTTATGTTGTTTATTATCTTTGATTCCTCCCATAAAATTTTCTAACAACTTAGACTTACAATTATGTTTTTATTCTAGAGAAGCTAATTAGGCCTACTTCTATTCAATTTTCTTATCTTTATACCCTATTCATTTATTTTATCAACATATGTATGGCTTGACACCTAAAAACCTGCACCTCTAATGTGACCATATTGTTCTAGACACTTCCATACCACTGATAATAGTTGTTCATCAGGTAAAACTAATGATGATTCTTGTGTATAAGTGGGATAAAAAATATTGGAAAAATAAGTAATCATTGTTATTTAATACCAATTTAAATAATTTTTTATTTCATACTTACACATGATTCCCATAATTTTTGTGTGTTGTCATCTATTATTACCCGTATTATTTACATGTGTCTCCTTCTATAACACATGATGTGGGATGGAAGTGGATTTGGATTTTGATTCATCAATATGCATATAAACAAAGGAACATAATTATATTTTTGTTTTATGTCACATAAAAGTATTACTGTATATTTAATGTAATGCCCCGACCCCAGTTACCCAGAGTCAGTGCATTATTACATAACATTGGCATGATCACAATAAAGATCAAGTCTCGAAAGACCGATTAGTTTAGTAGCCTTGGAAACACTAGATACAATCATAAAGTTTTACATTACATAAAAAAACATCTTGTCTTCATATCCCCTCATAGTATCCTTATAGGTCATTCATAAATTACTTATTCTCATCCTGGGAAAAATAAAACACTGAAAGGGGTGAGCTCAGATGCTCAGTAAGGATAACAATATAGAAGAAGCTTTCATAGATAAGCATAAACACTTAAAGCAATTTATAACTAAAACAAAAGCCTTTTAAACTTGAACTTCAGCATAATATGGAAAAGATAAAATGAAATAATGCCATTTACTTATTCACATGGATATTCTACTAGTCGAACAATCACATGAAATATCAATAACCACTTTCATAATGATGGAATGCATAATGCCAGACTATCATAACCACATAGCCAAGGCCTCATGCCAAGACTACAAATAAGATTTTGCCAAGGTCTTGTGCCAAGACACTAGTTTATCTCATGAGACCTACCGATGCATCGAGGAGCTATAGCGGGCTCCACCCATCACTTATTAAGTCCAATTCATTCCTCATATGAACTGGTTTAAACATAACATAAAAATTCATATTAAAACTAGCATACGAAATGTCAATACTTTAACCACAAACCATGAATGGTATAAAAATAGCACATCCACAGTCAAACATAACTCATTCGATACAATATGGAAGATTTTATTGTATCACATTAACCTCAATAAAGAATAATGAAGGATATTGACATTAAAATAATCATCAAACTATTGAGAGAAATATCCCTCTTTTTCTTGAAAACATTTAAAAGTCGCACTATTTTTCAAGAAGCCATTTAAAAATAGATTTTTGAATCAAAGTATCCCATACCACTTTGAAACTTTTAAAAGGAGTTTTAATTTTAAAACTTTAATGTCCATATAAATAAATCCTTAAAACCATTTTTAAAACATGGACATTAATGAGCAAGATTTAGATGAATAAGTCTTCAAAACACTTAAAAATGTATTTTAGTTAGAGTTTCTAACCAAAAGAGAGACACTTGAATACAAATAATTGAGGTAATAAAAACTTTATAATATCATGAGAATAAAGGGATTCATGATATACTATGTTAAAGTACATTATATACACCACATAATAGTGATTTGGTGTATAACAACAAAGAAGTCTCAATGGAATGTAAATTGAGATGAAATATCTCATAAAGGCCATATCTTTAGGTTAAGGATAAATAAATGACATAATTATGTGTGACAAATATAAATACACTAAATATGATTGTATATTCAGTGTAAAACAATCAAAGGACATTCACACATATTCTAGTAAAAACAACACTAATGAATTGGATGTTTGTCTCAACAAATCGAGATTGAGTAAAAATTACTCTTATCAAGTTCATACCGATGACTTGAGAATTTATCAATGGAGTGATTATGTGTATAAAAAGTATATCCACATAAAGGGGAGTGGAAATTATGACATAATCAAATGAATAGTGATTCCACACATAATCTTGGAGTAATATAATCAATGAAATATGCGTAAAGCCAAATGAGTGGAAATTGAAATTTTGAATTCCCTTATCGATTAGGTAACATACGAAACATACACCCATGAAAGAAGGATCATACAATGATGATGTAAATACCCATAAATTAAATTATAATACATAATTAATGCAATTACGGGTAGTACACATACACCACATGCAATAAATAAATGGTGAACAATGGAATTCTCACGAAATTAAGAGTGAGATAATAAACCCCTTACTTTGTACTTTTTCCTTGGTCGACGGTAGGTTAACCTCCTATATAATGGTAAAATAATTGTTATTGAATTATAAAATAATCATTTACATTAATATGATATCATATATGATCTTTTAACATTGATTTGTTAATAATATCTTAGAATTATCGTCATTTCGGGTGTTAACGGGTTCAATTTACTTTATATTCTTTGTTATGTGAGCCATATTCGTTATTAATGGGATGTATATTATTCATATCCTGAATTATATCAAGTCCTTAGATACTATTTTTAAATCATCAAATGATAGTTATACTTTAATGGATATGATGGAGAATGAATCTCATCGCGTTCGTGGAGACGGTAGTCCGTACGTACGCACGAGCGACAATATCATTCTTTTCATATTAAAATAATATATAATTGGATGGTATATCATATATACAGAATAATTATCATGTTATATTTATTATTTACATGAGTTACACATCATTATTATACCCATCCAAATAATAATATATTGAATAACAATTACACCACGACGTGGAGATGGTAAGCCGTACGTACGCACGTATGGTGACATGTTATTCAAAGGGTGGATAGAATACTGAATATGGTTGTACCATATTTATAATAAAATCACAGTATATATATGATACTGGAGTTATTATTTTAGAATGGTAATAACAAAGAAAGAAGAAGTGGAAGAAGAAAGGAACTTGAAAAGGGGTGGTGAAAACATTACCTCTTCTTCGGGTTCTTCCTTTTGATTTGATCAAAAGGACTTTTTAGGATGGCATTATGATCAAACTAAGGTCTCTAGGTTGTAGTGAGGGAAGTTGAGAGAGTATTCGGGCATGGGTTGGACGAACCAAAAGGCTTTGAAGGTGTGAAGAAATGAGAAGGAGGAGTGCCCTTTTATAAGAGGGGTGAGGGGCACCTTTGGAAAAGCTAGAAATATTAATTTATAATAAATTCATATTCGGTTTATAATAGCTCCAAAGTTTATTATTTAAAGGTTAAGGTGGGGATGAGTTGAAAACCACTCAACCAATAGAATTTATATAGGTTTGGGTCATTATATTAACCTTATCTTTAAGTATTAACTCTTAGTTAATTAGTTTCACTTTTACAATGTCTCTTTGTATTTTTATATTATATGGTTAATAAACTTACCATATACATCCAAGCGACCCCCAAGTGGTCCATTAATGATAAACCTATCATAATATAAGTCTCCTGGCCGAACCTTATATTTTTAGGAATTTAATATCAATTAATAATATAATATTTGTTTAAAAACTCTTTTATGTCAATTTTGACACTATTCAATAGTTGATTTTTGTGAAACTCATAACAGAATGATTACTTCAAAAAAATTTAATTAAATCAATCCTAATATGTCATATTAACCTAGAAAATTAGTTTAATTCAATAAAAGTCTAAAATTATATTTATTTGGGTATTTATAATATCAATTATTCTAATTTTTCACTATTATGGTAATTACTGCATCATCATTGTGTCATAAATAAATTAAATTATTTAATCTCTAAAAATTATAAATAAAATATCATTATGTAGTAAATAATTTTATCTTTCTAATGAATATTTATAGTCTAAAATACAACATATATAACCCTATGTAACAATTGTTTTTCTAAAAGATATATGCTTGTGTCATTTTTGTATTCATTTTAACTTAATTAAAATAATGTGTCCCTATCACTTACAAGTGGATCCATGGGGTCCCAAAATCGACCCAAAGATTCCCATGGTCGACCATGTACCAACCAATAGGGTTAAGACACGTTTTAGGGTAATTTAGTATTATTATAATATTATTTTTTTAACCCTTGTTTACCGGATTTACCCTTTAACCATGGTAAATAAAATCTTTACCGAAGTAATTATCCAAAATGTCTAAAAATAAAAGTTACCTATTTACACAATTTGAACATCCTGATTCCAAATATGGAATCCATTTTTCCAAATTCAAAATACAGAAGTGGCAGAAATTAATTTAAAATTAATTCCCGTTGTTAAAACAAAAAGCGTGTTTTTAAGAGATAATAACTATCAAAAGATTGGCACTTGTTTATGTCTGGTTTAAATGTGAAATTATGTTCAATGACCCACATTGTATTACATGGTAAAACTATATTTTAAATATAATTTAAAACCACTCAGATTCATAATTTATCACTATTAATTATTTCGATTAAAAAAGTTGTTTTTAATTAAAATTTAGTAATTTTTTACTATTCATCAAAATATAAAAGTTATCCAAAAAGTACCAAAATTTCACCCTAGGATAATTTATTTATTCCTAATCCAAAAATGAATTCTATTTTACTAAATTAAAAACATAAAAGTTGCATTTATTAATTTAAAATTGATTCCTGGTTTCGAAACCAAAATGCGTATTTTTAGGAAATAATAACTATCAAAAGTTTGACACTTGTTTATGTCCAATTTCAAGGTGAAATTACTTAAAATGACCATAATTGGATTAAATAGTAAAAATATAATCTATTTATACTTCCAAACCATTAAAATTTATAATTTAAAAATATAAATTATTTTGATTAAAAAAGTTGTTTTCAGTTAAAATTTAGTAATTTTTCACTATTCACCCAAATATGAAAGTTATCAGAAAGACACCAAAACATTATTGATACTAAATTCTTATGTCCTTATTCAAAATAAGAATTTCATTTTTTCAAATTGAATATATAAAAGTTTCAAATATTGGTTTTAAAAAGGCTTCGCCATTAAAAGGCGGTAAAATTTCATTTTTTGAAAACTACTTATTTTATCTAAAAAAATGAATTTGTTCATAAATCATGTCTTAGAATCTCATAATATGGATTAAAATTATAAGGATAATATAATATTTAAAATTTAGTTAATACTATTCATAACCTCTTTTGAACGGCTAGTTTGGTAAGTCATGGTGTACTTGAACTCAGTGTTGCGTACAACACACGCTATTGTATTATTCAAAGAGAAGTGTACCGTGGAAGATTGGGGTGTTACATTTAAAATGCATACCATTTTTTCCAAGTGAAGCCTACCCCATCCTTTCTTTATGGTTGGGGTACATTGGTTTTACTACACGCTACTTATTTTTAGCACTCAGTTTCTATTTCAAAAATTAACAATTATTAATCAAAGTGATTAATACTCATATTTTCAATCAATGTATTACCAATAACAATGTACCTAAAAATATGTTTCCTTAAGAAGACCAATAAATGCATTCCAGGTTTGTTGGTTAATTAAGTGTGCATACATATGTGGTGGGTGCATGTTTATTTTCCTTTCAGCATCTTTGAGATGATACTTCATAATAATTATCCCGAAGGCCCTATGATCCTTTATAGTGAGTATTAATATAAATTTCATTCGGAATTCATCTAGTATAAATAAACTCTTTAATGGATAATGAAGAGTAAATAAAAATTTCATTATTTTCTTTTTTAGTAAAATAAAGAAATTAAATCATAAAGTTACCCAAATATCTTCCCAAATTAATGCCTTAATCATAGGAACAACAATTTTTCATGAATCTACAACAGCCAATATGTGCATTCGAGTTGTGAGACAAATGTAACTATTGAACATGACCTTATTGGAGTTAATAGGCTAGCTGCATGCATTCCGTCCAACCTCAAATTTGAGGCCTGTATTTTATTCCTTAATAATTTTTGTTAACATATTCATGCTATGACACTCTTATTTTTTCTAGGACATAGGTTTTTTACCATCTAACATTTCCTAAGCTTCAACATCATCAACAGGTTATTCCTTTGGATTGGTAGCATCGATATGTGCATAATCTTATTGTTCCTTTGCATTGGGAGCATCAACATGTTGAGAAACCAATTGTTCCTCGGGATTGGGAGAATCTGTATGTTTAGAAGTCATTATTTATAGAATTGGTTGAACATTTAATTTAGATTATGTAAATGTAGTAGTAAAAAGATAATAATATGTGGAAACACAATGTATATTAAAAAATATATAACCTGATTATTAAAATCTCATTTTTATAAGGTTGAAGGGATTTGACCCCTCTATCGAGTATCCAAATCCCCTCATTATGGTCTCCTATTATATACAATATCCTATCTACATTGGAACCATTGTGAAACGATTTTGACATCCCAATGAAAGGGTCATCTTCAGTTGGATTGACATATGAGCCTTCATTGGTTTTGATTAATAATAGAACAATTGAACACTTTCGATTTATGGGATCTGTAATATAAAATACTTATACTTCGTATTATTCCATTATAAAAGGGTCTTCTTTATACCCTTTACTAAAATCCGCTTTAATGAATCCCAATTCATCTATTTTAATTGAACTCCTATTATCGACCCACTTGTATTGGAAAATAATCAATTGGAATATTATATAATCCAACTCCCATATTTTTTTGATGATTCCAAAGTATGAAATATTCTCTTAAATTTGATTTCTATCTTTGGAACCTGATACATGCATTTCTTAATCCATAAGTGCAAATACACTATTTTTCATAGTACTGCATTCATCATGTTCATTTTTATAGAACATATAATGATTAATTAAACATCCATGATAAGATAAAACATGCACACTTGGTCCACTTGTAAGCCATCCAAGTCATTTAGAAACTAAATCTAGATTTTTAGTTGAATCTTTAAAAATATGGACTCAAAACCATCCCATAAACTGTTGATTATGGGTATTTAATATCCAGATTTCATCCCTTTATAGATTAAAATGCATAAGAATTACTTTTTGGGTTTCAACATATAGCGTAATCTCTAAGATTTTATATAAAATATAAAGGTGAGACTACTCCCACTATGTAATATTAATTTCAAAAACATATATTTCATAATTCCTTCACCCATTAGGCACTCGATGTGATGATATTTTGGTAGACCAATACTTTCCACATCAGACATTTAGTTAGTATAGAATTCAACTGCTTCCTCAACAACATATCACTCCTCAACACAATTTTCTAGAATACTTCTATTTTTTACATACCCTTTCAAAATCTTTATATATCATTCAATGGGATATATCCATATATACTGTATAAGACCACATAGTCGAATCTCTCTAACCAAGGGAACCATCAAGTAAACCATCATATTAAAGAATGGAAATAGTAATAAAATATCCAATTCATATAATATGATAAAAATTTCCTTTTTGAGAGTTAGAAATTTCATTAGGTCTATAATTTTTCTATATATGGATTTTAAAAAGAAATAGAGCTTGGTTAATTTATGATGACCATTATTGGAAAAAATGGAACATAAAGATACAAAAAATTTGATCTTTAATAAAAACATGACAGTTACATAATTTCAAACCATTTAACTTTAAATTAATCCTTGACATGATATTCTTGATATTTTATGAATACCTCTCCAAAACCTTTACATAATTCAAGAATTTGAAAAACTATTATCTCTCTTTTCTAGAAAGAGTTTAAGAAACTTAAGGAAGAAAATTCTATCATTCACCCTTCACTAGTGCCGAATCTTCCCATATCTCCCTGTAAATCATGTAAAACTTAGAATTAATTGCATACAATGTTTTTCATAGTGAATTTAGTAATGTAACAATGACACTATCAGATACAATTTTTTTCCACATGCATAACATCAAGAAAATTCCTGATGTACAAACAATTCCAGTATAATAATTAAAAAAACTGATCTCGTTTTCCACCTATTTTTTGTAAGGTTTTTCAAAGAGTGTTTTCAAAAATTAGTGTCCATATCTTTTAATTTCCCAAATAGTTGTGAAATTATTTGTGTAGATGGTGTTATACCTTTTTTTGAACTCCCATCAAATGATTTCATCCATGATTGATATTTATGTCACTGGGGAAGAAATATGTGATGCCCTAGAAACACAGTCTTTTATGAATGTTTCAAACTAATTGAATGTGTACCTTGTTCACAAATTGGACACCCATTATTTCCTTTAATTCTATATCCTAAAAAAATTCCATAAGTAGGAAAGTCATATATCATCCTCTATAACATGGGTATCAATGTGAAATCTTCATTTTTGTAAGAATCACACAATATAACAATTGAATCCAACAATAATTTCATATCTTCAATCAATGGAGAAAAATGAATATCAGTATCAATACTCAATTGTTTTGGTCCTGATACAATAAAATATAACATAATTTATTTTCATTTCATGCATAACAACAGTGGAAAATTATAATTTTCCAACATAAATGGTCATGCACTGTGAGTGTTTCTTTGAAAACCAAAAGGATTCATTCCATCTATAAATAGAACAAAACTAAGGTTTCTTGACTCATTTAAAAATTTAGGATAGTCATGATTAATTTTCTTCCTCTGAGGAGAGTATTCTTGGTGATAAAGTTTCCCATATTTATATCTTAAATCTACATGCTGCATCAATTTCTTTATAGTCTCCTCATTTCAATATAGGTTCCTAAACCTTATAATGATAAAAAAGTAACATAAAAATTTTGTAGGACCTAATTAATCTTTATTTAATCGAGACACACCACACTTTGGGAATTTTTTATATGATTCATGGTCCTTTAAAAATAGTATAATATTGTTTTGACTTACATATATTCTTTCAGAGATCATAACCATTGAACATAACCTTCATTTATTATTATATTTCTAGAAAGAAATGTCATTATCTTCTAGGAGAATATCATTCAAGAAATAAAGTAGTTTAGTAAAGCTGGAATCACTACATCCATTGAAATTTTTTATATTATATAGATCTAGTTTGGCTGAAAATGGTGTATATTTAGTATAAATAACATACAATGGATTTTTTGTAAAAAATTTTAAATTTTTGAACAATTTTTCACAATGATGAATTTCATCTTCAACTATCATTATCTTTTTCTCAATATGATCTTCATCATCATTAATACATATACTCATAATATCTATATAGTCTTCATCATTATTCACACTTGTAATCATATTAGATGATCCATAAAACATAGTGTTATCCCAGTTACTAGTACATTTAGTTTTTACCCTTATTTAGTCCAACATATATAATTTCAATCTATTCCATGATAGATCAAGTGTTCTTATAACCCCTCTAGACTAATTATTCTTGAATAACAATAACATAAACATGGACAAAGGATTTGATAATGGCCATATGCATGATATTTTTCAAATTTGATGATATATTTCACTCCATCCTCGTACAATTTTTTCATATGATTGGAATCCATCCATTTTCATTTCATACCCGTCCTATTTGATTCAAAAATAGTAATATTTAACAAAATAAATAAATACACAAAAATCATGATCTTAGAACCCATAAAAGTCTATTATTAAAGAATCATTTAAGCTACATGAATCCATCTTTCTAATATAATAAGTGCTAATTGATGCATGTTGATATTGTTTTATAGTGGTGGAAATAATAAAAGGAAAGGAATGTGTGATATCTATAAATTTACAAAAAATATAATTAAATTTTCATCTATTGAAAAAACAAAAAGAATAAGGATGATTTCTATAACTTTTCTAGGTGGGAGTATAACAAGTGGGAGGATTTTATGTTTATTCATTTATTCACTTGGTACGTGGTAGTCCAGGTGGTGTTTTAGTGATAGGATGCTAGGAGATGAAGTTGATCTTTTTTTCAGATGATGAAAACATTGACATGGACCAATCAAATGGTCTTTATAACCCAAAATTTAAAGAAACTCTTGAATTTAAATCCAATGAACCAAGAGTTTCAGGATGGGGTTCTCAAGTTACTAGAAAAACCAAGAACAATCTAATTGGGGTTTCATGAATGCTTCAAATTTAAATAATTCACATGGATGAGATAAATACTCAAAGAATAAAAATAAATATTCTTATTGGGATCAGAAGGACCAATCAAATTCAACAGAAGTTGAAGAAGTGTCCTAGTGGGATCAGAAGAAAGCCTCACATCGAACTAATGATTGGAGTATAATCCCAACCACTTTTGATAACATGGAAACAAAACATAGCCTTAGTGGAACTAACAAAGAGAATAAACTCTGAAAAAATGTTAGAGTGGAAACTGGGAGATGGGTTTAAACATAGAATAATAAGATATTGATGTTTTGAATACTGGTCATGATTCTGATTTAAGGAGTAAAAGGTATTATGAGTGGAGCTTTAAAGAGAGTTCTGGGAGCCCTCATATTTGGGACCAAAGATTAAATAAAATTATGGGTCTGTGTCAATGGGATCAATCAATAAATTCAACTATAAAAAATATCAAAATATCAATGAATTAAAGAAATCCAACTGTGTTCGGAATAAATGAAAGTGGGGAAAAGAGAATAAATCCTATAAAAAGAAAGGAAAAATTTCTAATTGGAAGTGTGGTTGAAATGAACGTAGAATGAATACTCAATAGATTCAGTAAAAGGAAGAAACTATTACCCCTGAAAATTTACTGAACTAGGTCACTATGAATAAAAAATTGGGTGAATTAACCAAGTTAACAATGATCCAATCCTTTCTATTGTGTACAATCACTTTTTTTGTATCAATCTTACAAGAATAAATTTTTAACTGAATATGAGGTTAGTGGTTTGTGTTGGAAAATGACTATCATAGATGTTCATGAAAATGAAAATATTAAAAGGATTGGCATTCTTATGCTTGGAAATTAAAGAAAATGGGTAGAACTATTTTCTTTTAATCTATGAGACCATGAATGATACCTAGAACTTGGAGTAGATTACCATCTGTGTACTGCAAAAACTATGCCTACCTATCATTTGAAATCACCACCTTACATGATAAGTGGGAATATTTTTTGAGGTATATGGATTGTCCTTTCATCCATATCCTCACTCAGCTGAGAGCTCCATGCAATCAGAGTGAGAAATTTGAAAAAGAATATATCATGTATGATTAATTTGATGATATATCATATGAATAAATAGACAGAAAAGATCCCAAAAAGCAGTAAGTGATTGAAATCAATAAGAGAGAGGATTTGATGTTTATTCATTTCTCTACTTTGTACATGGTGGGATAAGTGGTGTTTCATTGACATAATTCCTAGGATCCAAAGTTGATCTTTTATCAGATGATGAAAATGTTGACAGGGCCTAATCACATGGTCTTGAGAACCCAATGTTTGAAGAAAATATTGAATTTAATTGGGTGTTAAAAAATAAAACAATGGGTCTATCTCAAAGGGATAAAACAATAAAGTCAACTGGAAAAGAATCATAATAATGACTTAAATAAATCTAGTAGTGATCAAAATGAATGCAAGTGGGTCCAAGAGAAAGAACACAATGAAAAGAAATACCCACACATCAATTATTTTTGTTAAATGATACAATTAATTTTTTTAAAATAAATTGGGTATAAACTAAGGGTATAGATTCAATAAAATATAATATAAATTGGGGTAATATACAAAATTTGAAAAAAATAACATTATTTCTTTTATTTCCTTCCTAATCACCTCAATTTTGGGGTGTTTTGAAATCTTTAATTAGGGTGAAAATTTTTTCTCCAGGTTTCTAACTAAAGGATTCCTCTTCATCCAACATAACCTCACCAAATAGGGGAAATGAGTTCAAATCACTCTATTTTGTTTCCTTTATCCCGAAATCACCATAGAAAAATGAGCTATTAAGGTAGTGGTGATAAATTTATCTTGGATTTTGGATCACACCATGATGTTCTAATTTATTTCATGACACAGATATGAAAATAAATCCATTTTGAAGGTGATAGATTTAGGGAAAGTTTGAAGATTGATAAAAGAAAATTTTGAATGACGTGAAGGCGATGAAGATACAAATCAAGTGATGTATGATTTATTAAAGAGGAGTATAAATAATCACATACCTTAGGTTTTGAGAGGATTGATTCATTTGAGAAGTTCATGGGGGAGCTGTGATAGAGGTCAACTTCTGTGAGAGCTTGAATGGTGTGAAGAAGAAAGTTCTATTAGGGTTGAATTTATAAGATTGAGAAGAGTTTTGTTAACACATTCTGAAAAGTGATGATAAAGATAAGTTTTATCAGTGCTAAAATAATATGCGTTGATAAAACATATATTTATAATAACTATAATTATAGTGTTGATAAAGATTGGTTTTATCAGTGATATAATTATAGGGCTGATAAACATATACCTTTATCAATATTAAAAAGCACTGATAAACCTATCTTTATCAGCGCTATAATTATAGTGGTGATAAATATTGTTTTTTATAAGCTTTTATAAATATAATAAAAAAATATTAAACGAATATATATTAAATATTAATAAATTATAAAAAAAATTAAATGATATTTTACACTATTAAAAAATATATAATCTTAAATGCATGAATGTTAAAAATGAGTGAAATTGAATAATTAAAATTGAAGAAACTTTAAAAATATTAAAAAATGGATATGTTTTACTAATTATAAAAATTATTAAAAAAATTAAAAATGGATATATATTAAAATAAAGATTAATACATATTGAAAATATTAAAATATAGTAAATAAATATGTAGATATAAATATTTAAAAAATGATTAAATTCTAAAAAATATAAAAATAATTAAAAATTAAAATTGAATAAATATTATTAATTGAAATAATATTAAAAATGAGTAAATAAAATTTAATTGATAATAAAACTATTAAAAAGAATGAATTCATAAGATTAATTAAATGAATTGTAAACAAATAAGAAATGAAGAAAATAATAATAAATTCATTTAAGTGGATTAATTATATAGATTTCAAACATTTAAAAAAAATATAAAAATAAATAAATAAAATTGAATGGATATTAATCATTTAAATTTAAAACATGCTAAGTGTATTAAAACATAGTAAATAATTATGTATAGTTCGTAATATTAACTACATTGGTTGTAAACATGTACAAAAATGGAGAAAATACTATAAAATTCATTTAAGTAAATTAATTATATAAATTTCAAACTTTTAAAAAATATTACATCTTAATAAATATAATTGAATAAATATTAATCATATAAATTTAAAATATATTAAGAATGTTAAAATTTAGTAAATAATTTTGTATAAATAAATATCAAAAAATGAATAAATCCCAAAAATATTAAAAAATAATAAATATTAAAAATGAATATATAATATTAAATAAGGTTTATTTATTTATTTATTTAATGAATAGAATCATCATCATCATCTATTTATTTATAGAAAACATGTTAGAGGCCGAGACAAAAACATGGAGTTAAGAGCTATGGGGGCCTAAAATAATGTAGTCCAAGGCCATCCCTTGAATTATGATAAAGCCACAAGCAGGAAAGAAGAGCCAATGAAGATGCATGTGTCTGGTTCCAGAGACAGTTTGATGAGATCAAAGAGATTATGATTCTACTCATTCAAGGCGACTCGAGTGAAATCAAGGTAATTTTTTGTGAGTAGGAAGGACATGTCCGACGCTGGACAACCTAGGAAACTCAGGGGAGTCCCAGCCTAGTTCTGGGTCTAGAAGTTGATTTACCTTCTCTGACAATCCAACATGAATGTTGTTGAAGGACCATCACATGAGTGAGGATTATGAGCCATAGAGGAGATGAGTTACGTCTTCGAGAGTCGAGATTAGGACTATATTTCTGGTTCATGAGTTTTCCCTACAACGTCTTTCCCATTATAACTTCCCAAGGAAGCTTTGCATGTGAGCCATGCAACTCCCCTGAAACACTCCGAACACTGATGCCACCATCCCGTACCGACCTCTCCATTTTCTTCCAAGACGTCCAACGACATTTTAATTTTGATTGTGCATCCCATAAGAAGTAGGTAAGGATGTTATCATTGCATCTAAATACATCTTTCAACACTTTTGAGTGCAAGAAATGCATGCATGAGAATAAAATAAAGCACACTGTTTATCATTGTGATGCGACCACCAAAGGATAAGAACCAGTTTTTCCAATTTTAGATGTGGCCATCGATCTTTTCCATGATGCCATAGAAATGTTAGGATTGAAACCACTTAATAGAAATTGGACCATTGATGCCCATAAGACTTTCTAGGGAATTTTCCTTCATATCCGAGCACTGAGACGAAAGGTTGATACTACACTTCTCTCGATTTATCACTTGGACACTCCAATGGCAATAGTCATCCATGATTTTGTTGATGTCACTAACCAATATCCTGATATCATTAATAAAAATGACCATATCATCAATATACATGAGATGGGAGATGCCATAGAACCTTTGACCACATCGACAGGGAAGAATAATCCTAACGAGGAGGCCCTTGCTGATATATTGATTGTGGGAGTCCTACACCAGGATGAATAAGTTGTGGGACAATGGGTCTCCTTGTCTGAGCCCATGCACTGGTTTGAAGAAGCTAAAATTCTTCCCTAAGAAGGATATGGCATGCTAGGAGGAACTAAAATACCTGTATAAGGGATCAGTCGACCAAGAAGAGAAGCCCTTACAGTTAAGTACATTTGGAATAAAGTTCCATTCGAGGTGATCATATGCTTTGTCCATGTCCAGTTTGATGACCATATTATGACCCATGGTCATAAGGTTGATATCTTTGATCATTTCTTAGGCCAATACAATGGCACATTAGATTGATCTCCCTCTAATAAAGCCTTGCTGTCAGACAGAGACAAGGCTAAGGAGGAGCACCGATAACCTTCTATTGTGAATGTTAGCCAGAACCCTGCATGAGAAGTTGCACATAGGAATCAATTATATAAATTTATAAAATATTAAAAATATTAAAACTTAATAAATAAAAATGAATAAATATTAATTATATAAATTAAAAACATATTGAAAATATTAAAACTTATTAAAAAAAATGTTTAAATTTTAAAAAATCTATAATTTCTAAAAATATTAAAAATAATTAAATATCAAAAATGAAAAAACAATATTAAATAAAACAATATTATAAATGAATAAATAAAACTAAATAAATTAAAAAATATTAATTATTTAAATGAAAAAATTATTAAAAAAATCATTTAAATAAATTAATTATATAAATTCAAAACATTTTTTAAATGTTAAAACTTATTAAACAAAAAAAAGAAAGATTATTCATATAAATTACAAGCATATTGAATATATTACATAGTAAATAAATATATGTATAAATAAATATTAAAAAATGATTAAATTCCAAAAAATATAAAAATAAATAAATATTAAAAATGAATAAATAATATTAAATGAAAGAATATTAAAAATAAATAAATAAAATTTAATTGACAAAACTGTTTAAAAAATGAATTCATAATATTAACTAAATGAATGGTAAACATGTATAGAAATGAAGAAAATAAGGAAAAATGCATTTAAATAACTTAATTAAATAAATTTCAAACATTTTACAAATATTACAACTTAATAAATAAAATTGAATAAATATTATTCATATAAATAAAAAAAATATTATAAATAATAATTAGTAAAAAATATGTATTAATTTTAAAAATTGAATAAATTTCAAAAATATTATATCAAAAATAAAAAAATATACATTAAATGTAAAATAATATTAAAAATATGAATAGTAAATTCCATACATACACATATACACATGTATGTTCTATACATATAGATACACATGCATATATGTACATCCCACATATTGACATAAATATAAATATATAAATTGAAATATCACATATTAATAATACATATTAATTTATATTTATATAATTGTTTAAATTATTAAAATATATATTAATATATCATATTTATGTTAATTATATACATTTTTTAATTAATATAAATAATTAAATTAATTTTTGAATATTCATATGACAATTTTATATAAATATAAATGAATATAATTAATATAAATGAATATAATTGATAAGACATTAATACATACACATATAAACATGTCTTATACATATAAATACACATGCATATATGTAAAAACTATATATAGATGTAGATATAAATATATAAATTCAAATATCACTTATTAATAATACATATTCATTTATATTTATATAATTGTTTCAATTATTAAAATATATATTAATATATCATATTTATATTAATTATATAATTTTTTTAATTTATATAATTAAACATTATTTTTTTAATATAAATATGATAATATTTTTATATATTGAAAATATTTTTTATTAAAAATTATACAAGTCTTTTATCAACGCTAGGAAAAGTAATAATAAAGTAGAACATTTATCACCTCTAAAAAACACATTGAAAAAGATACAATTTTATTAGTTTTTTTTAGTATTGATAAAAGTAATCTTTTTCAGTACTTTTACCCAGCACTGATAAAGGTTCCACTTTTATTTGCGCTTTCAGTTTAACACTAATAAAAGTCAACACTATATATCACTTGATCCATAGTAGTGAAGTCCCATGAGTCTCCACCCCTGATATCCTATATTATTTTTGTCCCATAAAATGATATCATCCAACCATAGGATATATATTTTAGAATACTGTCATAGGACTTCTAGGTTCCCATCATTGCAGGGAACTGCTATAACCTTTTCACATGAAGAATACCCATAGAGCATTATCACATACCATGTAACATAGAAGAACAATCATGAGGAAAACAGAACTATATTAATATTCAAAAACTATGAATACGTGTAATCATAAAGTATATAGAATTCGGTTCTAGGGTACCAACTCCAACAAGTTTCTTTTAAAGAATAATTTTGTTAAAGGGAAATTTGATCCTACTTTGTTTATTATAAGTTATTCCAAGAATAGTTTTACTGTCCAGATTTATATATATGATATTATATTTGGTTCATCTGGTGAATTTATTTGTAAGTTTCTTTTGATTTGATAACTAAAAATCTTGATAAGAGTATTAAGGGAAAACTCATGTTTTTTTAGGATTTCAAATCTATCAATGAGAAGATATAATTTTTCTATATTAAATAAATCAAGGAATTAGTAAAATGTTTTTTACTTGATTCTTGTAGAAGCATAAAAATTTCTATGAGTAATTCATGTAGAATATATGAATATTTTTATTTGTAAATCCTTTGATCCTGAAACCTTATAAGGAATGATTATAGGTTTATTATATTAAACATATAGTAGATCTGATTTGATATTTAGATTTTTTATGTGTGCAATATTTCAGACTGACCCAAAGGAAAGTAATTTAACTATGGTAAAGAGAAATATTAAATATGATAAAGGTATTGTTAATCATGGTTTATTTTATTTAGGGAATATTTCTTTTAAAATACTTAGTTTTTCCTATTCATACTTTGGAGGATTAAATATCAATAGAAAAGGAACTAGTGTCTTGTGTCATTTTATAGGTAAAAGTTTTTTTTCATTGATTTCAAATAAGAAACTTTCAGTAGATTTATTAATAATTGAAGCTAAGTATATCATGGTAGAAACCTATTGTGTAAAAACATTATAAATTAATCAATATTTGTTAGATTTTGATCTTTAATTTTAAAATATATTGATTATATGTGATAATTCACCAACCATATCTATTTCAAATAACCCTATACAGCATTCTTGAACATAAAATATTAAAGTAAGATATTATTTTATCAGTGATCATGTTTAGGAAGGTGATATAATCCTAGATTTTCTTGCTATAGAATAATTACTAACCAAAATATTTACAAATCCGTTCAATTGTGCTAAGTTTTAAAAGATTAATTATGAACTTGGAATGATTGAAGGATGAATAAATTTCTCAATATTCACAGGTACAATTATTTTATAAACTATTGGTTATTAATACTTCATATTCCTTTTTAAATTATTTCAATATTATTATCTAGTTTTTTGGATCCTTATAGAAATTATTTTTAAATAGGAAGAGTTTTCAGGTGGTACATGCAATTTATATGCATGTATCAGGTAAATTATACAAGGTAGAGGAAGCTTGGATTTTGGGGGAGTTTTTATTGTTTTTAATATATTTTTATTTCTTTATCATTTGGTATATCTTTTATTATGAAATTTAGGAAGTGTTGTTATTTTTTATTTTAAGCATGATAAATCATCTATAATTAATATTCCCTAATGTTTAAATCATGTGATTTTATCTTTTAATTATTATTATTATTGTCTTTTTTTTCAAACTTTCCTTTATTCCATTTGATCTTTATAAAAATTGGGAGAGTTATTCAGTTATTTTCAATAGAGTTTTTTAGTAATTTTGTTAGAGAAGTTTGAGGTGTTTGGGTTTTATAATTATCAAAAGGGGTGAGAATGTTGAGTGGAAACTTGGAACTTCTCTTTATTTATTTTGTTTTTAATAACTACATATCTCTCTCTTATTTTGTTCATTGTTTATTTATTATTAGAAGGATTTTATGTTTGAAGCTTGAACTACATTTAGAAGAAATGAATAATTTTATTAATTATTTATTTTCTTCATTTATTTTGTGATTATTTATTTATTAATATGGTTTACTCACATTTTATGTTAGAGAAATGTTTCTTATAACATGTTTTTTGAATAGAGAATAAATCTCAAAACTAGAAATTATATTGAAGTCTAGATATTTTGGTTTTTCTAAAAGTTATAGAATCCAAAAGTTACTTTTTATCGATGTAAAAGACTTATACATATGCTTCAATATGTGGAGATTTACTTTTATGAATTATTAGTGTTTTTTTCAAAGTGCATGACCTTTATATTCTGAAGTAATAGCTCTTATATATGTTGATGATTATAATTTTCTCAATGTCACAAATCTTATGAATAATCTTGTCTTTTGAAAAGACTCTTACATATTGTCATTCAATAAAGTATTAAATTTTACGTATTTAAGTTTTAATCTCATATATTTTAAATTTAGAAAACTATATGACTCTTACATATCAAGTGAAGTGAATTTTTTACTCTAACATTTTTAGAATTTGGAAAATTATATTACCTTTACGCATTACATTGAAAGATTTTTTTGACTCTTATATATTGCGTAATTGGTAAAGTTATTAAACTTTTCACATTCGAAATTTTTCTTCAAATATCCATTGGAAGTTAAGAAGATCTTGAAATTTTAAAAAGTATTGATCAAATTTTAAGAAATTTACTTATAGGTATGCCATGAATGAGTTTTAGAAGGTTTTTTTGTTTATCATTTGAGATGAAGAACCTATCATGACTGTGATGAAGGCTATCACACCATAATGAATCTTAGATCGATTTAACTTGTTATATTATTTTATAGATTCTCACACTAGGGAGGTGTTTCCTTGTCATACGACCATGATAAAACAATGTAATTATTCTTATTCAAATTCAAGTGTTTGAATTTTTGATGGCTCTATTTCATGTAATTAAATAAATTATTCAAATTTATAAATATTGATTATTATTGAGATTATTTTTGAGGATAAATGACTATGAATATCTTAAAGAGAGATTAGTCAACTCTAATTTTTTTTCTATTCAAAGGTAAGATTTTAAAAAATTTGACTATGTATTTATGGGTAACATTCCTAGAAATAATTTATAAAAATATATGAGAAATAAAAGGAGAAATATTAGTAGAATATATCTATATAAATTGATATCGTGCAAAAACCAGGAATATGATAACAATAATAACCCATAAAATATAGAACTGAGAAGATCACAATCATGATCATGACTATTTACTTCCATAATAACTGTGAAAGCTACATCATTTTGGATTCATTACAAAGTGTGATCAAAGCTGCTATAACTATTTAAATTCATTTATCCTCGACTGGTTCTATGGATGATAATTAAATTTTTTATTTCAAAAACACTTTTATTAAAAAAGTGGTAACCCTCACAATATTTAGAAAAAAACATTATCAAAATACATAATAAATCACAAGACCATTCCAAAAAAGTTTAAGAATATCATAATCATTCACCCTATATAATCTACATTGAATTGAGGTTACCTTCATATCTGGGTTACCCTTGATTAAATCCTTGAAGTGTTAGGCCATATTATCCCAAGTCTGAATATAATCATCTTGATTGATATTTATTTAATTTAATCCTTGTGTCAAAATATGATATTTTTTATTGATCCAAAAGCATTTCTCCTCATTGATATCAACTTTAAGAACTCACTTGAACATTTTTTTGGCATCCTTATGTGAAGCTTTTATAGAGAGAACATCCTCCAACATCACTTATAATAATGAATGCGCTCCAAGGAGTTTTCTTTATCTTTTTCCTCCTTTCTTGACAATTTCTTCATAGCATCGACAAACACTAATTCTAAATACACTATTCCATGCTTCATAGTGTCCTCAAGTAGTTCGAGTTTGGCATTGCTGTAAGGCTCACCAACATCCACATAGCCTTCCCACACCTGGTTTGGGACTTCAATCTTATCATCGACCATCCCTTGTTCCTTGGAATTATAACACTCAGAAATTGAATTTTCAACATGAGAAATAATACCCTTCTTATTGAACTGGTCATACATAATGATTTTGAATTTTAAAACATTTCTACCTCAAATTTCTTCGAATACCTTATCTCCATGGGTTTTTGTAGGTGAGAGTTATCTTTATGGATTTTTTATTTCTTTATATTATGAAACCTATTCCTGAATTAACTTATTCCTCTTATTCCTCCTTGGTTTATATATATAGTACTCTAATATGATTTCCATCTTCATGATCCACTAAAGATCAACTGGAGATTTCATCACATGACTTAGCCTTAGTGGAGTTATGTACTTCAATATTTTTCTCCTCTAGTGTTAGGGTTTTGATGTTTACCTCTGGAATCACTTCCCCTTTTTTCATTTAGATGTAAAAATATTCCATTACCATGCTCATGATCTAATAATTTTACTTCCAGACCTTAAAAAAGGTTTCTCAACTTTAGAATTAAAGTGGTATTCTTGGTAATCATCTTATTCAGCATTCACCCAACCCTCCTTTGAAGGCAGAGTATCTTTATAACACCCCAAAAATTTTATGGTATGTTTCTCTTAAATACATTTTATTAATTAGATATCCTATATTTCATAATGCACAGAGTTTATTTTAAGCAAAACTTGGTTATTTAGGATATAGTCATAACCTAGCCATTAAACTTAAATTTTCCACTTCTGTGTTTTGAATTTTGAAAAACAGACATACACAGTTGTGATCAGGGTGATATTTGGAGTCTGATAGAATCAAATTAATTTTCAGTGAATAGTAACTTAACCTTATGAATGGGAACTTACCCTTATGAATATTAGTATGACCCTTATTAATGGTAACCTTACCCACGAAAGTATAAATTTTTTTAGGCACCTTAAAAATGAAGAAGAATATTTAAGTGTTGGTGTTTTTAGATTAAATAACAATTTTAATTAAAAAGTAAATATATCATATTTAGAAAATTATTTTTGAAAAATGGAGTTCATTTTTGGATTCTACACATTGAAAAATGGTTAGGGTGAATTTTTGTGATTTTTCTGAAATACTTGCATTTTTGGCGAATAATAAAATACATTAATTTACTGTATAAATACATTATAATTTAAATTCACTATTCATAGAATTATGAGTGATGTAATGACCCAAATATAGAAATCAAATGAACTTATTAATATTCTAGGTCATAGAATCCTCACTATTTCTTGTCTTGTGGAGAAATAATAAATTAATGAATATAATATTAAGAAATCCCTCCTCCCCTCCTCTATATAAACTACCCCTCACCCCCTCTTCTTAACACACCAATAAAGCTTAAATCCTTTCATAAATTATGATAAAATATCTCCCTAACCTCCCCCCCAACATCCAAGTCCTTCTGGTATCACTAAAAAACAAAAAACAAAGTCCTTAAGAAGATTCCCAAGGAGGAGTACTCAAGAGGTGAACCTCTCTTCCATTTTCTTTCAACTTATTTTATAAGTTCCATTATTTTGTTGCTCTCTACTCACCTACCCTCATAAAAATTCTATGATAATTCTAGTACCTTAAATTAATTGTAATTGTATCATTCTAATGGATTATTTCTTCCTCATCTCTCTTTCCCCACTCTTATAATAAAAATGAAAACACCGTTCAAGATGTGTTCATTTATCACATTCAAGGAAGACAAGTTTTCAATTTCTATTAATATATTAAATAATGGTTATGAAACATTTTTAATGGTTTAAAAAGATCATAATATATATATTTCACCTTATTCAATGTTCTGTAATCCTTACACACTCATAATATAAAATAATAATACAAAACAAGTTCATTATGCACAGAACCACCAAGTTAATCCAAGAGTTTATCAATAACTTTTAACTAATGAGTCATCCTCAAGGAATATAACCCAAAATCATTATAAGATCATTTATAATGTCACTAATAATATATATTAACAATTATGAATTTTTAACCACATTTCAAATGAACCTCCATTCATGAATACAAGTAAATCGTCCATGAAAACCAAGGAAGAAAATGCTTTCAAAACAATAAAATTGAACCTCTTAAAGATATAAAAAGGGAATGAATGAACCTAATAAGGTTATAATAAATAAATAAATTTTTTAGGTTATGGAATTATTAATTAATAAAGCTAAATTTTATTATTCAGGTCATTAAGATCAATCAAGAACACCTTCGGGCATAAGGTAAGGGATCCTCTCTCACACTTTTATTCAAGAATCCCCCCTATGTTGTGTCATTTTATTTTTAATTACTAATGATGGGGTATGTTTTATAAACTCCCCCATACTGCCCTTATGATATATATATTATGGGATACCCCTTTACCTCTCATTAATCCCTCACAAGAACACCCATTACCATACCGAAATGTTTGTAAGGGGTTTCTTATCTCACTTTTAATTCCGTGAGATTTACATTGTTCTCCAGTTATTTCTTGAATGTGGTGTATTTTGTTGTTACATTTGATATATATTATTATTAATCTATTTATATTCATGGTATTCTATGATAAATTTTTTTGTTATTAATTTTTGGTCATACGACATGATTGATTACAACATGGTAAGGGACTTTGTCTCAATTTCCATTTCATTGAGACTTACTTGGTATTGTTCACCTAATCTTTCTTATGTGGTGTATCCAATTCCCATTTGAGATAATTTTTAATTTGAAATTATAAATATATTATATATCCATATTATGGTTTCATGGATATTATTATTTTCTTAATCCGTATACCCTTTTACATACAATGTTTATTTGGAATGTTGTTTTAACTATGGAAATATTGATGAATCAATATCCTCTACTATATAAGAATATTGAGAAGGCATACTATAATTGTATTAAATATATGTATAAAAAATTATTTTGACTTGAAGTGATGGGTGGGGCCCTCTATATCCCCTTGATGCATCGACAAGTCTCATGAGACAAATCAGTTGGCGACAAACCCTTCGAGTTTATTTCCATAAACTAGACGAGTTTCTACCCACAGAATTAAACCATTTCTATAGTATAGTGGTATCATGTTCTAGATATATGACATCCAATTAATAAGTATTCTCTTTATCCATTTTTAGTTATGAATATCCATGAGTTTTTCACTATGACAAAATCTATGGATGCAGTTTCATTCTCAGTTTATTAATGGCGTGCGTTTTTTATTTATTCACCATTCCATTTTGACTATGCCAATGTGTTTATGATTAAATTATTTTTTATTCATGATTCTGATATTTTTAACCCTTACTGATCATTTGAGGTCAGCCCATTAATTTTTTTACCTTCAACATGTTATTAAGAGGAGACCATTTATTGAGTTCTCATGGATGCATTTTTTAGTTTTTGTGATGTATTGTATTTTGTTACCTTCCTAATGTAATGTGTATAGCGACCCGACCTTTTATTAATTTACTATTACATAATTTCAAAGATAAAAACATAATAGTATTACCCATGGAGGATCCAGAGGTTTAGTGTCTTGGGAAAACTAGGACTACACATAACAAGTACAACATCAAGCATAAAAATTCATTTAATCTCTTCTTCTATAGCTTCTTAGTAGCACTTGTCCTCTCCTTAGTACATGTAGCCACCTGAGGATATACATCAAAAGGGGTGAGATAAATGACCAGTAAGAGGATAGATAAGAACAATATAGCATGGGGTGAGCATAATCATGACATAGGAAGAAGATATTGAACATGAGAGGAGCATAAACAATAAACTTGAAATGTGGCAAAGCATAAAAATGAAACATCATGTCTTAGTGGTTAACTACCACACATACTTGTGAACAAATCTAGCATCATGTTCACGCATCATTTCACATTTACTCATGAGATTCATCACTTTACCCAATGCATTGGAGCGCTATATAATTATGGGCGCACCCATCACATTTAAACATTCATATTGTGCTATATAATTCCGGGCGCACCCGTCACATCATAACATTATCATTATCATGCTTGCCACATAGAACACATATCAAACATGTACATAAATAACACATGGAAAGGAATGGGTTTCATCTCATAATAACACATTCATGAGCTTTGGGTTCCCAAAATAAAGAGGGAACAACATACTTGATATAAGAACCATCAACCTTGAATGAGAGGTAAAAGGCGAGATCTTGAAAGAAGAGTTCTTTTGGAAAACATTTTGATGGATATAAAAACCAGTGACAAACATGTATATCCCAGAAAAGTAAAGGAAATTATTAACAAAATACCTTTCAGGAGTAACCATATCAAAAATGGAGTGAAAGAGGGAGAACCCGAAGGAAGAAAACTGGGTTCGAGATTTCCCCTTACCTTGTACTCGAATGCCTCCTTCTCTTTAATGTCCAGTATAATGAAATTATATTCATTAATTAGAAATTCTAGAACCTTTTATACATTAATAGGGTTCATTCTGGTTTCATTATTTCATATTATGTTCCTTTGGATGACTTCTAGAGTTTAAAAACATTGATCAGAGATGTTCGTTTTCATGGTTTTCTTGAGCGGTCCACTTGTATTCTTAATTTGATGTTTGGGTAGATCATGGGTAAACATCCAGAACTGATATTACATGTAATTAATGATATTACAGAAGCTTGAATGATTTTATAATGAGTTATATTATATCCATGTGGCCTAATCATTAGATAAGAATTAAATGAAGATTATTTGGGCTAATTTGAGCGGTTTTTGGATCACAACCAACTCATTTTAACTTTTCACTTAGTAGTATGGCCATAGGTTATTTCCAGAACTTAAAATAGAACATAATACATATAAAATATTCTGGTTCAACCATAAAAATGGTTTCATGACCAGATTTGAAGGTAGAAATGGAAGAAGAGAACATGTTATTTTTGAAGGTGATAAATTAACACCACATGAACAACGTTCTCTTTAATAAAATAAAAGGAAGAGGGAAAGGGTGTGGGGTGATATAATATAACATTATAATCATAATATTATAGTATATATATAATAATGGAGTTACAAAACAATTTTTATGAAGATAGGTAAGGAGAGATCAAGAAAGGAACTTGAACTTGAAAGGAAATTAAAGGAGAAGAGAGAGAGAAATTACCTTTAGAATCCTCCTCTTAAGAACCTCCTTAAGGGCCTATGCTTGGTCTTTTGATGAGACCAGGAGCTCTTGGACGTGGGGAAGGGTCTAGGAGAGATGATTGGGCAGAGCTTAGACAATTCTTGAAGCTTGAGAGGTGTTTTTTGGCAAGAGGAGGGGGGGGGGGTTATTTATACATGAGGAGGGAGGTGTTTTTGGCATAAAATATTAAATAAAATAATATATCATAAGTTAGACTTGTAATAGTAGTTTTTTGACATCCTAAATCATATATAAATATAATAAAATTCTTTTTAGGCTTTAACTCTTCTTTATAATTCGAATTCATTACTTTATTAAAAGGAAAGTGAAAGAAAGAGAAAAAGACACTTTAAGAAATCACCTTTTGACTTTAGGCTTTGGAAAGTTCTTTTTAGGTTTGAGAATTGGATTTATTGTATTTCAAGGAACAATTTAGGAAATTTAATATGTTTTGGCCGAAACTAAAGTTCTAGAATGTTTATGTCATCATTACATCATTAATGATGCAATTTAGTGTACACCGATTATACGAAAAACTGTATTTTTTACTATTCACCTGAGAATTGAAGTATTTCAGAATAAACCCAAAAATTTACCCCTACCATTTTTCGACGTGTAGAATCCAAAAAATGATGTCCATTTTTCAAAAATAATTTTCTAAATATCATTAATTTAATATTTAATTAAAATCACAATTTACTAAAAAAAACAGTTTTTAAAATTAAAACTGATTTTTTAGTTCTTTAAAATTTTACGTAGGGTCTTATAAAATTATCTAAAAAATATTAGACATTGATTCAATGAATATATTTCAGGAAAATAAATATTCATTTAAATTAAGTATAATTAATTATTTATGACTTATAAAATACCAAAAACGTTTACTAAGGTCAAATTATCACTTTCTATAATGTCTAAATTTTATTTTATTATTCATAGGTAATGTTACTCTTATTTACTATTCATAAGGGTCATATTACTATTCATAAGGGTAGGTTACTATTCATAAGGGTAGGTTACTATTCACCAAAAATTATTTTTGTTTCATTGGACTCCAAAAACTATCTTGAACACAACCGTGAATGTTGGATTTTTAAAATTCGAAACATAGGGGTGACAAAATTATGTTTAAAGGTCACTTATCACTTAGTAGTTCATTATTTTGTGTTTTTATGACATAGATATAAGAAGGGAATTTTCCATTGAAAAACTTTGGGTCGTTACATTCTTCCCCCCTTAAGAAATTTCACCCCCGAAATTTCACTTTACAAAAACAGGTGAGGGTACTTCTCCTTCATTACCTCTCCTGGATCCCACCATTTTCTAAAATAGAAATGGTTAGAACAAAAAATAAGTAAACAAGTCATGAATAACTTATTCATTTAAACAATTATACCAAAAACATAACATATGGGATCCCTAGGTAAATATCCTTGTGTGCATATTTGTACTTAGTCTCATGCTAGAGGTTTTATTTAGGGTTCACTAATCCTAATTCCCAAATTAACTAAACCTTTCCTTTGATACCAACTATAGCGACCCAACCTTTTCTTACTTTACTATTACATCATTTCAAATATAAACAACATAATAGTATTACACATGGAGGATCCAGAGGTTTAGTGTATTGGGCAAACTAGGACTACACATAACAAGTACAACATCAAGCATAAAAATTAATTTAATCTCTTTTTCTATAGCTTCTTAGTAGCACTTGTCCTCTCCTTAGTACATGTATCCACCTGAGGATATACATAAAAAGTGGTGAGCTAAATTCCCAATAATAGGATAGATAAGAACAATATAGCATGAGGTGAGCATAATCATGACATAGGAAGAAGATATTGAACATGAGAGGAGCATAAACAATAAACTTTAAATGTGGCAAAGCATAAAAATGAAACATCATGTTTAGTGGTTAACTACCACACTTACTTGTGAACAAATCTAGCATCATGTTCACGCATCATTTCACATTTAGTCATGAGATTCATCACTTTACCCAATGCATTGGAGTGATATATAATTCCGGGCGCACTCGTCACATTTAAACATTCATATTGCGCTATATAATTCTGGGCGCACCCGTCACATCATAACATTATCATTATCATTCTTGCCACATAGAACACATATCAAACATTTACATAAATAACCCATGGAAAGGAATGGGTTTCATCTCAAAAATAACACATTCATGAGCTTTGGGTTCCCAAAAGAAAGAGGGAACAACATACTTGATATAAGAACCATCAACCTTGAATGAGAGGTAAAAGGTGAGATCTTGAAAGAAGAGTTCTTTTGGAAAACATTTTGATGGACATAAAAACCAGTGAAAAACATGTATATCCCAGAAAAGTAAATGAAATGATGAAAAAAGACATTTGAGGAGTAACCATATCAAAAATGGAGTGAAAGAGGGAGATCCCGAAGGAAGAAAATTGGGTTCGAGATTTCCCCTTACCTTGTACTCGAATACCTCCTTCTCTTTAATGTCCTGTATAATGACATTATATTCATTAATTAGAAATTCCAAAACCTTTTATACATTAATAGGGTTCATTCTGGTTTCATTATTTCATATTATTTTCCTTTGGATGACTTATAGAGTTTAAAAACATTGATCGGGGATGTTCGTTTTCATGGTTTTCTTGAGCGGTCCACTTGTATTCTTAATTTGATGTTTGGGTAGATCATGGGTAAACTTCCAGAACTGATATTACATGTAATTAATGATATTATAGAAGCTTTAATGATTTTATAATGAGTTATATTATATCCATGTGTCCGAATCATTAGATAAGAATTAAATGAAGATTATTTGGGCTAATTTGAGCGGTTTTTGGATCACAACCAACTCATTTTAACTTTTCACTTAGTAGTATGGCCATAGGTTATTTCCAGAACTTAAAATAGAACATAATACATAATACATATTCTGGTTCAACCATAAAAATGTTTTCATGACCAGATTTGAAGGTGGAAATGGAAGAATAGAACATGTCGTTTTTGAAGGTGATAAATTATCACCACATGAACAACGTTCTCTTTAATAAAATAAAAGGAAGAGGGAAAGGGTGTGGGGTGATATAATATACCATTAGAATCAGAAGATTACAATATATGTATAATAATGGAGTTACAAAACAATTTTGATGAAGATAGGTAAGGAGAGATCAAGAAAGGAACTTGAACTTGAAAGGAAATTAAAGGAGAAGAGAGAGAGAAATTACCTTTAGAATCCTCCTCTTAAGAACCTCCTTAAGGGCCTATGATTGGTCTTTTGATGAGACCAGGAGCTCTTGGACGTGGGGAAGGGGATAGGAGAGATGATTGGGCAGATCTTAGACAATTATTGAAGCTTGAGATGTGTGGTTTGGCAAGAGGAGGGGGAGGGCTTATTTATACATGAGGAGGGAGGTGTTTTTGGCATAAAATATTAAATAAAATAATATATCATAAGTTAGACTTGTAATAGTAGTTTTTTGACATCCTAAATCATATATTAATATAATAAAATTCTTTTTAGGCTTTAACTCTTCTTTATAATTCGAATTCATTACTTTATTAAAAGGAAAGTGAAAGAAAGAGAAAAAGACACTTTAAGAAATCACCTTTTGACTTTAGGCTTTGGAAAGTTCTTTTTAGGTTTGAGAATTGGATTTATTGTATTTCAAGGAACAATTTAGGAAATTTAATATGTTTTGGCCGAAACTAAAGTTCTAGAATGTTTATGTCATCATTACATCATCAATGATGCAATTTAGTATACACCGATTATGCGAAAAACTGTATTTTTTACTATTCATCCGAGAATTGAAGTATTTCAGAATAAACCCAAATATTTACCCCTACCATTTTTTGACGTGTAGAATCCAAAAAATGATGTCCATTTTTCAAAAATAATTTTCTAAATATCATTAATTTAATATTTAATTAAAATCATAATTTACTAAAAAAAACAGTTTTTAAAATTAAAACTGATTTTTTAGTTCTTTAAAAATTTACATAGGGTCTTATAAAATTATCTAAAAACTATTATACATTGATTCAATAATTTATGAATATATTTCAGGGAAATAAATATTCATTTAAATTAATTATAATTAATTATTTATGACTTATAAAATACCAAAAACGTTTACTAAGGTCAAATTATCACTTTCTACGATGTCTAAATTTTATTTTATTATTCATAGGTAATGTTACTCTTATTTACTATTCATAAGAGTCATATTACTATTTATAAGGGTAGGTTACTATTCATAAGGGTAGGTTACTATTCACCAAAAATTATTTTTGTTTCATTGGACTCCAAAAACTATCTTGAACACAACCGTGAATGTTGGATTTTTAAAATTCCAAACATAGGGGTGAAAAAATTATGTTTAAATGTCACTTATCACTTAGTAGTTCATTATTTTGTGGTTTTATGACATAGATATAAGAAGGGAATTTTCCATTTAAAAACTTTGGGTCGTTACAATGTGAGTGTCATGTATGTATCTAGTTTATTCAAGACTACTAAACTGAATATTCCTTTGAAATTTCATTCCTTTTAATCATGCCAATGTAATAAGTAATGCACCGACTCTGGGCTTCTGGGGTCGAGGTGTTATAATCCCGCTTAAGCTTTTATAGAGCATGCAGACAAAGGTTCCTTCCTCATTTTTCACCTTTATCATCTCCTCATGGGGAGTTTAATCTCAGTTCACAATACTTATTTTTAATATGTAGGAATTGTTATTATAGTGCTTTGGTTTAAAGGAAATATCAGATGCACCCCTCAATCCCACTGACCCTAAAGAGACATTTCCAATTCGGGTCTATTCCTTTAGGCATACACTAGAAGTGGAATCCAAACCAATGTCACCTAGACCTTTTCTACTACCTATAATAGTGGTGATCTTCTGGAAAGTTATAGAATTAGAATCCCCATACTAAATCCTATAGCCTCACCTAAACATTAAAATTGAGTGTCCCAGTCGCTTATAAGAGGAACAAAAATCAACCCAACTCTATAAGACCATCGATTTATTTCAATGGAACTCTTCCCCAATCACAATCTAAACACATTTCAATAGCGGTTTTGAAAAATCAACTTAAACACATATTTGTGGATAAATAGGGTGATTAACAAAGCTTTTTTTACTGTTGGAACATAAATATCATCAAACCATATTTCCTAACATTTGTATGATCAAATGATTTTGGAAAGGAAGAGGAAATTCTAGAAAACTTACTCACATAACTATAGTTAGAGTATCACATTTCATGTGAAAATTAAAAGAACATATGAAAAGGTAGAAATAGGATCCGTTGCAAATTTAGAGAGCTCTAGACCAGGCCAATATCAAATCATCCTCCAAATCAAAGTGAACCATGATGTTTCGATTATCAAGAGGGACAAAATTCGTTCATTCTAGTAATACCCAATATCTAAAAACAAATTTTTATAATGTCTCATCTGAAGGATTTTTCTGTCTAAAGTGAGCCACCAAATTCAGATTCAGGATGGAAGAGGATTATATGACCTTCAGGGTCAAGAGTGGGAGTTGGGAGGAATCATTGAACAAATCAGTAAATTTAGAGATGAGTACAATATCAAGGAAATGCGGGGGGGGGGGAACCAGGGTTAAAGAAGGTAATAAAGAAGCGAGATCAAGTCCATGTGGAAGAATAAGGCAATACCTTCACCTATAGTGGGGGAGGGACTGAAGTAGTGACCATCATCACCTAGGTCAGAATACCTAGTTGAGAATTCTATGACCACTGAGAATCCATTAGATTTTTACCATAAAAAAATAAAGTTTTGTGTTTAGATTATACCTTTATTAAAGGTATTAGGTTCTAATCAGAATGTGACTCCCCTTTAAAAGTTAGGTTATGTGTTGGTTGTGATCCCACTAGAAAATCTTGGTTGTAATAGGGTTGTGAATCCCCTTTAAAAGTTAACTTGTTTTAGTGGATTTTATGCCACTTAAGGAGTAGGGGGTGTGAAGAGTAGATATTGTATCTTTGTGATCAAAACTACTATAAAATTTATCATGTTCATATTTACTTATAATATTTTATTTGAAGTTTTTTTATATTGGTCAATTAACCCCCACTTGACTATTGACCATCCCCTTATGTGACCAATCATTAAGTTTTTCATTATCACCATTATTGGAACCTTTTATATCAAACATTTTCCTTGATATTATATTAGTAAGTAATGTAACTCTTTACATTATCCCTTACCAGAACATCTTAAACTTCTTTAGGATATAAAATTGTTGGATTTGGTAAAAAAGAACCAACTTATGTGTACTTTTTGATTACTTATATTCATTTTTTTGAATAGTTATAAAGTTCTTATCATATTATAATTGTTTTTCTATATGATTTATTATGTGATAATGTACTTGGGGTAACTATCACATTGAAAGGTCATAATAGTTCCCTTCTATGATGAGAACCTAGAAGTTCCATGATAATATTCTTATATATATATATATATATATATATTCTATATCCTAGATGATATCATTTAATGGGATGCAATTATATAGGCTATTAGAGGTGGAGACTCATAATACTTTGGGACACCTTCTCCTAGTGTATGCTGTTAGTGATCTTCAGATCATAAGATTATGAGAACATGAATATTTATTAGGAAATCATCATTTATATGTGTCATTAGATGTTTCCATCTTCGGATGTGTGTAATGATTCATTGAATTTAATATTAATATTAATGCATGTCATGAGGTGCACAATTCTATGTAATGATGAAAACTGTGATGACATATGCTCACAACAAGGTAGGATATGTAGGGTTCATTACAAGTGATTTTTCATTAATGAATAATACGAGAAAGGATTTCCACCTCTCAATTTAGTAGAAGTTTATATATTTGTCCCTTTGATGGGAATATAACTATTGGAGTTGGTGTCCTACAACCAAATGATTTTACTTTGATTACATGTATATTCAATGTATTGAATATTAATTAAATATCTTATTAAATATTGTTAATTATTCTTCATGAATTTAATGTAGTAATGTATTAGAGTATTTTATGCATTGATAAGGTCATAATAGTTCCCTTATATAATGAGAACCATGAAGTTCTATTAAAATATTCTTAATATAGTTATATGATTGGATAACACACTATGATGGGACACATAGTATATATAATGTCAGGTGTGAGTAATTATATGCAGATGTGTCTTCTTCTCATGAAGTTCACACTTGGTATTCTCCAAGATGGGAGATCATAAGAACAGACTCTCTAGTAGGAATTCCACTTATTTTGGTGTAATCAAATATTCCTATATATTAGCATGTGTAATGGTACTTTGACTTTAAGATTATTATTAATGCATTCTCTGAATCACATACTTAGATGTATTTCATAAACCATGACTATAATAGTTATGGGAGAAGTTGGATACATTAGGTGTATCATGAGTGACTTTTCATTAATGGATATGTCAATAAAGTATTTGTTACTTCCATATTTATATAAGTTCATATCTCGACCCTTTGATTGTAATATAATATTCCAATTAAATTCCAGGTCCATGGTGTAACGACATGTTTATTTCATATAGTCAAAGAAATACATATCGAGCATATAGGTTCGTTAAATGGATGTGAAACCTTCTTGAAGAGATATTATGAAAAAGATATTATGTTACACAGTGAGTGTTCGCATGTGGTTTTCATCATTAATACATTAAGTTATTTATCTTGGGTGCCTTTACCCATTGGTAGACATTAATATTAGACTTTAGGGAAGCCCACCTAATGCCAATGAGAACTAATCCTAGAGGTTCCCACACTAAGTGTTTTTTATGATCTTGAAGATATTCTATTTGAATTTAATTAACTAGATAAATATTATTCTCAAGACTGAGGGTTAATTTTATTCATGTTTTATCGATAAAAAATATTTTTTGATGAATGAAATATTTAAATTAAATATTTATCTGAGTGTTCAATAAATACTAGAGGAGTTCAAATGGACCAAGACCATGTTCAGTGACAAATATTAATTAACAAGTCAGTTAAATAATATTTTTTATTATGAAACTTAGCGGGCATTGGAAAATATTAATATTGTTATTGTTATTGGTAATGGGGTTAATTATATGTTATAATATTATTTAATGGCCGATATGTAATAAAATAATTATTTTAACCGAAACCCTAGCTATATAAATAGATGGTTATGCCTATTGTGAAGTGTGTGAAACTTAGAGTATAGAATTGTTTCACAAAATTAATTCTCTCTCAACTCTTCTCCTCATTCTCTCTCCCTATCAAGAACAAGAAATACAAGAGAGATTACTTTAATACTAAAGGACGAGCGATCAATAGAAACAATAAAAGACTATCGGTTCTTCACACTAGCACCCAAAGATCAATTTTCATTGCTTGGAGATCAAAGGAGCATGTGAGGATCATCACTAGAGGTATTTTATCCTTGAATCCTCACAATTAAATGATATAAATCTAAAAGTGTCATTTTTAGATGATCAATATCATCAATAAAGAAAGTTTTCTAAGACAAGGTAATCATTTATTTTGACATTAAATAAATTAATTATAAATTTTATGTGAAAGATCCTTGCTCTTTATTTTGGGAATAGAAATATTAAAATAAATTTTAATATATTGGCCACCATTGCATGCTTTCACTATGCCCATAACCATCAAGTGGTATTAGAGAAGTCATGTTTAAATTATTAATTATTTATTTAATTTTTGATCTATGTGTAATTGTGGTTAGAATCTAATTTCATGTTATTCATTCTTTATTTTGATTTGAATTAACATGATTCAAAACATTAATCATTTTCGCTCAGTGATTCATTTTCTTAAAGGTCTAAGAATAGATAAAGAATGATTGGAGATAACATTGGGAACTGCCAAATGTTTTGTTGGTAAGACAGGGTTACACAGCATGTACTCAGAGGTACATTCCATGTGCCCTAGTGCACTACATCTGGATGTGTTGAGGGATACATAGAGTGCCACCCTGTTACTAAATACTGTGTATTTATTGCATGCTATGTGTAGACTGGGCTAGGATGAAACACAAGTTGTCAAATTACATGACATGTATCAGTGTACACATTGTGTAGTATACATGGGTTAGCGGTGTAAATCGTTCATTCTGTGTGGTCATTATATATGGTCAAAACCGCATGAGAATGACAACATGGATAATTTATGATATACATGACGTGTATACAATTTACATGACATGTAGTTCACTAATTACCACACCCAAAACACACACTGAAGACCCGAATGTGCATCTCAGACACATAGAAAGCAAAATACATGACATGTAGCTAGTCTGTACACACTATCTAGTCTGGCTGAGGTACACACCGTAGACCCAGGCATGTACCCTGGATACACAGTAACCAATATACATGATGTGTAACTATTTAGTACACACTATTTAGTCTCCCATTAAAGTACAAAATTACAAATTACATTAAATTGAAAATTGCATCATTAAAATATTATCTCATCGATTCTCACACCATTAAGTGTTTGAAAATTTAATAATAGTTTTATGGAATTTTAAATACCCAATTAATTTATTGTAATAAATATTTCCTTATTGGTTATTCTATTTATTTTCCACGAATTCCATAAATTATGGGTAGCTCCAATTGAGTTTGGATGATCATTATGATGAATGGTAATTAATTAATCAATTCATTAATTAATTAATGAAATTACATTTATCTTAATAATAAATACTGAATAAATACACGAATGATAGCTAGTTAATTTTGCGTATTTATTGTATGTATGAACATTCATGATCTTGACCAAGACCTTTGTACATATTGGATGTTTTAATTTATTTTATTGCTTGGGTTTTAAATTATTTATTATTAAATTAAAATGATGGCTTGTGAGTCATCCCTCCCTCTTATTATGTAGGACAGGTGTTTCCATGGTAATTTATATAATCCCCTTTAACTAATAATTTATTTCCCCTCACCTTTGTGTGAGTTATAAATACATGTAATTAATAGAGTATCCCAACGCATGTGGAGGTTGTTCAAGATGGAACCATTATAACTCCAACTTAGGTGATACAAAGGTGTGCAAGTGGAATGCTATAAATCATGAAAAGACTAGAAAATGGAGTTATTACTCTAGGTTATAGGTTGATTTATTTTCCACACATTAAATCGACCATTAGATAATCTCATGACTGGGTCATTTAATTTAGTTATTTATTTCTGTCTATGCATTATTTATGTCATGGATACAAGACCCTGATCACATAAATAAATAAATAAATGTGAAATGATGTAATTTCAATAAATGGATTATGCATAAATGTTGTATCCAACATGGTTAATTAATTAAGTAAAATATACTTAAATATTAACAAGACATATAAAGGATAAAACAAAATAAAATTTATGCACAATAAATTAAAATCCCTAAATTAAATATTAAGTCATACTAATTATTCCATTACTTGATTGGGAATGAAACCATCGAACTAAGTGTAGTTCATGGAAAAAGTCTGGATACTTACATTTATTGAGAAGTTCTCATGAGGGTTTTGGTTTGAATTAACTGAAATTGTATTGAGTTTAATAGACAAAGTCTATTAAATAAAATTTTGGAGGCAATTTTTGGGGAAATCCAAGTCTAGATTTCAGAATAGGTGAATTCATTCAATAGACCAAGGAGATGAAATCCCACAGTTGTAAAGAACTCCTACATAAATAATTTTTAATGGTTTTTATGGAAAAATTATAGATCATTAAGAAACATAAAGGGGATCCTTACCAATAGAATTTCATAGAAGCTAGATATCACAAGTTCAATGGTGAGGTCTATTGGGACTTGATAAAATAGTGGAATATTTAATAAAATAAATTAATTTATTATTCCTCTCATAATTTTTAATAAAAAATCAATAATAATATTATCCTTTAATTGTAGAATAAAATTTCAATCTCACCATCCACACTATCACTACCATCTCTATTGGATAAATACAACCTCCTAATTGGCAATAACTTCCAAGAATAGAATAGACACTTTTGGTTTGTTTTGTGCTATGAACGGAAATCAAACATGCTAGAATCCTCACTTATTGATCCACCTACTAAAGAGGTGAGTTATGAAGGGTTCCTAGTCTATGAGAAACATATAAACAATATGATCTACTTTCAATGTTTTATTATTTCATATATGTCTAGTGATATCATGAAGTCTCTTGAAAACATGGATGCATATAGCTTGCTTGAGTATCTCCATGGCCTATATTAGGAGAGAGATATATAGAAATGGTTTGATATTTACAAGGCACTCTTTCAGATTAATCTGGGAGAGGGTTCCCCAGCATAGCCTCATGTATTCAAGATGATTAGCTGCATTGAGTGCCTAGAGGTTCTAGGGATTAAAATTCCCAAAAAGTTGGGAACCGATCTCATTCTAGCATCACTCTAGTAGTGATTCTCTAGTTTTTCTATGAATTTTAATATGAAAAACATTGATAAGTCAATTCCATATCTTCTGACTCCTCTTTTCAAAGTGGATAAGGAGAAGATGCACGAAAATCCTTCGATCCTTCTGGTGAACAAGCAGAAAGGCTAAGAAAAAAATCCCCAAGGATAAAGCTTCTTTGAAATTCCATTCCAAGAAGAGGAAGATTAAGGTGTAGGTATGGGAATAGAATGTTGTTTGTTTTTCATGTGAAAAAAAGGTACAATGGAAGAAAAATTAAACCCATAATAAGAAAGGGGAAGATTCAGGTACATTTTTTATTAAGTGAAATTTATCTATTTCAATAAATTGGGTTTTAGATACAGCTTTTGGTGCTCACATATGAATTCAAATACAAGAACCAAGTAGATTCAGAAGAATTTACCAAGGTGAGGTAGATCTATGAGTATCCAATAGAGATAAATTTACTGTTCAGCTATCAGGGCTACCACCTCGCATTGCCAACTCAAATGATCTTGGTTTTAAAGGGTTGTTATTATGTTATTTAAATTATTGAAAACATTATTTCTGTATCCAATCTAGAAACATATGGTTTTATTTTCAATTTTGGAAATAAATGTTTCTAATTTTATAAAGATAAATTTTTTTATGTATGACACAATTAAATAACTATCTTTATGTGATAGACTACACAAACCATGTTATGGAAATCAATAATGAAACAACTTCACATGACTCATACCACACACAACTTTGGAATCATTGATTAATTCATGTAAACAAAAAGTGTTTGAATAATTTATAAAAAGATGGATATTTAGATTCTTTTGAACTAAAACTAATTGGTGTATGTCATGCATGTTTACAAGGCAAAGTGACCAAATCCCCATTTAGTGGAAAAGGTGAAAGGGATAAAAAGATATTATAATTAGTTCATATGGACATGTGTGGACTATTTCCTATTGAGACAAGGGGTGGGTAATCATACTTCATAAATTTTATTGATGATTTTAGTAGATATGGATATGTATACTTAATGAGGTATAAGTCATGTTCCTTTGAAGAAATAAAGGAATACATGAATGAAGTTGAGAACCAACTTGGTAAGAATATTAAGAAACTATTTTTAGATAGTGGTGTAAAATATCTTAATCAAGACTTCATTAATTACATATTGGAGTTTTAGATTTTATCTTAAATCACTCCTACTTACGCACCTAAATAGAACGGTGTAAGTGAAAGGAGGAACCTAACATTATTAAACATGGATAGATTAATGCTGAGTCATGAAAGTATTCCATTATCCTTTTGAGGATATGCATTACAAACAACAACATACGTACTAAACCAAGTAAGCAACATATAGTATACCATACCAATTTTGGAATGGAAAGAAACACATGTTGTCATACTTACATATGTGGAGTTGTGAAGAGTTTTTTAAGGCCTCTCCAGTTAAGAATATTTCACTCTAATGCACAAAGTGTATCTTTATAGGATATACCAAATAAAAAAAGGGATATTACCTATACAAATCCTTCAGATAAAAAGGTAATTGTCAATAGACATCCCACATTTCTTGTGAAGGATCTTATATCTAAAATAGATAGTAGGAGCGAGTTAGACTTTGATGAAGTCCATGCTCATGATACACAAGAGTTGGCATATGAATAAATCCCACAAAGCTCTATATAAGAAGAAGTTGTTCCAAAGACACAAGTACTGTGTAGGAGTATTAGAGAGGTTAGAGAACTAGAAAAATATATTTTTCTTGTCACTAAGGATTGTGACTCATTATTAGTAGATAATAATGATCCTATAACCTATACTAAAGTATTAAGTGGAACATATGTTTCCAAGTAGTAATCCATGAATTTTGAAATGGATTCCATGTACTAAAACAAAGTCTGGATTTTAGTAGATCCTTTGGTGGATGTAAATACTATTGGTTGAAAATGAGTATTCAAGAAGAAACTAGACATATAAGGACAAGTCAGTACCTATAAGGAATGAATGGATACAAAAGGGTTTAAACAATTCCAACACATTAACTATGAAGAAACCTTTTCACCAGTTTTAATGATGAAATTAATTAGAATTCTACTTTCCATTATGGTTTACCATGACAATGAGATTTGGAAAATGGATGTTAAAACAAACTTCTTTAATTACAACCTTTGGAAAGATGTTTGTCTGACATAATACAAAGGGTTTGTGCTCTACAGGATGCCAAAAAGATATAAAAATTGAAACAATTAATTTATAGATTAAATAAATCATCTAGGTCATGAAAGATTCATTTTGATGAAGCTATAATAGAATTTGGTTTCATAAATAATGATTGTGAGACTTGGGTCTACAACTGGTTTAGTGGGAGTGCATTCATTTTCTTAATAGTATATGTGAATGACATATTACTCATTGGAAATGAAATAATTGTATTACAGTCTCTTAAGGTGTGTTTGAATAAATGATTCTCTATGAAGGACTAGGGAAAGGAAACATATATGATTGGGATTAAGTTCAATCATGATAGATCCAAGAGTTTACTCAACCTAAGTAAAAGTATATACATTGACAAGATACTGAAGAGATTCAGTATGAGAAAATCCAAGAGGGGATTGTTTCTAGTGTCACATGAAATTCATCTTTCTAGGAAAATGTTTCCTTAGACACATGATGAGAGAAATAGGATGGAAATGATTCCATATGCAGCATTGATTGGTTCAGTCATGTGTTTTATGTTATGTAATCTTCTAGATGTTTCCTACACATTAATTTTGGTAAAAAGATATCAACCTAATCCAAGTGACAACTATTGGATAGAAGTAAAGACTATCATTAAATATCTAAGGCATACTAAGGATATGTTCCCATTTTATAGAGAAGATCAAGAACTAGTCATTAAAGGATATACAAATGCTAGTTTCCTAATAGATCAATATGACATGAAGTCCCAAACGGGATACATCTTCACTTGGAATGGAGGTGTTGTGAGCTAGAAGATCTCAAAGTAGGCTATGGTTATAGATTCTACAGCAGAGTTTGAGTACATTTCAACTTATGAGGTAGCTAAAGAATTAGTATGAATGCACAAATTTTTTCTAAGATCTTTATGTGGTACCTAGTAGTAAATATCCTATTAAAATCTATTGTGACAATACTATAGCAATGACTCTCATAAAATATCCAATATCAAATAAGAATAAGAAGCATATACATTAGAAGTATCATCTCTTTATAGATTTTTCTCAGATATTTGAGGTTGTAGTGAGTAGTATTTCCATGTAATATAACACAGTATACCCCTTGAATAAAGCCTTGACTTAGTAGAAACATTATTATCATGTGAGGTATAGTGGAACAAAATTAGTAGGTAGTTGGATCAAGTCAAAGTGGCAGTTTATTGGAGTTTGTGTCCTATGACCAAATGATTGTAATTTGATTATATGTATATTAAATGTATTGAATATTAATTAAACATATTATTATATATTTTTCATTATTCTAAATGAATTTAATGTGATAATTTCATAGAGTATTTTTCACATTGATAAGGTCATAAAAGTTCCTCACTATGATGAGAAACTTGAAGTGGTATGAAAATATTCTTAATATAGTTCTACAGTTGGATAAAATATTATAATGGGACATATAGTATATAAAACTTTAGGTGTGAGTAATTATAAGCATATGAGGCTTCTTATTATGAAGTTTTCACTTGGTAATCTCTAAGATGGGAGATTATGAGAACAGACCCACCGGTAAGAATTCCACATGTTTCAGCGTCATCAGATATTCCTATCCACGAGTGTGTGTAATGGTCCTTAGACTTTATGATTATTATTAATTAATGTTATAAATCACATATATATTTTTTTTTATAAACCATGACGATAACCATTTATGATAGAGTTGGATACGTTGGGTGCGTCACGAGTGACATGTCATTAATGGATAAGTTGAGAAAGTATTTTTCCCTTCTATAATTATGGAAGTTGATATCCTGACCCTTTGATTGGAATGGAACTATCACATTAAATTCCATGTCCATGGTGTAATGACTTTTTTATTTCAAATAGTCAAATAAAGACATATAGATCATATATATTGGTGACATAAATGTGAAAAAATATTAACGAGATATTTCAACAAAGGGATTATATTACACAGTGAGCGTTCGTATTTGTTTTTTATCATTAAAACATTAAGTTATTTCTCTTGGGTTCCTTAAATCATTTCTAGATAGTTCTTGGACTTTAGACAATCTCGCCTAAGGAAAACAAGAAATAATCCTAGAGGGACACACACTAAGTGTTTATGATGATCACAATTAAATTTTATTTGAATTTAATTAATTGAATAAATATTATTCTCAAGACCTAGGGATAATAGTATTCATGTTTTATCGATCGTAAATATTTATTTATGAATGAAATATTTAAATTAAACATTTATTTAGGTGTTAAATAAATTCCAGAGGAGTTAAAATGTAATATGACCATTTCTAGTGATAAATATTAATTAAAGTTTCAGATAAATAATATATGTTATTTTACAAGTTTCCACAAACCACAAAATAATAACAATATTATTATTATGGGTCATGAAGTTCATTAAAGGTTATAATATTATTTAATGTCCAACATGAAATTAAATAATTATTTTAACATAAACCCTAGCTCTATAAATAGTCGGTTATGTCTATTGTGTATTGTGTGCAATTGAGAATAGAGATTTTTTGGGAACAATGAATTATCTCTCAACTTATTTCCTCTTTCCCTCTCCCTCTCAAGAATGAGAAATGAACGAGTGATTCCTTTAGGACTGAAGGAAGAGTGGTCAACACAAACAATGTAAGACAATCGATTCGCCATGCTAGCACCTGGAGATTAATTGTCATTGATTGGATATTAAAGGAACACTTGTGGAACATCGCTAGAGGGATTCTGTCCTTGGGATCCTTACAGTGCAATGAAGGCAATTCAAAAGGTTCATTTTTGGATGATCAACATCATTAATGAAGAAAGGTTCCTAATCCAAGGTAATTATTTATTAAAATATTAAATAAATAAATTATAAATTTTACATGCAAGATCATCAATGTTGGTTTAGTCTATGAAAATATTAAAAGAAATTTTAATATATCACCCACTATCACATACTTCCACTACACCAAAACCATAAATAATTCCATAATTAAGTCCATAAGAATCACACTCTATTAGTAAGTTCATTTATTGAAAGTCAAAGAAAGATACATCAAGCACATAGGTTTATGACACCAGTATGAAACCTTCTTAATTAGAGATATCAAGATAAAGATATTATATTGCACAATGTACGTTCGTATGTGGTTATTGTCATTGAGATATTTAACTTCTTTCTCTATGGGATCCTTGATGTGTTACCAGACACCAACCTTGGACATAAGTTAGTGTAGCCTAACACCACTAAGAAAGGGACCTATAGGGCCAGACACTAAGTGTATTTATAACTTTAATTAAATTATATATAAATTTAACACATTGGATAAATATTATGTAATTTACTGGATTTTTTTGTATTATTTTTAACTATTATATGGAATTAATTTGAGGCCAATTTCTAAGATGGCGTGAGATTCTAAGGCCTGGTGTTCTTAGAACAAATGTTTGAAATATAATAAATATATTTAATAACATGCACAAGAAGTTTTTCTAAAAATGTGGAATAAATTCTAAATGGTTTCCTAAATCAGAAATTCTAGGGCACAATTTCATTCAGAGAAGTAAATTTATCTTAGGCAAGGCCTAACATCGACCTATGTAGATAGGCTATGAAAGTTAGTTTTTGAAAATTTTAATGAATAAAATAAAATAAATATTTATTTTATTTTAAAGTTACACACCAATGCAGTGACACGTTTTCTGTTTTTAAATAAGCATCTCAGCAAGTGACCCAGGGTTAGAATTCATAACCCCGATGAAATACCTAAGAGCTCTAGTGAGAAACCTTGGAGAAATATCTCGACAGACGAAAACGAGATGGTGGATCAATACACTTCTTGATGGATCACCATTGGCACTGAGTCCTTGATAGGGAATGATCCAGATCCCAAGCAGGGCATTGTGATTTCTATTCCTTCTTTCATGTTCTTAGAATCAACAATGAAAAAAGATCAACCCATGAACAAGTTAACATGTGGTTTGATATTTCTAGTGGGATGGGTTGATTGTGGGATTTATTTGGTTATGATTATGATTATTTGTTTTTTTTTAGCTTGTTGATCGTTCTTATGAGAACAGATCAAGGCTACAACTAAAAAAGGTTGAGGTTCATTCCTCTTGTTTATTCTATGCAAATTTTCTTCCCCCTTTTTTCCTGAGCATTCTTTGTTCTTTTTGGGATGTGAATGGATGATCTTTTCACCTTTTATTTATGGTGCAATGATCCTAGATTGTATATCCAACATTGGGACAACCTATTGGAGGTGCAAAGGCGGTGGCGATAGATGGATCAAAGTATTTCGAGAGATATCGTTCTTCGAGTCTTCTTTGTGTAGGTGATTGTAATCATATTTCAGATCCAATTGAAGGTCCAAAACTCACCGATTCTGTGATTTGAAGACGAGGAGACCTTGAATCTTAAGTTTTGGGATGAACGGATTGAGCACTAGAGATCGACTAAGGTGCGCGGAGGAAGAATTGTGATTCTAGAAAATCACGAAGAGCACATCTTGTATCCTATAATACACACTGTGCATGCCCTACTGAGTGGTGACTAAGGATTTGCGAATCTTTAAAAGTGTCACATGTCCTGAGAAATCTATCACACAACATGTGGTCCCTTCCTCGGGACTCAACGTGTATCTCGGGGGATATACGGACATAGGGTGGAGTACACGACATGTACCCCACCACACAACTAGACCCAGACCCGCAACATGGGCTACCTCGTGTACTGGTACACAGGTAGGTGGACACAGGTTGACACCGTATACCAACACATGGCTGAGGAACATGGAAAGACCCTTCATGGATGTACACGATGTGCAAGCCATTTTACATGACATGTATAACTTTTCTACATGACATATTTCCTGACACAAGCCATTGTACATGGGAAGTACCTAGGGTCAAGGGACACAACATGTGATCCTAATATAGGATGTGTATCCCTTTCTAAAGAGATTAGATCCCTTATCCACCATATCTTGGAGAGGTTTTGTTAGGGTTCATTCCCTTGATAGGTTCCCTGAATGTTGGTGTGTATCATTTCCTATACACCAGAGTATGATCCCTTCAGCAGGACTAGCTAGATAGAGTTGTTGGAATCCTTTGAGATTCCCAATGAGAGATCCTCTATTTATTATTCATGAAATAGGAAGAGTTTTGGGTTTAGATGTGACCAACTTTCCAGGCGTCGATCCTCTACATAGCAGGTTAGTATAGATGGAGTTGTTGGTATCACCCCATGGCCCTATCTGTGATCCTTATATGATGTATCATATCTATCTTCAGATCTATCAATGTATCTCTCTCATGACAGTTTCTGAAGAACAATAATTCTCGGATGGAAGTCATCAGTGCTATCAGACTCAGGTGTGCGTTCTCCTGGATGAGTGCTTTGTGTAATCTTCAGTCTATATCCCTAGTGGTGGTATGTGGTAGTTGTGTCTTACCTCTAGACTGTGTGTCTTTTTTTAATATATCTGGTTATCTTTATTATATTCTATAGACATATACTTATGTAGAGATGACCGTATATTTCCTTTGTGTATTTCTTTGTGGTTTTGGGGTGTCCTGCTAAGTATTGTTATACTCACCCCTGCATGGGCTTTTCCCGCATGTGTCGTGTCTTGTGCAGATGAGAAAACTTTTGACAGAGTCTAGGGAGGACCATGACTAGATAGATCTTTTTCAGTTCAAACAGTACAAGGTGTTCCTACGGCTTGGACCAATAGTCCTAGTGCCTATTTGTTTATGTTTTGACTTTATAGTTTACAGACTCTTTTGGTGGGCTTGTATTCTGGCCCGGTTTAATTTATTTTCTTTACTTCTGTCATACTTTGTTGGTTGGTTTAGTGGTATGAATGAATTTAATTTCTTAGTGTTTTTTCCATTTCATCATTTGGGGCTTGGAGATGTGTGCATGTGTACATGTACTTAGAAAATGCCACCCATGTTAGTGATATGATTACTTGATGATAGTCACCAGCTCCTAGCCTATTGGAGGAGGGCTTGGGGAGTCGCGGCATGGGCCCCATTGGGATGGGTCATGATATAGTGGTATCAGAGGTGGTCGGTTCTACCTTAGGACTAGGATTCTATGAGTTTGGTTTGGGTAAATAGTGTTATGTGTTTTGACTTTGGATTTCATGCCAGGGACTCCAGTGTTGGTGCAGCGGCTGACATATCCATACACTAGGACTCTGATAAACCACTTTTTGACTCGGTACATGAGACATTGGTTGCAGGTAAAAAAATGGTACATCCATAATATATGAATGGTTTTTAGTTTCCATGTCCTTATTGAGTCAGCTCTCCAGATATACTCATTGAACGCAGTACATCTTGTTTTCCTACAGGATGCCTCTGTAATGAAAATCAGCTAGGATTCAACATCTTGATCAAGAGGATGACCCCCTTAGTGATGAGGCTTATAGAGACCCATAAAATACATACATTTTTATTACTTCAAAATTAAAACACACTTATTACAACATATAACAAAACCATGAAAGGATCGTATAGTTATAGTGTCTTTAGAAACTGGGAAACATAAACAACTGCTTCATAAATCATCTACACTATCTCCCTTTAATTTTATCATATCTAGAGTACCTTTGGACATATCTTACTTAATACCCTTCTTCCTGACTCGGGGAAAAGAAAACATACAAAAGGGTGAGCTCAAATGCCCAGTAAGTGTAAACAAAGGAAATATCAATCATATCATATTCATAAGAACATAACATTTTGAAAATATTAACCTGAAAAAGAGATCATAATATCATAACATGGGATAAATCATGGTAGTGAAATGTAATCCCAATAATCCTAAAATAAGACATGAAACTTTGTGTCATACACACATAATCATAGAGAATCTTTTCTTAGTAGTCAAGACTCATTTACAAGACTATCCTAGCGGACAAAGTCCATTTCTGAACTGAGTTCACTCCTCGTTTCAGTCATGTATCACTAAACCGGATTAACCTGCCATTCCATCCATGTCTATCTCATGAGATATAAATCTTTACCCAATGCATTTGAGGGATATATAGGTCCCACCAATCTCATAATTATAACATTCTTATGTGTTCCACAAGATCATAAATCATACATCATATCATAACCCATGTAATAAAAATGGGATTCTTAAACATCATGCCATCATAACATAATCCATATAAGATAAAAGGACATCATAAAAATAATTCCATCATAACATAATCAAATCAATGTAAAAATAGGGATAGAAACGAAACCCTATATTATATGAGATGGAAAATAATTTTGATAAAACGCTTGAACTCCATTCTTGATGAAAATATACTTTCTACTTTAAAAACATTTTTACTTTCTTAACATGTCATACTATTTAAAAAAAAAGAAGTTGATTAAAAATAAACTTGAAAACTTTCAAAGGAATATTCATGGAAATGATTTTCTATGAAATCATAAAAATCCAATCATGTTGTATAAGTTAAAAAAACATTTTTCTCGTACTTTGGCCAGAAAAGACAAAAAGTACCTCGTACTAAAAACAAAAAAAGATTCCTTTCATATATTTTACTAAAAACTCACCAATGAGTAAAATTGTATTTAAAAAATTGTATGAGGATAGAAACAACATTACATATTTAGGAAACATGGATTCAGATGATAAATATTCCCCAGTAAATTCTAAAGTATAAATAATCTCAGATAAAAATGAGATTGCGAGATTTTCCCTTACCTTAGGTTCGATATGCTTCGTACATATCCGAACCTCCTGTATAATAATTTAAATAATTTCATTGACTTATTACAGAATCATATTCATTGTTATGATATCATATATGGTCATATTCTTATCTTCTTATTAATAATATTTCATCGCTACTTGTTATTCGGGTGTTCATTGCTTTATGTTCTTATGCGTGTTTTGTCGAATAAATTCTTATTATTTTTTAGGATATAGACACATAATTTATATAATGGTATAAGTATAAAATATATCATATTTATTCATTCAATTCATTTATATAATCATTATTCAATGAAGATCATGTAGAACGAGTCACATCACATCATGGAGATGGTCGGCCGTATGTACGCACGAGCGATGATATCATTCTAATGTTTGGGGAATTATATTGAAGTGAATTATAGAATTTCTCAGAATTAGTATCATGTCATAATAACCATATATATTTATTCATTAAACCATTATACCCATCCATGTAAGGTGGTGTTGGAAAAACAGATTACACCGCAGTGTGGAGACGGTATTCCGTACGTACGCACGCGTGGTGATTTTGTTTTTCGTAGGGTGGATAAAAGGTGAAATAGGGTTGTTTAATATTTATAATAACATATAAGTATATGATTTATACTTATGTTATTACTTTATTATGAAACAAAAAAAGAAGAATAATTATAAGAAGAAATGAATTTGAAAGAATTGGTAAAGGATATTACCTCTTCTTTGACGGGCCTCTTCTAAACCTCCTCTTAGGGCACTAATGTTGGTCTTTGAAGAAGACCAGAACCTATATTATGTTTCTAGAGATGTTGAGAAGGGAAATGGGCAGGTGTTGGCTGATAATTAAGGCTAAAAATTGTGTAAAGAGGAGAGGGAGGAGGTGCCATTTTATAAGGGAGGAGAGGGGCACCTTAGGAAAAACTTAAAATATTATTTTATAATAAAGTCATATTCGGTTTTTAATAGCTCCAAATTGATTTATTTTGAAGATAAGGTGGGTATGGGTCTCAATCCTCTAAACCAATAGGTTTTAGACAAGTTTAGGTTACTATTTTAACCTTATCATTTAGATTTAACTCTAAGTTAAATAATTTAACTTTTACCGTGCCTTCTTGTTTTCTTAGACTATATGGTTAATAAAATTACTATAACAAGCAAAAATAACCCCACATGGTTCATTATTAATATATATAACCTTATATAGGTCATTTGGCCGAAACTTATATTTTTAGGAATAAAATAACAACTAATAATATAATATTTGTTTTAAAGACTATTTTTTGTCAATTTTGACACCATTTGGTAATTGATTTTTGTGAAAATCATAAAAACATTATTAGTTCAAAAAAGGTTAATTAAATCAATACTAACATGTCATATTAACCTATAAAATTATTTTAATTCATAAAAAGTCTCAAATTAAATTTATTTAGGTATTTATAATATCAATTATGTTAATATTTCATTAATAAGGAAATTACTGCATCATCATTGTGTCATAAATAAATTAAATTATTTAATGTCTAAAAATTATAAATAAAATACCATTATGTATGAAATCTTTTTTTCTTTCTAATTAATATTTATAGTCGAATTTATCCTATGTAAAATCCTATATTAAAATTGTTTTATTTATTAAACTTTGATTTTAACTCATTTAACTCTTCTTTAAATAAAATAATAATAAGTGTCCTAATCTAATCCAAGTGAACCTAAAGGGTAATATTTTATTCCTAAGGTTGTTTTTGGTCGAATTACACTTATCTAATAGAATTAGGACCTATGTTAGGGTAATAATAATATAATTTTTACCCTTAATTACCCTATTTAATTTTAACTGTGGTAAATAAAAGTAAAAAGTTACTATTCACCAAAAATTATTTTTATCTTATTGAACCACATTTTACTCCTTTATATTAACCGTGTCTCTCATATTTTCGAAATTCAGCTCACAGAAGCGGTAAAATTAAGTTTTATGTATAATTGCAAATGTTCCTAGGAGGTGGGTAAAAGACGGTAAAGAGTTCAATAAAATTTTTATGTATCTATATTATTATAAAATTACTACAATGAATTACATTGAACTTATATAGGTATTATGTTTCTATTTTGACCTAAAATAAATTTAAATAAAAAATGATTATTTAAATAAAAATTCGGTTTTAACCAACAACTCAATGTTTTCAATATTCATCGAAAATTGAAAGTTTTCAGAAAAATACCAAAAATTTACCCTAGGATAATTTTGATATTTTGAATCCAAAAATGAAGTCCATTTCAAATCATAAAATTTAAAAAGTGGGTATTACTATTCATAATGGCTAGCTTATATAATATTTTAATGACATATCGTTGTTTAGTGAAACTCGGTATTGCGTACAACGCAAGCTATCGAGGAAGGTTGCTCATGCTTGTAACACAAGCCAAGATAGTGTTGTGTGTAGTGAAAGATTCCTTTGGTGATGCATATAACATAATACATAAAAACAAAATATTTCTCATAAAATCTCGGGTGTTACATTCTACCCCACTTAAAATGAATTTCACCCTTGAAATTCTTCACTTTGTAAAAAAACAGATGAGGATACCTCTCCCTCATCATATCCTAAAATTCCCATGTAGCTTCTTCTAATTGGTGGTTCTACCATAAAACATTCCCCAAGAGAGTGGTCTTGTTCCATATGACTTTTTCACTACGATCCATAATCTCTATTAGCTGTTCTTCATAAGAAAGATCTTGCTCTAGCGATATAACTTCTGAGCTGAGTACATGTGAAGGATCAAGTATATACTTTCTCAGGAAAGATACATGGAACACATCATGAACTTGAGAGAGATTCGGTGGAATTTCCAATCGGTAATCTACCTTACCAACATGATCCAATATTTCAAAAGGACCAATATACCTAGGGCTCAGCTTCCCCTTCTTTCCAAATCTCATTACTCTATTCCAGGGAGATATTCATAAGAACACTTTATCACCCACTTCAAACTCTAGGTCTTTTCTCCGGTTATCGACATAAATTTTTTTCGACTCTGAGCTGGTCTTATGTGTTGTTGAATAGATCTAAACTTTTCTGCCATCTCATCAACAAGATCAGGTCCTAATAGATTTCTTTCCCCAACTTCATCCCAGCAAGTTGGAGTTCTAAATTTCTTTCCATAGAGAGCTTCATAAGTAGCCATCTGAATAATGGAATGAAAGCTATTATTATAAGAAAATTCAACCAAAGGTAGGTGTTGATCCCAACCACCTTTGAAATCCATAGAGAAAGCTCTCAACATGTATTCTAGAGTTTGAATTGTCCTCTCAGACTAACCGTCTGTCTGAAGATGATAAGCAGTGCTGAAACTCAACTCTGTATCTAGAGTATGCTGAAGACTTCGCCCAAATTTCTAGGTAAACATTGGATCCCGATCAGATGTAATGGAAAGTGGTACTCCATGAAATCTTACTACTTCCTTTACATATATCCTGGCAAGCTGGTCAAGAGAAAAATATTCTCTAATAGCAATGAAGTGTGCCGAATTCATAAGATGATCAACTATAAACCAGATAGCATTATTTACTTCGGATGTTTTAGGAAGTCCAGTGACAAAGTCCATTGTGATGTTTTCCCATTTCCATTCCAGTATGGGTAATGGTTGTAACATCCCCGTAGACTTCTGTCTCTCAGATTTAAATTGCTGACAAACCAAGCATTGAGAGTCATATTTAGCAACATCTCTTTTCATGCCATCCCACCAGAAGTACTCCTTCAGGTCCCTATACATCTTCATGCTTCCAGGGAGAATAGAGAATGAATAACTATGAGCTTCATCCAATATTTCCTTATTTAATTCTGGGATGTGAGGAACACAAACCTGATTCCTAAACCTTATTATTTCATCACAATCATTGTGGAATTCAGGAACATTTCTCACCTTCTTTTGTAACTCTACATCTGCTTTTTGTGCCTCTTTAATCTTCACATGTATAGATAGTTGAACATTCATTTGAGAAAGATAATATTTTTCCCCTTCCATTATAATTCCAAGATCCATCCTTTTTAAATCCATAAATATTGGATCTTTTGTGATCCCCATCATGGATAAGCTAGCATGGTCTTGTCGACTTAATGCGTCTACCACCTTGTTTTCTCTCTTAGAGTGGTAATGAATTGAGCATTCATAATCCTTAATTAGATCCAACCATCTTCTTTGGTGCATATTCAGATCCTTTTGTGTGAAAATATACTTCAAACTTTTATGATCAGTATAAATATCACACCTTTCACCATAAAGATAATGCCTCCAAATCTTTAATGCAAAGATTACTGCATCTAACTCCAAATCATGAGTTGGGTAATGTTTCTCATGTATTTTTAATTTTCATGAGGCATAAGCTATCACCATATCATTTGGCATGAGAACACACCCCAATACCTTCTTGGATGCATCATTGTAGATCAAAAACCTTTCTCCACTACAAGGCAGTGTGAGCATAGGTGTACTGGATAATATTATTTTTAACTCCTTGAAATTCTCTTCACACTCCTCCATCCAAACAAACTTAACTCCTTTTCTAGTCAACCTGGTGAGTGGATTAGATAATTGTGAAAAATATTTCACAAAACGTCGATAATATCCAGCCAAACCAAGAAAACATCGGATCTCAGTTACTATTGTTGGTCTTGACTATCTTTCGATAACCTCTATTTTTTTTGGATCCACAGATATCCCCTCTTTTGAGATTATGTGACCCAAAAAATGAAACTTTTTGAAGCCAAAATTCACACTTGGTAAATTTGGCATAAAGCTTCTTCTTTCTTTGGGTCTTTAATACAATTCTCAAGTGATCTTCATGTTCTTCCTTGCTCTTAGAATAGACAAGAATATCATTTATAAAGACTACCACAAACTGATCAAGATAGTATCTAAAGACTCTATTCATTAGATCCATGAAGATAGTAGGGGAATTAGTAAGACCAAATGGCATCACTATAAATTCATAGTGTCCATACCTTGTATGAAAAGCCATCTTTGGTATATCCTCCCTTTTGAACCTTAATTGATGATACCCGGAACAAAGATCAATCTTGGAAAAGTATTGTGCTCCACTTAGTTGGTCAAATAATTCATCAATGCATGGGAGAGGATATTTTTTCTTGATAGTGATCTAGTTAAGTTATCGATAATCAATGAAGAGTCTCATTGATCCATCTTTATTCTTAACGAACAGAATAGGTTCTCCCCAAGGTGATGCACTGGAGCATATGAATCCCTTATCAAGATTCTCTTGGAGTTTCTTCTTCAATTCCTTCAACTCAATTGAGGCCATTCTATAAGGTGTATTTGAAATGGGCATAGCACCTGGTATGAGTTCTATTGAAAACTCAACTTCAAGATTTGGTGGAAGACCTGAAAATTCCTATGGAAAGACATCATAAAACTCCCATAAAATAGGGGTATTATTAATCATGAGTTTCTCTCCAACCATTTGAGATAAATAACCTTCATTTACTGGAATCATGACCCACAAGATTGAATAAATTTCCACTGGAAGGTTATATTTATCCTCACATCGATAGATGATTGTTGATTGATCAGGAATATAAAATGTGACTTCCCTTATTTGGAAATAGATATGAGCTCTATATAAATAAATCCAATCCATGCCAAGGATCACATCAAATTTCACGATAGTAAGGATCACAAGATTTGTAGGAAACACTTTCCCACAAACTTCAATTAGAGAAGAATTGTAAACTTTTGATGTGATTGTTATGACATTAGGGGTGGTCACAACTAACTTAATATCTAATTGTTGAGGTAATACAACGATACCCTTAGAAAATTCTTCATAAATAAAAGAGTGGGTGGATCTAGAATCAAATAAAACATTTGGTACTTTAGAGTGAATGAAAAGTGTACCTTTCACCACTTTGTTATCATACTCCACATCGCCGATATAAATCGCATGCGACTTTCCTTTTTCTTTGGCCTTAAGAGTTTGTTGACATCGATAATAATCAATAACCCTTGTATTAGGGAATTTATTAGCATAATGCCCCATTTCCTTGCACTTGTAACATTTAAGTGCAGGAGGTTCATTCTATGTAGCCTTTTCTATGTTTGCATCACTAGACATATTTTTCCCATCATTGCGACATTCAAAATCCCAATGACCTTCTTTTCCTCATTTGAAACATTTACTTGTACCTTTAAGACAATTCCCTCCATGTTTCTTTCCACACTTTGAGCATAAGGGGAAAATCATCTTCTTTTCAGTGTGGTCTTTATATTTCTATTTGAATTCCATTTTCCTCTTTTTATCAAACCCATATGACTGATGGGTTACTCCAATCTCCATATCAACCTTTAGAGAACATTGAACAATTTCCTCGTAGATATTGAAGTCCCTTATGGATAATGCCATTTGAAGACTTGGTTTTAAGCCACTAAAAAATCAATCGATCTTACTCTCAGGTTGGATAATAATTCTGGAAGCGTACCTTGCAAGTCTTGTAAAATTTGCTTCATAGGTACAAACAGATTCATCATCCTTTTTCTTTAGTTCAAGAAACTCTTTCTCTATATTTGTTCGAAGCATATGAGGGAAGTAATTATCCAAAAAAAATTTCTTGAACTCATCCCATTCCATGGATTCAATTTCATCTTAGGGCCTTGTATTCTTGATAATATTCCACCATTTATCAGCTTCACCTTCCAAATGATATACTGCCAAGATGAATTTATCATGTTCAAAACATTGTAGAACTGAAAATATCTTTTCAGTGGTACTGATCCATTGTTCAACCACTAATGGATCAGTAGACCCACTGAATGAGGGTAGACACTACCTCATGAAGGATTCAACAGAATGTTTCTCTTTCCTTTTCTCGTTTGGAAGTCCTGCAGGATTCATAGCTTGAAAAAGTTGTGTGAGCATGGCTACAAGATTTTTCATTCCAGCTCCCATAATGCTTGGTTTCTCAGGGGGACAATCATTGCATTTCCTATTGCATTCCTCATTAACATGGTTCCTTCGGGTTCCAGCCATTGACTAAAACCAAGAATAATAGTGCGAGCAACACTAATTATCACAGTAAAACAACATAATCCGTAATAAAATTTAACACTTTAGGTCTTATCAATGGTTACTCATGGCCATTTCTAAAACACTAAGATTGTGTTCTATGCTTAGACATATCCTTAGGGTTCTTACTAAGGCTTTCACATCCTAGTTTCCAAAGGTTGACTATACCTTTCCTCTGATACCAACTATAGTGACCCATACATTACATACATTGTTATTACTTCAAAATTGAAGCACACTTATTACAACATATAATAAAACCATGAAAGGACTGTATATGTATAGTGTCTTTAGAAACTGGGAAACATAAAAAACTGGTTCATAAATCATCTACACTGTCTCCCTTTTATTTTATCATATATAGAGTCCCTTTTGGCATATCTTACATAATACCCTTCTTCCTGACCTGGGAAAATGAAAACATACAAAAGGGTGAGATCAAATGCTCAGTAAGGGTAAACAAAGAAAATATAAATCATATCATATTCATAAGAACATAAAATTTTGAAAATCTTAACCTGCAAATGAGATCATAATATCATAACATGGGATAAATCATGGTAGTGAAATGCAATCCCAATAATAATAACATAAAACATGAAACTTTGTGGCATACACACATAATCATAGAGAATAATTTCTTATTATTCAAGACTCATTTCCAAGACTATCCTAGCAGACAAAGTCCATTTCTGAACCGAGTTCACTCCTCGTTTCAGTCCTGTATCACGGAACCAGATTAACCTACCATTCCAGCCATGTCTATCTCATGAGATATAAATATTTACCCAATGCATTGGAGGGATATATAGGTCCCACCCATCTCATAATGATACCATTCTTATGTGTGCCACAAGATCATAAATCATACATCATAGCATAACCCATGTAATAAAAATGGGATTCTTAAACATCATGCCATCATAACATAATTAATATAAGACAAAAAGGACATCATAAAAATAATTCCATCATAACATAATAAAATCAATGTAAAAATAGGGATAGAAACAGAACCCTATATTATCTTATATGGAAACTAATTTTGATAAAACGTATGAACTCTATTCTTGAGGAAACTATCCTTTCTATTTCAAAAAAAAATCTCCTTTCTTAACATGTCATACTATTTTAAACTAAAAAAAGTTGATCAAAAATAAACTTGAAAACTTGTAAAGGAATATTCATGGAAATAATGTTCTATGAAATCATAAAAATCCATTCATGTCGTATAAGTTAAAAAAACATTTTTCTCGTACTTTGGCCAGAAAAGTCAAAAAGCACCTCGTACTAAAAACAAAAAAAGATTCCTTTCATATCTTTTACTAAAAACTCACCAATGATTAAAGTTGGATTTAAAAAATTGTAGGTGGATATAAATAATATTACATATTGATTAAACAAGGATGTGGATGACAAATATTCCCTAGTAAATTCTAAAGTATAAACAATCTCGAATAAAAATGAGATTGCAAGATTTTCCCTTAACTTAGGTCCGATATGCTTTGTACGTATCCAAAACTTCTGTATAATGATTTAAATAATGTCATTGACTTATTACAGAATCATATTCATTGTTATGATATCATATATGGTCATATTCTTATCTTCTTATTAATAATATTTCATTGCTACTTGTTATTTGGGTGTTCATTGCTTTATGTTCTTATGCATGTTTTGTTGAATAAATTCTTATTATTTTTTAGGAGATAGATAAATCATTTAAATAATATTATAAGTATAATATATATCATATTTATTCATTAAATTCATTTATATAATCATTATTCAATGAAGATCATGTAGAATGAGTCGCATCACATCGTGGAGACGGTGGGCCGTACGTATGCACGAGCGATGATATCATTCCCATGTTTGTGGAATTGTATTTAAGTGAATGACAGAATATCTCAGAATTAGTATCATGTCATAATAACCATATATAGTTATTCTTAACACCATTATACCCATCCATGTAAGGTGGTGTTGGAAAAACAGATTACACCACAGCATGGAGACGATATTCCAAAAAACTTAAAATATTATTTTATAATAAAGTCATATTCGGTTTTTTATAGCTCCAAATTGATTTATTTCAAAGATAAGTTGGGTATGGGTCGAAATCCTATCAAAAAATAGGTTTTAGAAAAGTTTAGGTTACTATTTTAACATTATCATTTAGATTTAACTCTAAGTTAAATAATTTAACTTTTATCATGTCATCTTGTTTTCTTACACTATATGGTTAATAAACTTACTATAACAAGACAAAAGAACCCCAAGTGGTTAATTATTAATATCTATAACCCTATCTAAATTATTTGGCTGAACCTTATATTTTTAAGAATAAAATAACAATTAATAATATAATATTTGTTTTAAAAACTATTTTATGTCAATTTTTACACTATTTGGTAATTGATTTTTGTGAAAATTATAACAGAATGATTAGTTCAAAAAAAGTTAATTAAATAAATACTAACATGTCATATTATCCTATAAAATTAGTTTAATTTATAAAAAATCTCAAATTACATTTATTTGGGTATTTATAATATCAATTATGTTAATATTTCATTAATAAGGTAATTACTGCATCATCATTGTGTAATAAATAAATTACATTATTTAATATATAAAAATTATAAATAAAATCCCATTATGTAGGAAATCTTTTTATCTTTATAATTAATATTTATTGTCAAATTTATCTTATGTATAACCCTATATTAAAAATGTTTCAGTTATTAAACTTTGATTTTAACTCTTTTAACTATTCTTTAAATAAAATAATAATAAGTGTCCTAATCTTTTCCAAGTGGACCTAAATGGTAATATTTTATTCCTAAGGTTGTTTTTGGTCTAATTACACTTATCTAATAGAATTAGGACATGTGTTAGGGTAATAATAATATCATTTTTACCCTTAATTACCCTATTTACTTTTAACCGTGGTAAATAAAAGTAAAAAGTTACAATTCACCAAAAATTATTTTTATCTTATTGAACCACATTTTACTCCTTGATATTAACCGTGTCTCTCGGATGTTTGAAATTGAACTCACATAAGCGGTAAAATTAAGTTTTTTGTATAATTACAAATGCTCCTAGGAGGTGGGTAAAAGACGGTAAAAAGTTCAATAAAATTTTTATGTATCTATATTATTATAAAATTACTCCAATGAATTACATTGAACTTATATAGGTATTATGTATCTATTTTGACATAAAAATAATTTAAATAAAAAATTTATTTTTTAAATAAAAAGTAGGTTTTAACCAATAATTCAGTGTTTTCACTATTCATCAAAAATTTAAAGGTTTCAGAAAAATACCAAAAATTAACACTAGGCTAATTTCGATATTGCGAAGCCAAAAATGAAGTCCATTTTGAAAGATAAAATTTCAAAAAGTGGGTATTACTATTCATAACAACTAGTTTATATAATATTTTAATAACATATTGTTGTTTAGTGAAACTCGATATTGCGTACAACGCAAGCTATCGAGGAAGGTTTCTCTTACTTGTAATGCAAGCCAAGATAGTGTTGTGTGTAGTGAAAGATTCCTTTTGTTATGCATATAAAATAATACATAAAAACAAAATATTTCTCATAAAATCTCGGGTGTTACAAGGCTTCAGTACAAGGACCAGTTTCCCATATGTTACCTCTAGGTGGTGCACCCGCTATACCACCACCTGTGGAGCTACCTGTGTTACTTGAAGTACTGGAAGACGAGGAGTGCAGGTTGCATGTTCTCCATGAGTTTATGAGATAAATACCCCTTAGGTTCTGAGGTGATCCTGGACCTCAGGTGGTTGAGGACTGGATTGAGGTTGCGAACCATTTTTTCATCTAGTTAGGATACTAGCTGATCAGATGGTGATCCTAGAAACAAGCCTTCTACATGGATCAGTAGGGTTATGGTGGAGTTTGGATATCCATACTCACAACGAGGTGAAACTCTCATAGAAAATTTTTGAGTGCCTCTTTATAGAGGAGTTTTCTCTAGTTATGCTGAGAGATATCTGTATACAAGAGCTTCTTCATCTCTAGAAGGAAAGTATGACAGTGACTGATTATTCATAAAGGTTCACCAAACATTCCATATACTCTATGGATATGGTTAGGGATCAACAGTTCTGGTCTTGGAAATTCAGCGAGGTATGCATAGAGACAAATGATCCAATATATCCCTATGAGAAATCCTACATATGATGGGGTGCTTGAGTGAGATTTGGTTGTTGAGAGATTTTTGGTTGAGCATAGATAACCAGTGATAATCAGAAGTGGATAGGCAGGTGTAGAGACCTTTATAGTAGGGAGTTGATGTCAATTTGATGGATCTAAATGTGGGATATGTTTTAGGAGGAAGTACCAGGATAAAGGATATACAGTTCAAGGTTCACAAGGTGGATCCAGTTAGTCTAGGGAGAGGAATTTCTACTTATGTGATAGTAGGGGAAATCTCATGCAAGATTTTCCAAACATCTGTGATGCGGAAAAGGAGACAATGGATGGACTAACGTGGTAGAGGTAATGGTAGGAGTAGGAAAATTCATAGGGAAATAGATTTTCCATAGGAGTTGGGAGAGAAGTGGGGGGTGGTCTATGTTTTGACTTGTTACTATCACCACCCCCAGGAGGTTCGTTCCTGGTTTAGGGAGCTAGAGGACATGGGTGAGGACAACTGCATGTGTTCGAGGATTATCACCTAGAATCTCCAAGAACAATTCAAGGTACAATCTGTATCTTTTATACTCTATCTATTGCATTTATAGACATGTGATAGTCATTCCTTTCACTCCATGTATCTTGTTTGAGACCTTGAGATTCTGATAGAACAATTGACTTGACCCTTATGCTTGGAGACACCTACTGGAAGAGACTTGATGATCACACATCTTTTCAAATAGTGTGGTCTTACACTTTGAGGTGAGAGTTTTGGTTGGAACCTCTTGATGGAAGAGTCGAGGCCTTACAACGTCATCATTCACTACTGGAAATATGACTTTTACTAATGGTTTTGGCCAAACCATTGGTATAGTTCATTAATTTGGACCTATAACAACGGTTTTGGACAAACCGTTGGTATAGGGGGGGGGGGGACCTATAGGACCTATACCAACGGTTTTGGCCAAACCGTTGGTATAGGTCCATTATAGAGACCCTATACCAACGGTTTGGCCAAACCGTTGGTATAGGTCCCCCCTATACCAACGGTTTGTCCAAAACCTTTGGTATAGGTCCTAAAATCAAAGGACCTATACCAACGGTTCTCAAAACCATTGGAATAAGTCTATACCAACGGTTTTGAGAACCGTTGGTGTAGGTCCTTCAATTTTTAATTGACTCTTCTTACCGAGAACATTATATAAATCAAAATTTAAAATTATTAAAACAATACATATACATATTTATGAAATTATTCTCACAAAAGTCATGTTAGGTTAGTAATTAAGTCATTCAATTATAAACTAGAGGTCCTGGGATCAAATCCCACCGAATGTTTTTTTTGAAATACATATACCAACGGTTTTGAGAACCATTGGTATAGGTTTTCATATTACTTATACCAACGGTTTTCCCAAAACTGTTGGTGTAGACCTATTGTCACGACTTACTTTCCAACGGTCCTCTAAACCGTTGGTATACCCTATACCAACGGTTTGAGGGCCTATACCAATGGTTCCAAACCGTTGGTATAGGGTATTTTTCCAGTAGTGATTGGTATGGATTGGTTATCTTTAGTCCATTCCCAGATTAACTGTTTTTTGTGAAGGGTGTAGTGTGTCTGCATCAACGGAATGAGGTTTTCCTTTGTTGGTGAAAAGGAAAACCAGGCAGTAGAGGATGGAATCATGCAAAAGAGGGTGAATATGATCACTCTTCACTTTTCTAGCCTCACCCTTGGTGCAACAGATGTTATGAGTTTCCAATTCCAAGTAGTAGTGGTGGAGTACGAAGAAATATTCCTTAAATATGTTCCGGGATTACCTCCTCTTCAAGAGATAGACTAAAACATCGATTTACACCTTGGAACGACGCAGATATCTACCACAGAATATCGTATGGCTCCTGTATTGCTTCATGAGATGAGGGTGAAATTGGAGGAATTTCAGAGGAAGGGCTTCGTGAGACCCATTATTTTACCCTGGGCAGACCTAGTTTTGTTTTCCAAAAAGGTATACGATAGCTTGAGATTGTGTGTGGATTACCGGAGATTAAACTAGGTGTTAGTGAAGAACAAGTATCCACTACCGAGGATCGATGAACTCTTCGATTAGTTGATAGGGGCACGATGGTTCTTGAAAGTTGACCTCATATAAGGCTATAACCAGCTATGAGTATGGGATGAGGATGTACTGAAGACAACATTCATATGTAGCTATAACCATTATGAGTACTTAGTGATTCCCTTTGGTGTGATGAATTCCCCAGTAGTGTTCATGGGACTCATGACCCAGATCTTCCAGCCATACATAGACCGGCTTGTGGCGGTCTTCATAGACGATATCCTTTGTGTACTCAACGTTTGAGGAGGAGCACGAGAGACACTTAAGGATAGTTCTATATGTACTTCAAGAGAACCAGATATATGGGAATATCTTGAAGTTTCAGTTCTGGATTCAGGCGGTCCACTTTTTGGGGCATGTTATATCAGTAGATGGAGTGGAAGTAGACCCAGCCAAGGTGGAGGCAACGTTATCATGGGAGACACCTAGGAGCATGATGGAGGTGCAGAGCTTCCTTGGGTTGAAAGGACATTACCAGATATTCATCCCTAATTTCTCTAGGATATCAGCACCAATGAGATCTCTAAATCAAAAGGGGAAACCTTTCATGTGTACATAGAAGTGATAATAGTATTTTTAGTAGTTGAGTCCGAGTTTGATGAGCACTCCAATCTTAAGATTATCATAGAAGGGTGTCGTGTACATAGTGTTTTGAGATGCATCAGGAACTAGCCTTGGTTGTGTTTTGATGAAGAGGAAAGTAGTGATTTCATATGGTTTGCGCTAATTTAAAACACATTAGTATAACTATGTGACCCATGATCTTGAGTTGGTAGTGGTAGTCTTCATGTTGAAGATGTGGTGACACCACCTGATGGGTGATTGTTTTATCATCTACTATGTTAACAAGAGTCTCAAGTATATATTCTCTTAGAAGGATCTAAAATTGAAATAGAGGGAGTGACTAGAGTTCCTCTTGGATTATGACTTTGAGATTGTCTGTACTTCTGGGAAGGGGAATATGGTGGTGGATTCTCACAGCAAGAGATCAAGTTCGTAGTTGTTAGATGAGGAATCATAATATTTATCCTCATTGTAGTTATCATTTGTGTATGGAGATGGGGGAGATTAAAACCAATCCATGATTTTTATCCCTACACTCTTGCAACAAGTTAGGGAGGTACAACTTGGGGATACTGACTGTGAGACTCTACATGCTTAGATATCCACAGGACATGCTACTGATAGATATTCGAAATCTGTGGAGCATATTGTTCTTTTTAGAGGATGAATAGTTGTAATAGTCGCATTAAGGGAGGAGGTTCTGAGGTAGTTTCATACATACCCTTTGGAGGTATATCCAGGTGTGGTGAAGATGTACCAGGACCTTCAATGTCAATTCTAGTGACCATGAATGAAGAAGAGAGTTGTAGAGTTTTTCTATAAATTCCCTACTTATAAATAAATGAAGGCTAAGCACTAGGTTTTAGTGGGTTTGGATAAACCCATTGAGGTTCCAGAGAAGAAGTGGTATGATATATGCATTAAATTTGTGATGGGATTACCATGTAAGTCTAGGGGACATGATTCCTTCTGGGTGATTTTTGACCGACTCACCTAGTCGGACCACTTTCTATCCATCCGGAGTAGAGTTCAAAAAATATTTTGGGATGCCTCTACATGTATAATATAGTTCAGATTCATGGAGTGACATCAATTATTATTTTAGATCATGATACATGTTTCACATCCTGGTTGTGGAAGGGATTGCAGGAGGCGTTCATGACTCATTTATGATTGAGCACAACATTTCATCCCTACACAGATGGCCAGACAGAGAGAACCATTCAGGTTCTTGAGGAAATGTTGCAAGATTGCATCTTGGACTTTGGTAATAGCTGGGAGGATCACATATCACTAGGGGAGTTTTCGTACAACAACATCTACCACTCCACCATTGGCATGTAACCGTTCGAGGCTTTGTATGGGAAACCTATTAGGTCACCACTTTGTTCAACCGAACTAAGAGAATTAGCACTTATGGGCCCAATGTTGAAGCAAGTTACCACTAAGAAGGTGAAAATTATCCAGGAGTGGATGAAGAATGCACAGAGCTAGTAGAATTCATATGACGATAGAAGATGGAGTCCTTTGAAGTTCGATGAAGGAGACCATGTGTTACTTTGGGTCTCACCTTGACAAGGGATGCCGAGATTTGTCCAAGAGAGAAATTTATCTCTGAGGTTCATCAACCCTTTTTAGATACTACGTAGAGTTAGTGAGGTGGTGTACTACGTAGTGCTACCCCCACATTTTTACTGAGTACACGAAGTCTTACACATGTTGTAGTTGAAGAGGTACATGCATGACCTATTGCATGTCATTGAATTTGGAAATATGGACATAAATGATGGAGAAACTTTTGAAGAGTACCCAATGGAGATTGAGGATTGATAGGAGATGATCCTTTGGGGTAAGTGATTCCCTTGGTGCATGTCTAGTTGCAGCACAATAATCTTCAGAAGAGAACATGGGAGCGGGAGACTTAGATTCATGCACAGTAACCATATCTTTTTGAGTAGAATTTTATTTTGGATTTTTAGGGATGTAAATATCTAAGGTGTGGAGAATGTAATGTACCATATTTTTCTTGTATTATTTTCAAATATTATATAGAATTAATTCAAGACCATTCACTGAGACGGTGTGTGATTCCGAGGCCCGATGTTCTCGGAATAAATCTTTTAAATATATTAAATATATTTAATATCATACATGAGCGATTTTATTGAAAAAGTGGAATAACTACTAAAAGGGTGTCTGGATCAGAAATCCAAGGGCACCTTTGCATTCAGATTAGCAAATTTACCTTGGGAAATTCCTATCATCAAACGACGCGGGTCGACTATAAAAGTTAGTTTTTGGAAATTTTAAGGAATAAAATAAATTAAAGATTTATTTTATTTTAACTTTACATATAAATGTAGTGAAAACTTTTATATTTTTAAATAATTAGCTCAGTAGGGGACCCAAGGTCAGAATTCATAACCCCAGAGAAATCCTTAGGAGCTCTGGAGAGGAACCTTGGATAAATATATCGACGAACGACGATGAAACAATGGATCAAGATCGTTCTTGATAGATCTCCACCAAAAATGAATCCTCAACAAAGAATGATCCAAATCCCAGGTAGGGTGTTGTTATTTCAATCCATTCTTTCTCGTTCTTAGAATCAACGATGAACGCAGATCAACCCACAAATAGGATGACCCACAGTTCGATCATTCTTGTGGGATGGGTTGATTGCAGGATTGATTTGGGGATGATTATGATTATTATTTTTTGATTAGCTTGTTGATAATTCTTACATGATTGGATTGAGGCCACAATGAACAATGGTTGAGGTTAATTCCTTGGGTTTTTTCTATGTAAATTTTCTTCCACCTTTTTTCCCGATATTTCTTCATTTTTCTTGGGATATGAACAAATGATTGTTACACCTTCGATTCGTGGAGAAATGATCCAAGATTGTAGATCCAAAATTGGGAAAACCTATAGGAGGTGAAATGATGATGGAAATAGATGGATCAAAGTATCTCAATAGATATTATTCTTCGAGAGTTCTATATGAGGGTGATCAGAACAGAATTTCAGAGATGATTGAAGGCCCAAAACTCACTGATTTTGTTCTATGATGACAAGGCGACCTAGGATATTCAGTTTTGGGATGAACAGATTAACATATCATGCCCCAGAGGACTAGATGAGCTAGACATAGGAAGAACTGTGATTCTGGAAAATCACAAAGAACACGACATGTATCCCATGATACATGCCTTGTTGGCCCCACTGAGTTGCGTATAGGGTTTTAGAAAGCTGTAAAAGTGTTCCACAACATGTGACATCATTCACACGATGTGTGGACCCACCTCGAGACTCAGTCTTCAAATTAGTGGATACACAAACATAGGGTAGAGTACACGACATGTACCCCACCACATGGCCAAACCCAGATGAACTACATGGGAAACCCCTCATACCAGTACATAGGAAGGAAGACATGGGTTGTTGCCATGTACTGGCACACGAGCAGACCCTGTATAGATGGACATTTTGTGTAAGACTTTCTACATGAATTTTGTACCTTTTCTACATGACATGTTTTCGAATATGGTCCGTTGTTCACGGGTAGTACCTGGGGTCAAGGGACATGATGTATGATCTTACTACACACTGTGTATACCTTTCTACATGGATCAGATCCCTTGTACACTATATCTTGGACAAGTTTTTTAGGGATCGTGTGCTTGATCGTTTCCTTGAAGGTTGGTTTGTATCATTTCCTACACACTAGAGTATGATCCCTTCAGCAGAACTTCCCGGATAGAGTTATTGGAATCCCCCTAGAGGCTTGATAATGGATCCTTTATTCATTCTTCATGCCATAGGTAGAGTTATGGGATTTTATGTGTAACATCCTGTTACTTTTACCGGGTTAGTTTTCGGTCATTCTAAGCTACCTTCTGGTTATAAAATCATTCTATGTGATTTTATTGGGTTTACTATAGGCTGCAGAACAAATACATGTCATGTACTTGAAGTACATGTTGTGTACCGGAAGTACATGTCATGTACCTTAATTACATGTTGTGTACTTGGTGATGGTTTCATGTTGTGACATGTGAGACCATTTCGTGAAGGGGGAGGTCATGTTGTGGGATTTTACACATCGTTAATGATGGGTACACGTCGTGTAGGGTGAAAATGTTGGTTTTTAATCTGAGATGATGAGTTTTTTTGGCGTAACTTATCCTTCTTGGCCTGCACGTCCTGACCAAGGGGTACATGTCATGAACCATCCCATGCCCAGTTTAAAGTAAAATGTTTGGGAGTTTTGGTAGTCCTTTTCTCCCAAAACATTATGAATCTCAACCCTAGAATCTCCGTAGGAATTTTCTAAAGGCTTCTCATGTTCCAAATTGATCTGATAAGCTCTGATTCATAGTTGTTTCTATGGTACGTCTCTTCAGGTAAGTGTTCTCTCTGATTCTTCCTTGCAGTTGATCGATATAGCACCCTATCCTTGCGTTATTGGATCTTCTGATCCAATTTGGATGTTTCTTATCATCTTATTCTAGATCCGTTGTGAGATATCATTTCAGAGGATTTCTTTCCTTTGTTGGTTGTGGTGCGGCGGGTGTCCTCTATCTAGGTATGTGGTTTCCCTCTCTTCATCTAACCTTTTGTGTTTAGATTTGAATCAATATTGTTATGGATTTAATCCTAGGGTCTCTTTTGGTGCTGTTGGGTTTTGTTCTTGGTTTTGGATTCTGTTGCAGGCATGTGTGACCCAAAATTCAAGGTAGGTGGTTTTGTACCTAGACTATGATAATGAACCTATTTTTCTTACTTTGGAAATTGCTTTATAAATTGATTTATGAAATTGGCATGATTGTTGTGTGTGTTAAAAAAGGGTTTTTAAAGAAAAATGATTTCCCTTGGATTTTTATAAATGGATTATAAATGGTTTTGAATGGTTTTCAAGACATTGAAATGGGTTTGTGAAAAAGAGAACATGGGTTACCTTGGGTACTTAGGTGGAAGGTTTATCTTAAGGACATTTTCCATTGCTTTCTGACTATCAAGGATGTTTGTCTTGGGGCTTTCCTCTATTTCCTAGGATTATTGTTCTAGGGGACTGATATTGACATTTTGAGGGGGTTTACTCATGGGGTATTCCTTTGATTCCTAGGCCCGTTGTTCTTGGATTGATTTTGTGCACTTTATTATTTTAGTAAAAGTAGTCTGCTGCCTAGAACTATAGTATTCTTTGATGTTGTGATACCTACGATTCAAGTTTATACTGCTTTCCTTTCTGAGTTAGCCTTGATATTCATGTTGATTCTTGTGAAATATGATATAGAAATATGATTTGGAAAATAATATACCTAATTTTTTTAGAACTATGGAAAAGGAAAGTATTTAACATTTTTTCTATAAAACCTCTTACTACTTATCATGCCGTGTTTGATTTTAAAAATGAGAATAAAATATTTTTTATACAGATACTTGTTATGGAACACATAGGTGGGATCCTAATGAGCCTGTTAGCTCACACACTACGCACTACTTCAGTGGTGCGTATACATTTATTTGTCTTCCAGTGCAAAGAAATGCAAGGTTCCATAGTGAGGCAGTGGGGTTCGTGTCAGCTGGTATGGGTAGCTGATGGTGAGATGGTTGGAGTTTGTCCATGTCATTGTTGGATTAGCTATTTGGTTTTGATTCCCTTACAGTTGGACTTGTATTTTGGAGTTTTAAGCTATTATTTCAGTTGTTCTGTTTCCGTTGTTTTCCATACAATTATGACATATATATTTGTTAGTCTTCTGTTGTTCCTTTCTTTCTCTATATATGTATGCCATTTGGTTGTTCAGGTTGGGAAAAATAATTCCCTCAGTTTTTTTGTTTGATGCCTGGGTGCTTGTCGCCAGCCCGTTAGGATCAGGAATGCCCTTCGGTTATGTGACAGATTGGGTAGAGTTCCAGGTTTAAGGGTAACCTGTGTCAGTTCTTTACAATTTGGTATCAAAGGTAGGTTTTCCTTAATAATCATTTATTGGGATGTCTGTTAGACTAGAGATAGTATTTTCAAGACTTGAGAGGTGTGTTTCGATGAGTTTCTAGCCAACTCTTGTCGTAAAGAGACTCAAGTTACCATTGGATGTCCAGATATGTGTCTTTAGTGTTGGATTTTTCTTTTTAAATCTCAGTTTCTACTCATGGTTTTTCTAGTTTGAGCTGATATTTATTCTATGTATGATCATTCTTATGTTTCAGAATGCGATAGTATGTCTCTGAGACATCTTCCATAGGGTCCTCAGGAAGGTGCAACTAATGCCCCTCAAGGTAATCCATCTATGGATCTAAATTTCATTGAGACTATCATACAGGTAGTCTGTGATGTCGATCAGAATGTTCCATAAGTTTAGAACGCAGTGGTTTAAGTACAACCCTGAGTTGGAGGAGAAAGAGATCGATCACAAGAGTTATTCCGTGAGAAGTCACTGTCTTTTAAAGGGATGAAAAAACCTCAATAGGTAGAGGATTGGCTGGATAAGATCGATAAAATCTTCAACTTCTTCAAGACACCTAAGAATATCAGGGTGAAGTGCAAAATGTTCAGACTCAAGGGTTTCAGAAAGAATTTGTGGGACTCTATGGTCCAGGAAAACAGACATGTGGGTTTGGATTGGAGGGGTTTCAAAACCATGTTCTTTTAGAAGTTTTTTTCCAGAGTCTCTATTGTTGTAAAAATCTATAGAGTTCCTATCGATGTAGTAGGAAGAGTGTTCAGTGTCATCCAACACCAACTGATTTGATGAACTTGTCTGTTTTTCTCTGAATGTGGTAAGGAATGACCAGCTGAAGAAAAAAAAGTACCTACAGGGTTTTCGACAAGACTTTAGATCACAGGTGTTCATGTTGAAGATTCCTACCTACACATAGACAGTGGAAAGAGCAATGATGGCCAAAATGGACATGGCAGGCAAGGTCGACGCTATTGCCTCTTCTCTTCCAATTGTCGACAACTTTAGTGGCGTGCATGGGAAGAAGAGGAAGTAGTAGGACCATCGCTAAAGTGGCGGAGGTGGGTCTCAACAACGAACCTCCTATGCACTGTCTGTTTTAGTTGGAAGTGTTCCTTTGACTTTCTACTAGTGCAGAAAGGGGGGTCATACAAGACGTTCTTATCTTATTCCCACGAAGACATGCAATAGTTGTGGACATGTTGGTCATCTACAACGTTTTTGTTAGGTTATGAATATTCCTCATTATGGTCAGGTTTTGTTGGCTCCAAAGGCTACTGTGGTGTAGTCAGAAGCTTCAAAGACTACAAGGCTCCAGCCATAGGACTTAGGAGTGAAGCATTTACACAAAGTAGATGAGTGTCTAATGGAAGTTGATATAGGTCCAGCAACGGTGAGAAGTATGCTCCTTATTGCAGCTTAATTAGCTACTTCCTTTTTTGATACTGGTGCCTCCCACTCATTTATATTTGCACGTTTTGTTGATATTATTAAACTTCTAATGGAACTTATTCCCTTTACAATGGAGTTGGTGACACCTATTGGTAAGAGGAAAGAGTAGGGATTAAGGTGTCCTTCTTGTTTGTTCACAATTGATGACACGAAGTTGGTCTGGGATTTTCTCGTTCTTGATCTGGATTTTTTTGACATCATCATTAGTATGAATTGGTTTGTTGGTCATCTAACTGAGGTTGAGTGTTATCATAGGGGCATTTCTTTTCTTCCTGTCGATGGGAGCTCTCGTGTGTTTCAGGGAGAGTGGAACCTGAGGTCAGGTCATACAGGATCATCCCGCCTAGAGCTCATGAGTTTGTTGGTTTCTGTTACATTTGATCCCAATTACGTTTTTTTATTAATGATATTCCTATTGTTGTTCAAGATTTTACTAACATTTTCCCAAAATAATTCTCCGATATTACTCTAGAGAGAGAGTTAGAGTTCACGATTAACCTGGTGTCAGGTACACATCCGATATTGATTCCTTCTTATCATACAACACCAATAGAGATGAAAGATCTCAAGATTCAGTTGGAAAACCTATTAGATAAAGGTTTTGTTTTCCCTAGTGTTTCTCATTGGGCACCCCCTGTGCTCTTTTCCAAGAAAGTGGATGGTTTACTTTGGTTAAGTGTGGACTATCAGAAGTTAAACTAGGTGACAGTTAAGAACAAATATCCTTTGCCTCTTCTAGATGATTTTTTGATCATTTTAAGGGAGTAAAGTGGTTTTCAAAGATCGATCTTTGGTCAGGTTATCATCAGCTCATTGTCTAGGAGTCTGATATACCAAAGACAACCTTTAGAAGCATGTATGACCATTATGAATATCTTGTGATTCCTTTCGGGCTCACTAACACGCCTCCCATTTTTATGGACTTAATGAATTAGATATTCCACCAATATCTTGAACCTTTTGGGGTAGTGTTTGTGGATGATATTCTGGTTTATTCAATTTTCAGGTGTGAGAATGAGAACCATATGAGTTTAGTTCTGGAGATTTTGAGAAATAACTGTATGTATGGAAAGCTTTCAAAATGCTATTTTTGGATTTGAGAAGTGAAGTTATTGGGGCATATAATTTTGAGTGTGGATTATTAGTTGATCTAGAGAAGGTAAAGTATGTTTTATCATGAAAGGAACCACATAATGTCTTTGAAATTTGAAGATTCCATGGTATTACTGGATGCTACTGATGGTTATTCATGGATTCATCTAAAAGGGCATCACCTTTGACTGCTCTTACAAATAAGGTAGTTCAGTTATCATGGTATTAAAATTTTCAGTCTTCCTTTGATGAAATCAAATGACTTAAGACATCCACACTTGTTCTGATCTTACCTGAGCCTGGTAAGGGTACATGGTGTTTTGTGATGCATCGGGTGCTGGTTTGGGATGCGTACTAATGCAAGATAATCATGTGGTAGCTTATGGATCTCATCAAATCCAACCACATTAGAATAACTACCCCACTCATGATTTAGAACTTTCTGTGGTGATGCATGCGCTTAAATGTTGGTGGTAGTATCTCTTTGGGGAGAAGTTCATAGTTTTCTCGGATCATAAGAGTCTGAGCTATATATTTTCTTAGAAATACTTGAATCTCATACAAAAAAAATGGGTAGAATACCTTCATTTGTTTTACTTCGACATCACCTACACCCCGAGAAAGGGAATGTTGTTGAAGATTCTCTAAGTTGGTAGGTATTATCACAAGATCTTCTGGAATCGAAGGAAGAGTGGAATCTTATGGGGATTTTCACTAAGTTTCACTTGGATGATAAGGAGGAAGTTTCACAGATGGTTCTGACCAGTGTTCAGTTGTCTCCATATCTCCTACAGTATATCTTGAAAAGTCAACAAAAAGATGATGAGTTCCAGCATATTCAAAAAAAACATTTATGGTGGGGAAATGATTTATAGTTAGTCTCTTTCTTTAGATGGAATACCTCACTTTGGAGAGCGAGTTTTCATCCCAGCATTTGTGAGACATTCAGTCTTGTTTTATTATCAGAGTTCTTTGTGGTATGTTCATCCAGGTACTACAAATATGTATTATGACATGAGAAGACTATTCTGGTTGCCGGGTACAAAGCGTGACATCGCAGATTATGTGTCCTGCTGTTACACCTGCCAACAGATAAAGGTAAAGCACTTGAAACCTTATGGTATGATTAAACCTCATCCAGTGCCATTTTGGAAGTGGGATGAGGTGTCCATGGATTTTTTGGTTGGGTTGCCACAGACACCCCGAGGGAAAAATGGTATCTGGGTGGTTTTTGATCGATTGACGAAATCTTCTCACTTCATTCTGATCAAAGACACCACAAAAGTTGAATATATGGGTAAGCTGTATGTGTAGAAGATCATGAGGTTACATGGGAGTCATTCTGTTGTTATTTTATATAGTGATCCTAGGTTTACCTCAAGGTTCTGGAGGAGTTTTTAAAAAGAAATGGGGACTCAGGTCAAATTGAGCACAACTTACCATCCACAGACAGATGGACCAACGGAGCATGTAATTTAGATCCTAGAGGATATGCTCTGTGCCTGTGTCTTGGATTTTAATGGATCGTGGGATATCCATATCAGACTGGTTGAGTTTGTTTACAACAATAGTTACCAGTCTTCAATCAGAATGGCTCCTTTTGAAGTGTTTTATGGTCTCCCATGTAAATCACCTCTTTATTGGGTAGAGGTGTGCGAAGTAGCTTTGGTTGTACCAAGTCTGGTTTAAGAGACGTTGAAAAATATTCAGGAGGTGTGGAAACATCTGGTTACATCCCAAAGTCGACAGAAATCATATGAAGATCGGAAACATCGTCCTTTGAAGTTTTCCATTGGTGACTGGGTTTTCTTGAAAGTTTCTCCTCAGTTGGGTCACCGTCGACTTGGAAAATATGGAAAGTTGGCTCCAAGATATGTTGGACCATTTGAGATCACTGAACAGCTTGGGAAAGTTTCTTATTGGTTAGCACTTCTAGTTTAGATAACAAACATTCATGATGTTTTCCACATATCTCATCTCAGGAAGTATCACCCTGACCTCAATCATTAAGTAGGCAAGAAATTGAGTTATATCCAGATGATTTTGTTCTAGAGAAACTAGTTAAGATCGTTGAATCTCAAGAGAAAGTCTTGTGTGGGAAGTCAATTATGTTGGTCAGTATAAGGCCCCTACCTTAAACATTACTTAATATTGAATTAAATGAATAATTCACATTGAGGATCTTTTCAGGTTTAGAGTTTTAGAGAATTATATCATAACTATTACATCTCAAAATATTACATAGTAGACACTTCTACAAAGTTCCCTTTTTTTACAAAACATGAACTCTTAAAAAAAGAGTCATTTCTAGTTCCATGTTTAAGACAACATGAATTTTCCTTGATCCCATCCTTGACCCTATTCCACATTATGTCCTGTGAAAAACATTTCAAAAAAAACTTGGGGTGAGCATAAAAAGCTCATTAAGGGATACACAAAGAAGGAAAACTGTTAGTTTTTCAAAACATCGAGTAAACCATGAATACTTTATGAAAGTAACACTTTTCACCTTTAAGAATTAGTAAATACTCTTCATGGAATAAAAGATCATTACTTACCCTTTTGTAACCAAAATATTACCATAAAACCCATATAAATAACACATAACATATAAAGGTAACTTGGGACATAAACGTACTTAAATGGAATAACCATACGGTCAACTTCCACACATATCACTAAATGGAATAGCCATACGTCCGACTTCCATTCCTAATTCATTAGAGGTTATAACTTAACCACCCGTCCTGGTATTCACGACACCACCTTTCATATGGTTTATCATGTAACCACCCATCAAATGTCCAAGTACCATTATTAAATCATAAGACATAAAACAAATATAATGGAAAGAAAACATTTCCACATTTCGATCACAATATATCACTTAAATATATTGACATAAAAATTACATTATGAAAACCATTTTCAATACCAAAATACATAAAAGAGTATATGGTATTTATTTCATTTTAAAAACATTACAGCTTGTTGAGGAAGCCAAAGACCAAAAAATACTCGCGGCGGTGGAAAATGTCATTGTCACCGTGTACGTTAAAATAAATATTCCTTTTTTGTCGTTTAGTAAAACACTTCATAGAAAAATATTCACTTTGAATGAAATAAAAATTCAAAGGTGTTTTATAAAGCATATAAATGAAAGTCTTGTATTAGAACAAAATATGCCTCAATGAAAAGAGATTGAGACGAAGTCCCATACCGCGTGTCTGACTTGACTCGATCACTCTTTAATATCCTGAATAATAAACTAGTGTTAATTTATACTTTATTAAGAAACTTTTTAAATCTTATTATTCCTTTTATATCACTTATTTCCATGTTATAAACATTATGTAATCATTTAAGTTAATAATGTTTGTTTTGTCGATATTTGGTACTTAAGTCAAAAATGGACTTCTTACAATTACATGTTGTTCATGTGGTCAAAGGTTCATTATATCCAGAATGATATTCAAGATTTGGATATCATATATATCATATATATCTAGCATATTCATGTATTTATAATAGTATATAACATTTATAATTAATAAATGAAATGCACCGTTCATGGAGACGGTAAGCCGTACGTATGCATGAATGCTACATTCATTTCTATTTCACATTTAATGGAGTGAAATCATAATGATATAAAAGGTATATTATAATTCTAGTATAATATCATATATAATATAATTAATTAAATCCTTTATACATCCCACATATGGCATTAATGAATCAAATCACTTTGAGGGGGCGGTAGTTCGCACCTCCTAAAATGAAATTATCGCGTTTGCCCATAATGGAAACCATAAAGGCATGCCATAAATGAAAAATACAGAAGAATAAGGAAAACATAAACATAATTTATATAATATATAAATATAGTTACATCTTAATGGACACCATGAAAGGTGTTAAAAGAAGATTGAACAATCATCGTTTCGTGAGGCAGAAATTCGCCAACCACAGAAACATTATGTTCTTTAACAATTAGACGGAGGTGTGTGTAAGTGTAAATAAAATAATTCTCATAAAAACATCATAGTATATTTAATATACTAGATTTGTTATAAAATAAAGGAATAAAAAGAGTTTAGGGGGTTGGAGAAGAAAAATAAAACAAAATAACACAAGTGAAGACATTACCTTTAAATCGGGTAACTCCTCTTGGTTTGAACCAAAAGGGTTTCTTGAATATATTTCTACCTAAGGTAAGGCTTATAGGATGAAGAGAGGGATTTTGAGATATAAAATGAGTAGATCTTGGCCAAGAAAATGGCTTGAGAGGTGTGGGTAAGTGGGTAGAGGTGGAGGCCTTTTATAAGAGGGAGGAGGGGCACTCTTGGAATGTTATAAAACGTTACTTTATTATAAAATGATTTTCGGATTTTAAAGGTCCCAAAAAGATATATTTATAGGATAAGGTGACAAGGGTTAGAAATACACACGTACAATAGGTTTTGTACAAGTGTAAGTCTTATATTTTACCTTGTATTTTCATTTTATTTAAATCGTTAATTAATGAGGTAATCGCTGCATCATCATGGTGTCATAAATAATTTAATTTATTTAATTTCTAAAAATTATAAAAAATATATCATGATTTATTAAATCTTTTTATATTTATAATGAATATTTATAGTAAAAAATATGACTTTCATAACCCCATGTAAATTTTTTTTAGTAAAACAATACATGTTTGTGACATTTTTATTTTAACTTTAAATAAAAAGTTATTAATGTCATTTTCTTACCCAAGTGGATCCATGGGGTCCCCAAGTTGACCCACAGATTGTATTGGTCGTCCATGACTCATCCAATAAGGTTAGGACATGTGTCAAGGGAATTTCATATTATTATAACATTATCTTTACCTTAAATTACACTAATTACCTTTAATCGCGATTAATAAAACTTAAAAGGTTACGATTCACCTAAAAAATATTTTAATCCCATTGAACCACATTTTACATCCTAATGAAAACCATGTATGTTGGATTTTTGAAAGTCAATTCACAAAAGTGATAAAGTTTCATTTAAATGAAAAATCAGTTTTTTTAACTACCACTTAGTGGTTTCACTATTCATCCAAAATTGAAGTTTTTCAGAAAAATACCAAATATTCACCCCAACCTATATTTGATATTCCGAATTCAAAAATAATGAATATTTTATTAAATTAAAAACATATAAGTTGCATTAATTAATTTAATAATTAATTTTCGTTGTCAAAAACAAATAGCGTGTTTTTATGAAACAATATATATCAAAAGATTGACACTAGTTTAAGTCCAATTTCAAAGTGAAATTAATTCCAATGACCTCTATTGGATTAAATGGTAAAAATATATTCTAATTGAACTTTAAAACTAATTCAAAAGATAATCTAATCATACAAATAAATTATATTAAAAAGTGGTTTTGAATTAAAATACAACATTTTTTACTATTCATTAAAAAATGAACTTTATCAAAAAAATACCAAAAATTTACACAGAGTAAATTTTGATGTCCCCATTCTAAAGAAGAATTTTATTTGGTTCAATATAATTTATAAGAGTGACCAAAACTATATTTAAAGAGGGTTCTCCATCAAAAGGTGATAAGTCGACCTTTTAGTGAATATTAGAGTATCTATGCCTAAAATTGAATTCTTTTCTTATTTTAAGGCTTTATATTTTATTGGATAAATGTAAAAACATTTAACAAACCTATAAAATCATATTTTAGTTATTTCTATTCATTCCTGCCAATACAACAGCTACGTGCTAACTATCATTTAAAATAATATTATTATATTACTAGTGTACAACATAAGATTTCAAAGAAACTCGTTGTTGCATATCAGGTACGCTATCAAACATAGAAACCCATTTAAAGTAAAATTAATATTTAATTCGCAAATATTAATAAATATGAAAATGTACTATTCTTTATTTACCTGGGATGTTATAGTTAGAGTTCTGTAGTAACAAGGATCAGATTATCATGAGACTTGGGAACATGAGTCGTTGATGAGGGAGAAGTGGCCTCATCTCTGTCTAGAGGATATATCTTCCACATGAATTCCCAGGGATGGAATGTATTTATGGTGGGGAGTTTTTAATATCCTGTTACCTTGATCAGGTCAGTTTTCCCTCATTCTAAGTTCCCTTCTGGTTATAAAATCCTTTTATGTGATTTTTCATGGTTTATTACAGATTACAAAACAAATACACATCATGTACCTGAAGTACACACTGTGTACCTGAAGTACATTCTGTGTACCTTAAGTACATGTCGTGTACTTGGTGCTGGCTGCATGTTGTGTCCTAGGAGACCATGCTGTGAAGGGGTAGGTCACGTTGTGAGGTTTTACACACCATGAATTATGGGTTCACATCATGTAGTGTGAAAATGTCAGGTTTTAATCCGAGGCAATGGGTTTTTCAGTGTAACTTATTCAGTATGGCCTTCACATTGTGACCAAGGGGTAAACATCATGACCCAACCCGTACCCAGTTCAAAATCATGCATTTGGGAGTTTTGTTCAGTTATTTTCTCTCCAAACATCGTGGCTATCAACCCTAGACTCCCCCTATGAATATTTCATAGTTGTCTCACCTTTCAGATCGATCTGATCGGCTCCGGTTCATCGTTGTTTCTATGGTGCGTCTCTCTAGGTAAGTGTTCTCTATGATTCTTCCTTACGGTTGATCGCGATAGTTCCCTAGCCTTGTGTTATCAGATCCGCTACTCCAAGTTGGATGTTTCTTGTCTTCTTCTTCCATATCCATTGTGAGATCTCATTTTAGAGGCATTTTTCCTTCATTGGTTGTGGTGCGACAGGCATCCTTCTTTGAGGTATGTGGTTTTCCTCTCTTCCTTTGACCTTTTGTGTTTATATTTGAATCAATCTTGTTTTGGATTTCATCCTAGGGTCTCTTTCAGTGATGTTGGGTTTTGTTATTCATTTTGGATTCTTTTGAGGGCATGTGAGACCCAAACATTGGGGTAGGTGGTTCCGTCCCTATCCTATGATAATGAACATGTTTGTCTTTCTTTGGAAATTTCTTTATAAATTGATTTATGAAATTGGGATGATTGTTGTGTGTGTTAAAAAAGGGTTTTGAAAGAAAAATGGTTTTCCCTATGTTTTTATAAATGGATTATAAATGGATTTGAATGGTTTTCAATACATTGAAATGGGTTTGGGAAAAAGAGAAAATAAGTTACCTTGGTTACTTAGGTGGAAGGTTTAGCTTGAGGCCATCACCAATTGATTTGTGATTATCAAGGAGGCTTGTATTGGGTCTTTCCTCTATTTCCTAGGATTATTGTTCTAGGGAACCAATATTGACATTTTGGGGGGTTTACTCATGGGGTATTCCTTTGATTCCTAGGCCCATTTTTCTAGGATCGGTTTTGTGCACTTGATTATTTTGGTATGAGTAGTTTTCTTCCTAGACCTATAGTATTCCTTTGTGTTGTGATACCTGTGCTTATGGTTTATACTTCTTGTCTTTAAGAGTTAGCCTTGACATGCATGTTGATTCTTGTGAAAGATGATATAGAAATATGATTTGGAAAATGATATATCTCTTTTGTTTAGAACTATAGAAAAGGAAATTATTTACCATGTTTTCTATAAAACCTCTTACTACTTATCATGCTGTGTTTTATTTTAAAAATGATAATACAAGATTTTTTATATAGAGACTTGTTATGGAAAACATGGGTGGGATCCTACTGATCCGGTTAATCCACACCCTACTCACTGCTTCAGTGCTGCGTAGAACTTTATTTGTCTTCTAGTGTAGGGAAAGGTAAGGCGCCGTAGTGTGGCGGTGAGGTCAGTGTCAGCTGGGATGGGTAGCTGATGGTGAGATGGTTGAAGTTCATCCATTCCATCGTTGGAGTAACTATTTGGTTTTGAGTCCCTTGCAGTTGGACTTGTCTTTTGGAGTTTTACGTACTGTTTCACTTATTCTATTTCCACTTTTTTCCATACAATTATGGAATATATATTTGTTAGTCTCTCTCTATTTATTTCTTGATCTATATATGTATTCCATGTGGTTGTTTATGTTTGAAAAAATTGTTCCTTCAGTTTTTTCATTTGATGCTCGGGTGCTTATTTCCATTCCATGGACATCGGGAACGCCCTTCGGGTATGTGATGAATCGAGTCGGGTGCCGGGTTTGAGGGCAACCCAGGTCGGTTCGTTACAATATGTGACCAACTTTACTAGGCTTCGATCCTCTACATAGTAGGTTATTCCAAATAGAGTTGTTGGTATCACCCCATGGACCTATCTTTGATCCTCATTTGATGCATCATATATATCTTCCGATCTATTAGCACATCTCTCTCATAATGATTTCCGATGAAAAATACTTCTCGGATGGACATCATTAGTGCTATCAGACTCAGGAGTGAATTCTCCCAAATGAGTGCTTCGTGGAATCTTTAGACTGGATCTCTAGTGCTGCTATGTGGTAGTTGTGACTTACCTCTAGATTGTATGTATTGTTTGAGTATATCTAGATATCCTTGTTATATGTTGTAGACATATACTTGTGTAGAGATAACTGTATCTTTCCTTTGTTTATTTCTTTGTGGTTTTGGGGTGTCCTATTAGTTACTGTTATACTCACCCCTGCATGGGATTTTCCCACACGTGTTGTGTCTTGTGAAAACGAGCGACCTTTTGATGGATTCCATAGTGGACCAAGAGTAGATGAAGATTTGTGATTTAAGACATGCTGAGGTGGTCCTACGGCTTCGAGTAGTAGTCAAAGTGCCAATTTTTTTCTCGGTTGGACTTTGTAGTTTATAGACTCTTTTGGTGGGCCTATATTCTGGCCCGGTTTACTTTAATTTCTTTATTACTATCGTACTATGTTGGTTGGGATAGTGGTAAGCATGCATTTATTTTCTTAGTGGTTTTTCCATTTCATCATTTTGGACTTGGAGATGTATATATGTGTATAGGTACTTAGGAAATTCCTCCCATGTTAGTGATATGCCTACTCGGTGCTAGTCACTTGCCCCTAGCCTATTGGAGGTAGGCTTGGGGAGTCGCGGAATGGGCCCCATTGGGACAGGTCATGATATATTATTCTTATATGTGGTATAAAAAAATTAATCATGTTAGTTTCATCACAAAAATATTCAGTCACCAGTTATTCGAGAGAATATATGTGAGTTGAATATTAAATAAATATTTATCACCTGAAAATTAAAAATTTAACCACATGAATATATAATATTTACTGATTCTGGTCTATTCACATGGTAAAAAAATATATATTTAATTACATGTATATTTAATAAATATTTATTCAATAATTTAGTGAATATATATATATATATTTATTAGAGAATAATTAATTGGTATTTATTTAATTCATTAAATATTAATTATTCAAGGTTTGATAAATATTAATGAGGATTAGTGAACCGAGTTTGATGGTTCTTTGAGAAATTTCATATTAAATATTATTTGAATAAATATTGAATTGTTTATTAAAGGTAATAATATTTATTTTATTTGTGAGTTTAGTGCATGTCAAGTAAATAATAATAACTGGGTTCTAGAGAAATTAAGAAAATAATTATGGACCTTGTGTAATTATTATTTTATAACCCTAGATCTATTTAAACTTGATTATAATTTTTTTTCCAAAACCCTATCATTTTGAATCATTGTGAAAAACAAGTTCTAGAGTGGATTCTCTCAAGCTATAGAGAAAGATTGCTCTAGAATGATCTCATGAAGGTAATACAATTATACTCTTCCACAAGAGAAATTCTTTCTCACCTCGAAGGATTCTTCTGTGATCAATAACGATTTTTTAAAGCATCAGAACCATCCATCCTATCACCTAGAGGATTCTATGATGATGACTGAAGGCTCATAGAACACATGTGGATAAACACTAGAGGGAATCTACCCTTTATTACTTGAACACAACAATGGTATGACAAGAGGTATACTTCTGATCATAAAAAATTTAGAAAGAATTCAATAAGAGGCAATTATTTATTAAAATAAATTAATTATAAATTATATACAATAAGACCCTCTCTTCCTAGTTATGGAGTTTTTGTCAATTAATCTTAAACTTTTTTTTCATTTTGTTATTAACCATGTAATTCTTATAAGTATCATTAATTAATACAAAGATCCAAGTTCGAAACTGCCTAATAGGTACTTCCACCATATCCAAAAACTTCAAGTGGTATTAGAGCAGTCACATAATAATTTATAATTATTTATTACTCATTGATCGATTATGCAAAATTATTGTTCTTTTTTCTCTTCTAGTTTATTCATTATTTAATACAGAGTTTAACTAATATGTTTTTGACATATTAATGTGCTTCATTAAAATTTCATAGCATCTTAAATGTGTTAATAATAGACGAATAAAACCATAGATTTCATCTAGAGATGTTGATGGTTTTGGTTGGTAGACACAAATACACAGTTTGAGACTCAAAGTACACACTATGTACCAAAGATCATTACACCTAGATGTATTACAGGATATAAAACATTCCATGAAATAAATAAAACATGACACATCTAATGAAAACCATGGGTTGATCAAGTCGGTCTGACACATGGTCTATTGTACCGCACGACATATAACTGCTGTACATGTCATGTCATCCACACAGTTTAGCAGAAAAATTCACACTAACTATGTGATCAAATACATGTATCATAATGCATGAGACCAAATCTCTATGAGGTATATAAAAAGGAAATTAACCCATTATTCCATTTGAAAAACAATTAAATCCATAAGAAAAAGTTCCCTTTTTTATAATAAAATTTGTGATCAAATATTCATTTACTTAATCATGAAATAAAATTTATTGCCCAAAGTTTTTCATAAAACATATATTAAGAAACAATGAAGTAAAAATCATAATTATGAGGCTTTTTGAAAAAACACGAGTACGCATGAAAAACATTTTCTTGAAAACATACCATTCACCCTTAAAAGGGTCATAAACTTTCTTAAAACATAATTTTGTTTTCTTACCTTTTAAAATAAAAATACTTCAATAAAAACTATTTTTAAATAATAAAAAATTCATTTAGTTTCCTTGGTAAATCATCTTTATAGAACCCTTTTAAGAACCCTTACAGATGTAAGAACCTACTTGGTTAATCCCAACATAATTCTATAGAGATCAAAACCATTACCCAATACATTAAAGTGTTATATCAGGATCACTTATAATCATAAACAATTTAAAAGAACCATAACAAACATAAAACATATATAAAATTTCATTTCCATAATAAAATCTCATAAAATATTATATTCAACACATATAGATAATCAATTTCGGGATTCATGTAAAAATAAGCATAAAAATCCATTTTCCTTTGAAATATATTAAAACAAAAAATTCCCCAAAGAATAAGAAACACAATATTCTTTAAAAAACATGAAAAATTGTATAGTAATATTATTAAATAATAATGGTCTTGATGGTGGAAAAATAAGGTCAAGTTTCATATGTAAAAAAATATTCTTTTTTACTTTGGTAAAAAGAGTTAAAAGTGACCCGTATGGAAAATGTTAAAAAGATTCCCATTTTAGTAACTTTGTAAAAATACCAGGATAGTGAAAAATGAATATAAAAAATAATTTTATTCTATATAATAACATTATTAAAACATTTTTAAGAACATGAATATTGATGAAAAATATTTTAAAACATTTAAAATAACATTTTATAGAAAAATCCATGAACTGGAGTTCGACTTGTCCCAAATGTTATTTAAATATTGTATAATAAACATATATTAATTATTTACATTATTAATAATATTTTTTAGTTTTATTACCTTATAAAAATCCATTTTATTTCTTTTATTACCATGTATTATATAGTTACTAAATCGATTAAGTTCATGTTTGATATTTTGAGGACATTCAGTTCATAATACCAAAACAAATTTGGTAGGTTGATAATGGTCAAAGGGGTCATGGTTCTATAATCTATATAATATTAATCATGAAATAATTATAATTTTTATCTATTAAATACATTTTTTAACCATCCATTAAAGGTGGACATGAAAAATGAATCACATTGCTTTGTGGAGGTGGAAGTCCACACTTACGCATGAGTGTTGTTATCAATTTCCAATGGATAGAATTGTATGAATATAAGAAATATATTATCTTTATATAATCACAATTATTTCATAAATATCATATATATTCATTAAATATGTCATAGAAACCATACTTGTGAGGTGGTGATGAAAAAAAACACATCACTTCACGAAGGTGGTAGTTAACACATATGCATGAGTGGCATTTTCATTTCCCATAGGTTGGAAAAGAAGATAAAAAGGATTGTTCCATAAAAATAATAATTTTTAATTATATATAATATAATTATGTTATCATATCATCATGATTATAGAATACTTTAATTATTTAGAAGAATAAATAAACATGAAAACACTCGGTTGAGAGTTATACCTCTACTTTGGAAAACCTCCTTTGGATTATAAATTAGGTTGCTATTTTGGTGAAATAAGGAAATATATGGAGTGGTGAGGTATATTGGTAAGGTATTTTTTCATGAATTTATTGTTCTAAATGGGTCAAATTATGTTAATAAGAGAGGATAGAGGGTGTCCTTTTACAAGTAATGGGAGTGACACTTGTAATTTTTCAATGTTTTAGAATAATATAAACTATTATTCATGGGAAAGTGGCACTAAATCTGTATAATTTATAAGTTAAGGTGATAATAGTAGAAAAAATCTCAACTAATAATATTTAATATGATATTTTGTGACCTTATCTCTTAGTTTTATCCTTAATTATACCGTTTTCCCTTTACCATGGGGACAACTTTTTTACTATGGTTACTACTCATTTTTACCAAAAATGAAATTTACATCAATAATAAATTTGAACATCTTAATTCAAAATGTAAAATAAAATTTTAAATATCCAATTTCCATAATTTTTATAAATTATTTTTAATATAATTTCACAAAATCTATTGAAAAAGGTTTTTTTTTTAAAATACATTTTTAATGCTAAAAATGAATTTATACCAAAATAAAAATAATATGGTTTCTATGGAATTAATTGGATTATTTTTAATAAAATTGGAATAATTTTACTTAAAACTACTACAAAAAATAATGGGACTTTTTAAATACTTGAAAATAAATGATAGTTTTTTTAATAAAAATTTGTATTTTTCATAATTCCCCCAAAAATAAATATTTTCAAAAAAATATAAAAAATTTACCCTATGATATATTTTATATTATGATATCAAAAATGGATTCCATTTTATCATGTTCAATTTCAAAAATTTAGAAATTTAACTTTTAAATAAAACCATATCATACGTGGAAAACACATTTGTTGGAATAAAACAATTTATTTATTTGATTGGAAAACTCATAAAAAATTATTATAATGAAGGTAAATCCATAAAATCTAATAATAAATATTAATAAAACCTTAAATTGATTTATTAGTAACATTAATTAGGTTTTGAATTATTTTTTATGTAAACAATAAGAATTTGGAAAAGCTCTATCAAGATGGCTATTTAGATTCTTTTGAACTAAAGCCACTTGATAGCAAAAATGACCAAGCTACCTTTTGGTAGAAAAAAGTGAAAGGGAGATTCTGATTATAGAATTTATACATACTGGTGTGTGTAGAACTTTTATCATAGAATCTATAGGTGGGTATTCTTACTTGATAACTTTTACTGACAATTTGAGTAGATATGGTTATGTTTACTTGATGGAGTATAAGTGTGAATCCTTTGAGAAATTCAATGAGATCAAGAATGAAGTAGAGAATCAAAATGGTAAGAAGATAGAGAATATTAAATTTTATTAATGTGATGAATATATTAAACAATTTTTATCAACTTTCTATGAGATTATGGGATTCTATCTTAACTTACTCTACTTTATACACTAGAGTGGAATAGTGTAAGTGAAAGGAGTAACCATTCCTTACATGAAATAGTTAGATTGATGATGAGTCATGAAGATATTCCATTATCCTTTTGGGGATATTCATTACATTATTTAGAACATTTTCAAACAAAATACCAACTAAAGTTATAAGTTAAATACTATATCAATTAATGTATGAAAAAACTAGTGTTGTCACTTACCCATGAATGGGATTGTGAATCATTTATTAAGTCTATCCTAGAAAAAAACTAGCACCTTGATACATGAAGTGTATATTTATACGGTATCCTAATGAAACAAGGGTATTCAATCTATACAAACCCTTATATAAGAATGTGACCATCACAATACAATCCATTTTTCTTGACAGGGATCACATCCCCAAGAAGGATAGTGGGAATGAGATTAACTTTGATGAATTTTATGCTCAAGATACAAATGATTTGGTAAAAGAAAAAACTATATAGGCCCCCATTGAAGATTTTATTCCTAAAATATAGGTACCACATAATATCACTAGAGATGATAGAGAACTAAAAAGATATGGTTTTCAAGTCATTGAGGATGATGACTCATTACTGGTTGACAATAATGACCCTCTTTTATATAAGGATGTAGTAGAGAGATCAGAAGATGAAAGATCGAAAAAATTAATGAATTTTGAATTGGACTCCATGTATCAAAACCAAATATGGTTTCTAGTCGATCCATCAGTTGATGTAAATCCCATTGGTTATAAATGGTTATTCAAGATAAAACTAAACATGGAAGGTAAAGTAAATACCTATAAAGAAAGGACATTGGATAAAGGATTTAAATAATTTCAAGGAATTGACTATGATGAAATATTTTCTCCCTTTTCCATATTTATATATAACAAAATTCAACTTTCCATTACATCTTTCCATGACTATGAGATTTGGTAGATGGATGTCAAAACAAATTTCCTTAATAGGAACCTTTTGGAATATGTCTATATGATACAAATTAAAGGGTTTGTAACTCTAGGAAAATAAAATACAATTTTAAGATTATAAATATCCATATATGGATTGAATAAATCATCAAGGTCATGGAATATTTAGTTCTATGTCATGATAAAATATTTTAGTTTCATAAAGAATGAATGTGATCCATGTGTCTACAAGAAGTTTAGTGGGAGTGTGGTTGTGTTCTTAGTAGTTTATATTGATTAAATATTATTTATTGTAAATGAAAAACCAATCTTACATTAATTTAAGGAATTATTGAACAAGTTATTCTCTATTAAGGAATTGGGTGAAACAACCTATATCCTTTGCATCAAGATCATCCATCATAGATCCAAGAGAATGCTTGGCCATATCCAAGTACAAACATTGGATAGATACTAAATAGATTTAATATGGATCAATCTAAGAAGGGGTTAGTTCTAGTGTCTCTTGGTATACATCATTCCAAGAAAATGAGTCCTTAAAAACAACAAGTTATAGAGATAATGAGTAACATCCCATACAATTCTATGATAGTATCAATATTGTGTTCCCTGTTATGTACTAGTATTGATATAAATTTCACCTTAAGCATGATAGATATATATATAAAATGATCCAAGGGAACAACATTTGTCTATTGTTAAGGATATAACTAAGTATCTAATGTGTACTAAGGATATGTTCTTAGTATATAGAGGATATTAGGATCTAGTCATTAGAGGATATGATGATGCTAATTTCCAAATAGATTATAATGATATGAAGTCAGATTTAGGATATTTCTTTAGTATTAATGGGGGAACCATGAGCTGGAAGAGTTCAAAGAAACTAGTTGTCACTGATTATATAATGGATACTGAGTATATAAAAAATTTTAATGTAGTCAAGGAATCTATTTGGATACAACTTTTTTTCCAAGATCTTGATGTGGTTCCTAGTAATAAATACCCTATTACTTTATATTGTGATAATACTAAAGCAATTGATCTCATAAAGGAGATAAGTTCGCATCAACCAAAGAATCACATACTCCGAAAGTATCGCCTCTTGAATTATTTTTCATATAGGGGTGAAGTAATTATGAATAAAGTTTCCATATAAAAAAGCATGGAAGTACCATTAATTAATGGCTAATATTAGAAGAATAATTCATATCATGTGAGAGATAGATTACTGGAAGTTGTTAGCTATTGGATTGAGTGAAAGTGGGAGTCTATTGGAGTTGGTGCCCTAGAACCAACTATTATGTACTTTATGATTACCTGTATTCATTTTTCTGAATATTTTTAATGTTCTTATCAAATAATTATTATTATTTTGTGTGATATAGTATGTGATTATATCCTAAGGGTAATCATTGGACTGAAAGGTCATAGCAGTTCCCCACTAAGATGATAACTTAAAAGTTCCATGATAATATTCTTAAATATATGTTCCATAGCTGGATGATATCATTTGATGAGATGAAAATGATACATGTTATCAGGGGTGGAGATTGATAGGAATTTAATACACTTTCTCATGGTGTATGCCCTTGGTAATCTTCATACCAGGAGATTAAGAGAACATAACATGCCAATAAAAAATCCATATAAATATGTGTCATTGGATGTTCCTAGCTGTGGATGTTTGTAATGATCATTAGACTTTAATATTACTATTAATTCATGTCATTAATCACATACTTTTATTTATTGATGAAGACCTTAATGACATATTTTTATGGGGAGGTAGGATACTTCAAGTGCATCATGAGTGATATTACACTAATGAATAATGATGGAAAGGATTTTCCCCTTCCCATTTTAGTGTAATTTGATTTATTAATCTCTTTTAAGGGAGTTAAATAGACTAATTAATCCCACATACAATGTGTTCTATTGGAAAGTTCATTTCTAGAAATGAAAAGAAAGATAGATTGAGAACATAGGTTTCTAACATCTTCATGCATCTTACTTGATTAAATATATAAAGATAAAGGGATTATATTATATAGAGTACATTTTTATGTTGTTGTTGTTGTCATTGTGACATTTAACTTCTTTATTAATGGGATCTTTAGCATGTTTCTAGACACTAATTGTTAAAATTAGGTAGAGTGACCTACTCCCACTGAGAAAGTGGCATATTGGGGCACACATTAAGTGTATTCAGAACCTCAGTTAAATTCTATATGAATTTAACATATGGTATAAATATTATAATCATATAAAGTTTAATAATTATTCATATTAGTTTGATCACAAACATATTTCATGACCATTTATTTGAGAGAACATATATGAGTTTAATATTTAATAAATATTTATTTACCATGTAATTAAATATTTAATTACATGATTATATAATATTTATTCACTCTCATCTATTCACAAGGTAACAAAATATTTATTTAGTTACCTGAATATTTAATGAATATTTATTCAATAATTCAATGAATATTATATTTATTTATTAGTGAATAATGTTTTGATATTTATTAAATTAAATAAATATCCATTATTCAAGTTTCGATAAACATTGAAGAGGATTGGTGGACCAAATTTAATGGAACGATGATAAATTTCATATTTCATATTATTTGAATAAATAGTAAAGTATTTATTCAAGTAAATAAAATTTATTTTATCTATGTGTTTAGAAATTTTCAAGTAAATAATTATAATTATATTATTATTTTGACATGGGGTTCACTAAGAATTAAAATAATATTCAATTCCCTTTTGTAATTTTTATTTTTAACACCAGCTCTATTTAAACCTGATTATGAAATTTTTTCTAAAAACGCTTGCTATATTAATCATTGTGAACAATGAGTTCAAAGGAGGATTCTATCAAGACCTAGATAACTTATCCTGTATAATTCTATCAATAACATAGGGAAATATTCTCTTTCACCCAAGTGATTTGTTCTTACCTCAATGTATTCCACTACAATCCATAATGATTTCTGCAAGTATTATAACCCTATGTGATAGCACTTGGAAGATTCCAAATAAATTATCAATGGTTTATAGAACACCTGTGGATAACTAATAGAGGGAATCTACCCATTATTCCCATGATTCAATAATGGTATGAACAAAATTTCTTATTTTGATCATCGAAAAGTAAGAAAGAATTCAATGAGAGGTAATTCTTTATTAAAATATCATAATTATAAATTACACGTGAAAAGATCATCTCTTCCTAATTCCAAAATTTCTATCAACTAATATATTATTTAATTTTTTTTTCGTGATGTTCTTTATCATGTAAATCTTTAAATAATCATTGATTACAATAAAAGACAATTTTTAAACTGCATAATAGGTGCTTCCATTGTGCCTAGAACCTTTAAAAGTGACTTTCACTTCATTACGATGACTAAATGTAACTCTTTACATTTTTATCTACTGAACTATATTAAAAATTTTAGGATATTAAGTGACATTAACTTTGTATTTTTATTGGTATAATCATTTATTTATCATAATTGAACTTCTCTAAGTAACCATATACTCCCACAAGATTTTTATACATTATATTCTCTTCAAAACATCATGCTAAAATATATAATATCCTTTATATTAAGGCCTTCAGTCCACCTTAAGTGCAGATGCAAACCGGACAACCTATAAGGGACAATATCCAGAAGGAGGATGAGCAAGGAGATTTCACTATAGCAGAAGATAGACGGATTGCAAGAATGATTGGGTATGTCTCCTACCATCAGGAAAAGCCTGTGAATGCATAAGAAATCCTAGCTGAATAGCCATGTGAAGGTGGAGAGTTGATTTCACGATGAATATGCTGGGGAGGAGCAGTTCTAAGTATTTAGTCTGGGTTGTATGTAATGTTTGAAGCCTACGGGAAATGAATTCACTTAAGGCCTATGGGCCATGTAATACTTACGCCTACGGGCCTTGTAAGGGTTCCACCTCACCCCTTGAAAGGTGGATTATCAAAAATAAATAAAAAATTAAGGCCTTTAGGCCATTGGAGGAAGAAATAAAACTTATTTTATTTAGTGGTAATATTTAAAAAATAAACTATTGAATCTCATATAAAATTTTATTTTCTATGTTTTGGGAGTATTATTATAAATTTGAGTCTTTATTCTTTAAAATATTCTATTGAAGGGTGGCAGGATCATATCTCTCATATTTTAACAAATATAAAGGATAAAATATTTATCTATGATAAATGTAATTTTATCCTTACTATCTTTTCAAGTATATTATAGAGTTTGATGAATCATAGACCATGTGTATTAAAACTATCATATCATGTTGTTCATGAAAACTCTCCATGAACAAGTTTTTTCTATTACTATATAAGGTAAATGGTATGAAAACACACATTCTTTATTTTGATCCATCTGAGTTTGATGGATTCTGTTGAATTTAAATTTATGATTCATTGATAGTTTTCTTTATTAATTGAATGAAAACCACAAGCCACAATAACTCTTTCATTTATGTTAAACTTTTTTATATTTATAATATTTGTAAAGTATAAATTTGGTATCATATAACCTTCAAAATCTAAGAATTGATTTCTATGACATTGACACCGGATGTGAAATCTCCACTGATTTTTTGAACCCCTTAAATTATTTTGGATAATTCTACAACATATGGAATCATTTTTCTTTCTTCTAGAAACCTCTCTCTTAGGTTTCAATGACCAAGGATGAATATTCAACAATCTACTATTTTCTTTCTAGATTAAACCTTGAACCTTTATTAATATCAATATAGTACCAGAATCTGAATATAATATGCCTAATTCATCTATTCTCAACACTCTAAAAAAATAAAGAAAACAGTTCCTGAATACATTCAAATTTTCACAACATTTCCAATAATGGTTACAAAATGAATTCCTTAGCAAGATCAGGCCTTAGAGGAAATATTTAGTCTCACTAAGACATTGGCACACTCAATAACATTGAGTATGTGGGTGGAGACTAATGTTCCTTTCATAATCTTGAATTTAATGATTTTGAAACCCTAAGTGAATCATTATATTCTTATCATATTCATGTAGATTCAATTATTTGAACAATTTCAATAATAGGTAATTCAAAATGGTGTTTCTCTAATCCTATAAAATTTTATTCTTATTTAAGAATGATCCTTATGTATTGTATCATTCTAAGAATTTACTTACATTAATCTTCTCTTTTAAATAGTATTGATCTCAGAGAAATGAAGACAATTATGTTATTTATCTAAAAGAATATTTTATTAGATGAGTATCATGTTTTATATTCATTTAATATAGGCTTGTTTTAAATATCCTCCCTCTAAAATAATGACCCCTTTTAAAATCCACCAGATCCATGCTAATGTAGAAACTAGTTTTTAACATTGGTTATAAAGTGATGTAATGTAAGTGAAAATGTAAATATATTTTTTACATAATTTATTTCAACTAATTTAAAAACTAATTTTTCATATAGTTTATTCATATAAATGACATTGAAACACACCTAAAATAAAAAATAGGGACACCTTCCACTTCAGTTACTTTATAACCATTTTAAAAGAGGTTTCTTATATAAATTATTTAAAATAACTGAAATAAGAGACCATTTACCATGTCATTTTTAAAATAACTATTGTGAAGTCTATTTTTTTACATTAGATAAAAAATAACTGACAAAAATAATAATATATTTTTTAAAATAAATTTAATTAAAACTACTATACCCAAACCTTTCATAAATGAAAGTTTCAACAACACAATAGAAAATTCTACAAGTAAAACATAAAGTATAATTATTTAATAACTCTTCACATAAAAACATCATTAAAAATATTGTTTTTTTTAAAATTTCATGGATAAAATAGAAAATATACATGAAAAATATAAAGATATGAACTAAACCTAATAATTTTTTTAAATAATCATACCTTACGCTCCATAGATGGTTTAAATCATTCCTATTATATGATTGAGGATCATAAAAAATATATAAATAAAAAAGAAAATATCCATCATTCATTCTCAATATAATGACATTGTAAATAAAAGGAGAAAAAATAATAAAACCTAACATTATTAAAGGATATAATTATCCCAATTTAAATTCTTTTAAGAATAAATCTTAGAACATATGTAACACCCTAAAATTATAATATATGATTACTATTAAATAAATGTGTTTGATATCTTTCTCTATACGCAACACCAAAATAAAATGAAAACATGATATGTTTAGACCATCAAGAAAACCTACTTGTTGAATTAGTAAGAATTAATAGGAGTAACTTCTTTATAAATAATATATTTATAGAAAATAAAGTCTACTTTAAATATGAATTAAATTCAATTAGTTTACTGAAAATGACTAATAAGATCATTTATTGTTTAGAAAAGTATTTTTCTAAAAAACAGACTTTTATGCTATACACATAACTATTTAAAGAAAAATATGATTAATGATAAATTATGTTTTATATTAATAATTGGTTAACACCAATTTATTTGATAGATGACATGAAATAATAATAAAAGTTAATATTTGAAAATGTCATTTTCCAATTAAAACAAATTTTCAATAATATTTTATGCTTTTATTCAAAAAATGAATTTAAAAATTTTGTAATTTGAAGTTAATAAAACTTAACTTTAGTTGTTTAATTCCTCATATCAAAATTTACATAGTATGATTTTTTGATCTTCTCTAAAAAGGTTGGATTTAGTCAAAAAATACAGTTTTCACAAAACATGTAATTTGTATAAATTTATTATTATATAAGAATGACCTAGAAATTTATAAATCCTTTTATGTAATAAAATATGGATTTTACGAATAAAATTATTTAATTTAAAATATTATATTAACTTAGAAAACCTATTTCATACATTTTTAGAACAAATTAAAATATTACTTTAATAAAAACAATATTTTTTTTGTATTTTCTTTGAATCAAGTATTTTCAAGGGTTATTTGGTTTTGGAATGAATTAAAAGCCACATAAACTTTTTTTTATAATAAATCTTTTTATGTTATTAAAATTAGTATCCCAGATAATTTTATCTAATATATAAATTTAATGATTAAAAACATTATTTCTCTAATAATTGTTTTTACACGATTAAGTGTATTTATTTTAAAATTAACTTTTCACATATTTAGATATTTTATTTGGTAAAATTATTTTCAAATTTTTAATTATAAGTATTAAATTAGGTAAAAAGTTTGATCTTAATATTTTTCATCAAAATTAATTACTAAGGTTAGAAATTAATTACCAAGGTAAAAGTAAACTAGGGTAAATGATAAAAGGTTAAAAAAGCCTTAAAACATTAAATTTTTTCTAAAAAAAGAGTGTTTGAGGTTATTTTAGACCCAAAATAATATTCATCTCCTATTTTTTCAATTTTGTTCCTTTTACACTTGAATAAAAATCTTACATTATTGAAAATGTAAGGGTTACTCCCAAAACTACCTTTCCTTTAACTTATAAATGGGTAACATCTTCACCACTTAAAGGCACACATTTAATTTGAATTTATAAATTAAATTATACCATTTTTCCCCTATTATAACCCTATCTCACTTTAAAAATATTCTGGTCACCATTACTTATCATAAGGCCTTTATTTCTAAGGAGACTTCCAAGAAAAATTCAAGCCCCTAATGTAAGTATTATCAACTACTTAACCTTTTCTTCTCAATTATATTATTTACAATTTATTATAACCACACTAATATAATTATATTAGTATAATTTATATAATATAATTTTATTATATTATGGTTATTATCTTTTTTTATTCCTATACCCCATCCACTAAGAAAAACAAAACTGTTGTTTGTGTGTTGTGCGAACTGTCACCTCCACGACACACACATGTTTTGTTTTCCATTACCGCATTAAAAGTTTGGATATAATGATGGTATTAAAGGATAAATATTTTTTATTATATCATTAAGGCATTTTTATAAAAAATTATAGAACCTATTAATGATATGATCAACAAACTTTTATCATTAATTCAATCGTTTAAAACAAGCCAACTAAGAGGAAAATGATATAATTTCTCTATGTAATGACTTTATATAAATTATATTCTTTTTTTAAATCTTTAAAAAAATGATATATCACAATAATAAACACTAAATAAGATAATTATTCCTTTTTATAATTATATTATAACTAAACCAACTTATGATCATCCATTAATGATGGTATGTTCATGTTTAGGCTGATTTGACCACCTACTTGAACAATACTGTAAATTTATATGATGGATGAATATGAGAATATATTTACTAGTTTAACTTGATATAATTATTTAAATTATATTTTTTGTTTCTCTAATGGTTATATAAACATTTGACTTATTAATTAATAAAACACATTTTGTTCCTTAAGAGTCACCGAAACATGATCACAATCAATTTCATATTCAGAAATCATAACCAAAATTGACATGAAATGAAATTATATATTTATAAAAGATCTTGGAACATATATCTAATTAGATTATATGATATAATATTAATATAATTTAGAAATATAATACATACCATCACCAATTTTACAAAACTAGTTCAAAGTGTAAAATATTACTCACACCCGGTATTAAAAATAGGTAATGACTAACTAATATTTATATGTATATAATGAATATAAATGATGAGTATAGATGGTTATAGTTATGAATATTATTCTTAGATATGTATTTAATAAAATTAATTTAATTATTTAGGTTTTTTGGTGCAAGTGTAAAATAGATAAGGACAAGGTAAGGGTTTTCATCTCAATCTCACTTCATTAAGAGAATTATTTTATTTATTCATATAATTTAACTTATGTGGTGTATATATTTCCTATTTGAGATATAATATTATCAATTAAATTTTAATCATATTACTTGAATTTTAATTTCAATCCCTCTCTTTCAAGGGGTTTTGATTCAAAAGTTTCTAAATATGTGAGGGTTTCCTTGGTCTCAATTCTCATTCTTTGATACATAATGAATTTTATAATCCATGATTAATTTTTATATTTTATTTACTACCAATGTATGTATTTTTATCATAATACTTGTATTTAATGGGATTTACTAACCTAATAATGTTCTCTTATTGATGTGGTTATTGATTTATTTGTTTCCCCGATAGTGAGGATTTTTGGTAACTCAATTTTAATTCATTAAGTTATGATCATTATTTTAAATTATTTCATATAAGTTGGGTAAATTATACCCTTTGATTGTATTATGTGGTACTATATCATTTTAATCTAGTTATATACATTCTTATAACCTAAAACCTATGAAAAATATTTCTCACTTCCTAGGACATGTTCTTTTGAAGCCATCCACTTTCTTTCTCTGGATGGATCATGATAATATTATTCTAATATTGAATTATATGTATACAAATTATTATATATGGTTTGAACATAATGTTTTACATAAATTATATTATATTATGTTCACCTAGGAAGTATGATTTTCTATTAACATGGTGAAAAGTATATACATTCCATACGTTGTTATTCCAATATGGATTATTATTGGAAAGTTGACTATGTAACATTTGACCATCCACATTCTTTATTTGGATGATTTATGATCAGGTTATCCATTTTATTTCCATTGGAAAATTATTTAAATTCATGATGATTATTTACTACTAATGTAGTTCAATTATGTATTGATCTTTATTTTACTCATTATATGGAGAGCCATGTTTTATTCAGTAAGAGTTTCCTTAGATAATGGTATGAAAGGTCTTGTTGAATCTTATAGTGAATTCATTTGAATTAAAAAATTGAAGGATGGATCACAACATTATATATTAACTTGATTCATTTATAGGTCTCATGAGACATTTTTTTGGGTATTTGGTGTATGCCTACCAAATTCAATAATACGTATTGACTGTGGTCTCAACAATAAGTAAAGTGTCTTGGAATAAGGCATTGACAACAAGTTTTTGATGTCAAAATTTATTCATTCCATTTTTTTGAGATCATCATTATTTATATCCATGTTTCTATTTATTATCATGGATATAAAATGTTTTCATTTTCAATTTGATTATGGATTTATGTTTTTTACCTATTCCGACCATAATATTTATTCCATGTTTATGAAATGATTACTTTAGTTGTAATGTTTTCCCTTAATGAGAGTTTTATCTCACCCCTTATTAGGTTTCCATTTCCCCAATTTATAGATAACAATAGTACACAGGACATGTTTACAAGGATAACACATGTGATATAATTTTTTGGATACATTGAAGAATTTTATTTATTAAGCAGTTTCACATATAATGAGAAAAGTTTCTATTTGGTACAAAGTACCTGAGATTTATTAGCATATTTTTTTCCTAATTCTATAAATCTATAAAACTAAAAAGATCCTTAATATGTAAGAGTTTCAATAATTATTTTTGATTTTTCTAATTATGGATGGTTATATCCATTATTTTACATATGGTATCAAATTAAGTATGTAAATTATATGTTTATAGCATCAGATCTGAGAGTGTGGGTCTGGGGCATCATAGTTAGTATCAAAATAAAGTTTTAGATAACTTTAGTGATTATGATGTTTGTTGAGGATAATTTAAGGGTTGATAAGTTAAGTTTGATCATAATATATAACCATTTAGTATTAGTATATTATATAATGTTAAGGTAATAATAAACATTTTATTTGGGGATTAGGATAAGAAAAATTTAGTGAAAAACCTAGGAATAAGTCTAAGTATTGGATAACATCATGATGTTTTTATAAAGTTGAGATTATGTGATTTTCCTTGAAATAAATCCCTATATGGATACTGGAAAGTGGATACGACTGTGACATAGAAGTACCTAAGGTTAATCAGATTGAAAAGGGTTGGTTGGGAATTAAATCAATCGTTTATTTGATGTGTGATGAGTGGACCTAGGACTGATGTTGACACTTTGTTTTTTCATATGGATGAAAAGGTGTAAAATGGAAACATGTTGAAGAGAATAAAAGAAGATAAATAAAGGAGGAAAAGGATCGAAAACTCCACCAAAGCCCCTTTATGTAGGTAACCCCAACCAGCATCGACGGGTAAGGTACCTACGTATCGAACTACACGATCGACTTGTGCATGATCTAGTGCGGTGAACCTTTACAAAACACATGATTGAAAGAACCCCTTCACCCGAGTTCTTATATTTTACCATAAATAATACCCTAGGGTATTCATTTTTACAGAAGAAACTTCCCGAATACCTCTCGATGCTCTGATCACCCTACTCATTCACCTAGTCCCTCTAAAATCTTCTAGGTACTCCGCCAAAACCTAAAGAAGATGGAATTAAAGAGGGATAGTTGAACTAAATTCCTCCCATGGTTTAGATCACATAACACCTCCCATGGTTGATAAACACTAGAACAAGCTCCCCTTCACTAATTAGGGAACTTCATGAGATACATATAAGAACACCTATGGAGACCCTTAACAGATTGAGAAAAGAATCACCCAAGTGTTGTTACCTAGGTGGTATACTTCCCAAAGCACCTTCACTTCACCCATAACTACCTAAACGATCCTCCTTTGATTCTCCCAAGAATAACTAAATGAGACCCCCTTGGATCACCCAAACCTTTATCATATACAAGCCTCTGACTAGGCCCTACTCTAGGCCTCCCATGGAAGAGTCTATCATCCTTTGGTTCCATTTCCCAAAAGGAAACAAATTGAAACCTCCATATAAGCCTCATGATATGAAAATCCATGAATAGGGTCACAATATCATATCTCCCATTTGGATTTTCATTCCCATGGTAAAATGTTTCCTACAGATGTCCCAACTAATAGTTAGGGTCCTTGGGGTGCATGTGGATTTACAATACCATGGCCATGAGGACCCCGACTATAGCATCCCTTCTTTTTATCACATAAAGTTTCATTAGATTTTACAAAACTGAGGATCTTTAAGGTTTAGTGTCTTGGAAACCAGGAACTTAAAACATGAAAACAAAAAAAATTATTCTTAAAAACTTGAAAGGATTATCTTTATGTTCATCTTAGGTTCATTACTGCATCTCATAACCTAGGGACATACATCAAAATAAAGGGTGAGCAGAAGGCCCAGTAAGGTAAACAAGGGGAAACATTTAACATGTGAACTTGAGATACATCAACAATGTGATGAAAAAGAACTTTAAGGCATGAGAAAGAAATCATGAGGCACATCATAATGAAAATAACGTATTTCATAACTTGAAGATGTGGCTACAACATTTAATATTGACAATCATTTCCATTTCACCAAGGTCCATCCCCAAGGTGTCATTAAAAATTACCAAGGTTATTCACCAAGGCGTTGTTAAAAATGGTCATCTCTATAGATTAAGTCTTTACCCAATGCAATGGAGCGCTATCAGGGAGCACCCTTAAATTTGTCTTTATTATCATGTGATACACATATATCATCATCAAAAATTTCATAAACAACCCATATAGCATAAAATAAATGGGCTTCATTTCATAGTCATCATATTTTAAAAAACTTCTTTAAAGACGTGATCCTTATGTCACTTTAAACCCAAGGGAAAAGGAAAGTGGGTCTCATGTATGTAACTCCAAGAATTAAAATAGAAAATTTTGATATATATGTGAATAACCCTATATAATAAATATCTTTGAGTATTCACTTAATAAAATAAAATAATTTGAAAAAAGAGAAAGACATTTTGAGATGAAAATTCTGCAGCATAATAGCTATGATACATGGTTTTAGAAAACATTGAAAAGAGAGGGGACATGGGTCACCCACTCATATATGATACATAAAATAGTAGGGGAACAAAATATAAAGTATTTAAGAACATGGTAATGAAATTTTAATGATATACCATATGAAACGATGAACTTGAAAGTAAGACAAAAAAATATAAGATTTCTCTTATGAGAATTCGGTAGCCTAACGGCGTCACTTAAAACTTACAAAAATGGATTGACAAGATCAAATAGGGTCTCTAATCATATGAACATAAATGATCAGTATGATTGATATAGAGATCATACCCCAACATAATAAAAGGGAACTTGAAAGACTTGACCAGAAAATAGATCTTGAAAATGAGAAGGGTGAACGAATCCCTTAAAAACTCGGCAACCTAACGACGTCACTTAAACTTCAAAAAAAAGAATTGAAAAGATAAAATAGGGTCTCTCATAATATGAACATAAATGATCAGTCTGATAGATATATAGATCATACCCCAACATAATAAAAAGGAACATAAAAGACTTGACTAGAAAATAGAACTTGAAAATGAGAAGGGTGAACGAATCCCTTAAAAATTCGGCAGCCTAATGGCGTAACTTAAACATCAAAAAAATCAATTGAAGAGATAAAATAGGGTCTCTCATCATATGAACATAATATATAAGTATTATAGATATATAGATCATACCCCAAAATAAAAAGGAACTTGAAAAACTTGACAAGAAAATAGAACTTGAAAATGAGAAGGGTGAAAGAATCCGTTACAAAAATTTCGGCAGCCTAACGACGCCACTTAAACATTCATAAAACTAAATGATGAGAGTAAGAGGGGATATCTCATCATATGAACATGAAAAGGGAAGTAATATGAATATAAAAGAACATCCTCCAACATAAGAACATGGAGAATAAAATAAATGACTTAAAAGAGAGTATTTGAAAAGAAAGAGAGAGTTTGGATCCCTTACCTTAAAACATAACTCTTAAAACTCAAAGGTTGGGACCGTGAGGGCTTTGGGGCACCTTGGGAGGACTACTTGGGAGGTAATGAGACCAGAGCTTCATTAGGGGAGAGTTGGGAGTCGAATTAATGAGAGGATGGCTTGGTATTTATAGGGAAAGTGAGGGGACAAGGCATTAATGGCCAAGGGACACCTCATTGGTGGTTTTGGCAAAACCATGGGCTTTCCCATGGTATTTGCCAATGGTATTGGCCACTTGGGACACCTCATAACTTATCATACTATTCATAATTCTACCATATTGATTACATACTTAATACATCATTTAATGATGTCGTTAAACACCTGTAACTTAAAAACTGTATTTTCACTATTCATCGAAAATTCAACTTTCTCAGAAAAATCCCAAAATTTCACTTTAACCAAATATCGATGCTCTGATTTCAAAAATGAACTCCATTTTATAAAAATAGTTTTCTAAATATTTTTAATTTAATTTTTCAATAACTACACTATTCACCGAAAATTCATTTTTTTCAGAAAAATCCCCCAAAATTACCTTAACATAATATCGATGCTCTGTGTTCAAAAATGAAATCCATTTTATAAAAATAATTTTCTAAATATTTTTAATTTAATTTTTAATTAAAAAACACTATTCACCTGAAAATACTAATACTTGACTAATAATTTATGAAATCATTATTTAACCATTTTATTGAATCACATTACTTAATTAAGGTGCCTAGATTATATTAATAATTTCTTTAAGTGAGATTACTAATCCATTTGGTCACATTACTAATCCTAAGAATAAAATCACTATTCATAATTTATTATTCATCAAAAATTAAGTTGATCTTATTAGACTCTAAATTTTGTACTGAACATAATTGTAGAAGACCATTTTTTGAAAATCATTACACATTTTTAATTATTTAAGGTTTACATAAACATTTTTTTAAAATATCCTTTCTCTAAAATTCACCAAAAATATGCATACTATAATTATCTGGACATTTGAAAATTCATAAACTTCATAATAAGAAGAAATCAAAATTTTTATTTAAAACAAATGATTACACAAGGCAGTTACGGTCTCCTTACATAGCCCCTTATCACACCAGCATAGGACCTAAGTGTAAGGTGTGCTAAGGTGAGAGAATCCGAGGGAGGCTCGACCAACATCGCACGAGTAGTAATTTCTATCAGTTTGAACTTATCGTGAATGAGATTCCGTTCTAGCTTCACACGATGAAGTTCGTCTTGGGTTTGGTCCAGAGCAAAGCCCAGTGGTGCTACCTCCTTCCCAAGTTCTGTTATATGGGCTTCGATCGGTCCAAGACAACTGGGTGAGGCCATCGAATCTTATTTCTATATTAATTAACCAAGATCACTTGTATTTAGAGACAATAATCGAAATTTTTAGTTTCCAGCGGTCATATTGACCAATGGTCATATAACAGTCAAAACCCAACGGTCTCATTTTAATTATACTCATGTTATCAAATGAAACCGTTTTGTTGAGTATAAAAAAATAAAATAACACACAAAATTAGGAAACAATATTTATTCAAAATTTCAGGTCGTTACACCGACCTTGGGGATGGTGTTAGGGAGTTCTCGATCTCAGGCATAGGGGTGAGGAATCATTCCTACCCTTCTCTTTTCTAAGACCTAGAGCCTATGATTCCAAGAATAGGGTAGTGGATAATTTGTGAGTTTCCTTTTGACATGGAATTAGATCCTCCTCCCTTACCGTTGAACCAATTTTATGGAATCCATCCTAGAGTAAGCCCCTATAATTTCATTTGGGAGTTTTCACTCTTTTTTCTTTTCATCTCCAGGGTCATACTCAAATGGATAGTCTGATGTGACTATCATGGAAATGAAATGGGAGAGGGAACAAACACATCTAAACCCCTTTTTATTCTCCCGTCACCCCATGATCTTCCACCAGTATAGGAGTATAAGTGTATGGTTTTACAGATATTTTTCTTCTTATTATTTATCATATTTAAGCATAACTCATCATGAATCATGTGGGCTTAAAGGATATAAATTACCATGAAATCCACCCAGTCAGATGCATGTTTCTTTATAGGATATTTGCATAAATATTTATCTCATATTCCTTCAGAGTGTATCCATAAGTGTTGGTCCTCAAGGTCATGTATCCAGCCTCATGGAAAAGAAGGTAGTGTGGTTTCTCGAATCGTTTGTTTCCTATTATTTCTTACATCAGGCATGATTAAAGTGTGCTTAGAGGTTGATGACGGTCATGACATCCACATGATCCCAAAACTTCTGGGCATCTTCCTCAAGAGTAAGCCCTAGCCGAATCTATCCATGGGAAACATTCCAAGTGTAAGTCCCAAATCATCGGCAGACCTCCTATTTCAATATAAGTCCCAATCATATCAACCCATGGGCATCCTCATCAAGAGTAAGACCCAATCACAACTCCCATTCACCAGTGAATCCTCTTTAAGAATATGCTACAAAATCTAACATTTGGACATCATACTAGGTATAATCCCCAATCATATCATCGTACTCAACCATTGGAATCCTCTTTTGGTGTAAGCCCCGAACAAGCCTCCAAATCACCATGATTCATGACATCACTCATGGCCCCTTTCTATAGGGAATCCTCTTCGGTAATAAGCCCTGACTTAATCCTCCCAAAGGTCCACCCTCCCATATTAGACGAACCTTATAAGGGCCTCTAAATGCATAGGTCCTTACCACCGAACTATGTAGTATTTGATTCCTATCTAAATGGGATAGGTAGAAAGCCTCCCTGAGGTCCAAACCCAACACACCAAGTCAACCATATTCCTTATGGTACACATTAAAACTTGGGTCTAATTCAAAATAGAAATCCATATCCTTTCCAGGTTCTCTAGGCTGCTTTAGCATAAGTCCCACACCACACATTGACTAGCCACCTTTCACCTAAAATTCCTTTCCATATGTTGTTAAACTGTATGGTTAGGTCCTTATCACTTGAACTTAAAAGGTATGATGTACCCCATTAAGAAGAACCAAACTGCATGGGTTCTGATTCCTTTTAGAAGGATACGTAGGAATCCAATGCCATGGTTCTGATCCCAACATCGAAACAAATCCCATATCCTTAGATGAAAATACACTACAGAGCACCCCACTGTGTGGCTAAAAAACTAGTATCATCATATTCACGACCAAAGAATCTTTGATCGATACATAAGTGGATAACATTGATGGAGAACCTCAAATACATACAAATATCTCCATTGATAAATAACCTCAAATACATATATATGATTCTAAATTCTATGCATGATAACAATTTATTCCTAATTCAAGGGTAATCCACATCATAATTTGGAATTAAGTAAAGGATTCATGAACATATATTAAAACTACAATAAATTCCCAAAGTAAGAAATAATTTCCCCTAGAAGGGTGTGATGAGCTCGACCTCCCATCCTCTCGACCAATGTGAGTTCTTAAGTATTATTGGACAAAATCCCCAACAAGCGACTGTATTTTGAAAGTAGTTCCCTCAATGATATAGAACCATTTGGTGTTTCTAATTCCATGAATAAAACCTATTGGAAACCATTTCAAAATAGTGAGACCAACATAAATGATTACATGAAATTCAACCCCCTACAATCAATTATGAGATATTGACTTTTTCATCAGAAACAAAAAAATGGTGAACCTAACATGAATAATTAAACAAGATGATAGTGTTACCCAACCATTATGCCCATTTAATTCTTAAAATGAAAGAGGTCCAAATAATATAACCAATCAAGAATTTATTCATCCAAATGAGATGTTGATTTTATGTGGTTTTCTTATTTTTGTTTATTTAGAAAATTTATCTTAGAACTTCCTTAAATCCAATGGAATCCTTCTAGCTTTTGAAAGAGTATGCCCCGACTACTGTTCAGGCTGGGTCTTCATCCAAGAAGAAAATGTTGTAACTAACCCAGTATCTTCAACACTGGGTTTCGAATGCACTGGTTTGGAAATACCACTAGAATGATACAATCCTGACTCTAAAGGCTGCATGATAGACCCTACAGCTCACGAAACTCCACTAATTTCCCAACTAGTGGTGTCCGGTGATCCAGAAGCAGGAGACAACTATCACCATCTTCAACCATTTTGGGAGTCTATCCCCATAAATCTATAACCATTCACTCCCTTATTTTAGGGAGGTGGATAAATAAGCCACATATAAACTTTTCCAAAATACATAGGGTATTTTCTTGTAACACCCCAAGATTTCATAGTATGTTATTTCTTCAATGTAATTCAACAACTTTCACTACACGCAACCACCGAGTTCAAGCGCACCACAATTTACCAAACTAGCCGTTCAAAAGCGGTAATGAATAGTATTGACTAAATTTTGAACTTTATATAATCCTTATAATTTTAGGATCCATATTATGAGTTTTTTAGACATAATGTAAGAACTAATTCATTTTTTTCAGATAAAAGAAGTATTTTTCAAAAAATGCACTTTTACCGCCTTTTAATGGTGAACCCTTTTTAAATCCAATATTTGAAACTTTTATATATTCAATTTGACAAAATAAAATTCTTATTTTGAATTGGGACATAAGAATTTAGTTTCAATAAATTTTTGGTGTTTTCTGATAACTTTAATATTTGGGTGAATAGTGAAAAATACTATATTTTAACTGAAAACAAATTTTTAAATCAAAATAATTTATAGTGTTAAATTATACATTTTAATGGTTTGTAAGTATAAATAGATTATATTTTTACCATTTAATCCAATGCCGGTCATTGTAAGTAACTTCACTTTGAAATTTTACATAAACAAGTGTCAATCCTTTGATAGTTATTGTTTCTTAAAAATACGCCTTTTGGTTTTGACAACGGGAATTAATTTTAAAGTAATAAATGAAACTTATATGTTTTTAATTTTTTAAAATAGACTTCATTTTTAATTCTCAATATCAAAATTATATTAGGATGAATTTTTGGTATTTTCTGAAAACATTCAATTTTTTATGAATAGTAAATAACACTGAGTTATTTTTTAAAACCAAATTTTATTTAAATAATTATTTATTTTATTTAAATTTATTTTAGGTCAAAATATATTCATAATACCTATATATGTTCAATTTAATTCATTGGATTCATTTTTTAATAAGTTTAGATATATAAAAATTTTATTGAACTTTTTACCATCTTTTACCCACCTCCTAGGAGCATTTGCAAATTTGCATAAAACTTAATTTTAACTCTTATGTGAATTGAATTTAAAAAATAATAGAGACACGGTTGATATCAGTAAGTAAAATTTGGTTCAATAAGATAAAAATGATTTTTGGTGAATAGTAACTTTTGACTTTTATTTACCACGGTTAAAAGTAAATAGGGTAATTAAGGGTAAACAAGATATTATTATTACCCTAACGCATGTCTTAATTCTATTGGATAAGAATAATTCGACCAAAAACAACCTTATGAATAAAATATGTACCTCTTTGGTCCACTGGGATTATATTAGGACATTTATTATTATTTTATTTAAAGAAGAGTTAAAAGAGTTAAAATCAAAGTTTAATAACTAAATCATTTTTAATATAGGGTTATACATAAGATAAATTTGACTATAAATATTTATTATAAAGATAAAATATTTACTAAATAATGGTATTTTATTTATAATTTTTGGAGATTAAATAATTCAATTTATTTATGACACAATGATGATGCAGTAATTATGGTATTAATGAAAGATTAAAATAATTGACATTATAAATATCCAAATAAATGTAATTTGATACATTTTATAAATTCCAATAATTTTATAGGTTAATATGAAATGTTAGTGTTTATTAGATAAATTTTTTTCTAAGTTATAATGCTGTTATGAATTTAGAAAAAAATAGTAAATAGTGTCAAAATTGACATAAAAGAGTTTTAAAAAAAAATATATTATTAATTGATATAATAGTCCTGAAAATATAAGGTTCAGAAAAAAGACTTATATAATAATATATATGACATTAATGAACCAATTTGGGTTCTATTGGATTTTTATAGTATGTTTAATAACCATAATATAAAAATACAAAGAGACATGGTAAATGTAAAACTGTTTAACTAAGAGTTAAATCTAAAAGTTAAGGTTAATATGGTGACCTAAACTTATCTAAAAATTATTGGTTGAGTGGTTTTAGACCCATTACCACCTTAGAATTTACATAATTTATTTTGGATCCATTAGAAACCGAAAATGAAATTATTATAAAATAATATTTTTAGTTTTTCCTAATGTGCCCCTCACCCCTTTCATAAAAGGGCACTTCCGATTCTCTCAAATTCACACCTCCAAAGCCATTGGGCTCGTCCAAACCCTACACGAATATCATACCAACTATCCTACCTTCATCCTAGAGGCCTTTTGTGGGTTATAAAGCCAACCTACGAAGCCCTTTTGATCAAATCAAAAGGAAGAACCCGAAGAAGAGATAATGATTTCACCACCCTCTTTCAAGTTCTCTTTTTCATTCACTTAATCTTTCTTTGTTGTTTCTATTATAAAATAATAAATCCATTATATTCTATATACTGTGATTTTATTATAAATATGGAACAACTATATTCATTATTTTAACCATCTTATGAATGATAATGTCACCATGTGTGCGTGCGTACGGCTTACCGTCTCCACGCTGTGGTGTAATTTGTTATTCAACACTGTTATTTGGATGGATATAATTATGAGTAATATGTATATAAATAAAGAAAATAACATTTTAATGTCTCTATAAAATTAATATACCATCCAATTCCACACCTTTAAGGAAATGATATTGTCTCTTGTGCGTACATACGGATTATCGTCTCCACGATGCGATGAGATTCATTTCCACGTTCACCATTCATCGACGATTATAAAAATATATATTACTAATAAGTATATAATATATGAACTAATAATGCTAATTAAGATATATATATATATATATATATATTTATTTATGTACTTACATACATCTTATTCACTTACTTCTGTTCAATACGATTTGAAAATAGAAACAACATTTATGCGTACGTACGACCTACCGTCTCCATAAACGGTGTTTTCCATTTCATATATCTATCTATTATAAATATTTATATTATAAATGTAAATGATATATGAATCAAGGTTTATATTCTGGAAGTATTTAAATCTTTACCTAAATGATACGGTCAATAATAACAAGTTAAAATACGTACGATAAAGAGAGCGATTATTACACGAAATGTTAATTTAACATGAAAATAATTATTAAATGGGTATTATAAAGTCATAAATGAATCATGTATAATATAATAAATATTAGTATGGTCCTGGTATAATCTAATAACCTACAATGGTCATTATACAGTAGGTTAAACCTACCCTCGACCAAAGGAAAGTGCAAGGTAAGGGGTTTCTTATCTCACTTTTAATTCCGTAATATTTCCATTATTCACCACTTATTTATTGCATATGGTGTATTGTGTACTTACATTTGATATATATTATCATGATTCTTTTTATATTCATGATATTTTGTGATTCATTTGGTGGTTTTTTACTATTGTTCATATGAATCGATTGATTACAACGAGGTAAGGGTTATTTCCACAATCTCATTATTATCCAAGATTGTTTATGTGTAAGTATTTACTGGGACATATTGATAATCTATACACATATTTCAAAAAATGTTTTCAAAATGAATCTTTTTTGTTTTTATGTGAGGGTTTATTTAACTAGATCTTCATTTTAATTTTTTTTAAATATTTATCTTTCTAAATCCTTTTAATTAATGTCCATGTTTTAAAAAATGATTTTAAGGATTTATTTGTATGGACATGAATGTTTTGAAATGATATATATTTTAAAAAGTTTCAAAGTGGTATGGGATAATTTGATTCCAAAATCTCTTTTAAATTACTTCATTTATAAATGTGGGACTTTTAAATGATTTTACAAAAGGGATATTTCTCTCAAAAAGTTTTACTCATCATTTTCAACTATGTCAGCAACCTCTACTCGAAATTGTTTTTGATTGAGGTTGATTTATTATAATAAAATCTTCCATATTGTATTGAATGAGTTATGATATATTTGACTGTGGATGTTCTATTTTTATACCATTCATCGTTTATGGTTAATTTATTGACAGTTCGTATGCTATTTTTAATACGAATGTTTATGTTATGTTTCAACTTTTCATATAAAGAATGAAATGGACATATCAAGTGATGAGTGGAGACCACTATTGATCCTCGATGCATCGGTAGGTCTCATGAGACAAAATAGTGTCTTGGAAAAAGGCCTTGACAAAAAATTTATTTGTAGTCTTGGCACAAGGCCTTGACTATGTGGAAATGATGTCCGACATTAGGCATTTCCTCATTATGAAATTAGCTATTACATGTGATTATTATACTAGTAGAATATCCATGTTCTTGTTTATATGGTGATGTTTGATTTATTTTTTCCATATTATGTTCATGAATATGTTTAAAAAGGCTATTGTTTTTTATGAAACATCTTTCCTTAAAAGTTTATAGCTTCCACTAAATTATTAACCCTTACTGAGCATCTGATCTCACCCCTTTCTTATGTTTTATTTTCCCAAGATCCCAAGAATTGTTTTATGTTTGAGATGTAGGGTTAAGATAAGGGAGAAATGGAATTATCAAAGGATTATTTTTTTGGTGTTGTATGTTATAAATTGGAATGTAATGTACATGTATGTAATCTATTTTCCAAGACTGCTAAACTGATTGGTCTTTTAGGACTTGATTCCTTGTAATCATGCCAATGTATTAAAATAATGCACCAAATCTGGGTAACTGGGGTCGGAGCATTACAGTTGGTATCATAGGAAGTTTAGAAATAACCTTGGAAAACAATATTTAGATAAACTCGGATTAGAACACATTACCTTAAGATATACTTTGAGGATTAGTATAGAAGATCTTTCTAGAATTTTGGTAATGTATAGATTTTGTGAGTTTTCCAAGAAAATACATCCCTGTCTAGATTCGAGCAGGTAGAGGCATCTCTGCCACAGATGTACCTAGGGTTAAAACCTGAAAACATCACTTTGATCTAGACTCGAATGGGAACTGGTGCATGACAACGGGACTTGCTGCACTCTTGGTTACGACACTCCCAGGGAATATACTTAGGATAGTTCTCATTTTCTTTAAAAATAATTTTGAATGATTTACGAGTATATACCTCCTCAAAGAAAATATTTTTATGATTATGGATTATATCCATAAACTGTTGAATTTACATTAGGTATTTTACAAGTTTTGAATTATTCTTTTCAACTCATGAACTGACCTAGTGTATGCCATTGTATTGAAATAGAGCTCAGGAGGAGGAATGTGAACTCTGGCAATATGTATGATCCAAAGAGTAAGAAGGATCACATCTTTCACTATATTAAGCCAACATTTATAAGGGAAATAGTCTCCCATGTATTCTCAACATATGAAAAAATAGTATCATGTGTTAATAAGACAAGTAAATAATTCTCTGAGTCCTATGACTTTGAAGGGAAGCAAGAGAAGAAAAGGATGTAAGAGAGAAAGATGGATAAAGGGAAGATAGAAAAGAAGGATTTTACGATATGTGAGAACTGTGAAAAGAATCACCTTTGTAAAAGCTTGAAGGGAATGGGAGTTTGTTATAAGTGTGGAGAAAAAGGACACAAAGTACGTGATTGCAAGGGTAAGAAAAAAGTTTCAAATGTACAATTCTTCATCTACAAAGAGTTGGGACACTACACGAATCAATGTCCAAATAATCAGAGTATACCCCAAATGCTGTTATTGGATAATAATCAAGTTATGATACTACCTCAGATGAAGAGGAATTACTAGTGTTCTTATGTTGTTATTATAAAATTATTTCATTTGAGAGCTGTATCAAAAATATACTAGTTATATACATTATAGAGATAAATAAGGATTTTACTGTAGTACTATTTTATTTAGGATTTGAGATTATATGGTTTTATGAAAAGTGACTTAATAGTAAGATACACTTTTTGAAAAAATACATGGTGAAAAGAAATGTAATCCTTAATATGGTCATGATAATGATGTAGTGATTTTGGAATAAGAGATGGTTGATTTGGATAAATTATATTGGATATTATTGACTTCCTTGAAACTGATTAATGATTTGTATATTTCATCATTGTTTGAGTTTACAACATATTTGTATATAAGGAGTATATCTAGTATTCTATAAATAATAAGGGAGCATGAATGTAATCAATAAGTTTTTATGGTAATTCAGGGCATTACTATGTTTTATAAGAATACATGATGAAGGTGTTTAAATGCTATTACATGGAAAAAAGGATATTCGTTGTGTTTAACTTTTTTATAAATTATGGATTGTGATCTTGGAAAGAAGTATTTTGGATAAGTCTAGTTTGAGATTATTTTTGGATTGCCATAAAAAGGACAACCCGGAGGACGGGTGACAACCCATCGCGTTTGGCAAGGCCGTGAGACTTGAACCCACAACTGAAGGGAGACAAGGGTTATCACCTTCCACTGGCCCACATGATGTCCTGGATTGAATAATGTAGTTTTTTTAAAAGTTTTGGTAGATGAATTATAAATTCATTTTTTTGTAACCCTATTCGAATAGGATAAATAGAATATTTTTTTTAAGTTCTATTATCGTTTTGAGTGAAAGATGAGTTTGTGGTAGAAATTAGTTAAAGGATGGAACTCTACTTGTCAAGTATATATTTTTTTCTTATCTTATTCTATGAAGAAATTAATTCTTAAAATTTAGGTAAGGGATCTTAAAACTAAAAATGTTTTATCCTAATACCTTATGTTTTGTTGAACCGATGATATTTTAAATCATCATAAATTGATGGATTTGAGGCCCTCAATTCTACAATTGTTTGTGACTGATGACCTCAATCACTCCATATAAATATTTATGTTTTCCTCCAATTATGTGTCCCTAATTTCCACCAATGTTATCCTAATCGAGATCAAAATTTTGTGGTGACCCTTTAATTTCCATTTTCCTCTTATTAAGACTAAGTTTTATTAACCGAATTTATGATGTGGGTTTTCCCACAAAGGTATTTTCTATTTTCAACCTTTTATTTTCAAAAACATTTTCAAATTGTAAGGATGAAATTTATTGAAGGAGGGAATAATGTAACACCCCAAGATTTCATAGTACGTTATTTCTTTAAAGTAATTCAATAACTTTCACTACACGCAACATCAAGTTCAAGCGCACCATGACTTACTAAACTAGCCATTCAAAAGTGGTTATGAATAGTATTAACTAAATTTTGAACTTTATATAATACTTATAATTTTAGAATCCATATTATGAGTTTCTTATGCATAATGTAAGAACTAATTCATTTTTTTCAGATAAAAGAAGTATTTTTCAAAAAATGCACTTTTACCACCTTTTAATGGTGAACCCTTTTTAAATCCAATATTTGAAACTTTTATATATTCAATTTGATATAATAAACTTCTTCTTTAGAATCGGGACATAAGAATTTAGTTTCAATAAATTTTTGGTGTTTTTTGATAACTTTCATATTTGGGTGAATAGTGAAAAAAACTATATTTTAACTGAAAACAACTTTTTTAATCAAAATAATTTATAGTGTTAAATTATACATTTTAATGGTTTATAAGTATAAATAGAATATATATTTACCATTTAATCCAATTCTAGTCATTTTAAGTAATTTCACTTTGAAATTGGACATAAACAAGTGTCAATCTTTTGATAGTTATTGTTTTTAAAAAATAAGCCTTTTGGTTTTGACAATGGGAATTAATTTTAAATTAATAAATGAAACTTCTATTTTTTGAATTTTTTAAAATGGACTTCATTTTTTAATTTTTAATATTGAAATTATCATATGGTGAATTTTTCGTATTTTTTTGAAAACATTCAATTTTTGATGAATAGTGAAAAACACTGAGTTATGTTTAAAACTGACTTTTTATTTAAATAATTATTTATTTTATTTAAATTTATTTTAGGTCAAAATAGATACATAATACCTATATAAGTTCAATGTAATTCATTGGATTCATTTTATAATAATTTTAGATATATAAAAATTTTATTGAACTTTTTACCGTCTTTTACCCACCTCCTAGAAGTATTTGCAAATTTGCATAAAACATAATTTTACCACTTCTGTGAATTGAATTTAAAAAATTCAAGAGACACGGTTGATATCAGTAAGTAAAATGTGGTTCAATAAGATAAAACTAATTTTTGGTGAATAGTAACTTTTGACATTTATTTACCACGGTTAAAAGTAAAGAGGGTAATTAAGGGTAAACATGATATTATTATTAACCTAAAACACGTCATAATTATATTGGATAAGTATTATTCGACAAAAACAACCTTAGGAATAAAATATGAACCTATTTGGTCCATTTGGATTAGATTAGGACATTTATTATTATTTTATTTAAAGAAGAGTTCAAAGAGTTAAAATCAAAGTTTAATAACTAAATCATTTTTAATATTGGGTTATACATAAGATAAATTTGAATATAAATATTCATTATAAATCTAAAATTATTTCCTACATAATGGTATCTTATTTATACCTTTTAGACATTAAGTAATTAAATTTATTTATGACACAATGATGAATAGTAATTACCGTATTAATGAAAGATTAAAACAATTGACATTATAAATATCCAAATAAATGTAATTTGAGACTTTTTATAAATTCCACTAATTTTGTAGGTTAATATGACATGTTAGGGTTGTTTAGATGAATTTTTTTTTTCAAAGTAATAATGCTGTTATGAATTTAGAAGAAATAAAATACCAAATAGTATCAAAATTGACATAAAAGAGTTTTTAAAACAAATATTATATTATTAATTGATATAATAGTCCTAAAAATATAAGGATAGGCCAAAATAATTATATAATAATATATATGACATTAATGAACCAATTGGGGTTCTATTGGAGTTTTATAGTAATTTTATTAACTATATAATATAAAAATATAAAGAGACATGGTAAATGTCAAACTATTTAACTAAGAGTTAAATCTAATAGTTAAAGTTAATATGGTGACCTAAAACTGTCTAAAGCCTATTGGTTGAGTGTTTTTCGACACATACCCACCTTAGACTTTAAATAATTCATTTTGGATCCATTCCAAACTGAAAAAGAATTTATTATAAAATAATATTTTAAGTTTTTCCTAAGGTGCCCCTCACCCCTCTTATAAAAGGGCACTTCCCCTTCTCTCAAATTTACACCTTAAAAGCCATTGGGATTGGCCAAACCCTACAAATATATCCTCCAAACTATCCTACCTTCATCCTAGAGTCCTTCCTTTGGCCAGAAATTCAACCTAAGGAGCCCTTTTGATCAAATCCAAAGGAAGAACCCGAAGAAGAGGTAATGATTTCACCACCCTCTTTCAAGTTCTCTTATTCTCCCACTTACTATTTATTTTTTGTTTCCATTATAAAATAATAACTCCATTATATTCTATATACTATGATGTTATTATAAATATGGAACAACTATATTCATTATTCTATCCATCTTATGAATGATAATGTCAACATGCGTGCATACGTACAGCTTACCGTCTCCACACCGTGGTGTAATTTGTTATACAACACTATGTTATTTGGATGGATATAATTTTGAGTAATATGTATATAAATAATGATAATAACATGATAATATCTATGTAAAATTAATATACCATCCAATTCCACACCTTTAAGGAAATGATATTGTCATTCGTGCGTACGTACAGATTACCGTCTCCACGACGCGATGAGATTCATTTCCACGTTCACCATTCATCGACAATTTTAAAAATATATATTACTAATAAGTATGTAATATATTAAATAATAATTACACTGGATATATATATATATATATATATATATATATATTTATGTACTTACATATATCTTATTCACTTACTTCCATTCAATACGATATGAAAACAGAAACAGCTTTTATGCGTATGTACGACCTACCATCTCCATAAATGATGTTTTCCATTTCATATATCTATATATTATAAATATTTATATTCTAAATATATATTATATATGAATTAAGGTTTATATTCTGGAAGTATTTAAATCATGACCTAAATGATACAGTCAATAATAACAAGTTAAAATATGTACGATAAAGAAAGCGATTATTACCCGAAATGTTAATTTAACATGAAAATAATTATTAAATGGCTAGTATAAAGTCATAAATGAATCATGTATGATATAATAAATATGAATATGGTCCTGGTATAATCTAATATCATACAATGGTCATTATATAGGAGGTTAAACGCACCCTCGACCAAAGTAAAGTGCAAGGTAAGGGGTTTCTTATCTCACCTTTAATTCTATGATATTTCCATTGCTCACCACTTATTTATTGCATGTGGTGTATTTTGTACTTCCATTTGATGTATATTATCATGATTCTCTTTATATTCATGATATTATATGATTCATTTGGTGTTTATTGACTATTTTTCATACGACTCGATTGATTACAACGAGGTAAGGGTTATTTCCTCAATCTTATTATTATCCGAGATTGTTTATGTCTAAGTATTTACTGGGAGATATTTATCAAAGATACACATATTTCAAAAAAAATGTTTTCAAAATGAATTTTTTAGGGTTTTATGTGAGGGTCTATTTAACTAGACCATCATTTTAAATGTTTTAAAGATTTATCTTTCTAAATCCTTTTAATTAATGTCTATGTTTTCCAAAATGATATTAAGGATTTATTTATATGGACATGAATGTTTTGAAATGATAATTGTTTTAAAAAGTTTCAAAGTGGTATTAGAGACTTTGAATCAAAAATCTATTTTAAATTACTTCCTTTGTAAATGTGTGACTTTTAAATCATTTTACAAAAGAAATATTTCTCTCAAAAAGTTTTACTCATCATTTTCAACTATGTCAACAACCTTTACTGGAAATTATTTTTGTTTGAGGTTGATTTATTATAATATAATCTTCCATATTGTATTGAATGAGTTATGATATGTTTGACTGTGGATGTTCTATTTTTATACCATTCATGTTTTATGGTTAATGTATTAAAATTTCGTATTCTAGTTTTAATACGAATGTTTATTTTATGTTTCAACTTTTCATATGAAGAATGTAGTGGACTTAGTAAGTGACGGGTGGAGCCCGCTATAGATCCTCGATGAATCGGTAGGTCTTATGAGACAAACTAGTGTCTTGGAACAAGTCCTTTAATTTTTTTTATTTTTATTCTTGGCACAAGGCCTTAACTATGTGTTAATGATGTCTGACATTAGGCATTCCCTCATTATGAAATTAGTTATTACATGTGATTATTCGACTATTATAATATCCATGTGCTTGTTTATATGGTGATTTTTGATTTATTTTTTCCATATTATGTTCAAGATTATGTTTAAAAAGGTTGTTGTTTTTATTACACATCTTGCCTTAAAAGTTTATATCTTTTGCTAAATTATTTACCCTTACCGAGAATCTGATCTCACCCCTTTCTTATGTTTTATTTTCCTAGGATCCCAAGAAGTGTTTTATGTTTGTGATTCAGGGTTAAGCTAAGGGAGTAATGGAATTCTCAAAAGATTTTTTTATGTGTTGTATATTAGAATGTTTAATGTAATGTCCATGTATGTAATCTATTTTCAAAGACTGCTAAACTGATCGGTATTTTATGACTTGATTAATTGTAATCATGTCAATGTATTAAAATAATGCACAAAATGTGGGTAACTAGGGCCGGGGAATTACATTTCTAAAGGGATCCTACCAAAATTTACCACCACCAATGATTCATGGTAGTGAACCCTCAATATGATGCAGGTGATGTCCTCAACCATCCAGCCCTAGTCATTCAGACCCTAGTATGCAAGATGGCCCACCAAGGGAATAAACCAGTCAATAGGGAGAAAGGTCACACCTCTTCCCCCTCTGCATAATCCCACTATCCCAATTTTCTAGAAAATACTGAGAAGGAACATACACCCACCTACCTTAATTCAATTGGTCAGTAGAATTTCCTAGAAGCACCCAAGTATGATCATTATTCATATTCAGTGGAAAACTCTGGCATGAACATGCACCTTCTTGAACTAATCAATCCTACCAGCAGACTCACCCACCAGTATACTAATATGGTGGAATTCAAAGGATCTTTCCAAACAAATATGGTGATAATATATAAGTAGGCTCACACACCTGCTTACATTCATCAAGATTTCCAGTAGTTTCATCTGGAACCATATAGAGAAGTCGGTTAGAAAGTCCTATGGGGAAGACCAAAATCTATGCCCCCACACATTAGTACTATAGGTATCCACTGGCTAGAAAGGGGGTACAGGAGCATGAAATACCAATACTCTAGATATGGAATGAGAATATATCCTCATTCAAGTTGTTGAAGTCACTAAGAATATTCTGATAATGGTGAAAGGGAAGATGAAAATCCCTTACCACATTATAATACTTTCCAAGACATCATAATGGTGAAAAATGTAGTGTCAGGGAAATGGACACACTGATCCATCCCCACAAATGGGGTGGATCCTCAGCATGTCACCCTAGAGCAGAAACACACCTCTTCTCCCATACCTGAGGGGCATAGGTAAGAATCCCTCATGATGTATGGACAATTGGACTGGGAACAAACACCCATTTCATCATGAGGTAATCAACCTATCCCAATAGACATTCCAAGGAAGAAACAAATCCATATCCTTGAAAAACCCTTCCCCCAGCAAGTGGACCCAGTCACTCATAAGAAGTCATATAAGAAGAATACTCACCAAAGACAAATGGAAAATGAAGAGCTGATTTATGATCCAGATCTTCTTAATACTAGAGTTCTTGAATCCCTCATATGCTTAACTATGTAGCTCAAGATCCTAGTCTCCTGTTTCCAAATAATGGGGGAAGTAGTAGTAATTATTAAGTTCCTCCTCAGACACTTCACCATGAATTATTTCCTCATAACCACAATCTGATTGATCTCAAAATCCCATCTACTGATGAGAGTCATGACAGTACTCCACATGGATACAAGATCAAGGAGAAAGAGGGTCTTCCCATTACTGTAATCCACCATGGCGCTCTTCCCCATGATGGGGCTTGCTGTGAAGTTTCTCTACATAGTAGTATTTTATGTCATCAAAAGGGTCCTCCCATTGAAAATGTAGTGATGAGAAATATCTCCTACACTAAGTAACTTGAGGAATAAAGAACAGTCATTTTTAATGCATTTTTGTTGACAAGTGAAATTATTTCTCAACCAAAAGATAGCCCAAGGTGACCATAAAGCTCCAAACCTTTTTCAAATCTTCTTCCTTACCGCATAATAGAGAAAATCCATACAGATATCACAACTTATGATAATGTGAGAGGAATGAGTCCACTATGGTTAGACCAGGTAGATGAACATATGAAAAAAGATGAAGAAAACATTCTAAACATAAGGAAACAACTGGATAAAGATGACACACCAGACATGTTTCAACCTTTATTCACCACTCAATACAGTATTCCATGGGCATTTTTAGAAGATTGTGTATACGAAATACACCTCAACATATGGAGAACTCATTTTCCCTTGAGAGAAAAATTATTTCCCTATGAAAATTATCAAATCCATGTCACGGTAATAGGAGGGATGCAACACAAAATTGACTTGGTATCCCTCCAAGCTACATGAAATCCAAAGAAATAGTAAGGATTCCTTCAATGCACATCCCTCAGTGATTTAAAAATCTTGGGACAATTGATCACTAATTCCCTATTTGGTGTTTGTGTCAGAGGATGGGGTGCACACAAATTGTTACATTTCACTATGACCCCCAAACATAAAATCCTACCAAAACAAGTATCATTAAATGTTATAGCTTCAAGCTAGATCCAATAAACATTCCCTATTCATGAATGAAGATATGATCAACTAAAACCGGCCCCGACCAACTCTCACCAAATTTGGGCCAAATTAGAGTAGGATATTGAGATAATTTTGCATCAAGCATATAAAAATATTGAGTAATCCTCCCACTAAGAGGAAGTCAGTTGTCGGATAGAGAAAATGTCTAAAATAGTGAAATGATCTTCAAAAATGGATGATCCTGGTGCATAAAAAATGATTCACCCATATCATCTTCAAAAAAAATCCATAGAATCATAAGGGTAGTTGTGATAGTAACAGGCAGAATAGTTCAGAAGAAACCCTAACCTGCAGGGTTGGGGGATTTTTTGTAATGACCCGAACTTTTGAATAATATTTTGTTTCCTGAATATGTATGTTTTAATATGTCATAATCAATAAAAATGTATAAGTATAACTGAAATGTGACCATTGAGTTTTGACCGTTATATGAATATTGGTTAATATGATCATTGGAAATAATAATAATTTTTAACGTTATAATTATTATTTGTAAATAGAAATGATAATGGATAATTAATGCATAAAGAAGATTCGATGGCCTCCTCCACTAGACTCTTGTCCTACAAAGCCCATTTGTCGGAGCTTGTGAAGGACGTAGCATCACTGAGATTAACTCTGGACTAAGCCCAAGCCTAGCTTCAACATGCTAAGCTTAAAAATAATCGCTTATAGGACAAGTTTAAGTTAGTGGAGATTACCACTTGGGTGATGTTATCCGAGCCTCCCAGAGAGTCTATCACAATCACACACCTTACTCTTAGGTCATATACACGTGTTTTAAGGGGTTATGTGTGGAGTCCCTAGATAATTAAAATGCAATCTCATTGTTTTAATAAAATTGTAATTTCATCATTTCCATTTTAAGTATAGCTTTTATTAATAAAATATTTTTTTAATTGAGACAAATTTGAAAAATTTATTTTAAAAGTAAAAAATTGTACTTTTCAGTGTTTTCTCATACTTTGAGAATTATTATGGTAAAATAAAAATTATTTTTTAATTTCAAATGTCAAAATTAATCTAGGGTGAATTTTTAGTAGTTTTCTAAGAATTTTCAATTTTTTTGATGAATAGTATTATTTTTGTTGAATAGTAAAAAAATATTTTTAAAAAACATATTAAATAATTGATTTTGTGAAATTATTTTCAAAAAATGGTTATACATGGTCGTGATGAGAAAGATATTTATAGGATAATAAGTTCAACTTATTTTTTTGGAGCAACATGACCCTTTAGAATATTAATGTGTTCCTTATGAATAATAATTTGACCAATGGAAAAGTAACCTCACCTATGGAAGTATAAATATATTTAATTTATCTTAAATGGTAATGTTATATAATTATATCATAGTATAAGTAAATAAATGTTTTAGAAATTATTAGTTAAGTATTAGTATTTAATTTATTTCATTAATTTTAAAATGAAATTCAATTTTATTAAATGGAGTTCATTTTTGAATTCTAAATGTTGAAAAATGGTTAGGGTGAAGTTTTTTGAATTTTCTAAAATATTTTAATTATTTATGAATAGTAAAAATACAGTTTTGAGTTTTCGGTATGTTTAATGAGATCACAACTATGTCATAATGATGTAATGAGTAATATAAGATTTTGGTCGACTCTTTTGGATTGAAATATCATATGAGGTGTCCTAAGTTTCCAATACAATGTGAAAATACCACGGGCAAGCCCATGGTTTTTCAAATACCACATCCAAGCCCATGGTTTTGCAAATACCTCTAATGAGATGTCCTGTGAAATTAATAAAACACTCCCTCTCTTTTACTATAAATACCCACCCATTCCTTATTTTAATTTCATTCCAAAATCATTCTCCTCAAAGCTCTAATAGTATTACCTCTCAAAGAGTCCTCCCAAGGTTTCCTCAACCCTCAAGGTCCTGATCTTAGAGTTTTAGAAGTTACTCTTCAAGGTAAGGGAATCTGCCACCCATCTCTTTTCTAGCACTCCTAATATGTTATTCCTTTTTTCTATTTTATTTTGTTGGGATATGTCATTAAATATCCCCATTTTTGTCCATATTATGTAAAAATGATGATATAACCCCTTTTATCTCATCAACTCTGTTGGTCGGAGTGGATACTCAAGAGGGGGTGAATTGAGTTCGAATAAAAATTTCTATTAAAAAAATTTCTCTTAAAATCCCCCAAATTAAAAACAAAGTTAAACTGTAGTGAATCTATATAGAGTGTAAATGTTCAATCAATTTCTCAAAGATTTATTAGGTCTTAGTTAACTTAATCTGAAGATAAAATTAACTTTTGAAACTAACTTACTAGTTTACAATAAGTATAAACACTTGCTAATTTAACTATCAAAGTAACTTTAAAATAGTTTTTAATTTCAAAGTAATAGCTATGGAATATGAAACATATGTATAGTATGCTTATGAATTAAATTAAAATGCACAAGAGATGTAACCAAGAGGTTCAGTCTCAAGAAGAGACTTAGTCCTCTCAACAATTTATATAAATTGATCCACACCCTGGATCGGGGTAAACAACAGTGAACACACTATCTAGGTACAAAGACCTCTACCACAGTTCTATATGGGAACAATAAACAACAGCTTATAGCTGTCCTGGTCTTACTTGACCTCTACCACTATCCACAGTGGGAAAAAAAGTGTTATGGAGTTTGAGTGAGGATTTAAGAATTCTCCAGTTTAGCTCAGGAGACAGTGTGTGTGTAAAATAAAAAGGGTACAAACACTGCTTGAAATGTAAATGAAAGAATCACTAAAGTAAGTGAGAATGAGTTTAGAAGAGCTCTAGTGATTGGTAGTACAACTATGGACTCGTTTGGTTGGTCAGAAAAACTTCTGAGTCCTTCTCTGGTTTCTGCTCAGAAAACAAAGTGTCGTTTTCTTCTTTGGTTCTTGGTCCAGCTTATCAGCTTGAGTACATGAAGTGTTTGTGGTAGTTCTTCACTCAAGATGCAGCTTGTGGTTTGCTTAAGAATTATCGGTTTCAAGTATGTTTAGAGTTCTTGGAGTATGGATTTAGCCTTGTGTGAATGCTCCTCGTTTGAATGCTTGTTGAGCCTTTTTCTTTTTCACCTTGGTGTTCTTCCTTAGTTCCTTGGTTCTCTCTGTTTCAGTACATCAACACACTTGTTCTATATTTTCGTATGGCTCTATATATTTTGCAATTTTCTCTTTCCTTCCCTTTATAGCTTTCAGCTCCAGCAAAAAGGAATGATTATTTTTGGCATGGGTACTTGGTACGGTTCCATGACATGGAAACAAAAATAATTAAATAACATTAACTATATTAAAATAAACAAATGTAACCATTAGCTAAATAAATAAATAGTATCGAGAGTATAGAGATTGACTGGTTGGTCAATCATTAGTAGCTCGTGTTGGTAAATGTGTACGGTGGTCTTTGTGTAGAAGAACCTTCCATCGGTAGCTCTTTTGAACTTGTATCGGTAGCTATATATATCGGTGACTTCAATCTATCGGTAGCTCTTGTTATAAGTAGATCTTAATCCATCAATAGATCTTGGTCCATTGGTAACTCTATGTATCGGTAGACTGAATCTATCGGTAGACTTGCTTACCGGTAGCTCGGTAGCTTTAGTCTGTTCTATCTGTAGACTTCTTCATATCGGTAACCTTAGCTTATCGGTGACTCTGTCTATCAGTAGACTAAGTATATCAATAGACTGAGTACCGGTAGCTCTATATCAGTAGCTATATGCAGATCAGTGACTTAAATCTTGTCTGTTTTATTCCAAACATATCCGAATGGGTTAGAATAACTTCAGAACTCATATAAACATAGATACACATAGATTAACATATCTCAGGGATTATTTTAATATTATTACCATCTTAATCACAGATTGAAATAATTAATATATAGGAAAACATTATATTGATATTATCAAAGTATATGAAATCATAATTGGTACTGTCAAAACAGGTGAGGTCAACAATCTCTCCCTTTTTGATAATCACAACTTATGATATTATCATTTTAAAATAGTGAGCAGTTGTATCAGAGGATATATCATTAAATGTAATTATCACAGAGAAATAGTATGTTATAAAACATAATGGATCAGAGGTGGAAGAAAATGTGATACTATCAGAGATAAAATTAAATGCAATGATATCAAGAGTAAAATTTAGTGGCATCAGAGAGTTATAGAAAATGGTATCAGAGAATGAAATGTAACAGTATTAGAGGGGATAAGAAAGATAGCTCTTCCTTAGATAAAAATTTCTCCCCCATTGATACTTTCTCCCCATTATTTATTATTCCTTTAATACTTCTCTCCCTTTGTAAAAGATTGGTAAAATATTTATCCCCCTTTGTGATAATAAAAAAGTGGGAAACCAAAGAGAAGAGGAATAAAAAAAATGAGAAAAGAGATAAAAACCAGTTTCATTTCATGTTCTAGATAAGGTATAAATAAATAAACAAAATACAATGGTTTCCTATCAAATAGTCTAGCCACTTGGTCAATCCACATCCTCAATGTGAGATTTTCCCTTGGGAGCAGAAGAGGATTCAGGTGAAGTGGAAGCAGGTGAAGGCTTAGGAATTCCGGAAATGATCATTGGAGGCTGAGCTACAGAAACTGTTCCTGGTTTGTACTGAGGAGTCCTTTGTGTTATCATAGGTGTGAGGCTTTGAATAGCTTGGGTAGGAGTCATTTGAACCGAAGTAGCAGTAGAGGCAGAGGTAGGTAAGGCTGGAGGTATAATCACTGGCCTGGCATCAACATGTAGAAAAGGCAACAATAGATTTTTAAGATCCATAATTATTCCTCCTCCTCTCTCCATAGAAGATATGAAGTCATCCTTGTTCTCCATAAACTTGTCCAACGCTAGTTTCAATTCCCTTAGCTTTCTAACTTTCTCTATGAAAGCTTGATTGATAGGAGGCAGCTTCATATTTTCCAACAGAAGTTTGAAGTGATTGTTGAGTTGATGCTTGGTGAAAATCTAAGAGAAATAGGAGTCCACCTTATCTTTCACTTCTTTCTGAGAGGCAGATTCTTCTCTCATATAGTCTTGGACTATATTCATTATCTCTCTAGCTGAATCTTGAGTAGCAAGCACAACTTTTATCAGTTCTGATGAGTCCACAGAGCCACTGGTTGAAGCTTGACCAAGCTCCTCCTTCATCACAACTCAAATTTGATTCAAATCTACTGAGGGTTTAGATACAATAGAACCAACAGAGAATGTTACTGTTTCCTTGAAGTTCTTGGTCAACCCACTGATAAGATTTTGAACTTGATAATCCTGGGTTATAACATGATCTTTCACGGAGGTTTTAAAACCTTGAAACACTGAAACCATCTGGCTTACCACACTCTTGACACAGGCTAAGTCCTTGTCTGCTTGGGCTTTTGAGCTCATGTAATATTCCAAAGAGATAACCAATTTCTTTAAAGCTTCAATATCTTCTTCCATCCTAGATACTTGAGTTTGGAAGTCCTTAACTTCTTCCACTATTTCTTCCATGAAGGTTGACAGATTACAACGTAGAGAGAGTTCAAAAGATCTTTCCAACATCCTCATCTCTTCAGCAAAACAAAGCTTCATCTTAGTAACTAAGGCATTAAAAGATTCTTTCATCTCATCCTTCAAGGATTCCAGATCAGCCCTGGTGATCATATCAGCAGGTGAAACTGCAGTGGGTACTCTTTCAGATGATAAACTGACCACTGAGTCAGTCATGATCGATTGAACTGAAGAGACCAGATAAACTTCCATCTTCTTTGACTCTTCTACAAAACTATCCTTAAGATTTTTCTTTAAAGTATCCAGGTCATGCATTCTGACCACATCTTCAGGTAGTAACTTAGTCTCAACATCATAAGTAATATTAGGTCTATTGAGAGGTGCTTCATTGTTAGAATCGGGATAGTCTAAACCACAGACCACAAAACCTGGGTCTTCTGACCAGTCCTCAATATCAACAGCCACTGTAACACTTACAAACTTGGTTTGATGTTCCCCCTCAACTGGTGCATCCTAAAGTAGAACAATAGAATTCTCATCAGCATCCTCAGCAGCATTCTTAGTATAATTCATAGAAGTTCTTCCTTTTTCAAGGGAATATTCTACTATCAATTCATTCACTGCAATAGTAGGAGGGTCCTCTGAATTAGGTACAACTTATTCTACTTCTCCTACTACATCCTTAGTGGGGACTAAATATTTTCCAATCACTGGAATAAGGCTCAAATCAGATGATAGAGATGCTTCACTTTCATGAACATCTTCTTCATTTTCTACAGCATCCACTTCAACATCCTCTACAGAAGCTTCTCCCTTGTCTGATTTATTTTCACCAAGATTTTCAGGATTTGGGCTAGGAGGTAAGTCTGGGTATCCTCCTTCATTAGTAGAGGACTATTCCTCTTCTGAATCATCACTGTATTCTAGTTCTTCTTCATCAGGTCCTAGACCTGGATCCCTCAAATCCTTAGGTCTTGAAGGATGATTCACAGGATTAAATTTTCCATATACCTTCTGGTCATCATTGACCCATTCTTCTCTCCAAGGGTTCCAATTTCTCATCATGTATTTGAACATTGTGGATGTGATACAAAAGTTATTCTTAACTACCACTGTCTCATCTTGAGACTCAGCTACCCCTTTTACTTTAATCATCACAGAGATCATCTTAGCAAAGAAGAGAGCATTTGTCTTTGATTATGGCCTTGTCATGTCTTCCATTTGGATTATCAACAATCTGCACAGATTCACCTTGAATCCATGTCTCAAAAGATTCAAGAGATAGATATCCTAGTATCACAAATTGGCAAAGTCTCCTCTCCTCGGTATTAAGACATGTTAAACAAATTTGAATAGCAATCTGTTCCCTCCATCCATTTCTGCAGCAACTACTTGTCTTTGATTTCCATCACCAGTCAGCTCTTCCAAAGCAGTCTCATATTAGAAAATATCACTGGTAGGTAGAATAGCTCTTGAGATATATCCAGATACACCTTCATGCGGAACTTTTAAGAACTCAGCCCATTCAACAGATGAAAATGATATCTCCTTTCCATTAACAAAATAGGTTACTAGATTTTCATTCTCATATTTATCAAAGCTTACATAGTCATAAAATTGCTTCACAAGCTTAGAATAGTAGGGGCCATTGTTGTTCGAAAAACAATCAACCTATTTTTGATCTTCAAGTACTTCAAGCACTAACGATTTACTTGCCAGCAGCCATTCCAAACACAGCTCCTTTTCAATTACAATAACTCTATTCTGTAAATGAGGATTTACTGGTCATCTTCCTGATCTTGTCCTGCTAGCACTGCCACTTGCTTCTGATTCGGACCTCTGCTTCTTTGCCTTAGGCTCATCGGCAACATCTCTAACAGAAGGGAGTTTGGTTTTTACCATCTCAAATTCGAAGGATTTAGGGTTCTCGAAATATTCGAGAGCTAAGATTTGAGGGTAAAGGTTTTAGGCTCAGTGGATTGAGAAGTAGCTCGGACTTTAGTTTTATCATTTAAGAATCATAAAATAAATAAATAAAATGAAATAATGCAAAAACAATTCAGATTCTGGTGGCAGATAGAAGTTTAAAATATCGCACTCATCAGTAGGGTCTATCAGTGAGAATTCCTACCAGTGAGGTTACATCGGTGAGGATTCACATCGGTGAGAGTTTCACATTGGTGAGAATTTCACATCAGTGATAATTTCACATCGGTGAGAATTTTACATCAGTGAGAATTTCACATCGGTGAGAATTTCACATCGGTGAGAATTTCACATCGGTGAGAATTTCACATCGGTGAGGTTAGCTACCGATCAAGGTTAAACACACCTAACTCATGTCTAATGTAACTTAACCTATCTTAACTCAAAGGTTTAGTGAAAATGTCGGCTAATTGATGTTCAATACCTATAAACTCAAGATTAATATCACCCTTTTGATAATGATCTCTCAAGAAATGGTGCCTTACATCAATGTGTTTGGTCCTAGAGTGAGATACAGGGTTCTTCAAGATATTTATTTCACTAGTGTTGTCACAGTTGATTGAAACGTGCTTAAAGTCATATCCATAATCCAGAAGTGTGTGTTTCATCTACAGAATTCGTGCACAAAAACTACCAGCAGCTATGTACTCTGCTTCGGCAGTGGACAATGCTACAGAATTCTGCTTTTTTACTACACCAAGATACTAAGGATTTTCCTAATAAATGACATGTTACAGATGTTCTTTTTCTATCCAACTTGCAACTAGCAAAGTCAGCATTTTAATAACTCATTAACTCAAAGGATTATCATTTTGGGTAAAACAAACCTAAGTTTACAGTATGTTTAAGATACTTAAAAATTCTTTTAACAACAAGTAAATGAGATTATTTTGGATTAGCTTGAAATATTGCACACATACACACACTAAACATAATATCTGGTCGACTAGCAGTAAGGTAAAGTAAGCTTCCAATCATACCTCTATAATTGTTTTAATCCACTGGTTTCCCAATTTCATCTACATCCAATTTACAGACTGTACTCATAGGAGTTTCACTTTCCTTAATAATATCCAAACCAAAACGTTTTAGAAGATCCTTTTTATATTTAATTTGATTCAAAATAATACCATTTTCATTTTGGAAAACTTGAAATCCAAGAAAATATTTGAGTTCTCCCATTAAACTCATTTAAACCTCATTTTTCATAATCTTTGAAAAATCAGTACATAATGAGTGTTTAGAAGATCCAAAAATAATATCATCAACATAGATTTGTAAGATTAAAACATCTTTAGAAATTCTTTTGATAAAAAGAGTTGGATCAATAATCCCTTTAGTAAAACTTTTTGAAATAAGAAAATTACTAAGTCTATCATACCAAGCTCTTGGAGCTTGTTTCAAACCATATAAATCTTTAGAAAGTTTAAAAACTTGATTTGGAAAATGAGGATTAGTAAATCTTGGTGGTTGTTAAACAAAAACATCTTCAATTATAAAACCATTTAGAAAAGCACTTTTGACATCCATTTGATATAACTTGAAATTCAGATGAGCAACATAGGCAAGTATAATTCTAATACCTTATTATCTGGCCACAGGTGCAAAGGTTTACTCATAGTCTATACCTTCTTCTTGACTATATCCTCGTGCAACTAGTCTAGATTTGTTTCTAAGTATGTTTCCAGACTCATCAACTTTGTTTCTAAAAACCCATTTAGTGCCTATTGTTAAAGTGTCCTTAGGTCTGTCAATTAATTCCCAGACATTGTTTCTTTCAAATTGATTTAACTCTTCTTTCATAGACATTACCCAAAATTCATCATTGATAGCATCATTGACATTTTTAGGTTCTAGCTATGAAAGAAAGGCTTGATGTTCAACCTAGTTTCTTAGAGAAGCTCTAGTCTGTGTACCTCTATCAAGATTACCAACAACAGCATCCAAAGGATGATTCTTTAGAATCCTTGTTGATCTAGTAAAGGTAGGACTAGAAATTTCAGGTTCATCTATTGGTTTGGGTTCAACAGAATTAGATTCTGAAAGATGTCCAGAACTGGATATTTTTATGGCAGGTTCTTTAGATTTATCATTAAGGTCCAGAACACTCAAATCTTATTCAAGATTTTCAAGAGAGGTTTTAGGCTCATGTGGATCAGTTTCATCAAACTTGATGTGAACATATTCTTTCACACATTTGGTTCTTTTATTAAAGACTCTACAAGCTTTTCTAGTTAAAGAATAACTAAGAAAAATTCCTTCATCACTTTTAGAAGCAAACTTGTCCAGATTATCCTTTGTATTAAGAATAAAAACTTTGCAGCCAAAGACTCCGAATTAACTAACTTTAGGTTTTCTATTATTCCATTGCTCATATGGGGTCTTCTTAAGAACTGGTCTAATTAAGACTCTATTAATAATATAGCAAGCTATATTCACAGCTTTATCCCAAAAGTAAATAGGCAGGTCATATTCATTAAGCATGGTTCTAGATGTTTCTAGAAGGGTTCTATTCCTTCTTTCTACTACACCATTTTGCTAAGGTGTCCTAGGAGCATAAAAGTTGTGACTATAGCCATTGTGTGAGCAATAAGATTCAAACTCAAGATTTTCAAACTCACAGCCATGATCACTTCTTAGAGTTTTAATCATAAGTCCACTAAGTTTTTCTACAGATTTGGAGTTTTTAATAAAGTAAGAACAAGCTTCAATTTTGTGAGCTAAGAAGTATACCCAAGTATATCTAGAAAAGTCATCTACTAGAACATATACATAGTGCTTACCATTTAAACTAGAAACTCTAGATGGTCCAAACAAGTCCATGTGAACCAAATCGAGAGGTTGATAAGTAGAAACTTATTTCTTTGATTTAAAAGAAACTTTATGTTTCTTTCCCTTTTAATAGGGATTGCAAAATTTTTCATTTGAAAATTAAAGTTTAGTTAGGTCTCTAACTAAGTTCTTCCTAGTCATCTTTCTAAGTGAATAGATGTTGCAGTGTCCTAATCTTTTGTGCCATAGCCAAGACTCTTTATGAAAAGAATTTAAACAAGTAACATTTTGTTTAGCTAAAGAATTTAAATCAACAACATAAACATTTTCATTTTTTAAAGCAGTAAATACTAAAACATTTTTAGAATTAAAAACATTACAATAATCATTTTCAAACTTAACATTAAATCCATCATCACATAATTGAGAAATACTTAACAGGTTATACTTAAGTCCATCAACAAATAAAACATTAGAAATTATAATTGAATTGGTGTTACCAATCTGGCCTAGGCCGATGATTTTTCATTTAGAATTATCACCAAAGGTGACATGACCTCCATCAACTTTTATTAAGCTTTTGAAGCAAGAGTAATCCCCAGACATATGTCTTGAACATCCACTGTACAAGTACCATACCTTTTTGTGAGAGCTCTTCAAACAGGTTTCCTACAAAACAGATTTAGATGGAAAATGACTTTGGTACCCAGATCTTCTTGGGTCTAGAAAGGTTAGCAATCAAAGATTTAGGTACCCATATTTGTCTTACGGGTCTCATATAATTTACAGAATCAATAGATTTTGAAAGATAAACTTTATTTTATCTATAACCATATGAATAACTTGTTGAATCATAGGAATTTCCAGAACTGGAATAAGCAGAATTTTGTCTAGACTTAGGAATAAATCGGGTTTTAGTGAACTATCTCTGTCCAGGTTGGTATCCCAAACCAGTAGTTTATTTAGGTGAAACTTGCTTACCTATCATTTGAGTGAGTGTATCTTTTCCCTTTGTGAACTTTTCTAAGTCCTTTATAATTTGCTCATTAGACATTTTTAGTTTAGTATTTTCCTTTAATAGTTGAGAATTCTTTTCCTTTTCTACATCAAAAGCATATTTAACATTGACAGTGAGAGCATGTTGTTTCTTTAGTGAATTATATTTGTCCTTAAGTTCATTACATGTTTGTTCCAGTATATTATAGTATTAAAACAAGTCAGCCTTTGACATATTTTCATCATTGTCTGAATCCGTGTTATTTCCAGAATAATAATCATTTAGAATAGGGGAAACAAGTACCTCATATGTGTTGGTCATGAAGAACATGTTTGCACGATTATTTTCAGAATCAGAAACTTCATATTCACTTGTGCTGTCCTTCGAAGCACTCCAAGTTTCTTTCATATCTTTCTTGTACTTCTTGTCCTTATAATCATATTTCTTTTTGAATTTCAATTTTGGACAGTCAGCCTTGATGTGTCCTTTCCTTTTGAACTCATATTAGACTATATCATCTTCCTTTTCAGGCTTTTTCTAGTCCTTTTTCCAATGTCCCTTGTTGTCATACTTTCATTTGTAGTTAGATTTTCTGAAGAACTTCTTCTTACTATAGAACTTCTTGAATCTCTTGGATATTTGAGCCATTTCAACATCACTTTCAGAGTCTGAATCTTCACTGGTTGAACTTTCAGTAGGTACATGTATTTTCTCCTTGTCTTTTCTCTTAGAGGAAGCAGACTTAAAAGCTACAGATTTTCTTTTGGGTTCATCATTTTCTTCTTTATTTATCTTATGTTCTTCCTAATACATCATTAATTTACCAATAATCTCTTTTATAGGTAGAGCTCTAATGTCACATGATTCTCTGATTGAAACAGAAGTGCCCCTCCATCGGTCTGGTAGACATCTCAATATTCTCATGATTTGTTCCTTTGCTGGAACAGCCTTTCCAAGTGAGCTAAGAGTATTGAAGATCTCATTGAACCTGAGATACATGTCAGAAATAGGTTCATCAGTTTTCATTTTAAAATTATCATACTTAATAGTATAAGTATTTAATCACATTTCTTTAACATTGGTTGTTCCCTCATGAGAAACACCCAAAGTATCCCATATTTCATAAGAAGTTTTGAAAGCAGATATTCTATTAAATTCTTCATCTCCTAAATCACGGTACATGGAATTCATAGCTTTACAATTATTATTTTAAGCAGTCTTTGTAGGTTCATCCCAAGTTGTTCTTTCAGTTTCTGGAATTTTATATTGAGACTCTATAGCAGTCCAGATATCAAAACCCATACTTTCTAAATGAATTTTCATTTTCAGTTTCCACTGGCCATAGTTTGTACCATTAAAGAAAGGTGGCCTATTTTTAGTAGCACCCTCTAGTCTATTGTCCATAACTAGATTTTAGAAAATAAATTTTAAAGAGGTAAAATTTAGAACTAACAGAAATTTAGGATCTTTAAAGATGAAACTAAAATCACAGTTGAAAAGCAGATTGTTTTAAAATCTTTGAAAAACAACAATTCCTATGATACCAAATGTTGGTCGGAGTGGATACTCAAGAGGGGGGGTGAATTGAGTTCCAATAAAAATTTATATTAAAAATATTTCTCTTAAAATCCCCAAAATTAAAAACATTGTTAAACTGTAGTGAATCTATACAGAGTATAAATGTTCAATCAGTTTCTCAAAGATTGATTAGGTCTCAGTTAACTTAATCTAACGATTAAATTAACTTTTTAAACTAAATTATTGGTTTGCAATAAGTATAAACACTTGCTAATTTAACTATCAAAGTAGCTTTAAAATATTTTTGAATTTCAAAGTAATAGCAGCGGAATATGAAACATATGTATAGTATGCTTATGACTTAAATTAAAATGCACTGAAGATGTAACCAAGAGGTTCAGTCTCAAGTAGAGACTTAGTCCTCTCAACAATTTATATAAATTGATCCACACCCTGGATCGGGGTAAACAACAGTGAACACACTGTCCAGGTACAAAGAACTCTACCACAGTTTTACGTGGGAACAATAAACAATATCTTACAGTTTTCCAGGTCTTACTTGACCTCTACCACTATCCACAGTGGGAAACAAAGAGTTATGGAGTTTGAATGAGGATTTAAGAATCCTTCAGTTTAGCTCAGGAGACAGTGTGTGTGTAAAATAAACAGGATACACACATTACTCAAATTGTAAACGAAATAATCACTAAAGTAAGTGAGAATGAGTTTAGAAGATCTATAGTGATTGGTAGTGCAGATCTGGACTCGTTTGGTTGGTCAGAAAAACTTCTGAGTCCTTCTCTGGTTTCTGCTCAGAAAACAGAGTGTCGTTTTCTTCTTTGGTTCTCTATCCAGCTTGTCATCTTGAGTGCATGAAGTGTTTGTGGTAGTTCTTCACTCAAGATTCACTTGTGGTTTTCTTCATAATGATTGACTTCAAGTATGTTCAGAGTTATTGGAGTATAGATATATCCTTTTGTGAATGCTCCTCATTTGAATGCTTGTTGAGACTTTTTCTTTTTCACCTTAGTGTGCTTCCTTAGTTCCTTGGTTCTCTCTGTTTCAGTACATCGACACACTTGTTCTATCTTTTTGTATGTCTCTATATATTTTTCAGTGTTCTCTTTCCTTCCCTTTATACCTTTCAGCTTCGGCAAAAAGGAATGATTACTTTTTTCATGGGTACTAGGTACAGTTCCCTGACATGGAAACATAAATCATTAAATAATATTAACTGCATTAAAAACAACAAATGTAACTGTTAGCTAAATAAATAAATAGTATTGAGACTATAGAGTTTGACTGGTTGGTAAATCATTATTAGCTCGTGTTGGTAAATTTGTATGGTGGTCTTTGTGTAGTATAATCTTCTATCGGTAGCTCTTTTGAACTTGTATCGGTAGCTATATATATCGAAGACTTCAATCTATTGGTATCTCTTGTTATCGGTAGCTCTAAATCCATCAGTATCTCTTTGTCCATCCGTAACTCGATGTATCGGTAGACTAAATCTATCAGTAGACTTGCTTACCGGTAGCTCGATAGCTCTAGTCTGTTCTATCGGTAGACTTCTTCATATCGGTAACCTCAACTTATCAGTGACTCTGTCTATCGGTAGACTAAGTACTGGTAGCTCTATATCAGTAGTTGTACATAGATCAGTGACTTAACACTTGTCTATTTTATGCAAAACATATCTGAATGGGTTAGAAGAAATTTAGAACTCATATAAACATATATAGACATGAATTAACATATCTTAGGGATTATTTTAATATTATTATCATCTTGATCACATATTGAAAGAATTAATATATATAAAAACATTAGATTGATATTATCAAAGTATATGAAAGCATAATTGGGACTATCAAAATAGGTGAGGTCAACAAACTCATTTTATGAATTTTTAAGTTATGCAATTAGGCTACCAAAATTTCATAAGAGAATTCTAAACTTCTCTTTTCCTTTAAAGTTCTATTTTTGTGGTATGTCTTTTAAATTTACTTACCATGTTATTTTTTCAATTATATTATATTCATATATTTTATTATGAGTCCTTTATGAATGGGTAACCCTTTTAACCTCTCTTTTTAAAGTTTTATAAAACCATGTTTCTTACCCGTTATGCTGCATAATTTTCGTCTTAAAACATCTCTAATTTTCTCAAGAAATTCTTTTATTTTCCTTATTTGAATACGCAAAACTATTTCATTTATAGTATTTTTCATCAAGACATAAAACTTATTTATTTTATTCTATAATTGAAATACATAAAACTCTCATTCCCTTTCCATGAGTTATAAAGGACATAATGATCATGTTTTTAAGCACTTTTTAAAACGCCATGATTTTGATATAAAACCTCTTTCTTTTATTATCATTGGGTTATTTAGAAATTTGTTGATTATGTTTTATGTAGAACACATAAAAATAAATATATATTAAGGGTAAACCTTTATATCTCTCCAATGCATTGGGTAAATAAATTAATCTTTAGAGATGATAAGTTTTATGATACCTTGGTGAACAACTTTGGTAATTTTTATGACACCTTGGGGATGAACCTTGGTGATATGCTTATGTATTTAAAAATAAATTTTGTAGACACATTCTCAAGTTATTATTAAAGTTGTTATTTTTTTATATGCCTCTTTCTAAATAATTTATTAAATTCCTCATGTTCTTATTAATATCGCTCAAGTTCACAAGTTAAATGTTTCACTTGTTTTCCCTTACTGGGACTTCCTCTCACCCTCTCCTATGATGTATATACCTAGGTTATGAGATGTATTAATTTTACTTAGGATGAACTTTTTATTAATCCTTTCAAGTTTATTAGAATAATTTTATATGTTTTCATGTATTATGTACCTTATTTCTAAGACATTAAACTTTAAAAGATCATCTGTTTGTAAAATGTCATGTAAAGTTATGTAATAAAAATTTGGGATGCCATAGTTTGTATCAAAGGTTAGTTTAGTTATTTTTGGAAATTAGGATATTAAAAATTTAGGAAAAACCCTATAGACAAGTTTAAATATAGTAAAACTTCGTTGTATTTTGGGGAAATATTAAGTAAGTGGTTTCTAAACAAATAAGTCTATGTCTCGATACAAATAAGTGGATGTGGCTCTAGAAAAGATGTATCTAGGGGTAAAACATAAAAAAACACTTTGAGATAGACTTGAATGTGAACTGGTACACAATAACGGGCTTTTATTCACTCCTATTTTGACAATCCTGGGGGATATGTTTTGTTAAACACAAGATTTTTATGAATCATTAAGAAGGATTTATAGGAAATGAAAGTTTATGTGTAGAAAATGTCCCCATAATTTTGGAATACATTGATTAATTTCTTGAGGAGTTACCTATACATCCCGTAGAAAGAGAGGTATAGTTCTCTGTTGAACTTATTCATGTATGCAATCAAATTTCAAATACCTCATATAGAATGGTGAATGTGGAGATGGAGGAATTAAGGAAACAACTCCAATATCTTTTGGAGAAGGGGTTTATCTGACTAAGTGTGTCTCTTTGGGGAGAACCTATTCCATTTTTGAATAATTAGGATGGATCAATGCAGCTATACATTGATTATAGAGAACTTAATGGGATCAGAATGAAAAATAAGTACCCTCTTCCAAGAGTTGATGATTTACTTGATCGGCTTCATGGGGATAAATTCTTCTCCAAGATTGATCTTCATTATGGTTATCATAAATTGATGGTGAATAAAGAAGATATTCCAAAGAACTCCTTCTGATTAAGATGAGAAAATTATGAGTTTTTTGTTATGTTATTTGTATTGACTAATGCTCATGCTATATTTATGGGTTTTATGAATAGTGTATTTAAGCACAACCTTGGTAACTTTGTGGTAGTTTTTGTTGATGATATTATTATATATTCCAAAAGTTTTGAATATAATGAAGATCATAAAAGGGTTATATTTCAAACTCTGAGTAAGGATAGGTTATTTGGAAAGTTCAGAAAATGTGAATTTTGGTTACAAGAATTTGTTTTATTGGGGCACATTGTAACCAATGAATGAATCTCAGTTGAACCTGCAAAGAAAAAGGTTGTGGAGGAGTGGCCTCATCCTCCAACAGTAACTGAGATTCAAAGTTTCCATATATTATCAGGATATTATAGGTGGTTTTTGAAAACCTTTTCATGAATTTATAATCTATTAACCAAGGTAACTTGAAAAGGGGTCAAGTTCATTTAGATAGAAGAGTGTGAAGAAATTTTCCAAGAGATGAAGAAGATATTGGTTACTGCACCCGTGTTAACTCTACCCTCTATCAGAGAAAGATTTTTTATTTTTATTTATTCATCTCTGAAAGGACTTGGGTGTCTCCTCATGAAAAATTACAAGGTGATTGCTTATGCATCTTGACAGTTGAAGCCTCACAGGAAGAACTATCCAATGCATGATCTGGAGATGGATATGGTTGTTTTTTACCTAGAGATATGGAGGAACTATCTTTATGGGGAGAAGTGTGATATATACATAGACCATAAAAGTTTTAAGTATATTTTCGCACAAAATTAATTGAACATGAGACATAGGATATGGTTGTAACTTCTTAAAGAATATGTATGTTTAATTAATTATCATCCCAAAAGTGCAAACAAATTCACTAATGTATTAATAATGAAATACCATGTTGTGATTGAAATGATGAGGATTCAAAGAGATCCTTTGTTCAAAGAACTAGTAAAACTGGACATGGGAATCGTAAGGAAAGGGACATAATCAACCCTATCTCAAATGATTTCTCAACCATCAATACTATAGAAGATCAATAAATGTCAAAAATAAGATCCTTTATTAAATAAGAATTTTGAGGCTGTGAAGGATGAGAAGTTTCCTGAGTTCAATATTTATCAAGAAGGTGTACTAAAATTTCATACAAGACTATGTGTTCCATCAATTCCAGAAATAAAGAAGGATATAATGGATGAATCTCCTAGCTTTACATTCTGTATACATTCTGTATACATTTTGAAAGCACTAAAATTTATAGGGACCTTCATGATCATTATATGTGGGATAAAATGAAAAGAGAGATTGATGACTACACTACAATGTTCCTGGTATGTCAGCAAGTGAAGGAAGAGAGACAACTTCCTAAAGGGGTATTAGAACCACTACCCATATCAGCATGGAAGTGGGAAAATATCACTACAAACTTTGTCACTAGTCTCCTGAGAACTTCCAAAGGAAATAATGTTATATGGGTTATAGTGGAACATCTTACCAAGAATTCCCATTTTATCTCTTTTTGGGAATATTTTTACCTTGATCAAAATTCCAAGATTTACATGAAGGAAGTGGTGAGTTTGCATGGGGTACCACTTTCTACCATATCTAATCATGATCCAAGGTTCACAAAAAAATTCTTGAGAAGTCATCAACATGCTCTGAGTACCGAATTAAATTCGAATATGACCTATCATCCCCAAATTGATGGCCAATCTAAAAGGAATATTCAAAAACTCAAGGTTATGCTAAGAACATGGTCAATAGAATTTAAAGGTGGATGAGATCAAAATCTCAAATTAGTTGAGTTATCCTACATTAAAATCTTCCATTCAAGTATTCAAATGGCTCCCTATGAAGCTCTATATGGGAAGTGATGTAAAACTCATACTTTCGGGGATGAAGCTGGTTAGAGAATGATTCTGGGGTATGATCTTGTGCAAGAGATGATAGAAAAGGTTCATTCTACCCATCAACACATTAAGGCTTCTCAAAGTCAGAAAAAGATCTATGATAACAACCATATAAGGGACTTGGAGTTTAATGTTGGTGACATAGTCTTCCTTCAAATTTCACCATGGAAGAGAGTCATGTGATTTGGGAATAAATAGAAGCTTATCCCCAAGTATATTGGCCCCTATGAAATCCTTGATCGCATAGGAGCAGTGGATTATCGACTCTCACTTCCTCCAAATCTATATAAAGTTCATGATGTATTTCAAATATACCTCTTGATGAAGTACATACCTAACCCTTCACATGTACTAAATCTTGAGGTGGTGCAACTGAACCATGACCTCTCTTATGAGGAGCAGTTGATAGAGATCTTGGATCGTAGAGACAAGGTTCTACACAACAAGACTACCCACCTTGTTAAAGTGTTGTGGACAAACCAAAAATATGAATAATCCATGTGAGAAACAGAGGATACTATGAGGAATAAGTACCCACACATTTTCTCTTCTGAGGGTATGAGTTGAAATTTTGGGGATGAAATTTCTTAAGGGGGGAAGAATGTAATGACCTGAACTTTTGAATAATATTTTATTTCTTGAGTATATATGTTTTACTATTTTATAATCCATTAAAATGTATTACTATAAATGAAATGTGACCATCAAGTTTTGACCGTTATATGACCGTTGGTTAATATGAAATTTGGAAACAATAATAATTTTTAACGTTATAATTTTTATTTATAAATAGAAATGAGAATGGTTAATTAACTCAAAAAGAAGAGTCGATGGCCTCATCTAGTAGACTCTTTCCATATGAAGCCTTTTTTTCAGAGATTGGGAAGGAGGTAGCATAACTGGGCTTCGCTCTGGATGAAACCCAAGACGAGCTTCAATACATTAAGATTGAACTAAATTTCCTACAAGAGAAGTTTATGTTACTGGAGATTACCACTCGGGCGATGTTATCTGAGCCGCCCTAAGATTCTATCACCATCACACACCTTACTCTTACGTCATATGTGGGTGTTTTATGGGGTTATGTGTGGATCCCCTAGATACTTGAAATTTAATCCATTTTTTTAATAAAACTGTTATTTCATCATTTCTATTTTAAGAATAGATTTTCTTAATAAAATAAATATTTAATTGAGACAAATTTGATAAATTGATTTTAGAAGTAAAAATTTGTACTTTTCATAGATTTCTCATACTTAGAGAATTATTATGATAAAATAAATGTCATTTTTGAGTTAAAAATGTCAAAATTAATCTATAGTGAATTTTTATTAGTTTTCTAAGAAGTCTCAATTTTTTTGATGAATAGTATTTTTTGATGAATAGTATTATTTTTTATGAATAATGATTTTTTTAAAATTATTAAATAATTGATTCTGTGAAACGATTTTTGAAAAAATGGACATATATGGTTGTTTTGTAGTTCCTTGAAATGTGTGTTCTTGTTTTAAGAATCACTATTTCCAGGCGGTTTCCATTGGATTTATTTATGGAACTGAAAACACCCAACAGTCCTTTATCCAAAAGGAACCTGCTTTCCAAAATCAGGCGTTCATTGAGTGTGATCTTTACGATACTTAGGAACATACATTGGTTGGGAGGATGGGAGGTTGGACTCATCACACCCTTTTGCGGGGAATTATTGTCTACTCCGAGACTCTCTTTATAAATTTAAGATATTTTGATGAATCCTTATTAATTCACCAAGTATAACATAAGTTTCCCTTGGAATTTGCAATCACTTATTAACATGTGTGAAATTTAGTATCATCTGTATGTATTCAAGGTTCTTCATTAATGGAGATATTCGTATGTATTTGAGGTTCTTCATCAATGGTATCCTCTCACATACTATTTAGAGGTTATTTTAATCATCACTATGATGATACTAATTTTTAAGAAACTCGATGGGGAAATCTGAAATTTATTGTTGTCCAGGGAGACAAAGGTTTGTTTTGATATTGGGATCATACCCATAAAATGGGCTACCTACGTATCTTTGTGAAAGGAATCAGAACCCTCATAGTTCAGTTCCACTTAATGGGAAACATAATATATTCTAAGGTCATATGATAAGGACCTAACCATAAAGTTTAATGTCATGAGGTATGGAAATCTAAGAGAAATCTATTCAATCAAAGTTTGGTTTGGGACTTATGTTGAAGTAGCCCAAGGAACTTGGAAAGGATATGGGTTTCCAAGTAAGATTAGTCCCTGTTGGGAATATGGCCCCAGGAGAATAGGGTTGATTTGAAGTGTTGGGTTTGAACCTCAAGGAGGATCCCTACATATTCCATTTGGATGGGAATAAAAACCCATGTAGTTTGATAAGTATCATAGGAGAGTATAGTCCTTTGAGAGAAATGATTTTGGGATTAATTCCAAAAAAGGATTCCTTGATGATTTTAGGGTTTAATTTTGGGATTATGCCTAAAGAAGATGCCCATATTAAGGGAATTAGGGTTGGATTCCTAAAGATGATATCCAATGAGCTTGAGCCCTGATGAATGATTCCTACGTATTCTGGTTTTAACAGAAATCAGAGATCTTGTAGATCAAGTTTTTGTGAAAATTTTTTGATCATGAAAAATCTATAAGCCCCCCTAATTCATGCTCGGTATGGGAAACAAGAGAATATCAAAGATTCAACAAAGGCACCCACACTTTTCCTCCTCTGCTGATGGAAGAGGGCACACCTATAGTGGATAGGGAGGACGAGGTCGAGTCGACCCAACAAGAGGGCGAGGCGACGAAACTTCCCTCTCTTCAATTTACATTGGACAGGGGTCCAATGAAAAAAGGAGTAAAGGTGAAAGAAGTAGAGAGGAATAAGATTGTAACCTCCTACTTGAAAGGTTATGGTCCTACACCAGGATAGATGCCCTAAAATTGATCCTGGAAGGGGAGGGATAATTCTCCTTTGTTCAAAAGGAAAATTAGGTGTGAACCGTACCTTCCCTACCAGAGACCTGAGGTTTCGGGTCTTAGAGATGAGAAGGGGAAGTCAGAACCCAAACCCCAATCATCCAAACTTTTAACTTCCCAACACTGTTCTTGGGAGAAATTTCCATGTGACTACAGATATATAAACCCACATAAACTCTATGAATCCTAACCCCATTGTGAAGAAAATGTGGGAACCTCTAACTTTAGATATACAAACCCAAATAGAAGACACAATAATGTTCCTTTCTCAAGGGTTTGATAAGTTAGGAGGTTTTGGTGAAGGTCTCAACATAATCCCTTTCAGACAAGGGATCCAATGAAGAATAATCCTTTCCATGAATGGATTTGAATAGGGATTAATGGCTTGTAGACCAAAAAGAGTAGGTGAATCAAAGAAGGGCACCCAAATATGTACTGGCGCACAAGTATGGGCATGCAAGTAGGCTTGTGAGACCTAATGTTCACTTGAGTGATGAAAAAACTATATGTTAATACTTGATTGAGACCTGACTAAAGCCTTCAAGAGTATTCACAGGTATTCCCAGAAGTGGGATGCTCAATTTCCTGTGAGAGGAATAGGTGGTGTACAAGGGTTTCTGATTTAGGGAGGTTGGGAATTTTAGGCTCACAAGTGTTATGGATTTCAAAAACTAAAAGGACTTAAGTCCTATGATCCTCCTTAAATTCCCCCGCTTTTGGTGTTAAAGAACTACCTTTAATGTTTTGGAAACTTGGACAAAGCACTAGGGTGACCAGAGCAGAAATTAGGATTCATGGAAATTCATTCATACAAATAAAGTCCCCAATGGTCTATTTATTGGAAAAAATAGGACCTTGGGAAAAAAGAGTTTGGTCGCGCAAGTGGGTTTCATGATAGAATTGTGGTGTGCAAGTGGTTGTGTGTCAGATGGGTGGCACCCAAGTATACTTGTGCGCCACCGGTGATTTGGACTAACTGGTGCACCAATTTTAGGAATTATCAAAAAAACACTTTCATTCCACTCCAGCATGGTGGCACGTAGGTATTTACACATAGGTAACTTGGGCACTACTTTAGGGACTTAGCCAAATTTATTACTCCATATCGTGAGGGTTGTTCCCCTACACCCCTGCTTGGAATCATTTCTAGGCTATGGTCCCGACCCTTCGAGTCAGTGCCTTCACTACTGTCACTGTCCCCCATGAAAAATGCAGAATTTCACTACAAATTTTTTGAGCCCGATTGAATAAATTTTGCGGAAAAGTGCATGGAACACATTTCTTGGTGTCTACAAAATCCCCCCCTTAGAATTTGATTAATTAAAAATGAAAATAATCTTGTTCTATGGTAAAATTAGTGCACTTTCATGCATTCCAACATCATTTGGTAAGATCTGGAGCTAGTTCAAGTTGGGAAGGATGCTCAAATTTTTGTCTAAGCAATGGGGCCTAGAGAGCATAGTTTGATTATTGTAAGGGTTGTATGGAAAACCCACCAATATTTTTGTTTTTTGAATTTATATTTCTAAATATTACCTAAACCATAAAAATATACGTTTAGTGAGCTAAGACTCGAATTTTGTCTAGAGTTCCCTTTGTGGGTTCCCAATATGGTGAGTATCACATCTCTTGTTGTTGGTAATTTAGAGTCACACATGTTGGACTATAAAGAGATAATGCTTAAGGTCAAACAACTTTGACCATAAATTTTGAAATTAAATCCTAAACAAGACTCAGTGGCTATGATTTTCTCTAATATTATTTAAATATTTCTAAGGGGAATCTTGGGTCATGATTTTTTTGGTCACCAAATCTAAAACTTGTATAAACAAAAAATAAGTCTCTTCCAAGAATGAGGTTACCATTATTTGAAAAAATCATTATGGGGGATGTATTATGTAGGGCCAACTGGGGCATATGATGCATAAACAAATAGTGGCATCTTTTGACTGACATGCCTGTTATATAAGACAATTTTATACAAGGCCACCTCGGGACACGTACTGCATAGTCAGGAAAAAGAGCTATAAGAAGTTTGACATTTTACTGTTGATAGACAAGGGAGAATAAGATTTGGGTGACTCAAGACCACAATAGGTGGTTTTTATAAGGAAAGATATTTTGAAAATAAAGTGTTATCTATGCCAACATATTTAATTAATAGGAAAACCATTTATACAAAAATTTGGTGTATGAGGAATGGGTAAAATTTATCAGAAAGGATAATTTTTGATATCATGTTATGCAGTTCTAAGTCATGCAATGAGAACATTATACTATGCAGTTTTATGTCATGTAGAGAGGACATTGTACTATGCAGTTTTAAGTCATGTTGTGAGGACATTGTGTGGATTTAATTTAAGGCCTTTATCTTTGACCAGAGGTATGAGACTCTCTTGATTTCTTGATAATTTTTTTGAAACATACTACCATATTTAGGTATGGAAGGGAAAATTGTAAACTCTGATTTGGGAATTTTTGGATCTGAATAATGATATGGGAAAATGGATAAAAGCAGTAGAGGTTGTATTTTCCAAGAACAAAGTTTCCATTACTTGACAAACCCGTTATGGGGGATGTATTATGTAGGTCCAACTGGGGAATATGCTGGATAGGCAAATAGTGGCATCTTTTGACCGATAGGCCTATTATATAGGCAAATTTTATACAAGGCCACCTAAGGGAATGTACTGCATAGTCAGGTAAAAGAGCTCTTATAATTTTTGATATTATATTACAAAAAGCCAAAGAAAGTTTATAGAGATTCAGATTTTCCAAATCACAGAGTTTGGTTTATAAAGAAAGGTACCTGAATATGGAGAGGGTATTTCCAATCATGATTTCCAAAGAATAGGAGGAATAGGATTTCTATGAAGTTCTAATCCAAATGTAGGAAGTATGGTGTTTGTAGTTTTAGGTCATAAAACTTGGACTAAAAATGGAAATAATATATGATATGTGGTCAAGTAATCCAAGGTTATTTCATATTTCTTTGAACACATAGAGGTGGGAATGTGTAAACCATGGTCTTGAAGAATTTAAGATTGAGAGAAAGGTAATGGGAAAAATATACACTAATTATTTCTTTAAAAAATACAAATTATTGTATATTGTTGTCAATGTTTTAAGGGAAAAAATGTACTTTAACCAAGAACAAAATTACCATTATTTGAAAAAACAGTTATGGGGGCTGGATTATGTATGGAAAACTGAGGCATATGCTACATATCCAAATAGTGGAATCTTTTGACTGGAAGACCTATTATATAGGAAACTTATGCAAGGCCATCTAAGGGAACATACTGTAGAATCAGGAAAAAGAGATCTCAGATATTAGAAACTTTTTCACCATAAACCGTAAGAAAGATTATGAAGATCTGAAATTATTCAAGATTAAGAGTGTGAACATGTAAGGGGGTAATTCTCAATGCATATGAGAAATATTTGAGTCAATATTGGCCATGAGTTTGGAGACCCTTACGTAGTCCCAACTCATATGTAAAATGGGGACATTATTGTTTCCTTGGTGGGTTATCTGAGGAGAGGTGCTAAGATAAAAGTTTCCTGCATAGATTTTTTTACTATATACAAGAGAGGGGAGAAAAACTTTCCCCATGTATGGGACTAGGATTTAAGGAATAATCATCACTATGTATCTCAATGGCATGATAATCAAGCCACATGTTATCCTTAAAAGGACCATGTATTTTATCATCATGTGGCGAGGACATCTGTTGTGCCTTTTAAGGTCTTATAGCCAAGACCATTAATATCCCCAAAAGGAATTGAGACACCTTATTTATACAGAGAACCCTTTTACCCAATTCCTAAGACCATGTGATATATGATCGGTGTGGGAAACAAGGAGTGGTAAAGGTTTCTTTTGTAACACAAAAGGTGACACAAGTGAAGAATATGTGTATTATGATTAAGTGATGAATGAGCCAAGGCATAGGAACCAGGCTCACTATGTATCTTGTTGGAGGTAAGAATCAAGACAACTGTAGTTCTTAGATTTCCTTGCATTTTAACATCATGAGGTAAGGAAAAAAATAAACCGATGTAAAAATAAAGACATATTGTAGCTGGACTAAGGGATAAAACCAAAGTGTCACTACATGTCTTGCTGGGGGAAAGAATCAAACCAACCATAGTTCTTTAAACATTATCTATGCAGGTTTTATTCTTATATAAGAAATAGGGGGGTTATCGTGTTTGGGACCAAGATTGGAGATCTGTGCATCTCTACGTATCTCATATAGATGAGAATCAATTCGTACGTTGTTCTTGAAACATTCATTTACCAAACCAATCGAGTTTGACATGGGATATGAGGCCTTTAAACACGTTATGGAAGAACGGTTAAACTTAAGACACAAAATGGTATAAAAATCCAACCATGTATCTTAAGGGAACACTCTGTATAGATCTGATTCATATATAGGAGGAAAAATGGAAAAAATTGGTTATGTGCAGCTGGGCTCAAGATTGGAGATCTAGGTGTCTCTATGTATCTCATATGAATGATAATCAAGACATACATAGTTCTTGAAATGAGGTCCTTATGCAGATATGACTTAGAGATAGGGAATAAAGGGACTCATGTGCCACTAAGGAGCAACAATGATGTCAATGATGCTTTTATATAGAATCTCTTAACATCAAACAGAGAAGAGGTTAACTATATAGTTTAATATCGTATAATGAGGACAAATGATGTCATGCAGTTTAATATCATGCGACAAGGAAAAAGATGCTAAGCATTTTGTCGTCGTGAAACACGTATGCTTATGGGTGTTAGGCAGTTAATGTCTTGTGATTAGGACCTCATGCTGTGCAGTTTGGAGTCATGCATCTAGGACATGGTGAGTAGTTACACATGGTATTTCTTCAATAATCTCACATTGGTTGGAGTTTTGATAAGCTCTCCAACCATTGAGATTAAGGAATAAGTTCCATTTGAGTAGAACTTATGTATGGAATAAGGTACTTCACACTTTGATTCAAGATTTGGAGGTTTATTTCATTGTATCATTGGATTCCTGAGGACCAATGCCAATTTTCATTGAAGAAATTAATGGAGGTGAACTTTCTTATTAAAGTGTTGCTCTATTTTGTTATGATAGACTTCTAAATGATGCAAAGTATGCAATATTTTCTCGTCTAATAATTCTAGCTCATCAAACCATTTCTGAGACTTCTTATCTGTAGAAAACTAATCACATATTTCAAATCGGAGTGAAGGAAACTGAATTTCAATTGGCAATACTGCTACTATTCCAAACACCAATGAATATGGGGTTTCTTGAGTGGAAGTACGTGTAGTAGTCTAATAAGACCATAAAGCATGACAAAGTTTATCAAGACAATATTTCTTATCTTTATACACCATATTCTGGAGTATATTTGATAGGTTCTTATTGAAGGCCTCTACATATCCATTGGCTGATGCATGATAGCGAGATGAATGGTTTTATTTGATATTGTGATCTTAATATAACTTCTTTACCTCAATAGAATAGAAATTGGTTCCATTTTCTATCAATATAGTATGAGGGGCATTAAATTTGGTGATGATGTTAGTTTTGAAAAAACAAAAAATGATTTTGGGTCTGACCTCTTTGAGAGGTATTTCTTCAGCCCATTTGGAGAAGAAATCAGTAGCAGTATAAATATACTTGAAATACTTAGCCGTAGCTAGAGGATAAGGTCCTACTACATCTATTCCCCATGTGAAAAAGGGCCAGAAGTATTTAGTTGTATGTAGAAACTTCAGGGGTTGATGAATAAAGTTGGAATGCACTTGGCAAGGATGAAATTTCATGGTAAAATCTGTGAAATCCTACATCATTGAAGGCCAGGAGTATCCAAGCCTTTGGATTTGATCTAAAAGCCTATATCGAGACTGGAGAGCACCACAAGCTCCTGAATGTACTTCTTTTATGACAACTGATGTTTCTTCTCCATCAATACACGTGAAAAGGATTCCATCAAAGCCTCATTTCTAGAGGATCTTTTGGTGATCTGGACTATCATAGAGTAAAATTTTCCACCCATCATAAGATCTATTCTTTTTTAGCTCTACCTATTGGAAGTACTCCATTTTTAAGGTATTCCATGATGGGTGTTATCCATCCCATGGTATGACCATATGGATCATAAATAGGGCTAATTTCATTAATTTATTCCATTCTAGTTTGAAGGAAAGGTGATACCACATGATGATGGGATATACTGAGGATTTTATCATCCTGGTTTGGATCTACCAGGGCTATAACTGCATTATCTAGTGCATCAGCTTGGGAATTTTGTGATTACGGGACATAAGACAATGTTGACTCTAAAGGAAATTCATCCATTAACCCTATGACGTAATCACACAAAGGTATTAACTATTCTTTTCTAATAGAATAATTCCCATTGATTTTTTTGATTAAAAACTCTGAATCACCTTTTACTTTTAGGTGATTCACTTGCACCTAAAGTGCCAATTCCAAGCCTGTAATACGAGCTTGATAGTCTGCTTCATTGTTGGTACCGCCTTCTGACAATAGGAAGGAATAATGCAATACTACCTTTTCTGGGGAGATAAGTACAATTCCTAACCCAAATTTTTTGAGTTTACGGTGTTCCATTCTCTTCCCTATTTTACTTCTAGAGGCACCATCAAAGTAAATTTCCCATGATGGAGAATTATCTTGAATAGAGAAGACCACGTCATCAGGAAGTTCAGTATTCAATGATGTATCTTCCGCATATGGATGTTCAGCAAGGAAGTCGGAAAAATCTTGACCCTTTATTGCCTTATGAGGCACAAACTGGATATCAAACTGTTGCAAAATAACTGCCCACCGTGTCAGATTCCCTGTAAGCATAAGACGAAAAATGATAAATTTGAGCGGGTTATTTCAGGACACTAATCAGACCTCATGATGTTGTTGGTAGTGCCTCAATTTCTTAACTTCAAAGATTAATTCCAGATGACACTTCTCAATACTTTAATATGGAGTTTCTTCATCAAGCATAGTTTGACTGAGATAGTAAAGGCTATTCTCATTCCCAACATCATTATTTTGGGAAAAGAAGGAACCCAGTGATCTCTCTAAAGTTGTCGCATAAAGAATAAGTGGTATTCCTTCAATATGTGTCATTAATACCGGTGGACTCAAAAGATATTTCTTGAGGGTGTAAAGTTCCTCTTGGAAGTCTTCAGTCCATTGATAAGTGACTCCCTTCTTCATTAATTTGGTGAAGGTTAAACACTTGCCTTAAAAATTCACGATGAAGTGTCAAATATAAGACAAGCTTCATTGGAGTCCTCTTAAGTATTTCAAATTTTGAGGAGGTTACATACCAAGGATTGATTTTGTTTTCTCAAGATCAATTTCAATTCCACAATGGTGTACAACGAAGTTGAGAAATTTTCCTGAGGTTACCCCGAAAGCACATTTCAAGGGGTTTATATTTAAATTGTGTTACCGAAGTATATTAAATATGATCTACACATCAGTCAAGTTATTGGAAAATTGTTTATATTTAACCATCATATCATCCACATAACATTTGAAAACATTTACTAAGAAGGGTTTGAAGATATGGTGCATGACACATTGATATGTTGCACCTGTATTCTTTAATCCAAAGGGCATTACCCAATAGAAAAACACACCTTGGGGAGCTCTAAAGGTTGTAGACTCTTCATCTTATAGGGACATGTGGATATGATTGTACCCAAAGTAACCATCCATGAAGGAAAGAGATTCATAGCGAGCTGTTGCATCAATTAAAAGCTCTGTGATTGGAACTGGAAAGTCATCTTTAGGAAAATTCCTATTAAGATATCTGAAATCAATGAAAACTCTGATTTTACCATTCTTATTTTCTACTGGGAAAATTTTGGCCATCCATTTTGGATATTGAACCTCCCTAACAAATTTATCCTTGATAAGCTTATCAACTTCAGCTTCAATTTTAGAGGCATGAGTTGGGTGTGCTATTTTTGTTGCCTACTTGAATCCTCAATGTTCTTATGAAAAACCCAAATGATGAGTGGATACATCAAGATCAAGACCTGGAATTTCAATATAATTACAAGACAATATATCTCTATGTTGCTTTAAAAATGAAGTATACACTTCTTTCTCTTCAGGAGTCATGGTCTCACTAATTAGAGTGGGGCGTGGATCTTCTTATGTACCCAAATATATTTCTCTGAGATCATCCACAATTGTAGAGACACCTTCCTCAAATGATGGAGGAGTATACCTGAGATCTTCTTCTCTTTTTCATTATTCATTATGTGTTACTTATTCTGTTGTTACTTTCATAGTAGGTGATGAAGAAAAACTTTCACAGGTAGGGGATGAATTAGAATTTGAATATCCTAAATAAGAGGCTACCATTTCTAACCCTATTGATGATGAAGAGTCTTTGTGGAGCATTGAAGTGGATATAATGAGTTTGGAATCAACATCCTTGTATTCATCTAGTATTGCTACAAATTCTTCAAGTATGATTAATGAAGTATAGATTTTCTGAAGTTCAGTGGAGGAAATAAAGACATCTCCATTTAAGATTTCACCACTTCTTGGTGAATCAACAATTTCTCCCATGTTGTCAGGATCGATTGCCGCAATTGAAATTATAGATTTCACAGGATGAGTGCTCAAATTTGGGTTTGTCCTTTCAATTTGATTTATAGGCAATAAATAATCTATAATCAAATTTTTTAAGGGGTTTACTGGGATATTTTCCAGACCATTCAGAGCATCGATTCTGGTTACCTCCTTTTTCATAGACCTCATTTCATTTTTATGATAAAATTATGCCTCAATGTATTGAGATTCACATGTTTTTAATAGAGCCTTGTCACCATAAAATGTTCCAATTTGACAATTGATATAGTACTTGAGACATTGGTGGTATGAATAAGGTATGGTTTCATGTTGATGTAGCCAAGGCATACCAAGAAAAATGTTAAAGGTTGTGTCCTGACGAACAACCATAAAATATGAATTAGACATAAGATCCCCAAAATGAGTTCTGAGTGTAATCTATCCCAGAGGTTCTTTCTCATTCTTTTCATATACTTTCAACATTAAAGTAGAAGGAGATAAGTCAGATTCAGTGAAGCCCAATTGATGAAGTGTACAAATAGGAATGAGGTTGACTTCTGAGCCATTATCAATGAAGGATTGTCGGATGTCTATGTCATTGACCCTGCCAAATAGATACAAGGTCCTGATATTTCCATGTACAATATCATCTTCATCTTCATCCGTAAGAGATAGAACTACATTAAATTCTATAGGATCATTCTCTATACGGTTGACCTCAGTAGTAGCAGCTTCGGTTTCAAACTCTTGAGGACTTTACAAAGCCCCATTTAGTGCTTCTCGAAGATCTTTTGATAGATTCAAGGCATCCAAAATCGACAACTTGGCATGTACATGGGTTAGCTATTTCAAAACATCATACTTTTGGTCTAGAGGTCTGTATTTAGCAGCATGAAGTTGTGTATTTTTAGGTTCCTTGGAAGTTGACACTCCTAATATAGATGTACCCTGTGTTGGAGAAGAAGCTAAAAATACTCTTGTATTTGGTAGATTGGACTGAATGGGTCTATCTACCTACTAATAGAAAGATGGTGTAACCTCTAATCGGTCCTCCAAAATAATCATTTCAGGACTGAACCTATCATTCATGGAAGAATCTTTTTATTCTTGTTGATCCTCCTAAAGGGACCTCCCACAAGTTTCCACGTCATATACAGTTCGTATAGGGGTAGAGTTAAAATAGTGCCTTCTAGAATAACCATGTCTTCTCTATATCTTTGAATTTGACTTCTTCCTCTAGGTCCCCAATTAGGTATAGGGAACTTAGGCTTATTATAATCAGAATCACCATCAGCATAGGGATCCATTAAGTGTATGACGTTAATAGAACCAAAGATCAATTCTTCATCTGAGGAGGATTTTTCTTTACAGGTTAGTTCTGATTGTGCCGTTTGGTGGGGTGGTGCCCATCCATTTGAAAGAGATGACATGAAATCTGTGATAGTCATGGACATATTTAGTCTTGACATGATCTTGTCTTCTTTTGACTTCCCTTTACACTTCTAATCACATCGCTTCTGTGAGGAATGTCCTTTTGATGAAGGTTGTTTTGCTATGGTGGAAGTAGCAGAAGACACAATCAGTTGTTCAATTGTGTTCGTAGAATGGAATGAGTTTGGTTGATCATTTTTCTGGTCAACCAATCATCATATTTTTTCAAACTTTTACCTTTGAATTCCTGCTATTCACCTTCTTCCTCTAGATTAGTAGCAGTAACACATGCTACTTGGGATGATGAAATTTTCAGTTTCACTTGTCCAAAGTCTACCATTTTTTGCAGGAGGTCTTTGAAAACAAAACATTCCTTGATGGGATGCCCCAACATTTGATGAAAGGGAGAATAATTAGGAAGATCTTCATTCCTTATTTGTTTGGATTCTTCGGCCTTGGAAACTAAACCAAATTATTTTCCAGAGTTGAGATGATGTAACCAAGAACCTGTTTATTCCAGAAAGAATAAAATTTGTTCTTTAAATCCACAAATTTTTTTCCACCTTAGATATCATTGATCATCTTGATGAGATAGTCATTTATGCTGACACTCGAGAGGAGGAGACCTTCGATATGATGAAGGTTTTGTAGTGGAAGTAGGTACAAGTGCTTGCTTGAGTGTGACTGTAGAAGCCTATGCTTTCCCTGTTATCCTTCCCGAAACTGATGGAATTACACAGGTTTTATCTTTAGTTTCCACAAGGGAATCCTCCACCTACTGGGAAATTGAAACGTGGTCTCAAAACCCTCTTTTTTATTTCATAGAGATCAATGGTGTGCGTAACTCATCTTGCAGAGTTTTTAAACAAATTGGCAACAAATCTTCCTAAGGGAGTTCTAGATTTAAGGAATATGTTAATCCTTTCCATCAAGCAATGGAATATAAAACTCTTTCATTTTCCATTTTTTTATACTTTGTAAGATAAAAAACTTCTCTCTTATATATCATTGTGCTCAATTGAAGAATAAATTTCTGACAAAGATCTCCCCATCCAGTAATTGATTGAGATTGTAAACTTATATACCATACAAAAGTTGGTCCCTGTAATGACTGCTCAAAAAACCTAATCTTTACTTCTTCTTGTTGTTGAGGAATCCCCATCATGGGATCACAATGAGAAACAAAATGTTTTAAGTGTTGTTTCGGATCATACGAACCATTAAATATTGGGAATATATATTCACAAAATTTAGTGGGGGGGATCAGATCCACCCATTCAGGGTAATATCTATTTTCCAAATGAATTGGCACACGCCATTCTTCCATAGCTTCCAATCGAGTTGTTAATCCTTCAATTGTGTTCATAAGGATTTGGGGAATATCTGGATGAGCTGGGACCTGTACAGGTATAGTAGCTAGAGCTTGAACTGGTGCAATGATTGGCAAAACCACTGGTGGTGGTGCTGGTATTTGCCTTGGATAATCCACGGGGATGGGCCTATAGGGATGTGTTTTATCCTTCCCTAGATATTTACCCAATGGAGGGAATTCATTATCCACATATGTAGTTGTAACAAGTCTTATTTGTGAAGGATCTCCTACAGGTTGTGAAAGTTGAGGATCTTCTTGGGGAGTATGTATAGAAGAAATGCTTCTTCGAATTAACTCATTATTGAGTCTTTTTAACTCTTTCATCTCCTCTTCTTGCTATGAAAATCTTTATTAAACTGAAAGAGATTAACCTTATCCAATGGAAAAGTGAGACGTGATATGAATTTTAACTTTCCCCTTATTAGATACCTTTATAAAGGGGTGTGTGTTGATTATTTGAAGTCATACCTAGATTCTAGGTAAGCCTCTAATTTTGAGTATGTACACATCTTTAATTTACATTAGTGTGTACTGTATTATTGATAATAACTTCATATTCTGATTCCCCTGAGCTAGAATCATTTTCTATAGGATCTTCTGTAATGGTGTTAATGACATTTACTGATGTATAATGCATTGATGTGATTCTTTCAGTATATTTTTAAGATCATGTCTTTATGTATCATCTATGAGAATGTTCTCTCCAATATGATGGATTCTTAGGAGCTGTTTTATGGATAGCAAATTGAAGGTAATCCTTGGATAGTTCAGTTGTGCGCTCTCTTTGTGGCTTCTTCCCTAATCGGGAGAAAACTGACTTCTGTCGAGGAGGGGATTATAGATGTGAAAAATCCCCTAGCCCTATAGGATGAGGATATTCTAGTTCTTCTACTTCAAACCTTTGAATTTTTTTTATTGAATTCAAAGGTAGAATTAAACAATCCCCCAACCCTACAATACGGGGTGGATCTTGTACTATTGTGGCTAAGATTCACATAGTTGCTCTTCTAATTTTTCGAATTTTGGTTCAGAAATTAGCTGGGTGCATTATCCAGAAACCACTCAAGTGACCTATTTTAGAATATTGTTGTGCTATTTCATACATTTGTGTTATATGATGATTGACATCCTCAAAATGAGAGACCTACTAAAGATTCTCAGATGCTTGATGCAAAAGTAACTCAAAAATGCATTTTCTTTGGGCCTGACTCTGATGAGAGATAGTTAAGGAATGTTCTTGAGTGTACATTTGATCACATACAAAATATGTTGATTGTAGTCAGTCATGGGAAATAACATTGCATGAGACCACTTTTGATGGGTTTTTCTGATTCTATAGTATACTAAAATTCAATGCTTCTTGTGCACCCCATCCTCTGATACGAACACCATATGAGGCATCAAAAACTTACTGGAATAGCCTCTTTAAAGCATTGAGGAATGCACGCTGAAGGGTTCTCTATTGTATCTCAACCTTTGGATGTTGGGAAAATGAGAGAGATGCAAAGTCAATTTGGCATTGAAACACTTTTATCACCTTTATATGATTTTGATATTCATTATGTGGTAATACATTATTTTTCAAATGATGAATATTCTTCTATAAATTGAGGCAGAAATCATGAATGCAATATTCTTCCATCAATTCTGGAATATTGTATTGAGAATGCTCCAAAGGACAGAACATGATTGGTACTTCTCCTTTAGCCAAATTTTTTTCTCATGTTTAACATATCTTCATAATATTTTACTAGAGGTTTATCCACTTGGTCTGACCAAAGTGGATGCTTCTTGATTTTTTATTAAAAATAATGGAATCAGTCATTTTTTACTCTACTTTATTAGAAGAAAAATAATCTAAGAGAGGTTCAGAGAATGACTGTTCCCTTAAGATATCTTCTGGTTGAGAAATTATTTCACACGTTAATAACATTGCATCAGACATGACTGTCCTTGTGTTAGAAAGTTCCTCGATATAAGAGGGATTCCTCATTACTACAATGTCAATAATATATTTACCTTGACAATGAGAAATACTAATACAGAGAGAACTTTCGTAGTGAATTCCATCATGAAGAGGAACCCCATGGTGGATTACAGTAAGGGATAAATCCACTTTATCCTTGGTCTTCTCGCCACATGGAGGGTTGTCGTGACACTCATCTGGAGATAGGCTCTCTGGATTGACCAAATTTTCAAGAAGCAATCCTTCATGATGAAGTTTCTGATGGGTAACTTCATAATTACTACTACTACTACCATAATTTAGTAATGATAGGGTAGTATCTTGAGCTGCAACAGATAAATGTTTGAGGGCTTCAATAAGTCCAACATTAAGAGGAGCCAGATCACAGCTTGGATCTTAATTTTATAACTACGTTTAGAGAGACTTCTTCTTGGATTCTATCTTTCACTTAGTTGGGGACACTTTCTGGGAGAAGTGGTTATCATGGGCAGGTGTATGTTCCTACCTTGGATTGGTTATCAGAACTAGATGATTACCTCCAATTGGAAAGGGTGTATGTTCCCAATCTAGTTGTCCATATGATATGAGGGAGTATGAACCATAACCCTCCTGGACTGGAGCAGAGGTAAATATATTCTCTAGGATGGCATGTCGATGTGTCATCCCATTATGGGGATATATTTATGTATCTATTCCCCTGGTACTGCTGAAGTTGTTGTTATGATATTCTGGCATGCTTCCAGAATATGGGCAGGAATTTGTGTTTTCCCTGTCACCATTACTAAGATTTGTTTAGTGACTTCAGCAACTGTAATGGGAATATACATCCATTCCTTATTTGGAGTAGCTATATGTGTCTGATCCTTTCCTCCTTTTCCTATCATTGGATACTGGCAGTACTCATGTATGGGGGCAGAGAGTTGAGTCTTCCCCAGATTTGTTGTCGGAGCTTTCCTACTGACTTCTCCAGGTGCTGTCAAATGAGACTGTTGCCAGGATTGATGAATGCTGGAAAGTGTATGTGCTTGCTTGTTGTTTTCTATCAATCATGGTTAATGAACCTCTTTAAATACTTGCATATGAGACTACTGGAAGAATTGGTGAGTGTAAGTAGGTGTATGTTCCTATTTACCAATTTCCACCACATTTGATTGACAAGATTTCTTAAATGTAGTCAGATAAGCCTGCCAACCGACTGATAATTTGTAAATAGCTATATGTTTCTGTTCATGGTACTCCACCAGATTTTTCTGGTGGGATTGGTGGGCTGTTTTCAGACGAGTCTGTTGGGTAGAAAAATTAGGACAGACAGGTGTATGTTCCCACTTGTTGTTTGCCATCAAGTTAGGTTGATGAACTTCTCAGGAGGGGGAAAGGTAATATCATAATCCCCATTGACCATACTTTGTCCTATGTGGTTCGTCTTATGTGCGTTAGTCTGAGAGAACTGGGCCAAATGTCTATAGGCAACACCCCCATCATTTTGGGGGTTCACTACTGTGCAATTCTACTGGCGGCGATTTTTGGTGGGAGTCCTCAAGAAGGACCCTTGAATATTTGAATTAAGGCCCTAAGTGACCTCTTAATCCACCTACGTATAGTATGGAAGGAACTGGTTATTTCATTTTGGGGATAAGGACCCAAAATGGTTGAATACAGTGGTCCGTCTTCTTCTAGACCATCGGTCATCATTGGCCGAACGATTGAGGATTGTTATTAACCTGGAGAGCCTGTTGGGAATCCTCCAAGGTTGGTATAATACTATGATGACATTACTCCCTTACTAGCACATTAGAGACCTAGCATTGAAGACACTGAGTGGGTGATGCTGTCCTTATGATGGATGATGATCTAGCTTGAGCAGCAGCCGAGACATTCATAGGTGCAAACTTGAAGAAATCCATTTTGGAGTGAAGGGAGTTCAGAGAAAAAAAACTTGAAAACAACAATAAACTCCATTAATACAACACCCTTTAGATGGATATATTCATGATTGATTCCTTAGTATGGACTTCCTTTATCAATTGATAGGGTCCTGATAGGTGGGTAACATTATTAACTTGGTTAAGGATTCACGTCGGGTTCACCATTTTTGTTTTGTAGTTCCTTGAAACATGTGTTCTAGTTTTAAGAATCACTACTTTTAGGCGGTTTCCATTGGATTTATTCATGGAACTAGAAACAATCAATAGTTATTTATCCAAAAGGGACCTGCTTTACAAAGGCAGGCGTTTATTAAGTTTGAACTTTATGATACTTAGGAAGGTGCATTGGTCAATAGAATGGGAGGTCGGACTCATCACACCTTTTGGGGGGAATTATTATCTACTCCAAGACTCTATTTATAAATTTAAGATATTTTCATGAATCCTTATTAATTATCCAAGTATAACATATGTTTCCCTTGGAATTTTCCATCACTTATTAACATGTGTGAAATTTAGAATCATCCAAATGCATTTGAGGTTCTTCATTAATGGAGATATCCATATGTATTTGAGGTTCTCCTTCAATGGAATCATCTCATATACTTTTTAGAGATTCTTTTAATCATCATTATGATGATACTAGTTTTTAAACCACTCAATGTGGAACTTTGGAATTTATAGTCATCCAGGGAGATCAAGGTTTGTTTTGATATTAGGATCGTACCCATAAAATGGGCTATGTTCGTATCCTTCTAAAAGGAATTAGAACCCTCATAGTTCAGTGCCTCTTAATGGGACACATCATACCTTTTAAGGTCAAGTTATAAGGACCTAACCATATAGTTTAATGTCACATGGTAAGGAAATTTAAGAAAAATGTGCTTAGTCAATGTTTGGTGTGGGACTTATGCCAAAGAAACCCAATGAACTTGGAAAGGATATGGGTTTTCAAGTAATATTAGACCATGTTGGGAATATGTCCCAATGAGAATGAGGTTGATTTGAAGTGTTGGGTTTAAACCTAAAGGAGGATTCCTAAGGATCCCATTTGGATGGGGATCAAAGCCTACATAGTTTGATAAGTCTCATAGAAGAGTATAGTACTTTGAGAGAAATGAGTTTGGGCTTACTTCCTGAAAAGGATTCCTTGATGATTTTAGGGTTTAATTTGGGGATTAATCCTAAGGAAGATTCCCATATTAAGGGAATTAAGGTTGGATTCCTAAAGAGGGTGTCCAATGAGCTCGATCCCTGATGAAGGCTTCTTATGTTTCCTGGTTTGAACAAGAATCAGAGTTCTTGTAGTTCATGTTTTTGTGAAAATGTTGTGATCATGACCAATCTCTAATCCCACGTGATCCATGATCGATGTGAGAAACAAGAGGATGTCAAAGATTCAATAAAGGCACCCACACTTTTCCTCCTTCGCTGATGGAAGAGGGCATTCCTATGATGACCAGGGTGGACAAGGTTGAGTCGACCCGAGAAGAGGGTGAGGCGAAGAACTTTCCCTCTCTTCAATTTACATTAGACAAGGGTCCAATGCAAGGAATGAGTGATGGTGAAATAAGTCAAGAGGAGAAAGAATGCAACCTCATACTTGAAAGGCTAGGGGCTTACACTAGGATGGATGCCCTAAAATTGATCCTGGTAGGGGAGGGATACTTCTTTTTTGTTAAAAAGGAAAAGTAGGTGTGAACCATACATTTCCTACCAGATACCTGAGGTTCTGGGTCTTAAAGACGAGAAGGGGAGGTCATAACCCAAACCCTAATCCTACAAACTGGGAAATTTTTACACTGTTCCTGGGAGAAAGGTCCATGTGACTGAAGATATAAAACCCACACACACTCCATGAATCCTAACCCCATTGTGAAACAAATGTGGAAAACCTCTGACTGTGGATATAAAAACCAAAATAGGACACACGTTGATGTGCCTTTCCCATGGGTTTGCTAAGTTAGGAGGTTTTGGTGAAGGTCTAAACAGAATCCATTTTAGACAAGGGTTCCAATGAAGAAGAAGCCTTTCCATGAATGGATTTGAAGAGGGCTTAATGGATTGTATATTGAAGATAATAGGTGAATAAAAGAAGGGCACCCAAGTAGGTATTGACGCGCAAGTATGGGCGTGAAAGTAGGTTGGGTGACCTGATGTTCACTTGAGTGATGAACAATCTATATGTTAATATTTGGGCGAGACCTGACTCAAGCCTTCAGGAGTATTCACAGGTATTCCCAGAAGTGGGGTGCTCAAGTTCCTGTGAGAGGAATAGGTGGGGGAAAAGTTTTGATTATTTAGGGAGGTTGGGTGCTTTAGGCACACAAGTGTTATGTATTTCGTATACTAAAAGGTCTAAAGTCCTATAATCATCCTTCAATTCTTTTGCTTTAGGTGGTAAAGAACTATCTTGAAAGTTTTAGAAGACTTGGGAGAAGCACTAGGGTGGCCGGAAAAGCAATTAGGATTTATTGAAAATTTTCCATACAAATGAAGGCCCCAAGGGTCTATTTATAGGAAAAAATAGAACCCTGGGAAAAAGGAGTTTGGTCTTGTAAGTGGGTTTCACGACAGAATTGTGGTGTGCAAGTGGCTACACGCCAGATGGGTAGTGCCCAAGTATACTTGCGGGCCACCGGTAATTTGACATGACTGGGGTTCTGCTTTGAGGACATATCCAAAATAGTACTTTCATTCAGCTCCAGCATAGTGGCATACAAGTATTTACACACAGGTACCTTGGGAACTGCTTTAGGGACTTAGCCAAATTTATTACTCCATACTGTGAGGGCTACGCCCCCGCACCCCTGATTGGAATCATTGGCAGACTCTGGTCTCGGACCATCGGGCGGGTGCCTTCAATACCATCATTTCCCCCCATTTAAAATACAGAGTCACACCACAAACCTTTTGAGCCTCGTTGAAGAAATTTTGCGAAAAAAGTGCGTGGAACACATTTCTTGGTGTCTACAATAGTTGTGATAAGTAAGATATTTAGAGTCTAATATGATCAACTTAATTTTTTGGTGAATAGTAACTTAACCCTTTTGAATAGTAATGTTACCCTTATGAATAATAATTTGACCAATGGAAAAGTCACCTCACCTAAGGAAGTATAAATATATTTTAGTCGTCTTAAATGGTAGTGTGATATAATTATATCATAGTGTAAGTAAATAATTATTTTAGAAATTATTAATTAAATATCAGTATTTTATTTATTTTATTTAATTTAAAATGAAATTCATTTTTATAAAATGGGGTTCATTTTGTAATTCTACACATCAAAAAATGGTTAGGGTGAATTTTTGGATTTTTTCTGAAATAGTTGAATTTTCTATGAATAGTAAAAATACAGTTTTGAGTTTTCGGTATGTTTAATGACATCATAACTATATCTTAATGATGTAATGAGTAAGATAAGATTATGGTTGAATATTTTGGATTAAAATATGATATTATTTTCCCCAAGTGTCCAATACCATGTGCAAATACCATGGTCAATCCCATGGTTTTGCAAATACCACTAATGTGGTTTCCATTGAAATTAATAAAAAACTCCCTCTCTTTTACTTTAAATACCCACCCATTCCTTCATTTAATTTCATTAAAAAATAATTCACCTCAAATATATGATAGTATTACCTCCCAATGAGTCCTTACAAGGTGTCTTAAGTCCCTCAAGGTCCTGATCTTAGAGTTTTAGAAGTTAATCTTCAAGGTAAGGGAATCCAACACCCTTCTCTTTTCATGAACTCCTTTTATGTGATTCCTTTTTTTCTATTTTTTATGTTACGATATGTAATTACATATCCCCATTAATACAAATATTATGTAAAAATTATTATAGACCTATTTTCCTCTCACCAACTCATTTTTTGAAATTTTAAGTGATGTTGTTAGGCTGCCAAAATTTTGTAAGAGACTTCTCAACTTCTCTTTTATGCGGCATGTATTTAAAATTTCCATACCATGTTTTTATTTAAATTTAATTATATCCCTATACTTTATTACTAGTCTTTTATTAATTGGTTTACCCAATCACCTATCATTTTAATGTTTTATAAAACCATGTTTCATACCCGTTATGCTGTATAATTTTCATCTCAAAACCTGTCTCTTTTTCTTGATAAATTCTTTTATTTTCTTTATGTGAATATAAAAACCTATTTAATTTCTAGGGGTATTAATAAATACATAAAAATTATATATTTTTTTATTTAATTGACATACATAAAACCCTCATTCCTTTTCCATGGGTTATAAATGACATAATGATCATGTTTTTAAGCACTTTTTTAAAACGCCATAATTTTGACATGGAACCCATTTATTTTATTCTCTTTAGGTTATTTCTGAAATTTTTGATTATGATATATGTAGATGAAATAAAAATAAATACATATTAAGGGTGCATCCTAATATCTCTACAATGCATTGGGTAATGAAATTAATCTCTAGAGATAACAAGGTTTACTATACCTTGGTGAATAACATTGGTAATTTTTATAACACCTTAGGGATGGACCTTGGGGATATGCTTCTGAATGTATAAATTAAATGTTGTGGCAAAATTTTCAAGTTGTTATTCAATTTATTATTGTTATGATATTCTGATTTCTCATGCCTTTATTAAATTCCTCATGTACTTGTTAATATTGTTCAAGTTCACATGTAAATTACTTCACTTGTTTTTCCTTACTAGGCCTTCTGCTCCCCCTTTCCTATGATGCATGTCCCTAGGTAATGAGATGCAGTAATTTTACTTAGGATGAACCTATGATAAATTATTTCAAGTGGATTATAATAATTTTATATGTTTTCATGTATCATGTACCTTATTTCCAAGACAATGAACTTTAAAAGATCCTTTGTTTGTAAAGTTATGTGATAAAAAGGTGGGATGCCATATTTTTAAACCAACCCTCGATGCTTGAAAACTAGGCTCGAAGAGTTGTGAAAGTGGAATGGTAGTAGAACTAGACCTTAGGGATGAGGGATGTTTCACTTCAACAACACCCTCCTTAATGTATATTAGTATTCTCCCAGTTAGGGGAAACACCACAGAATGAATCCTCCAAGTTCTTCCCATCTAATGATCCAATATCCTTATTAGGTTTACCCACAACTGAATTTTTTAGAGATTCCCTTCAGATTACTATCCACCAAACAGCTCCCAGTGAATTTGAAAAGGGGAGGACAAGGCCTCATGGAGGGCGTAGAAAGAGATAGTCTGGAAAAGAAACTGATAGAGAGATTTCAATGTGTTATGTATTAGTGAATGTCATCAACACCACCCTTGAAGATTCTAAAGAACATAAGAACAATTTATAGGAGGAGTAAGAGGAGGAAGTTTTGGTTCATAATGTATTCAACACTGAAATAATTGAATGAGCTGTGCATACCTAGAACTATAGGATTTACCTAAATATGGGAATTCTCTCAAATAATCCATCATTACCCCTAAAAAGGCATCTAATAAGGAAAATGGTAAAGGTCATATTGTACCTCACTTCCCTACAGAAGAGGTTAAGCCCCATTCACTTGAGGAAATATTGTAACACCCCAAGATTTCATAGTATGTTATTTCTTCGAAGTAATGCAATAACTTGCGCTACACGCAACACTGAGTTCAAGTGCATCACGACTTACCAAACTAGCCGTTCAAAAGCGGTTAGGAATGGTATTAACTGATTTTTGAACTTTATATAATTATTATAATTCTAGAATCCATATTATGAGTTTCTTATACATAATGTAAGAACACATTCATTTTTTTCAGATAAAAGAAGTATTTTTCAAAAATGCACTTTTACCGCCTTTTAATGGTAAACCATTTTTAAATCCAATATTTGAAACTTTTTTACATTCAATTTGAAAAAATATAATTCTTCTTTGGAATCGGGACATAATAATATATTTTCAATAAATTTTTGGTGTTTTTTGATAACTTTCATATTTGGGTGAATAGTGAAAAATACTATATTTTAACTGAAAACAACTTTTTTCATCAAAATAATTTATAGTGTTAAATTATAAATTTTAATGGTTTGTAAGTATAAATAGATTATATTTTTACCATTTAATCTAATTCTGGTCATTGTAAGTAATTTTACATTGAAATTGGACATAAACAAGTGTCAATCTTTTGATAGTTATTATTACTTAAAAATACGCCTTTTGGGTTTGACAACGGGAATTAATTTTAAATTAATAAATAAAACTTATATGTTTTCAATTTGGTAAAATAGACATCATTTTTGGATTCGGAATATCAAAATTAGCCTAGGGTGAAGTTTTGGTATTTTTTGGAAAACTTTCAATTTTTAATGAATAGTGAAAAACAATGAGTTATAGTTTAAAATCGAATTTTTATATAAATAATTATTTATTTTATTTAAATTTATTTTAGGTAAAAATAGATACATAATAAATATATATTTTCAATGTAATTCATTGGAGTCAGTTTATAATAATTTTAGATATATAAAAAATTTATTGAACTTTTCACCGTCTTTTACCCACCTCCTAAGAGAATTTGTAAATTCACATAAAACTTATTTTTACCACTTGTGTGAATGGAATTTTAAAAATCCGAGAGAAACGGTTAATATCAAGGACTAAAATTTGGTTCAATAAGATAAAAATAATTTTTGATGAATAGTAACTTTTTACTTTTATTTACCACGGTAAAAAGTAAATAGGGTAATTAAGGGTAAAAATGATATTATTATTACCCTAACACATGTCATAATTCTATTGGCCAAGTATAATTAGACCAGAAAAAACATAAGGAATAAAATATGAACCGATTTGGTCCACTTGGATTAGATTAAGACATTTATTATTATTTAATTAAAGAAGAATTAAAAGAGTTAAAATCAAAGTTTAATAATTAAAACATTTTTAATATAGTGTTATACATAAGATAAATTTGATTATAAATATTCATTAGAAATATAAACATATTTACTACATAATTGTATTTTATTCATAATTTTTAGACATTATATAATTTAATTTATTTATGACATAATGATGATGCAGTAATTACCTTATTAGTGAAATATTAAAATAATTGATATTATGAATAACCAAATAAATGTAATTTGAGACTTTTTATGAATTACACTAATTTTATAGGTTAATATGACATGTTAGTATTGATTTTATTCTTATTTTTCGAAGTAATCATGCTGTTATGAGTTTCACAAAAATCAAATACCAAATAGTGTCAAAATTGACATAAAAGAGTTTTTAAAACAAATATTATAATATTAATTGATATTCAATTCCTAAAAATATAAGGTTCGTCCAAGAGACTTATATAATGATAAGTGTATCATTAATGAACGACTTGGGGTTCTCTTGGATGTATTTGGTAAGTTTATTAACCATATAATATAAAAATACAAAGAGACATGGTAAATATCAAACTATTTAACTAAGACTTCAATATGAATGATAGGATAATTTAGTAACCAAAAACTATATAAAATATATTGGTTGAAAGGATTTCGACCCATACCCACATTATACTTTTAATAATCCACTTTGGAGCCATTAGAAACCGAATATGAATTTATTATAAATTAATACTTTAAGTTTTTCCTAAAGAGCCCCTCCCCCCTTATAAAAGGACACCACTTCTAACCAATTCTACATACCTTCAAATCCTTTTTGTTCGGCCAAACTATACCCAAATACCCTATCAACTATACTCCCTTAATCCTATAGGCCTTCCATTAGTCAGAAATCCAACATAAGGATCTCTTTTGATCAAATCAAAAGGAAGAACCCGAAGAAGAGGTAATGTTTTCACCACCCTTTTTCAAGTTCCTTTCTTCTTCAACTTATTCTTTATTTGTTGTTTCAATTCTAAAATAATAACTCCAATATCTTCTATATAAATTTATGTTATTATAAAAATGGTACAACCATATTCAGTATTCTATCCATCCTTTGAATGACATGTCACCATACGTGTGTACGTACGACCTACCGTCTCCACGTCGTGGTGTAATTGTTATTCAATACATTATTATTTCGATGGGCATAATAATTATGTTTAATTCATGTAAATAATAAATATAACATGATAATGATTCTGTATATATGATATACCATCCAATTATATATTATTTTAATATTAGAAGAATGATATTGTCACTCGTGCGTATGTACGGACTACCGTCTCCACGAATGCGATGAGAATCATTCCCATCGTATCCATTCAAGTCTAATTCTCATTTGATGATTAAAAATAATGTTTAAGGACTTGATATCATTCTAGGTATGAATAAGATACAACCTATCCATATAAAAAATGACTTATGTAACAAAACATATAAAAGAAAACAAGTAAGTTAACACCCGAAACGACGATAATACTAAGATATTATTATCAAAGCAATGTTAAAAGATCATATATGATATCATATTAATTTATATGATTCTTGTATAATTTAATAAAAATTATTTCACCATTATACATGAGTTTAACCTACCCTTAACAAAGGAAAAGTACAAGGTAAGGGTTTATTTCACAATCTCTTCATTATCCGAGTTTGTTTGTACGTAATTATCTAGTAGGACCTATTTGTCATCCACATCAATGTTTCTTAAAAATGAATTTCAAAACAATATTAATATTTTACAGAATATGGGTTAAAGTCATTTATACCCTTGTTTTAATTTTTATAAGAATTTTATAAAGGAATCTTTTCGTCGTTTTCCAAACAATGTCCTTTTTAACCTTTTCGACAAAATTAAGGTACGAATGTATTTTTTAACTTATACGGCGGGTGCGGCTATTTTCTACCATCATAAACTCATCGAAGCTTCCCTTACAAGCTTATAAGAATATTTTCAAAGTAAATGTTTTATTTTATAATTATGTGACTCTAAAATGATTTCAAAATAGAAAGAGTTATTTCTCTAAAAAGATTTTTGATTTCATTTATGTCAACATCTTTTGATGGATTTTAAGTTTATTTGGAGTTGATTTATTATGATAAAAAACTTCCGTATTGCATTGAATGTTTTGTGATATGTTTGACTATGTATGTGCTATTTTTATACCATTCATGATTTAAGGTTAATGTATTGACATTTCGTATGCTAGTTTTAATACGAATGTTTATAATATGTTTAAACCTTTTCATATGAGGAATGTATTGGACTTTTTAAGTGACAGGTGGAGCCCGCTATAGCTCCTCCATGCATCGGTACGTCTCATGAGACAACTAGATGTGGAATTGGCCGAGGCACTTTCCCAATTTGATTTATGGTTTTGGTTGAGGCCTTAATCATTTTTAGACGTATTGGGCGAGGCCTTGAAAAAATGTTTCAGAATGTACGACATTATACATTCCTTCATTATGGAAATAATATTGATGGTTCATGTGGTCATTCAACTAGTAGAATACCCATGATTATGTTTTATTATGGCATTATTTACTCAACTCATATTCTTGCCATAAAAGTATTCTTGTTTATTATTGGTAAAGGCATGTGGTTTCAATTATTTACCATGCTTAATATTTATGTCATTTTCTATTGTATTTCTTACCCTTACTAAGCGTTTGAGGTCACCCCTTTCTTATGTTTCATTTTCCCAGGATATGAATAAGTTAGTTATGAGTCACCTGCAAGCATAATCTAGGAGGCTTGGATGTTTCTAATGAAATATGTTTGTGTTGTATTTCTCTTCAAGATGTAAAGTTGAACTTATGTATGAATCTTGTTTCCAAGGCTACTAAACTAATCGGTCTTTCGATATTTGATCTTTCTTGTGATCATGCCAATGATTTGTAATAATGCACTAACTCTGGGTAACTAGGGTCGGGGCGTTACAATTGGCATCAGAGGAAGTTTAGTACAAACCTTGGAAAATAGATTTAGATAAACTCTGATTAGAGAACATAGACCTAAGATGGACTTTGAGGATTGGTATAGAAGAACTTCCTAGAATTTTGGTATTGTAGAAATTTTGTGAGTTTTCCAAGTAATACATCCCTGTCTGGATACGAGCAGGTAGAGGCGGCTCTGGAACAGATGGACCTAGGGGTAAAACCTGAAAACACCGCATTGAGCTAGACTCGAACGGGAACTGGTGCACGACAACGGGCCTTGGGGAACTCTTTGTTACGACACTCCTGGGGGATATGCTTAGGATAATTCTCATTTTCTTTACAAATCATTATGAAGGGTTTATGAGTATATAATTCCTCAAGGAAAACATCTTTATGATTACGGATTATATCCATAAACCATTAAATTTACATTAGGTATTTTACAAGTTTGCAATTATTCATTATAATTCATAAACTGACCTAGTTTATGATATTTTATAGAAATGGCGCCCAGTAGAAGGAATGTGAACTCCAGCTATACGTATGATCCAAAGAGTAATAAGGATCATATATTTCACAGTATTAAGCCAACATTTAGAAGGGAAATAGTCTCCCATGTATTCTCAACATATGAAGAAATAGTACCATGTATTAATAAGATAAGTAAAGAATTATCCGAGTCATATGGATTTGAAGGGAAGCAAGAGAAGAAAAGGATGGAAGAGAAAATGATGGATAAAGGGAAGATGGAAAAGAAGAATTTTCCCATATGTGATAACTATGGGAAGAAACACCCTGAAACTTGCCTGAAGGGAATGAGATTTTTCTATAAGTGTGGAGAAAAACGACACCAAGTACATGTTTTCAAGGGTAAGAAAAAGGTTTCAAATGTACAATGCTTCATCTGCAAGGAGTTGGGACACTACACGGAACAATGTCCAAATCATCATAGTATGCCCCAAATGATGCTATTGGATAATAACCAGGTTATGATACTACCACAGATGAGGAGGAATGATTAGAGTTCTTATGTTTTTATTAGAGAATTATGTCATTTGAGTGTCGTATCAAAAATGTACTGGTTATAATAATTATGGAGTATATAAGGATTGTACTGCAGTACTATTTCATTAAGGACTTGAGATTGTGTGGAACCAAGAAAAGTGACTCAATAGAAGGTTAAATTTTTGGAAAATATATGGTTAAGAGAAAAACCATATTATGGTTCTGATACCGAGGCAGTGATTTTGGAGTAATACCTGATTGATTTGGATAAATTATATTGGATATTCTTGACTACCTTGAAACTTATTAATGATTTTTATATTCCATCATTGTTGGAGTTTACAACATTTTGGGATAGAAGGAGTATATCCAATATTCTATAAGTAATAAGGGATCATGAATGTAATCAATAAGGTTTTATGGTAATTCAGGATGTTGTAGTGTTTTAAAAGAATACATAATGAAGGCATTCACATGTTATTACGCGGAAAAAAGGATCTTCATTGTAAATTTTGGACTGTGAGTTTGGACATAAGTATTTTGGATAAGTTTGGTTTGAGATTATTATTTTTTGGATTGCCATAAAAAGGATAGCCTTGAGGTCGGGCGACAACCCGTCGCGTTCGGCAAGGTCGTGAGACTTGAACCTGCAACTAAAGGGAGACAAGGGTGTATCACCTACCACTTGCACACGTGATGTCCTGGATTGAATAATGTAGTTTTTAAAAAAAAAATCTGGTAGATGAATTATAATTTTTTTTAACCCTATACGAATAGGATAAATAGAATATTATTTTTAAGTTCTATTATCTTTTAGAGTGAAAGAGATTGGTTAAAGGATGTGACTCTACTTGTCAAGTATATATTTTTCTTCTTCTCTTATTCTATCAAGAAATTAATTCTTATAATTTAGTTAAGGGATCTTAAAACAAAAAAAAACGTGTTATCCTAATACCATATGTTTTGTTGAACCAGTGGTATTTTAAATCATCATAGATTCATGAATTTAAGGCCCTCAATTTTACACTTGGTTTTGATTGATGACCTCAATCACTACCTATAAATATTTACATTTTTTCTCCAATTATATGTCTCTAATTTCCACCAATGTTCTCCTAATCGAGATCATAATTTGGTGGTGACCCTTTCATTTCCCTTTTCCTCTTATTGAGACTAAATTTTATTAACCTAATTTCCGATGTGGGTTTTCCCAAAGGTATTTTCTATTTTCAAACTTTTATTTTCGAAGAACAATTTCAAATTGTGAAGACACAATTTATTGAAGGAGGGAAGAATGTAAGACCCCAATATTTCATAGTATGTTATTTCTTCAAAGTAATGTAATAACTTGCGCTACACGCAACATTGAGTTCAAGTGCATCACGACTTACCAAAATAGTCGTTCAAAAGCGGTTAGGAATAATATTAACTTAAATTTGAACTTTATATAATTATTATAATCTTATAATCCATATTATGAGTTTCTTAGACATAATGTAAGAACAAATTCATTTTTTTTGAGATAAAAGAAGTATTTTTCAAAAATGAACTTTTACCGCCTTTTAATGGTGAACCATTTTTAAATCCAATATTTGAAACTATTTTATATTTAATTTGACAAAATAAACTTCTTATTTGGAATCGGGACATAATAATATAGTTTTAATAAATTTTTGTTATTTTTCTGATAACTTTCATATTTGGGTGAACAGTAAAAATACTATATTTTAACTGAAAACAACTTTTTTAATCAAAATAATATATAGTTTCAAATTATACATTTTAATGGTTTGGAAGTATAAATAGATTATATTTTTGTGATTTAATCCAATTCTGTTCATTGTAAGTAATTTTACATTGAAATTGGACATAAACAAGTGTTAATCTTTTGATAATTATTACTTCTTAAAAATACGCCTTTTGGTTTTGACAATGGGAATAAATTTTAAATTAAAAAATGAAACCTCTATGTTTTTAATTTGGTAAAATAGACATCATTTCTGGATTCTAAATATCGAAATTATCCTAGGGTGAATTTTTGGTATTTTTCGGAAAACTTTCAATTTTTGATGAACAGTGAAAAACACAAAGTTATAGTTTAAAACTGAATTTTTATTTAAATAATTATTTATTTTATTTAAATTTATTTTATGTCAAAATATATACATAATAACTATATATGTTTAATTTAATTCATTGAAGTCGGTTTATAATAATTTTAGATATATAAAAAATTTATTGAACTTTTCACCGTCTTTTACCCACCTCCTAGGAGAATTTGCAAATTCACATAAAACTTATTTTTACCACTTCTATGAATGGAATTTCAAAAATCCGAGAGACACAGTTAATATCAAGGAGTAAAATGTGGTTCAATAAGATAAAAATAATTTTTGGTGAATAGTAACATTTTACTTTTATTTACCACGGTAAAAAGTAAATAGGGTAATTAAGGGTAAAAATGATATTATTATTACTCTCACACATGTCCTAATTCAATTGGCCAAGTATAATTCGACCAAAAACAACCTTAGTAATAAAATATGAACCTTTTTGGTCCACTTGGATTAGATTAGGACATTTATTATTATTTAATTCAACGAAGAGTTAAAAGAGTTAAAATCAAAGTTTAATAACTAAAACATTTTTAATATAGGGTTATACATAAGATAAATTCGATTATAAATATTAATTAGAAATATAAAAATATTTCCTACATAATGGTATTTTATTTATAATTTTTAGACATTAAATAATTTAATTTATTTATGACACAATGATGATGCAGTAATTATCTTATTAGTGAAATATTAAAATAATTGATATTATAAATACCCAAATAAATGTAATTTGAGACTTTTTATGAATTCAACTAATTTTATAGGTTAATATGACATGTTATTATTGATTTAATTATGTTTTTTCGAAGTAATAATGCTGTTATGATTTCACAAAAATCAAATACCAAATAGTGTCAAAATTGACATAAAAGAGTTTTTAAAAAACATATTATATTATTAATTGATATTCAATTCCTAAAAATATAAGGTTCAGACAAGATACTTATATAATTATAGGTGTATCATTAATTAACCCCTTGGGGTTCTCTTGGATGTATATTGTAAGTTTATTAACCATGTAATATAAAAATACAAAGAGACATGGTAAATGTCAAACTATTTAACTAAGAGTTAAATATAAATGATAAGGTTAATTTAGTAACCCAAACCCGTCTAAAATCTATTGGTTGAAAGGATTTTGACCCATCCCCACCTTATACTTTTAATAATCCACTTTTGAGCCCTTAGAAACCGAATATGAATTTATTATAAATTAATACTATAAGTTTTTTCTAAAGAGCCCCTCCTCCCCCTTATAAAGGGACACCACTTATAACCAATTATTCATACCTTCAAAGACTTTTGGTTCGTCCAACCTCTGACCAAATACCCTCTCAACTATCCTCCCTTAATCCAATAGGCCTTCATTTAGTCATAAATCCAACCTAAGGATCCCTTTTGGTCAAATCAAAAGGAAGAACCCGAAGAAGAGGTAATGTTTTCACCATCCTTTTTCAAGTTCCTTTCTTCTTCAACATCTTATTTCTTTGTTGTTTCCATTCTAAAATAATAACTCCAGTATCTTATATATACTATGATGTTATTATAAATATGGTACAACCATATTCAGTATTCTATCCATCCTTTGAATGACATGTCACCATACGTGCGTACGTACGACCTACCGTCTCCACGTCGTGGTGTAATTGTTATTCAATACATTATTATTTGGATGGGTATAATAATGATGTGTAATTCATGTAAATAATAAATATAACATTATAATGATTCTGTATATATGATATACCATCCAATTATATATTATTTTAATATCAAAAGAATGATATTGTCACTCGTGCGTACGTACGGACTACCGTCTCCACGAACACGATGAGATTCATTCCCCATCGTATTCATTCAAGTATAATTCTCATTTGATGATTAAAAATAATGTTTAAGGACTTGATATCATTCTGGGTATGAATAAGATACAACCTATCCATAACAAACATGACTTATGTAACAAAACATATAAAATAAAACGAGTAAGTTAACACCCAAAATGACGATAATACTAAGATATTATTAACAAAGCAAAGTTAAAAGATCATATATGATATCATATTAATGTTTATGATTCTTGTATAATTTAATAAAAATTATTTAACCATTATACATGAGGTTAACCTACCCTCAAACAAGGAAAAGTACAAGGTAATGGTTTATTTCACAATCTCTTCATTATCCGAGGTTGTTTGTACATAATTATCTACTGGGACCTATTTATCATCCACATCCATGTTTATTAAAATTGTATTTCAAAACATTGTTATTATTTTACAGAATATGGTTTAAAGTAATTTATACCCTTGTTTGACTTTTTATAAGAAGTTTATAAAGGAATCTTTATGTCATTTTCCAAACAAGGTCATTTTTAACCTTTTCGACAAAATTAAGGTAGGAATATCTTTTTTAACTTATACAGTGGGTGCATCTATTTTCTACCATTATAAACTCGTCGAAGCTTCCCTTACAATCTTATAAGAATATTTTCAACGTAAATGTTTTATTTTATAATTATGTGACTCTTAAATGATTTCAAAATAGAAAGAGATATTTCTTTAAAAAGAGTTTTGATTTCATCTATGTCAACATCCTTTGATGGATTTTAAGTTTATTTTGAGTTGATTTATTATGAAACAAAACTTCCATATTGTATAGAAGTTTTTGTGATATGTTTGACTATAGATGTGCTATTTTTATACCATTCATTATTTATGGTTAATGTATTGACATTTCATATGCTATTTTTAGTACGAATGTTTATGATATGTTTAAACCTTTTCATATGAGGAATGTATTGGACTTAGTAAGTGACGGGTGGAGCCCGCTATAGCTCCTCGATGCATCGGTAAGTCTCATGAGACAACTAGACATGGAATTGGCCGAGGCCCTTTCCCAATTTTATTTATGGTTTTGGCCGAGGCCTTAATCATTTTTAGACGTCTTGGCCGAGGCCTTGAAAAAATATTTTATAATGTCCGGCATTATACATTCCCTCATTATAGAAATAATATTGACGGTTCATGTGGTCATTCGACTAGTAGAATACCCATGATTATGTTTTATTATGGAATTATATACTCAGCTCATATTCTTTCCATAAAATTATTTTGTTTATTATTTGTAAAGGCATGTGGTTTCAATTATTTAACATGCTTAATATTTATGTCATTTCCCGCTGTATTTCTTACCCTTACTTAGAGTTTGAGGTCACCCCTTTCTTATGTTTCATTTTCCTAGGATATGAAGAAGTTAGTTATGAGTGACCTGTAGGCATAATCTAGGAGGCTTAGATTTTTTTAATGAAATATATTTGTGTTTTATTTCTCTTCAAGATGTAAAGTTGAACTTATTTATGAATCTTGTTTCCAAGGCTACTAAACTAATTGGTCTTTGAGATTTGATCTTTATTGTGATCATGCCAATGTTATGTAATAATGCACCGACTCTGGGTAACTGGGGTCGGGGCGTTACAAAGATTCTCTCAAAAAGAGAAAGAAATGAAATAATTAAGCAGAATAAATGCAGAAATACTCCATGGTAACCTTTTTATTGGATATAATCTCCAAGAATATCCTCAACTCGCACTCCAAACTAGATTACCTTAATAAAGAGGGTTTGTTACAATGAATGAAGTGTACCTGGAACACCCACTCAACATGGGATACTAACGACTAATATATTTGGATCCTGTAATAGTAGAATGGGAGTTCCCTCCATTGGGTGCACCACTAGAATGGATCCAGGAACATCCTTACAGGCCTACCCCTATAGGCTACCCACGAAAGATACCAGCAGTACCACCCCAGATGTCACTACCGACTACTACACCTATTCAATCTCTGGATCATCCAGACATTTCTAAAGGGATCATGAATGATCATGAGTCACTTGTGGCTCAATAGGAATCCATAGAGGAATGAAGCATATTGATACGACTGTATAAGAATCCTTACCCTGAATGGGTAGATATGAATCCTCCCTATCCAAACTTTAATAATCCTATATTTCTAACTTTTAATGGCTCAGGAGACCCAGGGCATAATTTGATACATTTTTCTCTCATTGTGACCCCATGATGGGTACCCCTAAATAAAAGGAGGTGGTGAAACTCAAGTGTTTCATGAAATCACTATAGGGACCAGCCTTTTTGTAGTACACTAGATTACATGCTCAATCAATTACGGGGTGGGAAGACCACCATTAGAAGTTTCTCTTCCAGTTGAGCTTAATTCTATAGTATAAAAAATCATTGATCTTTGAAACTAAAAAACAACTATAGAATAGAAGGTTCTCATATTTAATTACTTGGTGGAAAGGATTTACATACTCCTTGGACATACTGTTCCCTCAAGAAGACATGTTTCCCATCTGTATAGATAATCTTCATGATGATTTGTTCACACCAATTATCAATATAAAATACATAAGAGGGTTTTAGAACCTCACTGTGATCACTCAAAGAGTGGAAGACTCCATCATAGAGACCAAAGATATGCCTCAAGTAATTCCATTAGCTCAAGGAAGGTGAATGGGGAAAGCAGAGGCCACCAATATTACACTCAAGAAGACCCCAAAACCTACTCCTTCTCCAAATCCTACACCATATCATAAATTTATAAATATTGGGAATCAATAATAATTCCCTACCCAACAGGATCATTAGAGAGAGTATATGAAAAAATAGTTCAAGGAGATGAAAAAACTGTCTATTGTTTTCAAAATGACCAAGTCCCTAACTACTTCATCTCAACCTTGGAAAAAAATTAGATCAAGCTTAAAAAAGCCCAGAAAACCCAACAAGGATGGTGAGAAATATATCTCAAACTATCTCACCTTCCATCAATAATTGAGGCACAACAATCAAGAGTGTTTTGTTTTCAAAGGCCTCCACCAAAAGATGGTGGGATTTGGGAAAGTGAATATGTGAAATCCACCTGCTCAAGTAATGTATGTTTATCCCACCAATCCAGAAAAAAAAAATGAATGGAATGAAGTTAAGAGAAAGAGTACGTAGGTGTTTGGTGACTGGATTATAACGACCCATACTTTGCATACATTGTTAATACTTCAAAATTGAAGCATACTTATTACAACATATAACAAAACCACGAAAGGACCGTATAGGTATAGTGTCTTTAGAAACTGGGAAACATAAACAACTGGTTCATAAAGCATCTACACTGTCTCCCATTTATTTCATGATATCTATAGTCCCTTTTGGCACATCTTACTTAATAACCTTCTTCCTGACCTGGGGAAAGAAAACATACAAAAGGGTGAGCTCAAATGCTCAGTAAGGGTAAACAAAATAAATATCAATCACATCATATACATAAGCACATAACTTTTGGAAATCTTAACCTGCAAAAGAGATCATAATTTCATAACATGGGATAACTCATGGCAGTGAAATGTAGTCACAATAATCATAACTTAAAACATGAAACTTTGTGGAATACACACATAATCATAGAGAATCATTTCTTGATAGTCAAGACTCATTGCCAAGACTATCTTAGTGGACAAAGTCCCTTTCTGAACCGAGTCACCCTTGTTTCAGTCCTGTTTCACTGAACCTATATAACCTTCTGTTCCAGCCATGTCTATATCATGAGATATAAAATCTTTACCCAATGCATTGGAGGGAGATATTGGTCCCACCCATCTCATAATGATACCATTCTTATGTGTGCCAGAAAATCATAAATCATACATCATTGCATAACCCATGTAATAAAAATGGGAATCTTAAACATCATGACATCATAAAAAAATTCATATAAGATAAAGGAATTCATAAAAATAATTCCATCACTACATAATCAAATCAATGTAATAATAGGGATAAAAACAGAACCCTTTATTATCTTAGATGGAAAATAATTTTGATAAAACACTTGAACTCCATTCTTGAGGAAAATAACCTTTCTTCTTCAAAAAAAAACACTTTTCCTTTCTTAACATGTCATACAATTATAAAATAAAAGAAGTTGATTAAAAATAAACTTGAAAACTTGTAAAGGAAGCTTCTTGGAAATAATTTTTTAAAAATCCATTCATGCCGTATAAGTTAAAAAACATTATTCTCGTACTTTTGTCAGAAAAGTCAAAAAGTACCTCGTACGAAAAATGACAAAAGATTCCTTTCATATATTTTACTAAAAACTCACCGAAGGGTAAAATTTGATTTAAAAAATTGTAGGTGGATGGAAATAATATTACATATTGAGGAACATGGATGTGGATGATAAAATACACCCCAGTAAATTTCAAAGTATAAACAATCTCGGATAAAAATGAGATTGTGATATTTCCCTTACCTTAGGTCCGTTTTGCTTCGTAAGTGTCTGAACCTCCTGTATAATGATTTAAATAATGTTATTGACTTATTCCAGAATCATACTTATTTTTATGATATCATATATGGTCATATTCTTAGCTTCTTAGTAGTAATATTTCATTGCTACTTGTTATTCGGGTGTTTATAACTTTTTGTTCTTATGCATGTTTTGTCGAATAAATTCTTATTCTTATATTTAGGTTATAGATACCTCATTTACAGAATGGTATTAGTGTAATATATATCATATTCATTCATTAAATTCATTTATACAATCATTATGAAATGAAGATCATGTAGAACGAGTCGCATCACATCGTGGAGACGGTATTCCGTACGTACGCACGAGTGATGATATCGTTCCTATGATCGTGGAATTGTATTGGAGTGTATGTATACTATTTCAGAATCAGTATCACTTTATAATAGTCATATATAGTCATTATTTACACCATTATACCCATCCAAGTAAGGTGGTGGTGGAAAATAGATTACACCACGGCGTGGAGACGGTATTCTGTACGTACGCACGCGCGGTGATTTCTTTTTCCGTAGGATGGATAGATGGTGAAATAGGGTTGTTTCATACTTATAATAAAATATCATTATATGAGTGATACTTATGTTATTACTTCATAATGAAACAACTAAAGAAGAATAAGTGGAAGAAGAAATAAATATGAAAGAATCGGTAACAGACATTACCTCTTCTTTGAAGTGCTTCTTTGAGACCTCCTTTTAGGGCACTAAAATGGGTCTTTGAAGAATACCAGAACCTCTAGGATGTTTCTAGGGAAGTGGAGAGGAGGAATTGGCAGGGTTTGGCCGAGCTAGAAGGCTCAAAGTGGTGTGAGGAAGAGGGGGAGGAGGTACCCTTTTATAAGGGAGGAGAGGGGCACCTTTGGGAAAACTAAAAATATTATTTTATTATAAAGTCAAGTTCGGTTTTAAATAGATCCAAATTGATATATTTCTAATCTAAGGTTGGGAGGGATCGAAATCCTTTCATCCAATAGAATTTAGACAGGTTTAGGTTCCTATTTTAACCTTATCATTTAGATTTAACATTAAGTTAAATAAGTTTACTTTTACCGTGTCTTCTTGTGTTCTTATACTATAAGGTTAATAAACTTACTATAAGAAGCCAAACGAACCCCAAGTTGTTTATTATTAATATATATAACCTTATCTAAGTCATTTGGATGAACCTTAGATTTTTAGGAATAAAATACCAATTACTAATATAGTATTTGTTTTAAAAACTATTTTATGTCAATTTTGACACTATTTAGTAATTGATTTTTGTGAAAATCATAACAGAATTATTAGTTCGAAAAAAGTTAATTAAATCAATACTAACATGTCATATTAACCTATAAAATTAGTTGAATTCATAAAAAGTCTCAAATTACATTTATTGTTGTGTTTATAACATCAATTATGTCAATATTTCATTAATAAGATAATTACTGCATCATCGTTGTGTCATAAATAAATTAAATTATTTAATGTCTAAAAATTACAAATAAAATACCATTATATAGTAAATCTTTTAATCTTTATAATGAATATTTATAGTCGAATTTATCTTATGTATAACCCCATATTAAAAATTATTTACTTATTAAACTTTGATTTTAACTATTTTAACCCTTCTTTAAATAAATTAATAATAAATGTCCTAATCTAATCCAAGTGGGCCTAAATGGTCATATTTTATTCCTAAGTTTGTTTTTGGTCGAATGTGACTTATCCAATATAATTAGGACATGTGTTAGGGTAATAATAATATCATCTTTACCCTTAATTACCCTATTTACTTTTAACCGTGGTAAAAAAAGTAAAAAGTTACTATTCACCAAAAAATTATTTTCATCTCATTGAACCACATTTTACTTACTGACATCAACCGTGTCTCTCGGATTTTTGAAATTTCACTCACAGAAGCGGTAAAATTAAGTTTTATGAAAAATTCTGTTTTTTTAACTACCACTTAGTGGTTTCACTATTCATCAAAAATTGAATGTTTTCAGAAAAATACCAAAATTTCACCCTAGCCTAATTTCGATATTCCGAATCCAAAAATGAAGTCCATTTTGAAAAATAAAATTTATAAAATTTCAAAAAGTGGTTATTACTATTCATAACGGCTAGTTTTAATAATATTTTAATAGCATATCGTTGTTTAGTGAAACTTGGTATTGCGTACGACGCAAGCTATCGAGGAAGGTCACGATTTCGTGTAAAGAAAGCCAAGAAAGTGCTGTGTAGAAAAAGATTCCTTTGATGATTTATATAACATAAAAGTCTCGGGTGTTACATTCTACCCCCCTTAAAATTAATTTCGCCCTCGAAATTTGTCACTTTGTAACAAACAGATGAGGATACCTCTCCCTCATCATATCCTCAAGCTCCCATGTAGCTTCTTCTAATTGGTGGTTCTCCATAAAACTTTCACCAATCGAGTGGTCTTGTTTCGTAGGACTTTTTTGCTACGATCCAGAATCTCTATCAGTTGTTCTTCATAAGAAAGATCTTGCTCCAGCGGTACAACTTCTGAGCTGAGTACATGTGAAGGATCAGGTATGTACTTTCTCAGGAGAGATACATGGAACACATCGTGAACTTGAGAGAGATTCGGTGGAAGCGCTAATCGGTAAGCTACCTTCCCTACACGATCCAGTATTTCTAAAGGACCGATATATCTAGGGATTAACTTCCCCTTCTTTCCAAATCTCATAACCCTCTTCCAGGGAGATATTCGTAAGAACACTTTATCACCCACTTCAAACTCTAGGTATTTTCTTCGGTTGTCGGCATAACTTTTCTATCGACTCTGAGCTGCTCTTATGTGTTGTTGAATAGATCTGACCTTTTCTACCATTTCATCAATGAGATCAGGTCCTAATAGCTTTCTTTCCCCAACTTCATCCCAGCAAGTTGGAGTCCTGCATTTCTTTCTATAGAGAGCTTCATAAGGAGACATCTGAATACTGTAGTGAAAGATATTATTATAAGAAAATTCCACCAAAGGTAGGTGTTGATCCCAACCACCTTTGAAATCCATAGAGCAAGCTCTCAACATATCTTCTAGGGTTTGAATTGTTCTCTCAGACTGACCGTCTGTCTGAGGATGATAAGTAGTGCTGAAACACAACTCTGTATCCAGAGTATGCTGAAGACTTCGCCAGAACTTCGAGGTAAATCTCGGATCCCGATCAGATATAATAGAAAGTGGTACTCCATGAAATCTTACAACTTCCTTTACATATATCCTGGCAAGCTGATCCAGAGAGAAATCCTCTCTAATAGCAATAAAGTGTGCAGACTTAGTAAGACGATCAACTGTGACCCAGATAGCATTATTGCCTTTGGATGTTTTAGGAAGTCCTGTGACAAAGTCCATAGTGATGTTTTCCCATTTCCACTCGGGTATGGTTAATGGTTGTAACATCCCCTTAGACTTCTGTCTCTCAGCTTTAACTTGTTGACAAACCAAGCATCGAGAGACATATTTAGCAACATCTCTTTTCATGCCATCCCACCAGAAGTACTCTTTCAGATCCCTATACATCTTCGTGCTTCCAGGATGAATAGAGAATGAAGAACTATGAGCCTCATCCAGCAGATCCTTCTTTAATTCAGGGATGGGAGGAACACAAACCCGATTCCTGAACTTTATTATCCCATCACAATCAAGGTTGAATTCAGGAACATTTCTCACCTTCTTTTGTAACTCGACATCTTCTTTATGTGCCTCTTTAATCTTCACATGTATAGATGGTTGAACATTAATTTGAGAAAGATAAGATTTTTCCCCTTTTATTATAATTCCAAGATCCATCCTTTGTAAATCCATAAATATTGAATCTTTTGTGATCCTCATCATGGATAAACTGGCATGGTCTTGTCGACTTAATGCATCTGCCACCTTGTTTGCTTTCCCAGGGTGGTAATGGATTGAGCATTCATAGTCCTTAATCAGCTCCAACCATCTTCTTTGACGCATATTCAGCTCCTTTTGTGTGAAAATATACTTTAAACTTTTATGATCAATATAAATATCACACATTTCACCATAAAGGTAATACCTCCAAATCTTTAATGCAAATATTACCGTAGCTAACTCCAAATCATGTGTTGGGTAATTCTGCTCATGGATTTTCAACTGTCGTGAGGCCTAAGTTATCACCATATCATTTTGCATAAGAACACACCCCAATCCCTTCTTGGATGCATCACTGTAGATCACAAACCTTTCTCCACTACAAGGTAGTGTGAGCACAGGTGCACTGGATAACCTTCTTTTCAACTCCTTGAAATTCTCTTCACATTCCTCCGTCCAGACAAACTTAACTCCTTTCTGAGTCAACTTGGTGAGTGGATTAGATAATCGTCAAAAATCTTTCACAAAACGTCGATAATATCCAGCCAAACCAAGAAAAATTCGGATCTCAGTTGCTGTTGTTGGTCTCGACCATCTTTCGATAACCTCTGTTTTTGCTGGATCCACAGATATCCCCTCTTTTGAGATTATGTGACCCAAAAATGCAACTTTTTGAAGCCAAAATTCACACTTGTTAAATTTGGCATAAAGCTTCTCCTTTCTCAGGGTCTTCAATATAATTCTCAAGTGATCTTCATGTTCTTCCTTTCTCTTTGAATAGATAAGAATATCGTCTATAAAGACTACCACAAATTGATCAAGATAGTCTCTAAAGACTCTATTCATCAGATCCATGAAGATAGCAGGGGAATTAGTAAGACCAAATGGCATCACTATAAATTCATAGTGTCCATACCTTGTACGGAAAGCCGTCTTTGGTATATCCTCCCTTTTGACCCTTAATTGATGATACCCTGAACGAAGATAAATCTTGGAAAAGTATTGAGCTCCGCGTAGTTGGTCAAATAAGTCATCAATGCGTGGGAGAGGATATTTTTTCTTGAGAGTGATCTTGTTAAGTTCTCGATAATCAATACAGAGTCTCATTGATCCATCTTTCTTCTTAACAAATAGAACAGGTGCTCCCCAAGGTGACGCACTAGGGCGTATGAATCCCTTATCAATATTATCTTGGAGTTGCTTCTTCAATTCCTGCAACTCAATTGGGGCCATTCTATAAGGTGTCTTTGAAATAGGCAAAGCACCCGGTACGAGTTCTATTGAGAACTCAACTTCACGATTTGGTGGAAGTCCCAGCAATTCCTCTGGAAAGACATCATCAAACCCCCGTACAATGGGAATATTCTTAATCGTGAGTTTCTCACCAACCATTTGAGATAAATAACCTTCATTTAGTGGAATCAAGACCCATAAGATGGAAGAAATTTTCACTGGAAGGTTATGTTCATCCATGCATCGATAGATGATCATAGATTGATCTGGAATATGAAATGTGACTTCCCTTCTTTGGCAATTGATATGAGCTCCATATAAAGAAAGCCAATCCATGCCAAGAATCACATAAAATTCCACTATAGGAAGGATCACAAGATTTGCAGGAAGCACTTTCCCACAAACTTCAATTGGAGAAGAATTATAAACTTTTGATGCGACTGTTGTGCCACTAGGTGTTGTCACAGCTAACTCAACATCTAATTGTTGAGGTAATACGGTGATACCCTTAGAAAATTCTTCAGAAATAAAAGAGTGGGTGGATCCAGAATCAAATAAAACATTTGCTACTTTAGAGTGGATGGTAAGTGTACCTTTCACCACATCGTTATCGTACTCCACATCGCTGATAGAAATTTCATGTGACTTTCCTTTGTCTTTAGCCTTAAGAGTTTGTTGACATCGACCATCATCATCAACCCTTGGATTAGGGAATTTATTGGCATAATGACCCATCTCCTTGCACTTGAAACATTGAAGTGTAGTAGGTTCATTTTGTGTATCCCTTCCTTTGTTTGCATCATTAGACATCTTCTTCCAATCATCGCGGCATTCAAATGCCCGATGACCTTCCTTTCCACATTTGAAACATTTACTTGTCCCTTTAAGACAACTCCCTCCATGTTTCTTTCCAAACTTTGAGCATAAGGGAAAGCTCATCTTCTTTTCAGTGGGCTCTTTAGATTTTCCTTTGAATTCCATTTTCCTCTTCTTATCAAACCCATATGACTGATGGGTTACTCCAATATCCATCTCAACTTTGAGAGAACATCGAATGATTTCCTCGTAGATATTGAAGTTCCTTATGGCTAACGCCCTTCGAAGACTTTGTTTTAAGCCACTAAAGAATCGATCGATCTTACTCTCAGGTTGGATAATAATACCAGAAGCGTACCTTGCAAGTCTTGTAAAATTTGATTCATAGGTACCAACAGATTCATCATCCTTTTGCTTCAGTTCAAGAAACTCTTTCTCCATCTTTGTTCGGAGAATACGAGAGAAGTACTTATTGAAAAATAAGTTCTTGAACTCGTCACATTCCATGGACTCAATTTCATCCCTTTGCCTCGTATTCTTAATAAGATTCCACCATTGATCAATATCTCCTTCCAAACGATACACTGCTAGGATGAATTTATCATGTTCAGAACATTGAAGAACTGAAAATATATTTTCAGTAGTACTAATCCATTGTCAGCAACTAATGGATCAGTAGACCCGCTGAAAGAAGGTGGACGCTGCCTCAGGAAGGATTCAACAGAATGTTGCTCCTTCCTTTGCTCGTTTGGAAGTCCTGCATGATTCATAGCTTGAGAAAGTTGTGTGAGCATGGCTACAAGATTTTGTATTCTAGCTCCCATAACGTTTGGTTGCTCATGGGTACAATCATTGCATTGCCCGTCGCATTCCGCATTAACACGGTTCCTTCGGGTTCCATCCATTGACTAAAACCAAGAAGAATAGTGTGAGAAACACTAATTATAATAGGAAAACCACATAATCAAGAATAAAATTTCACACTTAAGGTCTTATCCTAGGTTATTCATGGCCATTTCTAAAACACTAAGATTGTGTTCTATTCTTAGACTTATCCTTAGGGTTCTTACTAAGGCTTTCACATCCTAGTTTCCAAAGGTTGACTATACCTTTCCTCTGATACCAACTATAACGACCCATACTTTACATACATTGTTAATACTTCAAAATTGAAGCATACTTATTACAACATATAACAAAACCACGAAAGGACCGTATAGGTATAGTGTCTTTAGAAACTGGGAAACATAAAAAACTGGTTCATAAAGCATCTACACTGTCTCCCATTTATTTCATCATATCTATAGTCCCTTTTGGCATATCTTACTTAATAACCTTCTTCTTGACCTGGGGAAAGAAAACATACAAAAGGGTGAGCTCAAATGCTCAGTAAGGGTAAACAAAAGAAATATCAATCACATCATATACATAAGCACATAACTTTTGGAAATCTTAACCTGCAAAAGAGATCATAATTTCATAACATGGGATAACTCATGGCAGTGAAATGTAATCACAATAATCATAACTTAAAACATGAAACTTTATGGAATACACACATAATCATAGAGAATCATTTCTTGTTAGTCAAGACTCATTTCCAAGACTATCTTGGTGGACAAAGTCCCTTTCTGAACCGAGTCACCCTCGTTTCAGTCCTGTTTCACTGAACCGGTATAACCTACCGTTCCAGCCATGTCTGTCTCATGAGATATAAAATCTTTACCCAATGCATTGGAGGGATATATAGGCCCTACCAATCTCATAATGATACCATTCTTATGTGTGCCACAAAATCATAAATCATACATCATTGCATAACCCATGTAATAAAAATGGGAATCTTAAACATCATGACATCATAAAAAAATTCATATAAGATAAAGGAATTCATAAAAATAATTCCATCACAACATAATCAAATCAATGTAATAATAGGGATAAAAACAGAACCCTTTATTATCTTATATGGAAAATAATTTTGATAAAATAGTTGAACTCCATTCTTGAGGAAAATATCCTTTCTTCTTCAAAAAAAACACTTTTCCTTTCTTAACATGTCATACAATTATAAAATAAAAGAAGTTGATTAAAAATAAACTTGAAAACTTGTAAAGGAAGCTTCTTGGAAATAATGTTTTAAAAATCCATTCATGCCGTATAAGTTAAAAAAACATTCTTCTCGTAATTTTGTCGGAAAAGTCAAAAAGTACCTCGTACGAAAAATGACAAAATATTCCTTTCATATCTTTTACTAAAAACTCACCGAAGGGTAAAATTTGATTTAAACAATTGTAGGTGTATGAAAATAATATTACATATTGAGGAACATGGATGTATATGATAAAATACACCCCAGTAAATTTCAAAGTATAAACAATCTCGGATAAAAATGAGATTGTGATATTTCCCTTACCTTAGGTCTGTTTTGCTTCGTAAGTGTCCGAACCTCCTGTATAATGATTTAAATAATGTTATTGACTTATTCCAGAATCATAATTATTTTTATGATATTATATATGGTCATATTCTTAGCTTCTTAGTAGTAATATTTCATTGCTACTTGTTATTCGTGTGTTTATAACTTTTTGTTCTTATGCATGTTTTGTCGAATAAATTCTTATTCTTATATTTAGGTTATAGATACCTCATTTCCAGAATGTTATTAGTGTAATATATATCATATTCATTCATTCAATTCATTTATACAATCATTATGAAATGAAGATCATGTAGAACGAGTCGCATCACATCGTGGAGACGGTATTCCGTACGTACACACGAGTGATGATATCGTTCCTATGATCGTGGAATTGTATTGGAGTGTATGTATACTATTTCAGAATCAGTATCACTTTATAATAGTAATATATAGTCATTATTTACACCATTATACCCATCCAAGTAAGGTGGTGGTGGAAAATAGATTACACCACGGCGTGGAGACGGTATTCCGTACGTACGCACGCACGGTGATTTCTTTTTCCGTAGGATGGATAGATGGTGAAATAGGGTTGTTTCATACTTATAATAACATATCAGTATATGAGTGATACTGATGTTATTACTTCATAATGAAACAACTAAAGAATAATAATTGGAAGAAGAAATAAAGATGAAAGAATCGGTAACGGACAATACCTCTTCTTTGAAGTGCTTCTTTGAGACCTCCTTTTAGGGCACTAAAATGGGTCTTTGAAGAAGACCAGAACCTCTAGGATGTTTCTAGGGAAGTGGAGAGGAGGAATTGGCAGGGTTTGGCCGATCTAGAAGGCTCAAAGTGGTGTGAGGAAGTGGGTGAGGAGGTGCCCTTTTATAAGGGAGGAGAGGGGCACCTTTGGGAAAACTAAAAATATTATTTTATTATAAAGTCATGTTCGGTTTTAAATAGCTCCAAATTGATATATTTAGAAGCTAAGGTGGGGATGGGTCGAAATAATTTCATCCAATAGAATTTAGACAAGTGTAATTTCCTATTTTAACCTTATCATTTAGATTTAACATTAAGTTAAATAAGTTTACTTTTATCGTGTCTTCTTGTGTTCTTATACTATAAGGTTAATAAACTTACTATAAGAAGAAACACGAACCCCAATTTGTTTATTATTAATATATATAACCTTATCTAAGTCATGTGGCCGAACCTTAGACTTTTAGGAATAAAATACCAATTACTAATATCATATTTTTTTTAAAAACTATTTTATGTCAATTTTGACACTATTAAGTAATTGATTTTTGTGAAAATCATAACAGAATTATTAGTTCGAACCAAGTTAATTAAAGAAATACTAACATGTCATATTAACCTGGAAAATTATTGGAATTCATAAAAAGTCTCAAATTACATTTATTTTTGTGTTTATAACATCACTTATGTCAATATTTCATTAATAAGATAATTATTTCATCATCGTTGTGTCATAAATAAATTAAATTATTTAATGTCTAAAAATTAAAAATAAAATATCATTATGTATGAAATATTTTTATCTTTATAATGAATATTTATAGTCGAATTTATCTTATGTATAACCCCATATTAAAAATTATTTACTTACTAAACTTTGATTTTAACTATTTTAACCCTTCTTTAAATAAATTAATAATAAATGTCCTAATCTAATCCAAGTGGGCCTAAATGGTCATATTTTATTCCTAAGTTTGTTTTTGGTCGAATTTCACTTATCCAATGGAATTAGGACATGTTTTAAGGTAATAATAATATCATCTTTACCCTTAATTATCCTATTTACTTTTAACCGTGGTAAAAAAAGTAAAAAGTTACTGTTCACCAAAAAATTATTTTCATCTCATTGAACCACATTTTACTTAATGACATCAACCGTGTCTCTCGGATTTTTGAAATTCCACTCACAGAAGCGGTAAAATTAAGTTTTATGAAAAATTCAGTTTTTTTAACTACCACTTAGTGGTTTCACTATTCATCAAAAATTGAAAGTTTTCAGAAATATACCAAAATTTTACCCTAGGCTAATTTCGATATTACGAATCCAAAAATGAAGTCCATTTTGAAAAATAAAATTTATAAAATTTCAAAAAGTGGTTATTACGATTCATAACGACTAGTTTTAATAATATTTTAATAGCATATCGTTGTTTAGTGAAACTCGGTATTGCGTACGACACAAGCTATCGAGGAAGGTCGCGATTTCGTGTAAAGCAAGCCAAGCATGTTCTATGTAGAAAAAGATTCCTTTGATGATTTATATAACATAAAAGTCTAGGGTGTTACATGGATGGTTATAAAAATGATCAACCAAACTCATGATATTCTCCAAGAACAGTTGAAACAACCAACTGTACCCTCAACTACTTCTGCTATGACACAACAGAACCCTTCAATGTCATAATACTCCAAAGGAAAGTCCTACAAAAAAGTGACATGGCCAGAATAGAAAGAAGAAAATGCAAGAATATGAGCATATGAGAAAGACTAATTTTTCCTTAACTTTAGCAGACTTCATACCTATAGTACTTAAAGCACGGGCATTGCCTCACCAAATGGTACAATAAGAGCCAACCCATCAGGAGGAATCTTTATCTAACGAGGAGTTAATATTTGGTTCCATTAATTTTATTCAACTAATGTATCCCTTATTAGATGATGATCATGATTATGAACCAGAATTCCCTACACTTGATTAGGGAACTGAGGGAAGAGGCCCTCAGAGTCAAGGATATAATGGAAGTTGTGGTCATGTCATGAGTCACTACTTTAACCAGATCCCTACTTGAACCATCTACATAGTTGAAACCCATGGGAGAGATCTCCAGTGAGCTCAATAGGAGAAAGGAATATCCCCCACACATGAAAGGGTGTACCCTGACACAATCATCTTGGATGATCAGTTAGAGGATGCATCATTGCCTCATCAACCTTAGTGTATAGGCAGACCTAGTTGACCTAAACCACCAAGAGTATATGCACCTTAAGCTTCTATGCTAAGGGCTTATACATCCACATCAAACACCTATACCCCCAAAGAACCTACAAAAGAGAATCCTTATGTGGGGAGGCATAGAAATTTGGACCATAAGTATGATTTTTTGAAGAAATTAGCCATAGTGTGTGCCCATTTATCAATCATGGATGCTAAGAGTCTTTCAAAATACCTCTGGAAGGAACTCATAGAGGCATTTTCAAGACCATAGGAATTTGGATTTGAGGTTGCTGTTGCTGAAGTATATCGTGTAGAGAATGATTCACCATAATTCTACACAAGCATCTCTTTCACATACCAGGATGAGGATGCCATCATACAGGGGCATGTCAGAACCTTGTATATATCTAGCAGGATAAATGAAATTGATCCGGTGTGTTTTTATTGAAAACGACTCAAGATTCAACCTTATTACGGTCCATAAACTTTTCCAGTTGGGTTTAAATGAATCTCACTTGTCCCCATTCACTTTAATATTATTGGGACATGACAAGAATGAGAAAAGGCCTTTTGAAAAAATCAAGCTCTGAGCTCAATTTGGGGATCTCGTGTCTGACTTGGAATTCATGTTTTTTTTCTAGGATATAACCTTCATTGTTTTTCTAGGAATAAAATGTATAAATAAACATTTGGATATTCCCTCATTGTACCACCAATGTCTCAAATATTTTATTAATGGGAAAATTTAAAACTTTTATGGTGAAAAAACCCCATTCAAATCCTATGAGTCACAATATATTGACGTAGGATTCTACCAAAGGGAGGGGAAACAGTTCATGACTGAAAATGTACCTCAAATCAATGCCCCAAATGGTCTAGAGATGATCACAGTTGATCTTCTCAAGAAAATCAGTGAAGATTATTTGTTAACCATCAATCAAATTGTAGGGGTGAGACTAAATTCAAGTAGACATTCAGAGACTTCCATAATGTCAGTCATGAAAACTAAGCCATAAAATGATGGATAAGTTTTCAACTCTCCAAAAAGTAATGAAATCATGGATGAAAATGCATTCATTCAATGCCGTGAGCATAAAAAAATCGATGTTCCATTAGCTAGGCTGAAATATGTTGATTTGGAAATGATAGAAAATGAAGGAACTTGTTCTCAATCCCTCATCCACCCTTCAGAGCTCCAAGAAGGACTCACACCAGCGATTGATCCAGAAATGGTTGCTTTGTCTTTCAGATGTCCAAATGATGACTCCTCCACTAACTTTGAGAAATATTACTCATCACCTACCTACCATGCATATAAAAAGGAGGTAAAGAACATGAAATGGTTATAGGAGGAAGACCTTAGGGACACCCCTCTAGCATTCGAGTAAGGTTTCTCCACTACTGTTGACAAACTCAAAGAAATAAATCTAAATACAGATGAAGATCCATAACCCACTCTGATTAGTGCGTCCATGAATTCTGAAGAAGCAGTGGTATACATGTTCTTCTTTAAGCAACATATGGATGTGTTTTCCTAGAATTATATAGATATACCAATCCTTGATCCTGAGGTGGCCACCCATCACTTGGGATTTCCACAAGACCATCATGGATACAAACAGGTATCAAAATAGACACACCCAACTCACACCTCCAAAATTGAGGCTGGAGTGAATAAAATCATTAAGGTGGACTTGATCCAATAGGTGAAATATCTGAAATGGATTTCTAACATTGTGCATGTGAAGAAGAAATATGGGAAACCAGAGTTTTCATTGACTTTATTTATTTCAACTGAAACTGTCCTAAAGATGAATTCCTAGTTCCAATCACAAAACTCTTGATTGATACAGTGACTGGTTATCAATACCTCTCCTTCATGGATGGGTATTAAGGGTACAACTAAATTCATATATCCCCAAAATATGAATAATCCAGAAACTTTAAAGCCCCCAGGGAGTATTCTACTATTAGACAATTCCCTTTGGCTTGAAGAATGTCGGTTCTATATACCAACATGTCATACACCACAACTTCAAACCCTTCCTAGGAATGTTTTTTAAATTATATGTTGATGATTTAGTGGTTAAGTCTACAAAATGTTATAACCAATTACCTAACCTAAAAACTATCTTCAAAAGGCTAAGAAAACATATACTAAAGATGAACCCCTTAAAATGTGATTTCTAAGTAACCTTAGGGAATTTTCTTGGCTTTATTGTACACCATAAAAACATTGATGTTGACCTAGAGAAAAACAAATCTATCCTTATAATTTCACCTCATCAAAACCTCAAAGTGTTGAGGGTACTTTAAGGAAAATTTTCCTATATCCGGAACTTCATAGAAAGCCTCACACCCTTCACTGAACTCATGAAAAAAGGGGTCACATATCAGTTTACCTGTGACTATTAGGAAGCATTTGAAAACCTAAAGAAATACCTATTCATCCCACCAGTATTAATTTCAACTATTAAGGTAAATCCACTCATTCTATATGTGACGTCCCTAGAATGATCATTGGGTTACTTACTTATACAAAAGAACAATGTTGGAAATTAAAATAACATTTATTATCTCACTCGAACCATGCTCAATGATGAGACTCATTATTCAAATATTGCGAAGATCTTCCTAACATTAATCTACATGGTTCAAAAACAGAGTCACTATCTATAGCACCATGAGGTCCAATTAGTCTCTCACAATAACCTTCTAAAATATATCCTCATCCATCCTATGTTAATAGATCATTTGGCATGGTGATAAATTATTTTTCAGAAGTTTGATATACAATTTATGCCTTATAATGAAGTGAAAGGTTAGGCCTTGGAAGATTTCCTTGTTGAACACCCATCTACAAAAAAATGTTGATAAATACTGAGTGTAATATGAAGAGATCTTCTCTATTCAAGGCATCCCCTGAATGTGGGAAATGTATTTTGATAGTTCATTTAGGATCCTAATAGGGAGGAGAATGGAAGACCCTAAACTCAAAAAAGTTAGGTTATGGATCATGCTTATCTCTATATAAAAGGAATTTTTACCTTACTCCATCCTGTTATCAAAAGACTATACCAACAATGAAGTGGAATATCAGACTCTCATTGGAGGCATGTAACTTGCACTCCAAATATCAGTGTACCATCTAGAGGTGAAAGACGATTAAGAATTAGTAATAAAGAATATCAATGGGGATTATTCCATAATAAAAGTAAAGATAATCCCTCCAAGTATTAGTGGAAGAATTACCCTCAGATCCAACATTGAATCACATCTCATAATCATAGAATTCCCAGGAAGATGCATTGGAAAATATAGCTATATCTCTAGCGGATCCAAAACTAGAAAAAACAATAATCAGTATTGCCCATCACCGAATGGTACCACCTTTCATTCAAATCAAAATGGAAGGGATCGATGAAGTTATCCCTATCCATGAACTGTATGGTCCTACCACTGGGTTGATGATGCCAATCATGGACTACCTTCAAGATGGAGTGCTCTAATAATATATATCTAGGAAGGATAAAATCTGATTGTGATCATCCAAATTCACTCTTTATGATGGTCCAAATCACCAGAGGATCCTCTATAAAAAATCCTTCTATAGAGTCCATCTAAAATGTATTAACAGAAAAGAGACTGCTGATGTCATGATGAAGTACATACTAGAGCCTAAGGTGATCACTAGTCAGGTTATAATATTTCCCATCAAATCCTAAGTCTTGGATATTTATGGCCTTCAATGACATATGATTTCACATAATTCACCAAGAAATTTCATTCCTATCAAGTGCATTCCAACTACATCCATCAACCCTGAAAGTTTATACATACAACCAAATACTCCTAGTCATTATCCATATGGGGAATGGATGTTGTGGGAACATACCCCCATCTACATCCAACAGTTCAAATACCTCTTGACTGCTATCGATTTCTTCTCCAAATGGGTTGAGGAAATAGCCCTCAAAAAAATCTAGGACAAAAACATTGTCAGCATCATGAAATCTAACATAATTACTAGATTTGGTGTCAATAACACAATACCAATGGACAAAAACACCCTATTATGTTTTAATGAGGTGGAAACGCTATATCAAGAGTACAATATCAAATCCAACCATTCATCCTGCTATCATGCAGTGTCTAAAAGATAGATAGAGTCTTCTAAAAATACCCTATCAAACATACTCTAGAATATAGTGGATAAATATAAAAAGTCTTGTCCTCACAAGATCATGCATTCCTTATGGGATTACCGGACCACTACCCATACTACTACACAGGAAACCCCGAACTCACCGGTATATATAATAGAAGTAGTCCTACCCATTAAGGTCTAGTTCCTATCACTTTATTTTTTCATCTGTGATCATCTATCAAAAGATAGAAAATAATAGAAATGACTAGATGAATTGGAGTGACTGGATGAAAAAAGGATTTCATACCATGCAGCACTTAGAGGTATATCAAAATCAGATAGCGTGAGCATTTAATAGGAAGGTACACATCAGCTTATTCCTGTAAGTAGAACTTGTATTGGTCCTTAGAACTCTGATGATACCATGAAATAATCTTATAAAGATTGAACCAAAGTGGGAAGGACTTTACTCCATAAATATGGTTTACTCTAACAAAGATTATTCCTTAATCTTAATGGATGGAGAGATCATTACAACCCAACCAATAAAAAATTCATAAATAATTTTTTTTATAACCAAGAGAATGTCATCTCAGCTTCAAGATGTTAAACTGCATAGTTGGTCTTTATCGCATGACCTTAAAAGGCATGGCATGAATTCCACACCACATGATGTTAAACTGTGTGGCATCATCATCCTTGTCATACAATGATAAACTTCACAACAAAAGGTCCTAGTCATATGAACTAAAATTGAAAGACACTATTCATCATCATCTCATGGCATAAAAAATGCATGGTTAACGTTTCTCTCATTTAGTGTTAAGAAACCCCAAAAACACCATGAGTTGACACACTCCTCGTGGTCCCCTAAAAATGGGTCACCATCACAGGTGTAAGTCCCAATCATATCCCTCTAACCCATCAATGGGTCAAGATTCCCTCTTGGCCAGACATGAGAAAGAAAAGATGGGTAAATCCCATGTATAATCTCTACTCACATAATTTCCACTCCATAGTGTCACTTGGTCCCCCTTTATAGGTATAAGATCTAACATCACCATGTCCTTATCACATTACATAAACCTACACAACCAAAATCCTCGTAGCATGACAATAAACGACATAATCCTTTCAAGAACTACGTGTCACTTGATTATCACTCCATGTAGAAACATAGTGATTCCTAGAACTCTCATCCTGGGTATAGAAATGATTAAGGAAAATAACCCCCCTTTCCCCATGTACAAATCAGATCTACATAAGAAAATTTTACAGAACATATGGATTGATTATCATTACAATGAGAGGTGTAGTGATGCCCAAACCTCATTTCTAAGGCAAACCATCATTCTAAAAAATATTAAATCCCCTTTTCCCCACATCAAAACCTGATCAATGTGGGGAATGTTTTTTCAAGAACTTCATATGTCTTGATTCTCAATACGATGGGATACACCGGAGTCTTACACCCTGGTCTAGCCACAATACCACTTTCCACATTGGGAAGCCTAAATCCTTGCCACATGACTTTAAAATGCATATTTATTCAAGAAATATAAATGGATTGATTCTTATTCTGATGAGATATGTAGTGATACAAGGGTATTACCCCCTGGTCCAGCCATAATACCACTTTCCATGTTGGGAATCCTATGTCCTTGCCTCCTGGTGTTAAAATGCATGGTTCCACAAGAACTAAGTGTGGATTTATTTTTAATCCATCAATATAAATGGATATTAAAAGATATCCAATATTGATCCTAATTGTAGTAAAATATGAAAAAATTACCTCCCCCTATCTGTGGGTCAGACCTATATGGGGGGAAATTTCAAGAACTATGTGTGGATTGATTATTTCTCTAGAACGATACACAGTGATGCCCGAATCTCTAATCTTGGGACAAAAATGTAGAAAACTATGAAAAAATTCCCTCCCCCTATGCGTGGGTTATATTGTATGGGGGAATATTTATAGAACTATGTACAGATTGATTCTCATTCCCATGAGATATTTAGTGATTCCTAGACCATACCTCTTGGCCCAACCACCAAAAAAAATAAATGTCCCTATACTTCCCTTGTATAGCCTTTGTGTGGTGGAATAAACCTTTTCAACTCTCTTTTTCTCACACCGTGTATAGCTCACATGGGATTAGGAGTTTTGGTAAATATGTTCCCTACAAATGTGAAGCACATCAATTTTCATTAGGGATATTATGGTCCTCACAACAAGACCTTAAAAGGCATATCAGATGTCCTCATTACAAGATTATAAACTACATGATTTCTTCAATAACTATGTGTTGCATGATTCTTGATTCAACAAGATATGTAGTGACATCTAGATCCCCAATCTCAGGTCCATCCGTAATCAAAATTAAACAACCCCTTTCCCCATACATGAACTCAATCAATATGGGGAATCCTTTTTAGAACCATGTGTGGCTTGACTCTTAGTCCAACAAGATACGTAGTGAAGATCAGGTCCTATTCCTTAGTATAGCCACAATATTCATCTATTTTTTATGGTGAGTTCCAAAACATCTTTAGAACTTGATTTTAAACTTCCTGGATAACATTATTATCACATGACTTAAACTATGTGGATAATGTCTTACCACATGAATTTAAACTACACGGTGCCTCAAGAACTACGTATGCATTTATTCTCATTCTGATGATATATGTAGTGACACCTAGGAATCATGCCTTAGTCCCATCCATAGGGTAAAAAATTCCCCCTCTTCTGTATAAAAACAATGATCCCTATAGGAGCTCTTAATTTGGGTCCCCTCGTCCAGGGTTCCACCAAGGAAACAAAGACACCCCCTTCTACATATGAGTCAGATCTATGCAAGGGACTCTGAACTTTATAGAAAATATAACCCCAAACACTTCCTTAATTTCCATGCATATCCTCTACACACAACATACTCCTCATATTGGATGCTTTTAGACCTTCATCATCTTTCTTCAGCTCCCAGTGATAGAATGTATGAAACCTGAGGACTCTTTTTCACAAATATTTAGTAATATAGCCCATTTTTATTTCTATAAAATAGCCCAAAAATTGGTTTTTCATCCAAAGTATTCCATTTTTTGACTATTCAGTAATATTCCTCAGTTGTCATTGCATAAAACAGCAAAAAAATATGGTTTTCAACTAGCGGTAACTTTTCCCTTGTGAGAAGCCTCTTATGTCCTTGTAAGTTTTGGTGACATTATTTTGGAACCCATGATTCAATTTCAATATACGGTCTTCCCTAAAATATTTTTCCCATGTTTTTTATCCCAATCTAAAAACCCCCAAGGCCATGGTTTATAATTTCCTCCCTCAAGTATGAAGTATGTGGGAATGATCTTGGCCTGGTATTCCATATATCACTAATCATTTCAATAATACTATGGTCCTAGGCATATTAACTAAAACTAAAGGAACCATATTTCCCACATTTGGGTTAGACCTATATGGGGAACCTTTTTCCCCCAATTATTGAGTAATTTTGAATTGAAATGATCATCACTTATTCAGATACCTCCTTCCACAAACCAAACTCAGTGCCTTGGGAAATCTGAATATCCATAAACTTCCTTCAACCATGAGAAATAGAATTTCATAATTTCCAATGAATCCTTTACCTGACTATGTTGTAATATGCCCCAATTTGATTTTCATAAAGTATCCCACAAAACGTTTTTTCATCCAAAGGATGAAACTATCGACTATATAGTAACACACCCCATTTAGATTTGTATAAAACATCCCACAAAACGGGTTTTCTAACCAGTAGTAACTTCATAACTAAGAGAAACCTACTCTTTCACTATAATTTATTTCCCCCATACCACTCTTCGGATCCAAAGATCCCCATATTACAACTTACAACATTTTACTTCTCACACCTGAATATAATGGTACATTCCTGGAAATATTACCTAAAATGGGAGAATCATTAACCTTTATTTCAAATATAAAGACCTTAAATTATATCCCCATAATATCCTTTCTGTACGAAATTAAGTTTCATAGCATGATGTATTTACTATAAGATATTAAAATACACAGTCAATGTCCTAGTCGCACGACATTAAACTACATGATACTTAATCCCTTATCATAAAGGGACCATTGACATCAGTCATCTAACAAAATTTACCCTCCTCCAAAAAAACTAAATTCATATAGGAGTGATTTACATATTCACAACCAGTGCTAATGCATATTCTCTTTTCATTCTCAGACATGTTCCGTTAGAAAAACAACCCTTCATGGTCTTCAGGATCTGAATCCCCATAAACTTTCTTCATACATCATAAAAATAGAATGTAGAGATTTCTGAGGACTCATTTTCTTGACTATTCCGTAACAATCCCCAGTTGGATTTTCATAAAGGAGCCCACAAATGGGGATTTCAGCCAAATGATGCCACTATTGACTATGTAGTAATATGTTGGATTTTCATAAAGTATCCCACAAAATAGGTTTTTCAACTAGTGGAAATTTTATTCTCTAGAGAGACCTCTTCAATTCTTGAATTTCTTGTTTTAGATTTTTAAACCACAAAATCATGGCTCAAAATTCCCCTTGGGGGTATCTAAAGAATTTCATAACATTCTTGGATAGTAAGCTTTGTATGGGTCATCATCTCAAAATTTATGGTCAAAGATGTTCAACCTAAAACACCAGTATCACTAGTCTAGCTTTCATAACATTAAAATACCCATAAAGAGAGACATAATACTCGTTAGATTAAAAACCCTCAAAGAGAACTCTAGAAAAAAGTTGAGTCTCATCTCTCTAGATCAACACTTTGTATGGTTTAGAAAAAAATCAAACAATGAAAAAAGGCACAAAACCTATTTAGCTAAAATCCCAAAAAGGGTGGTCTAAGAAAAATCCAAATCCCGCCTGCTAAGTCTCCTTCATATTGGGATTAGGAAAAAATTAGGGAAGTAACACAAAAAATACAATGTTTTTGGGGTTATCCATATGACCCTAGAAATAGTCAAACTATGCTCACTAGGACCCAGGGCTTAAGAAAAAGTTAAAGTGTCTCCACATCCCTATCACCGTGGTTATGATTAGCTGACATAAATATATTTTTCTATGAAAATTAGTTTCAATGTTATGTTATGGTAGAAGGAAAAAAACAGGCATGAATAAATGATTGTAAACAAAAAAATTTACATTTATGAGATAAAAAAATCAGAGGAGCATCCACAAGATAGAGTCTCTTCATCACACTTTACAAGAGACCATTGACATAACTATTTATTTTTTGAACAACCTCCCAAGCCCCATCAACTTCTTGTTGAAGCCTATCCAACCAAATGGATCTATTATCCTCATCCTAGTGAAGCTCCTCTACTACAACCATAATAGTAGTTGAACCTTCAGTTTGGGCTCCTTATAATAAATGATGTAATGGTACAAGATCCCATGGAGGGACATCCAATTCATTCATAAGGTGTGATACTTGAATGGTTTTCTCATTAATATATTTTTTATTGTTTTCTAGCTTATTAGTATGGTTGACCTCCACCTGGGATAATGGTTCCTAGAGATCATCAATGTTGACGAGAAGATTCTCCTTTATGAGGTCCTGTCAAATCTTGTGTTCTCGATCCTATTTGTGAATGATCTCCTTCCTAGTTGCACGAATCATGCGGTAATAAAATCTTCCATATCCCAACCTACTGAAAAGGAATGGAAGTAGATGAATTCATGAAGGCAGGTATTTAAAAGGTGTATCAGATATTATTTTCCAGATATCCCACCAAGCCCCATGATGTGTCATGTGAAGATCATTATATATCTCCAAATCCAAATTAGATCCATTGCCATAGGTTGAAATGTACTCCAGGATCAATGAACTCATTGAGTTAACCTTCCCCACTCCCTCCTAGACAATAATGACCTCTCATTCTATTATTGGATACATTAGTGTGGAGGCTCCTCCCTCAGACCTGGCTACAGAAGTTGATGGCACTGGAAAGTGGAAAAGAATCCTTGTTAACCTCAAAAGGATAACAAAAAGAAGAAATAGGGGATTATTAAATAAGTTGGTGACACTCACCCAGTAATGGGTCAACATCTTGGTTAGATTCCTCCCTAGGGTTCCCAATTTCAGAAGTTTGAACCATAACCTCTTGATGAGGGGAACTCTCCTAGATCTGTCCAGAGCTCACCGAGGAAGGATTAGGAAAATTTATCATTATGAGATCCATTTGAGTCAATTCCCCCTCAGCAGTGGTAGTTAGATGGACCTCGACACTTTAATCATGCACCACCACTTCTAAATTTTCTATGTATGGAGATGCACAATTAAACCAGTCATGATTAATACATTGAACAAAAAAAATTGGTTTCACAAAAGTAATGAATCTCATCCATTAAATTCCCTATTAAATTCCTTAAACTTTTATAAAGTGGTGGGAAGTTAAATATATTCTAGAAGTTCCTCAACTACCATGCCATGATTTCCCATGACTTGTTTAATGTCCCAATCCCCATGGTAATCTCAACTTTGGGGATGCTTAAAGAATTTGGCTCAACACCAAATACAATACCCTCCTTTGATGACCTGATACCCAAAACAAATTCCTCAGAGACAACTGTGGGGTCAACATTCATCATCACAGGGTCCTATGGTGCATGAGATGAACATGAAATGTCATAAGGAATAAAATTCAACAATAAGTATATGATGCCTTATGATATAACTTTGACATTACAACCCCCTCTACATTGGTAGGGGAAGTGATGGGAGAAGATGATGTGTCCTCAACCCTCAACACTTCTTCTATAAAGGGAGATGGCTCACCAATAGGGATCCATGCTTGGTCCATAGTTCCCTCCTTAGTTCTTGGAGTCACATATCCAAGCCCCTTGATAGAGGATAGAGAAAGAGATTCTGTAATCATGAGGAGGGATAGACAATTTTTATGGATAAGATAAGAGATTAATGATATCTTGGAAACATATGATCACTAAAAAGGTTCTTGGACAAAGATTTTATTCTCCAGTATTCTTTCTTATTTGGTGGAGGATGGCTAAAACCAGCCTCCTCAATGATAAGTATCAAAGGGGGTAATATAGCTTCCCCCACCATTTCAGCCTTCATTATTTTTTGTCCTTGGGATAAATATCCCGATTCGGGAGATTATTCATCAATCTCAAGTAGGGAACCAATAAAACCATATTTCTACGATAGAACCTCAATTGATTCCCCCTGGCCCATTGAAAATAAAAAATGACCTTCCCCTCTGCGACATCACTTTATTAAAAATAAAATAAAAGAAGAACAAAAGAGGATATGAGAAATGGAGAACATATATACTCGGGATTAATATAGTAAATCTATTACTTAGAAGATGGTTGGTCAAACCTATCAGCAGTACCCCATCTTTCCATGTCCTCCTCCCATCTCATGGCAGCGATCCAATTTCAGTTGCATAAATGAGAATCTCTAGTTTCTAGATATAAATCATCACCTCAAAAGGATCATTCTCAAAGAAAATATTGGGAGAGGCTCAAGCATATCCTATCCTTAGAATATGTAGTCTAGCATGAAGAAGTTACCTTATGATTTTACCATTAGAGGATATATCCTACCAAAATTTTATTGCCTCTGGTCATATGAATTTTGAGGCCATCCCGACTTTCCTTGATGAAAATTCAACAACCCTGAATCTCATGGGTTTCACAAACTTCTCTCTAATAGACTAAGGATGATAAAATGGGACCCATGTCTCTTCATGACGGTGAAAACTGGATCATCTTAGATCATCCTCATTTGGTGTATCCCTTTTGATTCTAGATGGTAGACTAAACCTTTCATGAGGTCATTTGGGAATATTTTTGAACTCATCATCTGCACCTTCTGAAGGGGACAAAGTATCCTTCAGTGAGATTAAACACAATATATAGGAGGGGGATCCTTTCTACCTTACTCTCAACTATTGATTGTTATTCCATTCTCGACCTGAGGAACAACTCTTTCTAACACTCCCGTAATATATGATTCAATTTAGGCCTCAATGTACCAAGAGGTCAATCTATTGGTGACATATACTAGAGGTAGTTTGATTACTTCTTGAGTCACTCCATTTCTATAAGAATCCATAGCTTTCGAGTTACCATCAAATTATTTTTTGATTGGACTTGCACTGGAGGAGATATAGATATCTATTTCAAACACCTGAATTGGTTCAAAAACCTATTTAGAGTATAGGAATCGTATATAACTTCATCATCAATATGGGTCACCAACACAACATCCCTAAAGTCCATTATATATGACCTTATATTGTTTCCAACATTTTTTTCATCATTAAATCTCTTAGAAGGTGGTTCCCCATATGGGAAGAAATTGAAATCCTTGAACAGACTAAACCTTGTTAGAGTCTCGCTGGGTTTCATGAACAAGGAATGAATACCAGAAATGACCTTAATGAATTGTCAAAACCATATCTTGGGAATATCAACCCCACTTATCACAACATAGAATCTGAATAGGGTTCTGAACCACCCCCACAAAACCTAGAACAGTCCTTCAATTCTAAAATGGTATTTCTCCATGTGAATATGCAGTGTGCACTGGTTGATTTTTTCCAGAACAGAGATGGACAACCATCATGGTTATTCTCTTCCAGCTTGTCCACTATGAAAAACGTCCCTAGCCTCACACCACCATTAGAATTACGAATAATAATCAATTAGAAACTCATCTACATGACCAAAAATCTTGCGAGACATATCTTCATAGGTACATTGGATTTGGGCTTGTACCCCTACTCTTTGTACTCCCTCTTTTCCAATGTTTGAAAAAATGTACCCGGAGTGATCTAATTTTCCATTTTGGGTCACCCCTATTGGATGTATTCAAGTGGGGACTTTCCCCTTAGGCTCTAAGAAGGTTCTCATCCATGCTTTAGTATGGATATCACCCTTCAGGTGGGGGTCCTCTTTCTTAATATCATGATCTATCTTCAGCAGATCATTCACCAGATTTGGAATCCTATTAGTGTCATCCCACATCACCCTTATAGGGATGAAATAATCATACATATATCCAAGAATAAGAGTTCCATAGATCTTGTGGATGTCCCACAAGCTGATACCAACTTTTCCATGCATCAGGTGGAAATAGTTTGTCTGCAGACTCCACCGACTTAACAATTCATGGATGAATTCATCATTCTTGAATACATAAGTTTACCATAAAAAGATGGCCTCATAGATTTGGACATCTTGAAGTTCCTTTTTGAATTTGGACAAGTCTGGTACATCCAGTACACCCACATCCTCTAAGGCTTAACACCCCTCATAGGAAGAAGTCCCAGTCTACCTTCCAACCCTTTGACTAGTTTGTCTGGGAATCAAGAAATACATACAAATAATAGTATGGATTTAATTCAGGAATGTGCGGCTTTATATCTAGATCACACTAGCTATGGTGCATGAAACATGCTGTAGATGAAATCCTGGAATTAATATATGTAATCATGCTTTAAATGTTGGAATTAGTGAAGTTTATATAGTTTTGAAACTAGGAGAGAGGAGTATAATTATTCAAATACGATATGAGGACCTCCTTCAAATGAAGATGGATGTAAAGTGGAAGATAATTACACTGAAGGATGTCATGGTGATATTTCTTCAAATGTACCACCAATTTGGGTAGATTAGTATCGCGAACATCATAGAAGTCATGACCTAAAAATTTTACCATCTCCTCAATGAAATTCTTAGCTTTTTCATAAAAAACTATAGTATTCCAAGAAGACATTGAACCTACAAGAAGTTACACGATTTTCATTAGAGACAAGTTTGATTCAAAAAAATTGATGAAATGGAAAAAATGTGAAAGGCATGAACTCACACAGGGTACTCGTGTAAGTTCCTCACACAGGCACATCATCCAAGGTACTTGCACAAGTCACTCACCCATGTGTATGCATCGAGTAGACAAGTATGCACCTTATTTTCCCAAATGATTTTTTTATCAAAGAAGCCTATGTGGGAGGTCTATGTGGAGAGATAGAATGTTGAGAACAGAGGTACGAATGTTCAAGGACTATCCACTGAAATCTACATCCTTATTTGTAGATGCAGTTTCCCATGTGCATGAACAACATGCATACCCCACCTACATGACCACCCACATAGACGGCCGACACGGGAGACCTTCATGGAGAACCAATATGGCTGAAGGTTCCTTTTCATCACTTTACCTCAAGATCAGACCCTCTTCTTCTTATATGATCCAATCTTGAGGGGTGTATTTTGTTGACACCCCATTTTGTCACATGGATGAAAGCGGTCAAAGTAAAATATCTTAAATAGAATAAAATAAGAAAAGTTAAGGAGGCCAAGGATAACAAACTCTACCAAAGTCCCTTTGTACAGGTACCCAAATCAGTGTTGACACATAGGGTACCTACGCATCGACCCATGTGAACGACCTTCACATGAGACAATGTAGAGAACCTACGCGAAACACCTAAGAAAAAGAATCCCTTTTTCCTTGGATTCCATATTTTCCTATAAATAGGTCCTTGGGATCTTCATTTATACAAAAGAAACTTCCCAAAGACCTATCGATACTATGATCACCATAGTCATTCACCTAGGACCTCAAAAATCTTTTAGGTACTCCTCTAAAATCTTAAGAAGAGAGAATTAAAGTGGTATAGTAGAAAAAACATCCTCCTAGGGTTTATAAAACATAACACATGCACGGGGATTCTCCCCCCCCCCATGTTTGATGTACACTTTTGTGATGTCCACATCACTAATTATGGACCTGTGTGAGATACTTTCAAGAACACCTATGGATACCCTTGATGGATTGAGCAAATAATCACCCAAGTTTTGTTACCCAGGTGGTCCACCTCCCAAGGCGCATTCAATTTGACCAAGACTACCTACACGGACCTCCCTTGGTTCACCCAAGAGTACCTATGCAAGACCCCCTTGGATCGCCCAAATATTTACCCTACGTGATCCTTTGACCAGGATCTCTTTTAATCCACCCATATCAGGGCCTCTCCTCCTTTGGACCTCTTTCCCGAAAGGGACCAAATTGAAACCTCTAAGGAATCCTTTGAACTTGAAAAATAACAAATAAAGGAATTCCAGCATGTCTTCCATTCGGATTTTCATTCCTATGATCAGAGGTTTCCCTCACTTGTCCTACTTGATAGTTAGGGTTCTTAGGGTGAATGTGGATTTATATTCCCATGGTCATGAGGACCCCAACCCCAAGGATGGTTCTAGGATGTTACGAGTATCTGGCATAAGGGTGAGGACTCTTTCCTCCCCTTCTCATCTATGAGACCCAGATCCTCCAGTTCCAATAAGAGAGGGAGAGGATAACACTTGCATTTCCTTTTGATAAGGAATTATATCCTCATCCCTTTTTTGGAAATAATTTTTGGGAATCCCTCATGGAGAATGCCCCTAGAATTTCTTGTGGGAGTTTTCACTCTTTCTCATCTTTGACTCCAGGGTCATACCCGGATGGATAGTCCAATGTGTCTATACTAGATACAAAATAGGAGAAGGAACAAGCGTATCCAGCCCCCTTTTCTTGTCCCATTACCCCATCCTCTTCCACCAGTGGAGAAGGATAAGTGTATGGTTTTATGAATATTACACTTCCTCCTATTTCTCTCATTTAATCATGACTCACATGGGATTAAAGGATAAAAATTTTTGGGACATTCACCCAGTTAGATATATGTTTCAATAGTGGATCATCAACCAAATCTTTCTCTTACCTTCTTTTAGAGTTTCTCCATAAGTGTGGGTCCTCAAGTTCATGTATCCAACCTCAGGGAAAATCATATTTTTCAGTTTCTCAAATCATCCATTTCTTCTAGTTTCTTACACTCATCATGACTCATGTGGGATTAAAGGTAGTCAGTTGTTATGAAATCAACATGATCCCAAACCTTATGGGTTTCCTCCTCAGGAGTAAGCCCCAGTCGAACCTATCCATGGGAAATAATCCAATTGTATGACCCAACTCATCAACGAGCCTACTATTTCAGTGTAATACCCAATTATAACCAACCCATGAGCATCCTTCTCATGAGTAAGCCCCAATCACAACCCCCATTCACCAAGGAATCCTCCGTAGGAATAAGCTCTAAAATATAACCTCTAGACCGCCTACTTGGTATAATCCCAAACCATATCATCATACTCAACCTTGGGACTCATCCTTATGTGTAAACCCTAAACAAGTCTCCAAATCACCATGAGTCAAGACATCAATCATGGCCCATTTCCATGGGGAATCCTTTTCAGTAATAATCCCCAAAGTAATCTTCTCAAAGGACCATAATCCCCTATGAGACAGACCATCTAAGGGACACCATAGCCATAGGTCCTTACCACCAAACTATGCGGGATTTGATTCTTGTCTAAATGGTATATATAGAAATCCTCCCCAAGGTCCAAACCTCACAAACCAAATCAACCCTATTCTATCTAGAACATATTCCCACTATGGTCTAATTAAACCTATAAATCCATATCCTTTCTAGGTTCTCTAGGCCGTTTCAGTATATTCCCCACACCAAAATTGGACTAGGCACCTTTTTCCTAGACATCTTTGTCACATGACATTAAACTGTACTATTAGGTCCTTATCACATTACCTTAAAAGGTATGATGTTCCCTACTAATTGGAACCAAACAACATGGGTTCTAATTCATTTCATAAGGATACATTGGAATCCCATCCCATGGGTCTGATCCCTACATAAAAAAAACTCCAGTCTCCCTATATGAAAGTACACTCAAGAGTGCCCCACTGTGTGGATAAAAAACTAGAATCTTCATAATCATATCAAAAGAATCTATAATAGGTACGTAAGAGTATTCAATTGATGGAGAACCTGAGATACATACTGATATCTCCTTTGATGAAGGAACTCAGATACATACAGATAATTCTAAATTCCATGCATACTAACAATTGATTACTAATTCAAGGGTTATCTACATCATACTTGAGAATTAAATAAAGATTCATGAACATATCTTAAAACTATAATAGAGTCCCATGGTAGGTAATAATTCCCCCCAGAAGTGTGTGATGATCCAAACCCACCATCCTCTCGAACAGTGCAAGTTCTTAAGTATATTTTGCCAAACTCCCCAATAAGGGCCTACCTTTAGAAAGTAGGCCCCTCAAGGATATAGAACCATTGGGTGTTTCCATTTCTATGAACAAAACCTATTATAAACTGTTCAAAAATAGTGAGCCCTAAATGAATGATTTTATGAAATTAAACCCCCTACAATCAATCATCAACTACCCGATTTTTCATCAGAAACGACTGCACACCTAAAGATAGAGTCCTGGGGGATATGATTTGGTAAATTATATTCTCTTTAAGAACTGTTATGAAGGATTTAATAATGATTTTAACTAATTAGGTTTGATAACCTAATAGAAAATGACCATGGATAACCAAGGATTGAATAAAGAGAATCAAAGGTTGATTTGAAAGTGTAATATATTAAAAAAAGGTGTCAAGGGAAAAACTATTTGGATTGATGTTTTCATACACATATTTTTGATAATATCATAACTATTTTGGTTTTAGTATTTGGATGAAACAAGATCATGAAAATGAATTTGAGAAAGGCATGTACCAAGAAACCACTATGACTTATAACCAAATGAGGAAGCATACTTAAATGGTTCAGAATCTTATTATATGTATATTAATATGGAAAAGGTGAGTTTCATAATCTTACCTAAGGTAGTGAGATTGGTATTTTCTTGAAACTCATAGCTATTATCATCAGTGAGTGACATTTATAAATGAAATTATAGTATATTCTAAAAGTTATAAGGATTATGTAAAAATTGTAAGTATTATTCATTATTAGTTTTACTTTAAAGGTATTCTAATATATATTAAATGGTATTAATTACCTTGGAAAGTAATTTTATGATATGTTTATATTTTTAGGGATAACTTGGTAGAGAAAACAAGATTTAGGTGCCGTAAACTCTTATGTTTAATATACACATGATGATAGATAATGAAGGGTGGTTTGATTTTGAAGGGGTAATATATATAGTAACTAGTAACCTTTGTATTGATAATTGATTCATGATATTTTTGGAGAAGTTCATCTCATTTTTTGGATTATGATATATAGTAAAAAATGTGTGTCATTATGAACTAGTGGTTAATATAATTTGAGGGTTAAATATAGAGGTACTTTTTAGAGGAATATATAATATTATTTTAGTTCTATGACCTGGAGATTCAAATAGGTTTTGGGAAAGGTATTCTATTGAGATTATATGTTTATGATACATAAATACTTAAGTACATGATTATAAGAATGAATAATGTTGTTTGAGAAATGGATAAGTTGAATTTTGAGAGCAATGAATTCAATGATTATTGGGATTATAATATTTTAAGAAAGTTCATGGTAATTTGGGATATCTATTTTAAGGATTAGGTTAATAAGTATAAGAGAGCCCAACTCAATGTAACCTAGGTTGAACTAAGAATGATATATATTAAAATGAGACTGATATAAGTTGAACCGAGTCAAATACATGTTGAATTGTAAGAACTATAGGATAAAAGTATGATGATATAAAGTGAGACATCTTTAGGATAATTTTTACTATGGTTATTTATAATGATTCAGTTATAATAATATTCACTCATGTTAAATATTTTCTAGCAATGGTTGGAACTAGAAGGATGCAAGAGTGTGGGGAAAAATAAAGAGATTACCTCAATGAACGACCAAATAGAATGGGATATGGAGTGAGAAACCCAGTGATTTTTCTAAGGTAGATATTGGCGCAAAAATATTGGACGAAAAGAATGAAGAGAAGAAAGCCCCACCGCCTGCCTCGTGAAGCCACGGTGCGGAGTCCCCCCAAGCAACGCGGCCGCTGTGAAGCAAGAGAGGTGGGATGCCCCGCGAGCACCCCTAACGTTCAAAACCCACCTTGAAGCAAGAGAGGCAGGACACCCCACGAATGCCCCTGACGTTCACAAACCCACCGTGAAGAAAAGGAGGTGGTACCCCTCCACAATCCCAGTTGACATTCACGACCTGCCGCGAAGAAACCGAAGCCCCACTCGCGCCGCGTAAGCTCTTCTTCACGGTGCCTCTTGCCTATAAATACCGAGCTCCCCCTGAGCCACCGGGATGGACAATCTGACCTTTCGGCTTTCCAGCTCCCGAATTGCAAAGCACCCTTTTATCTGCGAACCATGAGCTCCGTGAGGTATTTTTGCTTCGTGAGGAGCCTCCACATTGTCTCATTTTGATCCCCTCTTCCGAGAGGTATTCCATTCGCGAAGCCTAAGGGATTTCGTGAAGTAAAGGGATCCCCAATGGGACCCAGGTTGTCACGGAGCATTAATGCTTCGCAAAACACCCCTCCAGTACACATAATCCACATGCCAAGTCAGGGTCACTGTACTTCTCGAAGCACACTACTTTGCAGCACTTTGGTTCGCGAGGCACCTATGCTCCGCGAGGTAGTGCTCCATGAAAACCCTTCCACTTCATGAAGCACCTACCACTTGCACCTCCGCCCCATGCTAAGGCCAAGGCACCCCACTTCACTAAGCACACCCCTTCCCAAGTTCCCTTCACCATACAGAGCAACCGAGCTCCCTAAGGCCTCTTCCAATGGGCCCCTCTGCTTGTAAATTCCTTTTCCCGTGCGACCCTCCAGGTTTTCATGATGTGACTTCAAAGTCCCCTAGACGATACTACCCGTAGTGCTTCTTCGTCTAATGCTTCTTCTCATCGGCATGCTAATGGATATTGCTTCTTCGCATAGCCATGCCGACCCCCCTTTAGCATAACATTTCTGGTACCTTACCTCCCACAAGGAGAAGAGGGTACCGGTTATGTAAGTCCTAGGGGTGCGGAGTAAACCCACCTCGTCTGAGATGCAGGACGTTAAACTGCCAAGCACCCCGTCCTCAACACATGACGTTAAAACTGTGACATAGCCCCCACGCATCCTATGCGGGGTTCCTCGTCTTGGGAATTCTGTATGCCTACTAGCCTCTACAGGGGATGATATCCTCCTTCTGGATCACAGGGGATCATATCCTCCTTTTGGGAGCAGTGTCTGCCCATAGGGGAAGGGAAGCCATCTTGGCATAAGCCCCTAGCCTTTCTTGCAGGAGGTAGCACCCATGCACCTCTATACTTCCCCTCTCCCTCTGCGTTTTGTCACCCTCAGGCCTCCATCCTAGAGTAAGTCCCAACACCATGGGCCGCCTAATGCGTAAGACCCTCTTTGCTTCCCACGGACGCACCCTTCGCGACGTGATCGTCAGGTCCCTGCAACCTCTTGTTTCTCACACTGAGCATAACTCCCATGGGCTTAGAGTGAGCACCGACTATGACACACCGTGGGACGCCTTCGAGTGTAGGCCCCAAAATTCCCTGTCCCGCATGACGTTAAACTACACAGCTGAACTATGTGGACTTTGATCTATGTCAAGGCGTGGTACGTAGGAAGCCTCCACGCGGTTCATGCCCAACACCCATCAGACCAAATTCAATCTTCACGTCGGTTCGCCGGCACCACCTGAACTACGATAACTTTGATCCATGTCAAGGCATGGTATATAAGAAGCCTCCATGAGGTTCAATCCCACCACCAGTGGACCCCTGAGTTCACCTTCACTCCAGTTCACTGAAAAAACCCTTAATGAACTATGAGGACTTTGATCCATTCTAAGGCATGGTACGTAGGAATCCACCCCGAGGTTCATGCCTGTCACCCATCGGACTAAGGTCCTTCTTTAAGTCAGTTCGTCGACACCCACATCCCTTCTAATCTATGGGGTATTTGATCCATGCTAAGGCATGGTACATAGGAATCCTCCCTGAGGTTCAAGCCCACTATACACGTGGACCAAGGTCCTTCTTCACGTCAGGTTCTACCCCTATCCCGCATGACACTAAACTGCATCCCAATCCAGTGGTAAGCTGTTGTGACCCTACCATCTAGTTGTCCTGACATCCCTTCATGTTAGTTCAACAACCCCTTCTCAACCTGAACTATACGGAATTTGATCCATGTCAAGACATGGTACATAGGGAGCCTCACGAGGTTCAATCCCACCACCTAGTCGTTCTGAACACATTCACATCGGTTCACCCAACACCATGGGAAACCTAGAGTGTAAGCCCCAAACATCCATCCCGTACTACGTGGACTTTGATCCATGTCAAGGCATGGTATGTAGGAAGCTTCCCAGAGGTTAAAGCCCACCAACCATTGTTCGCTCCGAGCCCCCTTCATGTCGATTCTCAGCAACTGAACTATGAGGACTTTGATTCCCTGCCACGGGGATATGTAGGAGGTCTCTTCGAGGCTCAATCCCACCTCTACCGTCATCTCCATGATGGTCCCATCTCATTCCTCCCCCACTCCATTCAATTTTACATCACCCATCCTGATTCTTACCTGGGCCGCTACATTCCGGTGAGATCATGCTACCTCATTTCCCCCCTCCACAGCATTCGGGAAGCCACCCATGTGATGGACCCAATATCGGTGATCCCTTCAAGGGTTCCTCAATCTGATCCACTCTAGCTAGTGTTTTGATCAGCCCGATCCATCTCTATTGGATATTAAACTTTTGGCATACCCCGTGTTAAACACAGGAAGCTGAGGAAAACCTCAGATACATGCTAATGACATATGATTCCCCAGGCTTGATGTGGGAGGCCTCGGGCTTCCGCACCCTCAAGAATCCCTATAATAAGGGACCAAAGATAGACATGCCAGTTACCCAGTTTCCAGATGAGCCAATGATGTCTCAATGTGACTACTCCCCCAACTGAAGGTTTCTTCCCTGACCAAACCCCTTGGAATGTCCTGACAGAAGTAGTGTAATTTACCGGCATCCATGGAAACATGGCACTGGGAAGTGTTTCACGAACAACATATTAAATCTATAAGGGAGACTTGGACTAGGTGATGAGTTTCGATGAGGAATCCACAGAAGGAAGAACCAACATCCCATCATCCCGTTTTGATCAAGGAGAAAACATCCCTGAATAAGGAGAGAATTCCACCCACATTTGGAAAGCGGGAATGCGGGGAAACAAAAAGGCCACACCTGTTGGGCCCAAGTGGACGGACGGACGTGCCCCGGTGAAAGCGTCAGAAACAGAAATGGTGAACCCGATGTGAAGTTATTCTCCTAAATATGGAGATTAGTAGCGCTCGAGACATCAGTATATTGACATGTCATCGGATCCATCTATCCGGAGCCAGGTCCCATCAAGCAAATAGTGGGCCTGACATGAAACTCACCAGATGTTGGGGCAGTAGAATGTTGGGAATTCCGTTTTGCGATGTTGTCAACATGGATCCCTCTTATCGGCCATGGAAGACGGGATGGTGATGGGGCACTGGTTGTTGATTTCTTTTCCTCGCAGTGCTGATAAGTTAATCTCCCTGCTTCTCAGGAATCAGGTTGTTGCTACAGGGACACGATCACCACCCACCCCCCTATGCAGGGGCCAGGGCAACACCAGCGCAGTTACTCCGTGTGGCTACACTGCTTCCATAATGGCGTCTGCATCCATGAACGTGGGGCGCTCACGCCCCATCTCCCCATCAGAAGTCATCCAACGAAGGGTGATTAATGACCTCGTACGCCGTTATGAGGAGGAGGGAATAATCTCAACTTGGGATATGGCCCACCTGGACCTGGAGGCGTCCAGGCCCCGTCGTCAACACCGTCTTCAAGGGAAATACAGGGAGGCCCTGCTCCCCACCCCAACATTCAGTCATTTCGGGAGCCTGTCCCCAGAACGCCTTGACAAATCCCTACCTTACGCTAATGAGGTGGGTGACATCTGGATCAGCCTAGTTAGAGTACCAATTCAAGGGATCTAAGTAAGGGAACCCACCCAACCACGTCAATGCCACCGCTCGACCTTGCCAGAGGAGTAGGTAGGCTATGCGCTTGCACCACCCACACCGGCTCACCTGACCCAACCCCAGCATTGGGCTCGTGCTGAGGACGCCCGCCAAAGGGCGTTAACGTCGGTAGCCACTGTGGCCCAGTCCACCACTGGTGCATATAATCAGGTCCCTACACGCACTGAGCAGGGGTGCTCTTTCGCCCAACTGGGATCGAGGCCCCAACCACCCTATGGGCAGGCTGGGTCGACTCCCCAGGTCACAGGAATGAGTGGTTATCACCGCGAACCAACCCGCGGTGATGTCACCTCGTACGGAGGTCCTCCCCATACCAATATTCCACAAATCGTGGTCCTTCCTTACTCCAAAGCTCGTCATAGAGGTATGCCCTGTGCTACCCCCAACCCGAATGAAAGCCTGCCCCGTGACAGTGACACTCGGCGCGGATGCCTCTCCTGTGTCCACCACACCGGGTATGGAATTCTGCCTCCTTCCCCTGGCCATCGATGTGAAGGCATTTCCCATCAGGTCCCTGTCCAATGTGGGGATCCTCCCTACGTTCTCTCTGTAGCTGGCGAAGGTCCTCCTCGCCTTGTCAACCAAAGGATGAAGGTCAGCCTCGCTCCACCCGCACCAAGCATGCAGGTCCTCCCCATGCTCCCATCGGTTCTAATGGAGTTTTCACCCGCTCAGGTTCTATTCATGGAGGTCCTCCCCATGTCCCCTTCGACATTTTTCCTGGTGCTCCTCACACCCCGGCTGTCTCAAGTGGAAGTCCTCTCCGCCCTAGCACCAGCGCGGCCCCTAGACTACATGTCAGGAATCAGCCTTTTCTCGAGGAGCCGCCTAGGGGTAGGAGGGTGGGTTGTGGCTTCCACAAGAAGAATCCTGGGAAGGCCTGAACAGAGATCAAACCCACCTGCTTCTCGGATTCTGAAGCAGAATACGACCCGACAGTGGAACCCTCCACTCGGTCCTCTGTGTCATTCTTCTAGAATGTGAAGTCCACCGGATTCCCACCTCTCTTCGCAGGTACATCCAGGAGGAGGATATTTTGGGAGTCCCAAAGCTTCCGACCGTACAATCACCACCGTTGTCACCAGAAGTGCCCTCTACCTCGACCATAGATCACAAAGAGCTATTTTGGGGACCGATGGTGGTGGAGCAACAGCGTGACCCATCGCTGGTAACCGCAATCCCTGCACTAGAAGTTGTGGCTATCATCCCGACGTATCGTGACGTTGTGGTCAGGTCACCGCACTCTTTGGAGGATGGCCCAGAATTCGGCGACCAGCCGGCTCACTCGCCGTATTCTCCGCCACCCAGTTTTCTGTCCCATCGGTTCACCTCAGTACTGCTACTGGTTCCTCAGCCACCTCCGGTTGATGAGTGGGGAAATACGGGGCTAGGCCCTGAGTCCGAAGCCGAGGAGCTTCTGGAACATTCTTGTGGCGGACCACTTCCTGGAGAATTTTTGGCTGGCGGAAACATCAAACTTTCATGTGCCGAAATCCCTCAACCCAGAGGAAGCCGAGTGCTTCCATAAAACCCTATGGGTGATGCACTTCATTCTTCATTATCATAGGGTAGTGTACCCCAAGATCCAAGTGAAATTTGAGGAAATCAGCGAGCAATGCCATCTGATCGATTTGGACGCACTCCCCGTGGCCCAGTTCCCTGAGTCACCAGGTCGCCAAAACACCCTCCAACAAAAATCCATTCAGTGTTTCAAGGTACTCCACAAAATCATCAAGGAATCTACCCCCCACGTGCAAGTTCGTGGCTGGGGATAGTATGCCGGCCTCCTCTTCAGTCCTATCCGACAGCAGCCTGACTCGGTATGCGACATTGAGGACATGACCCCAAGAAGGGTCGCGGTCTACATGGCTGACATAGTGGAAAAGGAGGAAAAGTTGGAGTTTATCGATGGAGACTTACCCCCTGAGGGTGTACCACCACTGTTGGACCCATTAGGGAGGATTACCTATCAGCAGAGGAACCTCTTAAGTCTCCCTACGCCCACCAAGTCATTGGTACTCAGTCAGAATACAGGTAAGGGTAAAGTGCATGTCAGAGCTGTCAAGCACTCTGACCCATCCACCTCAGTGCAGAAGGTGGGGGAAGACCCCGAGAAGGTCGCGTTGCACTATCAACTTGCTGAGCAGAAGAGGGTGGTCGATGAACTCTTGGCTGAGCGCGCTATAGAGTGGCGACCCGACTATGGTGATCCTAGGCTATGGAAGAAGGGTTAGGAACAATTCCCCCCGGTGAGATGCCACCAAGAAACCCTGATCATGCTACTCCCGTGGACAGGGCTGAGGCCAGAACTCATGACAAGAGAGCACGATACATCTCACCAAACCCTCCCGAAAGGTGAGGCAATCTGAGGAATCCAGCCCGGGTTCTCCTAGCTGCCCTGTAAGACGCTCCGCCAGTCGCTCCACGAGCTGTTGAAGCCATATACCATGTCAAAGAGTCTAGAAACACACTCGTGGTTAGGGATCCTCACTAAGACAAAGACCCCTGCCCGGATGATCCTATAGTGGCACTCATCGCTTACCTCAAACCGTTGGAAACGCAGAAGGTGGTAGTCCCACCAGATGGCAAGTCATATCCTGTGTGGGTGGATGATATGCATGCACCCCCATGTTTTGGAAATCCCACTTTCTCACCCTTTAACTGGACAGGGGACCCGCCGCAACACTTGGCCCATTTTTCCTCCAGGTGCGGCACCATGTTGGGGACTCCAACACAACAGGAAGCCGCCAAGCTTTGGTTTTTTGTGAAGACATTGGAAGGCCCTGCGTTCGTCCGGTACAGCCAGCTCCCTATCAGATCGGTGAGCGGCTAGGAAGATCATCGCTGACAATTCATATACCAGTTCATCTACACCACACGAAAGAACAGAATCCCAGACCTCTTCAAGTGAAAACAAATTCCTGATGAGAGAGTCACGGACTTCATCGCCCAGTGGAAGGGGCTCACATACTCCCTCGATATGACACTGAATCATGAGCAACTACTGAAAATGTTCATAGTGAATGTCAAAGAAGAACTTGTTCCTTCCCTGACCACTCAGAACTACCCTGGAGGATTCTGAGATTTCTCAGATAAGGCTCAGCGCCTTGAGGAAGCTCTGCAATAGGCTAGTCAGGCGCATCTGCTGCCCCCTGTGATCCCAGCAAGGAGGGCTGCCAGAGCTGATCCCACCACGATGGCCCAAATAGAGGCCCCAGACAGCTAGAATTGATGCTAGTGGCACCGGATCTGCAACCTCGTAGAGGCGCTCCACCCCAGGCACAACCTCCTACCCAGCAGCGACCACCTCGGAATCGGCAGGTTCCCCCATGCAATGTGCCACCACCACCTAAGCGGGACAATCCGGCTCTGCCTCCTTGGAAGGACCCTCCGGCCCCTCGTCAGGGCCAGGCTCCCAGAGCCCCCTATATTAAAAAAGGAACCAGACTTACTTGTTCAATGAGGCTAAGGTCCCCGGTTAATTCCACAGTGCCATGGAGAAGGGGATTGTGCGCTTACCCGAGTGTAGAAGGCTGGTAGAGGCGAATCTCACCGATCGCCCCAACTACTGCCCCTATCATCAGATTCTGGGGATCACCCTCAAGAAGTGCTATGTGTTTAAAGAATGGATCCAAGAACAGGTCGATAACAACATAGTCAGGCTGGGCCCGGCCTCGGAACAAGTGGCGGGTGTCTTTGTGAGGTCAGAAAGTGGTAACGACGACGAAGGCGAGTAAAAGCAGGTTCCCAGCTGCGGATCCCAGAATTATGATGACTGGATGGCTCATAAAACAGTATCTTGTGCCCATGGTATTATTCAGGCATGCCTAAATCAGCTGGAGCCTTCAAAAGATGCGACTAGTACCCCTGCATCATCATCTTAGCCGACCTCTTCCCAGAAGGGCAAGCAGCGGCGGCGCAAGAAGAAGCAACGTGCTCCACCACTACCATCGTCATCCCACACTCTCGGTGACTTCATTCCCCCTGATATGGGGATCCCTCCCAGAATCTTCCCAGTGGTGGATTATTTGTCAAGCGACAATCAAGGGTATGCTTCGGTTAATACCGTGGAGTTGGAAAATCCCTATATAACTCTCGACGAGGGGGAACACCAGGCGAACCTCCCCAATGTCCCCGGTCGACGTCAATGTCAGCGGAGCCGTGAATACATGGGTCATTGTGGTGCATTAGTTGGCACCTCTAGCCAGGCTGTGCACGCTACTGAAACCAGACAGTAGGCCCATTGCAGAGCTCAGCACACGCAACCTCCTCATCTGGTGCCCTCAGATATACCTCCATTGCCATTTGTGCTACTAGATCAGGCAGAGCCACTTTGGCCACACTGCGACCATTATCTCCCTACTACAGGCCAATATCAGCTATTTGATCTTCATCTGGAAGCCTCTCTTCAGGCCTCGACCAGTGAGCAACGGGGCATACCTAGCACTAGATAGCCACTGGCCCAGCCGGCAGGGCCCGCCTGTGCCTCCAATTGCAGAGTGGCCTCCTGTAACCAGAAGCTCACGTCTGGCCTCGAATTATGATGTTCTGAAGCACCTTGCTAGCATTCTAGCGAGGATTTCTATCCTTGAGGCTCTTCTCCTATCGTCTGAAATGCATGAGGCACTTGCTGAGGCCCTAAGGAGACCCCTCCAGTTTGAGATGGTGGTAGCAGCTGTAGAAGCCTTCCACGCTGAGGCAATTGATAATGCCAAATGCCAAGCAATTATCTCTTTCTTTGGTGAAGAAGAATACCCTCCCATACAGGGGCACATTCGTCCACTGTACATCACTGGACAGTTCAATGGTGTGGAAGTTTGCCGTTGTCTTTTTAACACAGGTTCTGGGATTAACCTAATCCCGATTCGGACATTGCGGAAGCTGGGGTTGTCTGAGGATGATCGAACTCCCTTCGAACTCAGAATCGAGGGATACAATAGGACCGAGCAGACCCCAGTCAGCAAGATCCGTTTGAAGACCTGGTTCGATGGCCTAATTTCCAGTACTTAATTTTTGGTTGTCTCCTAGGACACCGCGTACAATGCATTGATGGGCAGGCCATGGCTCCACATTCATGGAGTGATCCCCTCATCATATCACTAATGCCTCAAATAATCCCTCAATGGTCGAGTAGGCATTATCCAAGGAGATGAATCTTCTTTTTCCTCTTGTGAAGCCCGTTATCTGGATGATGACTACTATAAGAGAAAGGATAAGCAGATTATGGAAAGTGGGGTTTAACCCGCCCCAGTCACAAGTGATCCCTGGGCAGGTCTAGATGACGCCTATGTCTTCCCAATCCGTCGACTGGAGGCCATGACTCCTGAAATGGGAAATGCTTTATCATTTTGGGTACAAGAGTAAGGCATATTCCCAGGTCCAAGTGATGGTGGAAAATCACCTCGTACTCCTACACCAACCAGGCTCAGGTGATCCCAGAACCTCCTACCCGTGTACGGTATCGGGATGTTAGGCTCATGGAAACGGCGGTATGTCATACGTGTCTATTTTGTCGGTCTAGAATTAACCGGCTCAAGCCGACATGCCACTACTACTTTCATGTTATCAAGTGCGTTCCCATGGGCCGAATAACAGATGATATTGGATCGACTGCCTTTATCGCCATGGTCTCAGTGGCGCATGAATCTCCTGATGTGATGACCACTGCCACTCGAGCTGGAACCAACCTCCCATCAGAGTCTAATGGATCAGAAGCAACTCCCCCCCCCCCCACGGAAGATCCCTACACAAGTGGAGAAGAGGATCTGGAAGATGCTTCCCTTGCCTTTGAAGAAGGCGTCTCTACCACGGTCGACGAACTAGTACAGGTGAACCTTGGTAGCAAGGCAGATCTGAGACCCACATTGATCAGTTCCTCCATGTCCCTCAAGGAACAATAAAAATACATAAACTTCCTTAAATAGTACCAAGATGTGTTTTCCTAGAGTTATGGTGAGATTCCAGGACTAGATCCTTAGGTAGCGGTCCACCGCCTTGGCCTCCTGACAATCCATCGCGGGTTCAAGAAGCCCCCCGAAAGATGCACCCTTCTCACGGTGCCATGGTTGAGGCTGAATTTGACAAGCTTATCAATTCCAACGTCATCAAAGAGGTCCAGTACCCCAAGTGGCTAGCCAACATTATGCCAGTCAATAAGAAGAACAGGCATATCAGATTATGTATTGACTTCCGCGATCTCAACCACCACTGTTCGAAGGATGATTTTCCCCTTCCTGTGACGGTGTTGTTGATTGATGATACGGCCAGGTTCCAAGCCCTCTACTTCATGTATGGGTATTCTGGCTACAAAAAAATCTGGATAGCCCTAGAAGATGAGGATTCCACCACTTTCAGGGCCTTCCAAGGTACTTTCTGTTACCAGGTTGTTCCGTTTGGTCTGAAAAATATAGGTGCCACCTATCAGCGGGCCATGCACCGCATATTCAAGACAATTCTCAAGACGTTGGTGGAGTTCTATGTGGATGACCTGGTGGTCAAATCTCACCATCTCCAGGACCATCTCAAGGACCTTGAGAAAGTGTTCGGTTTCCTCCATTCTCGCCACCAGAAGATGAAACCATTGAAGTGTGCCTTTGGGGTCACCTCTGAGAAGTTTCTTGGCATTGTTGTCAGATATCGAGGCATCAAAGTCAACCTAGAGAAGATCAAATACATTATCTATATTCCTCCCCCGAGTAATATTCGGGAGCTTCTAGGTCTTCAAGGCCACTTAGCCTATATACGTTGATATATTGTGAACATGGATTAAATGTGTAAGCCTTTTTCCTGGCTCATGAAGAAAGGCTATGCCTATGAATGGGACGAAGAGTGCCAGACCGCCCTTGAGGAAATCAAGTAGTATCTGCTCTAGCATCCGGTCCTGATACCACCGATCGCCAGAAAGCCACTGGTCCTTTATGTGACCACTCTAGAATGGTCTCTTGGCACCCTGCTCACCCAGAAGAACAATGAGGGGATCAAGAACAACCTCTATTACCTCAGCCACATGCTCCTCGATATGGAGACCAGATACTCCTCCATCGAAAAGAGCTGCCTTGTACTTGTGTTTGTTGTACAGAAGTTGCGACATTACCTGTAGCACCATGAGGTATAGTTGCTCTCTGGTGGACCCATTGAAGTACATTCTAAATCACCCCATGTTGACTGACCGGCTAGTGTGGTGGGAGGTAATTCTCCATTAGTTCGACATAAAGTTCGTGCCTTAGAAGGATATCAAGGGGAAGGAATTGGAAGAATTCCTAGCGTGCCTTAGAAGGATATCAAGGGGAAGGCATTGGAAGAATTCCTAGCTTCCCATCCAACCTCCTTGGATCAATCCCTGGACATGGATTTTCCTGATGAGGCAATCCTCTCAGTCGATCATGCTAGCTCATATTGGAAAATGCAGTTCGATGGTGCCTCCCAGAGCCCCACCGGTAGGAGGCTCAATGATCCTAGGCTCAACAGAGTGGGCCTAGGTATCATCTTCATCACCCCGGAGCAAGCCATTCTTCCATACTCATTCCTGTTTTCAGAAGGCTGAAACAATAATGAGGCAGAGTATCAGGCTCTCATCATTGTCCTCGGGCTGGCCCTTGAGATCCATGTGCCCCCTGGGTATAGCTTCCTCAAAGGTTCCTCGCATGATGTAGAGTAGGCTTCCTTAGCCCCACTCATACGAGGATTATAATGGTCGCACCATGTGCCCACTCCCATTCTTCTATCCTCCCCCGTCTTCACTGCATGACGTTAACCTGCATGGATTCTTGAGAACTACGTACAAATTGATTCCCATCCTCATGGTATACATAGGAATGCCTGAACATTTTGTCTGTAGGACCAGCCCAAAATCTGGAATCTTCCCCTTGGGTCAAGACATATGGCAGGGTGAATACTTTTTCCCCAATGCAAAACGAGCTAACCTTGGCCTCGCTGTACGACCCCCTCCCTGAATATGTTCACCTCTTTTGTATATGGGTATAGCTATGCTTCAACCACTCTTTGACTGGGATTCCATCAATTTCCATATTTGGAAGGGCCTCCTAATGGTATAGATTCTAGGCTTAAGGGCTCTCTTACCACTTTGGGATAACACACTTGAATATGCCGAGTAACAAGACAATACAAGTCCCATGTTTCGAATGTGGTCAGCGGTCGATGCTCATTTGTTGCTCCCATCTCAGGTCGCTATAGGGACGTTGTCTTTAAAACATGGTCAACAGCCTCCCTAGATCTTTGGGTCCACCCCAAGATGTCCCAAACATTGAGTGTAGTGATTCGTTCTACCCCGTCCCGAACTGATGAACTCTTTCTGGGCAGGGCCAACTATCGGGCCCCTGGCCCAGGTTTTCTATGATGGGATTTTACGGTATGGCGTGGGATTATGTCCTCCTTCATTTCGGGTTGCTCGACGTGTCGTACACATCCCCGAATGAGACACCTTATCTTCCCCTCGTCATCACTACATGATGATAAACTGTTATCTAGTTAGGCCTTCTTGATTGAGGCCCAGCCTCAGGACCCTAGGCCTTTCCGGGCCCCGACACTCATCCTCACTGCATGAAGATAAACTGCAAGCTGGTCAGGCCTTCTTGACCGAGGCCCAGCCTCAGGTCCCTTGGCCTTTCTAGGCCCCATCCCCCGTCCTTACTATAAGACATTAAATGGAAAGCTGGTCAGGACTTCCTGACTGAGGCCCAGCCTCAGGCCCCTTGGCCTTCTCGGGCCCCTTATCCCAAGTTCATAACTAGAGTGTATGGTGTGGTGTGGGATTACGTCCTCATTCATGTCGGGTTACTCACAGTGCTGTACACCTCCCCTATCCAGGGAATCATATTCCTCGACCCTCGTCCGCACTGCAAGATGTTAAACTATGCGTAGGCCAGGCCTTCCTGACCAAAACCCATCTATCATGCCCCTTGGCCTTTTCAGGCCCCTGGCCTAGGTTCTCTCTTACAGGATTGTGCGACGTGGTATGGGATTATGTCCTCATTCACATCGGGTTACTCTCCACGCCGTATGCGTCCTCGTTAGGGTATCCTACCCCTTGGGTATCTTTGAGAACTACGTGTGTCTTGATTACCATCCTTATGGGATACGTAGGACCACCCGAATGTCTAGGCTTCGGGTCCATCCCCATATCTCAGAAATTTCCATCCCACCTTGGCCCCTTGGCCTAACTCTCTCTCCTGATCCACTTCATTGCCCCTTTTCGGCGGTTCACCAATGCGCCTAAGGGTACTCTGGTTTAGTACCGAGAATGTTGGGTTCTACTCATACATGTTCTCACCCACTTTTCAGGCTTTGCGTTCCCCTTCATCAGGGATTTCATCACCTTTCATACCCGAAGGGACCCTGAAGAACGGCATGGATACTACGATTAAGGGCTCTCCTACCATTACGGGCCAACGCTCCCGAGGGTTTTGGAAAACAGATTGATATAAATCCCACGTTGCGAATATGGTCAGTAGCCGATGCTCATTTGTTGTTCCCACTTCATTCTAATGCGATATAGATACTGTTTTTCCACCACGATTGACAATTATCATCCATCGCCATTCCAACCCCATTAAGCCCAAAATGTTTGTTACACAATTCACATCCTTCTCCACTTCTCATATCCAGGTAGAAATTTGACACTCTTGATGCTATCCCTCAGTGAACCTCTGCATGTTAGGGGGAAAAAGCTGCAATACGGCATCCTTTGGGGATCCCATGGTCCGAGCTCTAAGACCATAAACTAAGATCTTGGTCTGAGATCTAAGACCATAAACTAAGATCATCTCAGAACTACGTTCGTCTTGAGTTCTGCTACTTTGTCTTCTTTGTCCTGCCTTCGGGACTTTGACTACAGGACCGCATGATATGGTACAAGATTATGTCCTGATTCACATCGGGTTTGCGATAGCCGCACCACACACACCCCATTCTAAAAATTATCCCTCCTATTTCTTGTCTTGCACGACATTAAAAGGCACCTTTCCATAACTATGTGTGGCTTGATTCCCATCCTTATGGGATATGTAGGACTACCCGAATGTCTAGACTTTGGGTCCAGCCCCACCTCATAGAGATCTCCTGATATTCTGGTCACCTAGGCCCCTTGGCCTGTTCCTCTCCATGAGAGGGATATATAAGTGTCGTACAGGGTTCTGGGCACCATGCCCCCTTCTCCTGGGAATCTGCCATCTCTTGGCCACCCTCAAGTTGAGTCCCTCGACCCCTTGCAGTGGTTCGTCCATGTGTTAAGAGTACTCTGGTCTGGGACCAAGAGTGTCAGATTCAACTTAGGCAATTTCCTTCCACTTGGAAAGCTTCGTGTTCCCCTTCATTCAGGCTTCCATTATCTTTCACACCCGAATGGACCCCCAATAACAGTTTGGATAGCACGCCTAAGGGCTCTCCTACTGTTATGGACCAATGCCCCTGAGGGTTTTAGACAAAAATTGATACAAATCCCATGTTGTGAACATGGTCAGCGGTCGATTCTTATTTGGTTGTCCCCATTTCAGGCTAACGCGACATGATGCTGTGTTGCGAACATGGTCAGCTGTAATCCTCTGTCGTCACACTAGATCTTTTAGACCATTAATGTTAGTTGCATGATTCAATTTATTTTCCACCCCACCTTGTCCCGGTGGAATCACGACACTCTTGGCACTATCCCTCAGTGTACCTCTGCACGTCAGGGGGAACAAAGCTACAATACGGTGTCCTTCGGGGCTCCCACGGTCCAATATCTAAGACCATAAACTAATATCTTCATTAAGGGAAATGTGTGGATCGATCCTCATCCCCATGGGATGTGATGGGTCACCTGGATGTCTTGTTTCTGAGTCCTTCTCAGCTGGGAGCTAGTTCCTCATGCCCCTTTCTCTATCACCCCTATTTGGGCCCATTGGCCCGAGGTTCCTATCTCGGAATTGCATATGGTGTGATGAGGGATCATGTCCCCATCCATGTCGGTTATGTTTCATGGCACCGTACACACTCCCCACCTAGCATCATATCTGCTACGTCTACATTGCATGATGTTAAAATTCCAGCTTGGTCCTATCACACGACCCTAAACCGTGACATTATCGTCCCGTCCACATGACAAAAAACGGCACCACGTTGTGATGACCTCATCATATAGGACGTCACGTTTGGTATCGGTCATGTGCCATACCATTTTTCAACGCCTGCTATGACTTGATTCTTGTGGAAATGCCAGGTCTTGCTACCCTAGGCCTGCCGCTTCACAAAAAAAACCACTAACCTTAAAGTACAAAAAAGATTTATCAAATACCGCTTCTCCTGGTGCGAGGGCAAGACCCACGCGTCCCTTTCATTTTCTAGAACTATGTATGGCTTGATTATCATCCTTATAAGATACATAGGAGAGCCTGGGTACTTCCCTATGGGCCCAAGCTAACTTTTGTGTTCGGTCCCTCGACTCAAGAACTTCCCTAGAGAACACATGGTAAGTAGAGATTATGTCTTCATTTATGTTGGGGTTATGTAACCACCTTACCGTGTGTCCACTTCTGTCCTTACCCATTCATGGTCCGAGTTCTACGACCATAAACTAATACTCTTTCAAGAACTACATGCAGCTTGATCCCCATCCCTATGGGGTATGTAGGAATGCCTTTTCACTTTGCTTCAGGCCCAGGTCAACTCTCATTTTTTGGTCCCTCGACCTAAAAAACTCTCTGAGAAGCACGTGGTGGTCGGAACCCCTGGTTTCCATTCACGTCGGGTATTCGAGTTACCCCACCCCACACCTCATGTGTTTCATTTCATCCATGGTCCGAATTGTATGACCCTAAACTAAGATCTCCCTATGGGAAGGGAATAGAATCCATATATCTAATACGTCTCATTAACGTATTCAGATGCATTTTGACAAAGAGTTTGAAGTGTGGAATTTTCATGGGGACATCCCCTCATTCCATGTCCAAGCTTTGTGTGATCGCTGTTTGGATCCTCATCCTCTTCCACATCCAAAAGGACCCTCGGACGACATGTATTCTAGGCTTAAGGGCTATCCATGGATGTTGGGCCTAAGGGATCTCCTTTCGTTTCAAGTCAACATCTCTAAGGATCTCGGACGACATTTGCGACATGGTCCCATGTTTTGAACATGGTCAATAGTCAACCCTCATCTGCCTTTCCCCATTCCAGGTTAATGCGATATGGATGCTGCATTTCCGCCATGGTCAACAGTTATCCTCCATCATCACGCCACCATCATTGTGACCCAAATCTCAAGATTCATGATTCACACATTTCCACTTCCTCATGTTCAAGTGGAATTCCAACATACTCGACTCTATCTCTTCTCACGTCTAGGTGCGCTACATAGACATGTTAGCATCATTGGGCCAGTATTTACCAAGCATCCCTTCGCCCTAACCTGCCCCTTCCTATGTTGGGAAAGTCCCCCATTACTTCTTGTTTCCCACATCGAGCATGACTCACATGGGATTAGTAGTTTTGGTGGGATATGTACGGGCACAACCAGGCTTCTCCTCGTCCCACATGACGTTAAACTGTGCTTCCAGAACTATGTGTGGCTTGATTCCCATCCTCATGGGATATGTAGAGACATCCTGGTATTTTTTCCTAGGTTCCAGCCCACAAGAATAATAATTCTTGTTCCTCCCCATTTCCGCCCCCTGGCCTGACCCCTTGGGGGAAACTATGTAACTGTAATTTTTCCCCGAACAAGTCTGGGATGCCCCAAGATGACATTGGGAATCGACGGCTCCCTCAACAGAGAGGTCCTATCTGAAAGAAGGAATGATCCATGATCAAACCGATGCACCCATATAGTGTTCTTTCACCATGGTGGCGTAATTTCAAGAGTGTTGGATTCTGTTCGAACAAACCCTTACTCCACATTCCACGCTTTGCATGCACCTTATTCAGACCCTCATCCTCTTTCATGACTGGAAGAACCCCCTAATGGTATGGATGCTCAAAATATGGACCACCTGCTATCCTGGGCCAACGTTTCGGAAGACTAGTCATGTTTGTAAGGACCCCTAATAGTATGTATGCTTGACCTATGTTCTGCCTGCTGTCCTGGGCCAATGTCCCGAAATACTGATCAATGATTCTTTAGTTATGCCCCGTGTTGCGAACATGGTCAGCGGTCGACCCTCATTTGTTGTCCCCATTTCAGTCTAATGAAATATGGACGATACATTTTTTCCATGGTCAACATCTATCCTCCATTTTCATGACACCCCAATAGCATTCCGAATTTTAGGTATCATAATTCACACATCCCACTTCCCTATGTTCGGACTAATCCCAACGCCCCTGGTGTTACCCCGCTCGTGCACCAGAGCACATCAGAAGAATGTATCGTTGATTGTTCTGAGGTCCTAATCCTCCAATAAGGCCTCTCCCATGTCTTCCTAGAAGATCCAGATTGGTTACGTAAAGCCCATATACCTGGAGCTTGGTCGTCACGTTATGTTCAGATGGAATAGCGTGGTGATCACCCCTTGTTTCTCACATTGGGTTCGGCCCGTGTGATCTTAGGGACTGACCAATGAACATTTCATGAATACAACAAATGCATGTGGACCCAACCTTGATAAATAAACTCATGTATTCAAAAATCAAAACATGAAAGTACGTCTGAGAGTTTGTGATCCTTACAGCACTCAGGGGTTTATTCCTCCCATGGACGGGTTGACCACATCAAAAGAGTGTTGTAGCTTCGCCACCCTCTGACTTGTGCCATCTAGGAGTTTCTGCCATCGGCTCAGCTCTCGCTCCTCCTCAACAGTGATGGGGCGCAATTAATTAGCCTCAGTTTGGGCCTGCTCTATGTCAGCCCGAATGATGGCCATTTCTTCAGAAGCTTGCCTCAGACGCTCTTCCACCTCTACCAGCGGGGCCTTCAATTGCACGATCAGCTCTGATTGTGCATTAAGGGAGGCTGAGTGCTCATATGCCCGGATCTGTTACCATTGGATCTCATCTTCAGCCTCCCAAAACTTCTATATATTCATCACCTTCCTCCACTTCTAGCCAATGCTTAGTCCATGATCATACTCACGGATCATCTCCACTATAAGATCTCGGATGAGAAGGTGAGGGAGTTGGGCATCCACTCCCCAAACACACAGATCGCACATCCATGAGCAAAGTCTGTACATCACATCTAGCCATAGTGTCTGGGGGGTCTTTTCGATAAAGCGCATGATCAACTTCCATGATCGGTGATGGACTATGTCACTATCCTCTTCGTTAGAGGTCGTTTCGTCCCAATCCGCGCAGTTGTCAGGCTTGTATGCGGGGTACACCCTCAAGAAATATTTAGTGGCATCTGCATCTAGCATGGGATCATGTGTGACATCTAGCGTTGGATCAGATGCGGCGGGACTGGGGCTGGCTGACAGATCCTCCTCGAAAGACCCCACCTCAATGACCTCAGGCACGACCCCGCTGGTGGTCCCGCCAATGATGGGGGAGCTGCAGCTTGGGTGGGCGGGGTAACTATCTCCACGATTACTGCCAGGACTCTGGGAGGGGCGCTGCAAGAAATCCTGACCAGCCTCACTGCAACAGCCCATGCCCATCGAAGAACTGTACATAACAGAGAAGGGAATGGATGTCAATTGGCACGATCAACGTGTGACAGTAAGGAGTTCAGTGGAAGGGACTTACAGAGATTGAACTCCTGATACTGCTTCAGAGTTGATGTTGATGGGACCCCGAAGCATGGCCCTCGGTATATTTTTGGAAGGTCTGGAGATTCTGGGGGATCCACCTCAGGTGCCCTAGCCCTGCCAGACATAGAACTGGATGCGGCCACAGGTGTGGGTTCTGAGGGTCCTGCATCACCACAAATTGAGGGGCGAGAATGGGACCTATGAACCAGGTCCTCCTGCATGGTTCAGATGTTGGTAAGAGGTCCATAATGACCTAAGAGCAGACCCTGAGGGAAGAAGTTTGGGATGTTAACTAAAGAGCCTCTACGAAATCATCAAGATCCAAGTCTTGATCACCGACTTTTCCTTCCTCCAATGGGCTCCCTCCACCAACCTCACCTCCCTTAGAGGATTCATCTGAGTCTTACAATAGGGGGAAGCGCTCCCTCATCTCATTGGCTGATAGTTGTGGGGGAATCATCTGATCTAGCAGTACCCTCACTTGGTCTGTCATTGGATGCGGGGCACCACTAGAATGTACATAGTCCTCCATATCATGAAGATATTTCTCCTCCTTCACTGAAGAAACTACGAAACCATCCCGGACAGGACCTATACCCGGTAAATACATCCTAAGGCGGTTCTGGTGTTCCCACATCTCAGGCAGACTGAGGTGTTTCCGGTTGACGTCCCAAATGTCCCAGGTCTCCGAGAAAATAGCATTCTCTAGCATGTCGATATGGCGTAGCCACTTCCTTGGAGCCTAAGTGGATATCCTATGGAATCCCCTCGGTGGCCGCCCCTCTGAATGGATCTACTCTTTCGGGACCATTGGTTACACCACCACTGTTGGATCCACCGTTGCTGTCTCATCCTCAGCTGGTGAAGGTCTCACCGCCACGACAACCCCACCACCGCAAGAGGACCTTACTACCCTCTGACCCCGACCTCAGGATAGGGGAGGCCCACCATCACCAGCTCGAATAGTTGGCTGCTTCAGCATTTCCCCCAGATAAGCCACCTCCCAGCTTATGGCATACTCCTTCACCAGTTAAAAGGAGACATTAGGCGGAGGCAATGCATTTTTCATTTTACTGTCTTCTCGTGTGAATATGACCCACAATTTCCTCATTACTCATGGGTGCTCCTCGTGGCCCACCTACCAGTAGACCTATGGGGTCAGCCGTTGCAAGCATCATAATTTCCTCGTGAACTGGTGTGGGGTGTATGGATCGCAGAGCAGCTCGCGGTGCACCCTCTCCACTAAGACTCCACCTCGAAAGGCTAGGAGATAGGCCCGATGCTCTTCCATCCCATGACCGTCATTAGTGAGTACCCCCCGTCGGCAATGGAAATGGGTGGAAGTTAAACTCATCCGCCTTCCACACCCAGTTTAGTACCAATGATACAGTTAACTTGGCTGGAAAGCTCCCGGCAGCATTCAGAATGGATGGACGAAAGTTTTACCCCAAAGGCGAGATGGGGTTCGATATTCATAAACACCCCTGATGTGCGCCGCGATCCACCCATACAGAATATGGAAGGTCCCACATATCCTCGGTGGCTTCTTGCCCTCACTAACATGCCGTCACATCTTGTACAATATGGAAAGCATCAGAATCCCTAGATTGACCCTCCTTCCTGTGGCCAGCATGGATACCATGATTAATGATCTGGGCCACACCCCCATGTTGATATCCCTCACTAGTAGGATCCAACCGCAAATAAGGGCCGCAATAAATACTTCCAGTCTGACTATCGACCGTTGTTCAGTGCTAACACTGAAACCCCAGGTCTTCCATTGGTTTTCCTCAAAGAGCCACTAATACGAGTGCTCCTTGCCCCATTGATCCCCCTTTGGTCAAGTTCGAGGCCTCGGTGGAAACTCTCGATCCTTCGAGAAGTTCAGGAACTGCTTGTTCCACTTCTTAAAGTTGACATGTCTCACCGCTTCTTTATCCTCTCCGGGGACCAGTCCCATCAATGCTAGCACCAACCATGAAAACTACTCTGGATCCTCCCATGTACTCATGACGGGGAGGAACTCATCATACAAGGCCCCCAAGATCGGGACCCCCGAAATCTGACGGACATCCCATAGACTGTTTCCAAACTCCCCATGGTGCAGGTGAAAAGTGTTTGTCCTAGACGAACATCTGCTCAACATCTCTGGCATCAGCTGTTTTGGTTGATAAAAGTTGAATTGGGGGGCCCATGCTACCTCATACAAGCGCACTCTCCTCAGCGTGGCTCCAAATTCCTCACATGAGGTGCCTACCTAGTAGGCCCATGCCCAGTCATTGGTGAAGTTTCCACCATGGCATATGTCCCACTCATCGGACCACCCTTTCTTTGAATCCCCCAAGGCCACCTTCAGTATTGTGTGGTGCATGGGAGGGGAAATATTTGGTTGCAATGGCTTCCCATCAACGGTGTTAAAATGGTTGTACAAACAGTCGGCAGTGACAGGTGTGAAGTCCTCCAGTTCATGACCATCAGCCGCTCTGAACCATTGACGCTGGCATGGAGAGCTTCTGAACTAGCAAGCTAGTTCATCCCTAGTCGCCTCAAGAATGAAGACGTCATCCCTCAGCCCGAAGCCATACAAGGGCAGCTTCTTACACAATGGATAATTCTTTTGGATCTATGATAACAGTTCCGTCAATGAATTATGGTTCGAGTGGCTTCGAACTAGCTCCCCCAGGCCCAAACAGTTGGCCATCTCATCCCTCTGGGCGACGTCCGAAAGCACCCCCAGGGCAGCTTCTTGATGGGCCATTGGTTTTTAAAGGCTTTGGAAATTTTATAGCTCGGGTCACGAAGCCTATTCGCGAAGCTCCTTCACGAATCAGGATCGCAGAGCCTGACCTTGGCCTTCAAACACACGTTCTCTTGGCGCAGTCACGGAGTCAAAGACTCGCGGTTTTCCGCGAAGTCTGATTCGCAGAGAGCAGAAACGGAGTACGCAGAGCTTCATGAATTGAGAGCACAAAAGGAAAAAGTCGCGGAGAAAGGAAAGGAAAAAATAGAGGTCGCCCCACCTATTTATAGGTGACAACCCTCGTAGCTTTGCGGTGTGTCCATCCCACACGGAGCTTCTCGGTGCGTCCGGACCGTAGGGCCCCTGTCCGCCTCACACGCCCTCTTCACGAGTCAGCACCGTGAACGACTGATGATTTTTGCGACTTTCCTCAGAATTTGACCCTTGATCCCTCTACGGCTCCAAGTCTAAGGGGGGGAATTTATTGGCGCCAAAATATTGGACAAAAGGAACGAAGAAAATAAAGCCCCACTTCCTGTCTCAAGAAGCCACGACGTGGAGTCCCCCAAAGCAACACGGCCGCCGCGAAGCAAGAGAGGCGAGATGCCTTGAGAGCACCCCTGATATTTGAAAACCTTCCAGGAAGTAAGAGAGGCGGGACTCCCTACAAATTCCCCTGAAGTTCGTGAAGCCGCTGCGAAGAAAATGACCAGATACCCCTCTGCAATCCCGATTGACGTTCGCGACCTGCCATGAAGTAACTGAATCCCCCCTCGCGCCGCGTAAGCTCTGATTTGCGGCGCCTCTTGCCTATAAATATTGAGCTTCCCCTGATCCTCTAGGATATAATATCCGACCTTTCTCCTTCAAAGCTCCCAAATCGCAAAGCACCCTTTGCTCTGCGAACCATGAGCTCCGCGAGGTATTTTTGCTTCACGAGGAGCCTCCGCATTGTCTCGTTTTGATCCCCTCTTCCGAGAGGGATGCCTTTCATGAAGCCTAAGGGCTTTTGTGAAGTAAGGGGATCCCCAAGGAGAACCGGGTTGTCACAGAGTGTTTATGCTTCACGAAACACCCCTCAAGTACATGTGATCCACATGCCAAGGCAGGGTCACTGTACTTCGTGAAGCACACTACTTCACGGCACTTTGCTTCGTGAGGCACCTATGCTCCACAAGGTAGTCCTATGCGAACACCCTTCCACATCACGAATCACCTCCCACTTGAACCTCCACGCCATGCTAAGGCGAAGGAACCCCACTTCGCGAAGCACACCCCTTCTCAAGTGACATTCACCATACAGAGAAACCGATCTCCCTAAGGCCTCTGCCTATGGGCCCCTCTTCTTGGAAATTACTTTTCCCATGCGACCCTCCAGGTTTGCACGATGTGACTTCAAAGTCCCCTGAACGATACTTCCCATAGAACTGCTTCTCCTAATACTTCTTCACAATAGTCACGCTAATGGCTATTTCTTCTTCACATAGCCATGCTAACATGGACCACTCGATGGTTTGCTCTGTGACCCCCCTTCATCACGACATTGTCAGTACCTTCCCTCCTACAAGGAGCAGAGGGTACCGGTTATGTAAGTCCTAGGGGTGTAGAGTAAACCCACCTCATCCGAGCTATAGGATGTTAAACTTCCAAGCACCCCATCCTCAACACATGATGTTAAAACTGTGACATGGCCCCCACGCATCCTATGCGGGGTTCCTCGGATCAGGCATTCTTTACGCCCACTGGCCTCCACAGGGGATGATATCCTCCTTCTGGATCATAGGGGATGATATCCTCCTTCTGGGAGCAGCGTTTTCCCACAAGGGAAGGGCAGTAATCTTGGCATAATCCCCTAGCCTTTCTTGCAAGAGGTATCACCCATGTACCTCCGTACTTCCCTTCTCGCTCTTCACTTTTTCGCCCTCGGGGCTCCATCCTAGAGTAAGTCCCAACAGCATGGGCCTCCTAACGCATAAGACCCTCTTCGCTTCCCATGGACACACCCTTCGCGACGTGATCGTCAGGTCACTACAACCTCTTGTTTCTCACACCGAGCATGACTCCCATGGGCTTAGAGTGAGCACTGACTATGAAACACAGTGGGCCACCTCAGAGTGTAAGACCCAGAATGCCTTGTACCGCATAACGTTAAACTGTACACCCGAACTACGTGGACTTTGATCCGTGTTAAGTCATGGTACGTAGGAAGCCTCCACGAGGTTCAAGCCCAACACCCATCGGACCAAGGTCCATCTTCACGTCGGTTCGCCATCACCACCCGAACTACAAGGACTTTGATCCATGTCAAGGCATGGTACGTAGGAAGCCTCGACAAGGTTCAAGCCCACCACCAGTGGATCCCTGGGTTCACCTTCACGTCGGTTCACTGACGAAACGCTTCCCGAACTATGAGGACTTTGTTCCATGTCAAGGCATGGTACGTAGGAAGCCTCTCTAAGGTTCAAGCCCATCACCCATTGGACTAAGGTCCTTCTTCACGTCGGTTCTCCAACACCCATATCCCTTCTAAAATATGGGGTCTTTGATCCATTCTAAGGCATGGTATGTAGGAAGCCTCCCTGAGGTTCAAGCCCACCATCCACATGGACCAAGCTCCTTCTTCACGTCAGGTTCTACACCTGTCCTGCATGATGGTTAACTGCATCCCAATCCAGCAGTAAGACATTGTGACCCTACCATCCAGTTGTCCCGACATCCCTTCATGTTAGTTCAACAACCCCTTCTCAACCCGAACTATGCGGACTTTGATCCATGTCAAGACATGGTACGTAGGGAGCCTCACGAGGTTTAAGGCCACCACCCAGTCATTCCAATCACATTCACGTCGGTTCACCCACCACCTTGGAAAACCTAGAGTTTAAGCCCCACACAACCATCCCGAACTACATGGAATTTGATCCATGTCAAGGCATTGTACGTAGGAAGCTTCCTAGAGGTTCAATCCCACCACCCATTGGTCATTCCGACCACCTTCATGTCGATTCTCACGAACCGAACTACGCGGACTTTGATTCCCTTCCACAGGGATATGTAGGAGGTCTCTTTGAGGCTCAATCCCACCTCTACCATCATCTCCATGATGGTCCCATATCATTCCTCCCCCACTCCATTCAATTTTCCATCACCCATCCTGATTCTTACCCAAGCCGCCACATCCTGATGAGATCATGCAACCTCATTTCCCCCCTCCACAGTATTCAGAAAGCCACCCACATGCTGGCCCCAATATCGGTGGTCCCTTAAAGGGTTCCTCTATCTAATCCACTCCAGTTAGTGTTATTATCAGCCCGATCTGTCTCCTTTGGATGTTAAACTTGTGGCATACCCCGTTTTAAACACAGGAAGCTAAGGAAAACCTCAGATACATGCCAATGGCATATGATTTCCCACACTCTATGTGGGATGCCTTGAGCTTCCGCGCCCTCGAGAAGCCCTATAATAAGGGACCAAAGATAGACACGCTAGTTACCCAGCTCCCAGACGTGCCAATGATGTCTCAATGTGATTAATCCCCTAACTGAAGGTTGCTGCCTTGACTGAACCCCTTGGAATGTCCTGATAAAAGTAGTGTAATTAATCGGCATCCATGGAAACATGGCACTGGGAAGAGTTTCATGAACAATGTATTAAATCTATGAGGGAGACCCAGACTAGGTGACGAGTTCCGAGGAGGAATCCACAGAAGGAAGAACCGATATCCCATCATCCCGTATCGATCAAGGAGAAAACGTCCCTGAATAAGGAGTGAATGCCGCCCGTCTTTGGAAAACAGGAATGCGGGGCAACAAAAGAGGCGCGACCATCGTGCTCAAGCGGACGGACGCACTCCCCCTGATGAAATCATTGGAAACAGTAGCTATTGTGAAATATAATTTACAATGTGAACATAGTTAAAGTCCCCAACATACTAAGGAAGAGAAATGTGGAGTCTCATGAATGAATAAGTGATGAAGATGTTGGTGGAAAAATATTAAATTTCATATATTGTAAACATGTGGGAAGAAATATGGGGTAAATTTCCTTAAAGGAATGGGTAAATGATATAATTGTTGTGTTTAAGGTTATCAAACTCAAAAGTGAAATTCATAGAGAGGATTTAAAAAAATTCATTGATTAAATTACAATAGTATTGGTTATTATGAGACTTAATGTCCTAATAAAAGTGACAATAATGGAGATAGTTACCAACATCTATGAGAATATGGAAAAATCTATACAACTATTACTGATGAATCAGATAGTTAGTTTTTACTCTAGAGTTTATATTCTCTTATGTCAATTAATATTTTAACAACTACTAGATAATAAGTTATAAATAAAACCCCTAGTGGTATGATTATCATATAAATCATTTTCAGAGTTTAATGGATGTTATTACTTATTAATCTATATATACATACCTTAGAAAAATACTAGTGGTATGATTATCTCAGTACTTGGGAATTCATATTTCTTATGAGAACACAACTTTCTCAATGGAAGAAATATTCAAGGTTTTGTTGGGATTGCACAAGAAATGATCTTGGACCTTGAAAAACAGTTTTTTGGTTCTAATATCATCATTAAGATCGACATTGAAAATCCCTATGAAAAAATAGAGTATATCTTTTTTCTTAAATTCTTGAGGTAGTGTGGTTTCTCTAAATGGATTTATGACCTTTTATTTAGATTCTTCTCTTCACCATGGTTCATAGTCTCCCAAATAGGAATGAGATTTAGATTTTTTAAGTCTACTAAGGGTCTTTAATAAGGAAATACAATTTCTCAAAACCTCTTAATTCTTTCCTAGGATGTTTTTAGTATGAATACTAATAATGGAATATCTAGTGGTTCGATTCTTCACTTTATAGGATGGTATAATTTCAAAGGAATGTTCCACTTATTATTTGTAAGATCCCGACCTTTTCTAGAGTTGTCTCTGAATCACTTACATTACTATTTTTCCTTGTGTTACTTTTCATTTGGGTTTTACTTTGGGGTGTTTTTGGGTGAAAATTTGTGAAAGAAAGGAAGAAAAAGGGCATTGCACGATTGGTGCATGGTTTGGGTAAACCATGATCCCTAACTCAGATTATTGTGCAACCCTGGATAGAAGGGAATTTCATGGTTGTCACATGGTTTTTCAAACCATGCACCCTATTAGGAGTAACTATGAACATCCATAAAAGAGGCACATGGTTTAGGAATAGGGTTAGGGGAAATCGTGAGACCCTTCCTAGTAAACCATTCTTGATTTTTAATTCACCAAAAATTATATTTTTAATTACCTGAATCCTCATTATAGTCTCTAATAATCCCCCATAAAATCCATTATGATTTCTCATGACTGTTAATCCTCTTACACATATTCTAAGACCTCCTGAGCTCCATTATTTGTGGTTTGAATCTCAGATCAAAGATATGAACCCCTAATAGTAAGAGTATCTCATCCGAGTTGCTTTCCCATTATTCTCCCATTACTCCTTCCTTATTTAAGGGAAGTTATTATCTATTTTGGTTAGATATATAAATAGTTATATGGATATAAATATAGGATTTTATATCTAGATATAGATTTAAGAGATCTTGAATTGTTCAATCATGATTTAGGTTATAGATCCGGATCTCGTTCTATGCCATTCCATAGCTGAAATTGAATATTTTTACATTGGGAGATTGTTCATCGACGAATCAAGGTAGGTGGCATATTATTCAAATCCCATAGTCATAATTTCAATTATGTGTATGTGATTATAGAATTTCTAGGGTTTATTTAGAAATTATAATTTTTAAATTGAATTAATTAATGTGGTCAATTAATTAAATTAGGAATGTGGAATTTGATTGAATAATTGAATTATGGAGTTGATATAATAAATTGATAAATTAATTATCAAAGTATTGAATTTCGGAATTTGGGATAATTAATTGTTAGGTTAATTATCATAATTTTGAATTTTGAATTAATAATAATTAATTGGTGAATTAATTATTGGATTTTGAGATTATGAAATGATTAATTAATTGTTGAATTAATTAATATAATTAATATGGTTAATTAATTGTTGAATTAATTAATGAAGGATGTGATGTGATTAATTAATTGTCAAATTAATTAATGGGATAAATATTATTAATTAATTTTTGAATTAATTAAAGGAAATTTATATGATTAATTAATGGATGAATTAATTAATGGACATGGATAAATTAATTTATGAATTAATTAATGGAAGATTATGATGGTTAATGGTGATAATAGGATTAATGTTGAATAATTTTGACTGATGTGATATTGTGATATTGTGATATATGTGATATATGTGTGGTAAATGGTATTCTTCTTCCACAACCCATGTGTGTGGGACATGGTCTATTTCTTTCGAAGCCCATAGTGTTAAATTGTTTGATAAATATGTGTGGGAAATGGTCTTATGCTTCCAAATCCCACATGTATAGGACATGATCTACTAATTCTAAAGTCCGTAGCAATAAATTTGTGTGGGACATGCTTTAGTACTTCCCAATCCCACAGGGTCTTATGCATGATGACCTAGACCCAAATTGTTGGCATTGGACTATGGTTCCAATAAACAATTTTATAAATTGAAATGAAATGGATAATGAAAGCCCATTATTTTAATGAATTTTGAGTCAATAATTTTAAATGGTTCAGACTATGGTATGGGTCAAAGTAGGTATTGAGCTTTGGGTGTCCTTATGAACCCGATAGTTTATGTAGTTAAATAAAAAATAAATGATAATAGGATTACTATTAACTTATGCATTGTAATTCTCTCTTTATAAAAATTAATACACTATTATTGATTGGATATTATTTTAGACACTCTTGGTTGTGGCCTACTGAGTTGAACTCACACCATACTCAAGATTCCTGATTGGTACCCAAATAGATTTCATGGTTGTAAGATAGTTTAATGGAAAAGGCTCTGTGTTAGATGGCTGAGTTGGGATGCATCATGGCATGGGGAACTAGAAAGGATTTGAGACCCTCTTGGGGGAGTTTTTAGTGTCATTATTTTGGGTTTTTATTTTAGACACTTGACAGGTACATTGACATGGCATATTTTTAGTTCATTTTTTATATTGTATCTTCAGTTTTCGTCATCTTGATATCTTGGTACTGTTCTGTTTATGGTTATATCTTATTCAATTAATGGTTCTTATTTTCCGCTGGTGTATTACTCTGATAAAAGAGGGTTTAGTCTCCCCGTGATCGATATGTGACCATCTTTTCTAGTCAGAAGCCTCTGAAATATGTGGAAGCATGCCTATGGTCATGTGACTGATTGTCTCAGGGCATCGATGCATGACACCCGAGATGGGAATTTACAAAGTGGTTTCAAAGACCAATTTTATTTTCTTTTCATTTACCTTACTATTTGGGAAATGTAGGTAGGATACTAGGAAGATTTGGGCCTTAGTTATGAGATCATGCATGGGAGTTGGAAACCCATGTATAGGGGAAACCCAAGTACCCAGTGTGGTATTTCTGTTATTAATGTGTGTTGTTGTAGATCAATATTATTTCACCTTGGGTGACGCCATTATTATGTGATAATATTATTGTTTCATAGATTTTTTTGAGATTTTATGAGTTGTGACTCATGGACCGGTAAGTCATGAGAGTTGAGTATTCATGAATCATTCTAGGCACTCAATATTATTTTGTGACATGCATCATTTTAGGAACGCACATGAAATTTGGTTTTGGGTAAGTTGTTGAGATAAAACTGTTTTTCCCTGCTTGTGAAATTACATTGATAATGGTGCCTAATATGAAATTGAAAATGTTAAAATGATGAAAATGTGAATAAATGGGTGTCTAATGGAATTTCAATAATGATAATGTGTATACCCTTATTAACCAGGACCTAGGTGTATGATGGTTAAGGGAAGTGATAGAACCTCAGTTTTGACCACGTGGTGAGGTTTGGGGAAAAGTTTTGTTGTGAATTATTGTGATTTTTCTCTTGCATACATTTTTTAAAGTTGTGTTATGAGTCATAAGACATGTTTTTGGAATTGTAGAGATATGCCTCCACAATGATGCTTTTTGAGAGGATGATAGGAGGATATGGATGGAGATCTCCCCCAGTGGTGGAACCTAAAGAACCGATAGTGATGGGTGAGGAAGTCAAAGAGTAGTTATAAGATAACTTTTCTCACCTCATGAAATTCATGGAAAGAGAACTAGGGAGGGTTGTAAAAAACATGTCTGATCTGACAAGGGAGTTTTTGTTGAAGCACCCTTTGACTTTTACTAAAGAGGGTGGACCTGAGGAAGATCAGTTCAATATTGTTTCTATCCAAACTATACTTGACCACTTGGAGGATCCTACTAATAAGAGAGTCAAATTGGATGCCTATATGTTATGTGGTCAGGAAAATCATTTGTGGAACATCGAGAATTGTTATGGATGGCTAGAAGATGTGGGATGGATGTAATTTTAAGATAATGTTCCTGGAACACTTTTATCCAGACATGTTAAAACTAGAGAGAGTATCTGATTTCATGAGATTGAATCAGGGGAATATATTCATGATGGTATATTCTAGATGCTTCATAGATTTTCATCGCTTTGTTCTATAGTTGGTAGGAGATGAGATTGTTGTGGACAAAAGGTTTCAAGATGGGATTAAATATGTAATTAATTCCTTGGTAAATATATTCATGCTCTGGAAGTTTCTCTAGGTGGTGAATTAGGCACTCATATATGAGGGGATCCTGAAGGAGGCTTCCGATGGAAGCCAGGTGGTTTCTTCTGCACGACTAAGAGGTGTGAATTATGAAAGTATGAAATGTTGTTATGATAATTTTTTCCAGAGAAGTGTAAATAAGAGTAGCTAGGGGGAGGTTCGGTTACATAGGACCTTACCCATGTGGTTTTTCCTTAGTGTGGAAGGAAAAGACACTTATAGAGACATTGTCCCCAACCACCAGTAAATTGTTGAGGCTATGGAAAGATGGGATATCTATAGAGGTTCTAGAAGAACCCACATTGGATGTTTACTGATGTAGGATCTAAAAAGAACCAGAGTGCAGGAAGTGGGTATTCTTCACCATATTAGTCTACCAGTTGGAGTTCTAATAGATGAGGTGGTAGAGGAAGTGGATGTGATGCTTCTGAAAAAGAGCACCCTTATCAGAAGAGTGGTGCAGCTCAGGGGAGTCAAACTACATCACAGGGATGATGGGAATTATAGTTACATGTTATTCATCCTACACTTGTGGATAGCGAGGTTGTACCATCAAAATAGAGAGGTACTATTATTGTATCTTCTACATTATATAGCGCCTTATTTAATACCGATGACTCTCATTCCTTTATATCTTCAAAACTTGTCAATGGTTTGAGCCTGAAGGTGGACCTTGTGAGAAAAGTTATGATGATAGATACACTGTTGGGAGTACAATCCAGGGACATCTTCTTATTCAAGGTATGTTCTCTCAAATTTGGGGAGTATCTTTATCATTTGGATCTTTACATCATTGAAATGATAGGATTTGATTTGATTTTGGGTATGGACTGGTTAGTAGCATACCAATCCCACATTGATTGTTACTAGAGGAGGGTAACTTTTAAATATTCTAAGGGTGACCATTACATTCACCATAGAGAGTGGGTCATCTAGGCATGTAACGACCCGAACTTTTGAATAAATTGTGTTTCCTAAATTTGGGTGTTATTTCATTTTATACTCCACAAACTATATCCTTTAATTAATGAAGTGATACCATTGGGTTTCGACTGTTATATGACCATTGGCCAAAATGATTGTTGGAAAACAAAATCTTAATGTTACAATTATTTTTTATAAATACAAATGATCTTGGTTAACAAAGAAATAAGAGTCGATGGCCTTATCCAGTACACTCGGGCCGAACGAAGCTCATCTTTCAGAGCTTGGGAAGGAGGTAGCATCTCTGGGTTTTTCTCTGGACCAAGACCAAGCTGAGCTTCAACATGTAAAGCTTGAATGGAATCGCCTAAGGGAGAAGTTCAAGCTGATATAAATCACCACTCGGTCAATGTTGTCTGAGCCGCCCCAAGATTCTATCACCATAGCACACCTTACACTTAGGTCATATGCAGGTGTTATAAGGGGCTATGTAACGCGACCTTAGTTACTTATGTAAACCTTTTGTATAAGTAAAATTTTTCTTTCTTATGATGGAAAAGTTGGTGAATTTCAAATATCTAGATAAATGTAGGATGAATTTATAGTTCCATATTACTAATAAATTTTGGAAGAAAAAGTGTATTTTAAAATATTAATGTAAAATTTAAATAATTAATAATGTGAAATGATTTTCAAAAAATGGTCTTCTACAGTTTTTATTTGTAAAAAAAATAGAGTATGATAAGTTCAACTTGATTTTTTAGTGAATAGTAATGTATGAATAGTAACATACCCTTATTAATAGTAATTAATAGTAAATTGGCCAAAAAAATAGAAACTTCTCCCATGAATGTATAAATACAATTTAGACATATTAAAAGTGAAAAATGATCATATTATAGCTTTTGGTATTTTTGTAAGTCATAAATATTTTATTTATAATTTTATATTTAATTTAATAATTTAAAATGAAAATTTATTTTCATAAAATGTAATAATAAATTATTACTCTATTGTATTATGGTTATACAATAATTTTATGAGACCTTGATTACTTTTTTAAGGTGTTACAAAACAAGTTATAATTTTAGAGTAGTTTTTTTGAATATATAATGATTTTATTTAAAAATTAAATTAAAAAGATTTAGAATATTATTTTCATAAAATGGAGTTCATTTTTGAATTCAGAGAATCAATACTAGGTTAGGGTAAATTTTTGGGATTTTTCTGAAATAGTTGAGTTTTCAGTGAATAGTAAAAATACAGTTTTGAGTTTCTGGTGTTTAATGACATCATTGATGATGTAATCATGATGTAATAAATCTGGTCGACTTCTTAATAGTAATATATGTTATTATGTGTCCCAATTGGACAATACCATGGGAAAGCACATGGTTTTTCAAATACCACTGATGAGGTGTCCCTTGGAAATTAATTAAATATTCCCTCACTTTTCCTATAAATTCCAAGCCATTCCCTCATTCATTTCATTCAAAGGTCCTCCTCAACAAAGATATAGTCTTTTTACCTCCAAATTATTCCTTCCAAGGTGCCCTGAATCCCCCAAGGTCCCAAACTTTAAGCTTTCAAAGTTTCTCTTCAAGGTAAGGGAACCTTTCACCCTCCTCTTTTAAGTCACGACTTTTTGTTATGTCTTCTAGTTTCTATTTCATTCTGTTGGAGTATGTTATTCTATATCATTATTTTGGTCCATATTATGTCCAAATTATGAGAGACCATTTTTAATCTCATCAACTGATTTTTTGATTTTTTTAAGTGATGTATTTAGGCTGACAAATATTCATAAAAGAAATTGCATATTCTCTTTTCCTTCGAGTTTCATTTTCATATGAGATTTCCTTTAAATATCCATAAAATGATAATATTTCTTTTTATTCTATACACCTACTATATAATGAATTATTTATTATGGGGTGACACTTGTCCCCTCTCTTTTCACTATGTTCTAAAACCATGTTATATAGCCGTTATGCTGCAGAAATTTCATCTCAAAATTTCTCTCTCTTTCTCTCAAGAAATTAACTTGTTTTATTTATGTGAATACCCAGACCTATTTGGTTTATATGGGTCTTCATAAATATAAAAAAATTATATATTTGATTCTGGAATTGACATACATATAACCCTCACTCCCTTTCCATGGGTTATAAATGACATAACGATCAAGTTTTTTAAGAACTTTTAAAACATCACGATTTTTCAAATGAAACCTATTTATTTTATTCTCCATGGGTTATTTATGAAATGTTTGATTATGATATATTTGGATCACATGAAAATAAATACATATTAATGGTTTACCCTAATAGAACTCCAATGCATTGGGTAAATAATTTAATCTTTAGAGATGACAAGTTTCACGATACCTTGGTGAATAACCTTGGTAATTTTTTATGACACCTTGTGGATGAACCTTGGTGATATGTTCATGAATGTCTAAATGAAATGTTGTAGCCACATATTCACATTATGTTTCAAGTTCTTTTCATTATGATATTTCTATACTTACATTGATCATGCCTTTATGTTTTTTATCAAGTTCTTATTGATATCACAAGTAAACTGATTCTCTTGTTTACCCTTAATAGGCCTTCTACTTACCCTTTCCTTTGATGTATGTCTCCAAGTTATGAGATGTAGTATTTGTACATAGGATGAACTTTTCAAGAGTCTTTTCAAGGGGTTTTAAAAGAGTGTTTTATGTTTTCATGTATTTTATTCCTGATTTCTATGACACTAGACTTTAAAGGTCCTCTGTTTGTAAAATGTAATGAAAAGTTATGTAATAAAAAGGAGGGATGCCATAAGGTAGTAAAATAAGGTATAATTACTTAGAAACTATGATATATCACAACCTAGGTTGAAATTATGTTGTTGGATGGTGGATGTTTTAAGAAATATTTCTTTCCACTCGTAGTAGATAGGTTTTAGGATGAGTTTTCTAAAGTCTTCTCAGGGCTGCCACTTGAGAGAGATGTGGAGTTTACAATTGAGCCCATTTCAGGCACTGATCCAGTTTCTATTACACCATATAAAATGGAACCGATAGAGCTACAAGTTCTCGATTCTTAGATGGAATAGTTATAGTATAATAGTTTTATCCTTCTTAGTACATCACCTTGGGGTTCACCTGTGTTTTCTTGGAAAGAAGGAGAAAAAAACTCTACAATTGTGTGTTGATTATTAGAAGTTGAACCAGATATTTGTGAAGAACTAGTATCCTCTTCTGCATATCAATGACCTTTTTGACCAGTTTTGTTGAGTTTTTGTTTTCTCAAAGATCTAATTGATATAAGAGTATCATCAGCTAAGATTTCAAACTTCTAATATACCGAGGACTCATTTCAAGAGTAGGTATGGCTTATATTAGTTCTTTTTAATTCTGTTTTGGTTAAGGAATTTACTAGAAGTGTTTATGGACTTGATGAATAAAATATTCCATCTTTTCCTAGATTAGTTTGTGGTAGTGTTTTTTGATGACATCTTGGTGTACTCCAAGCCTCATGAAGATCATGCCCAACACCTTGAAATTGTCCCGAGTACACTGAGAGAGCATTGGATATACAAAAATCTATCTAAGTGCCAATTTTGAATTGATTAGGTACACTTATTGGGTCAAACCATCTTAGATGAAGGTGTGTTAGTGGACCTAGAGAAAGTTCAGGAAACTGTGTCTTGGGATCAACCCAAGAAGTTTTTCAATATCCAAAGCTTTCTGGGATTAGCTAGATATTATGGGAGGTTCATCCAGATCTTTTCCTTATTGGAAGCACCACTCATGAGCTTGAACAAAAGGGGATAAAGTTTTAGTGGTCAGAATCATGTGAGAATTCCTTCCATGAGATAAAGAAGCATTTGACATAGGCACCGATCTTGGTCCTACCCGAGCGAGGTGAGGAGTATATGGTGTATTGTGATGCTTATGGGATCAGAAATGGAGCTGTACTAGTGAAGGGAGATCAAGTTGTGGCATATGGATATTGGAAGTTGAGGCCTCATGAATGGAACTACCCTACACAAAAACTCGAGTGAGTAGTAGTGGTTCTATGATTTAAAGTGTTAGCGATATTATCTGTTGGGAAATTTGTTTACTATGTATACAGATCATAAGATCTTAAATTATATCATTTCACAGTGATAATTAAATCTCTAGAAGTGGAGATATGTTGAGTATATGTAGTCTCCTGATTTTGAACTAGCGTATACACCCGGTAAAGGAAATAATGTTTTTGATGCTTTATGCTAGAAGACTCAGACTCAAGATGTTTAGGAGTCTAGTGTTGAGTGGAAGATGATGTTACTACTAGAAGAGATGCATGTAGTGGTTTGGGAGAGTTGATAGAAGATAACTATTATATCAGTTTCAGTAGAGTCAATACTTTTGAGTCAAATTATAGATATGAATTATGAGGATCTAGAGTGCTTGACATTTGGGAATCCTTGAATGTGGGAAGTTTCCTTCATATTGGAGCATAGATGAGGATGAGATCATCTATGTTAGGAATCATGTTATTGTGCCTACAATCAAGTGATAGGAGTTTATGTGAGAATTTCAAGCCTCAAATTGGTTAGTAAATCTTTGTGTGACCAAAATGTATCATGGCCTACGATGACAGTTTTGGTGGCCATGATTGAAAAAGGACCTAGCAGGGTTCATGACATGATGTTTCACCTATCAGTAGGTGAAGGATGAGCATAAACAAATTGGAGGTTTATTATATCCATTTCCCATTCTATAGTGGAATTGAGATGATGTGACTATAGAATTTATAGTGGATCTCCTAAGGACTTCTCAAAAGAATGAAGATATTTGGGTTTTTGTGGATAGACTGACGAAAGTAGCACATTTCTTGCCTATACGGGATACTTTCTCAGTGAAGCAGTTGGGAGATTTGTATTTTCAAGAGATATTCAATCAGTATGGGGTGACATAGAATATAGTTTTAGACCGAGACTCATTATTTACTTTATGCTTCTAGCAGGACTTACAGAAGACACATGGTATATAGGTTCTATTGAGTACGGAGTTTCACCCACATACAAATAGGCAGTCAAAACATACTATATAGGTTCATGAGGATATTCTATGAGCGTACGTTATTGAATTAGGTGGGTCTTAGTAGAAGTACCTATATTTGCTGGAGTTTTCCTATAACAATAGTTACCAGTAAACAATATAGATGGAACCATACAAGACTCTTTATGGAAGGCCATGAAAATAACCTCTATGTTGGATAGAGGAAGGTGAGTCAGAATTGTTGGAACTAAGTATCATGCAAGAGAAAATAGAATAAGTTCAAATTATTCCAAAACATATGGATACAACTCAGAGTAGACATAAGTTGTATGCTGATAGACGTCAAATACCCATGGATTTTACATAGGGTGGTCACGTATTCCTTCGGGTTTCACCTAGGTTGGGTCACCACAGGATCCAGAGACAAGGCAAGCTGGTGCCCAAGTTCATTGGACCATTTGAGGTTGTGGAGAGAATTGGGCCAGTAGAATACCGATTGTCACTTCTATAAAGATAAAGTGATGTGCATGATGTTTTCCACATGTTACAACTACAATGGTATCACCCCAACCCTTCTCATATGATCAACGTGGATGATGTTGAGTTTGAGATAGATGCATCCTTTGAAAAAAATATGATACGTTTGTTGGATCTTAATTAGAAAGTATTGTGGGGAGTGACTATGCTGATATTTTATATATTTTGGAAACATGCGAGTTTGCAGGAGGAAACATGGGAAATGGAAGAATATATGCGTGCTTAGTGGCCTAATCTTTTTGGAATCTTAGAGATTCTTGGGAGTGCATCTTGAGGATGAGATATTATAAGGTATGAAGATTGAAAGATCTCGACTATTTATAGAGTTTTCTCAGTCTCATTTATAAGTAAAATTTTTCCTTATGTTGAGTACTTTTCATTTGAGTTTTACTTTGAGGTGTATTTTGGTGAAAATTTGAGAAAAAGGGAAGTGAATGGTTGGTGCATGGTTAGGGAAAACTATGTGTCCCATCCCAGTAAACCATGAAACCATGGATAGAGGGGAATTTCAAGGTTGATGCATAGTATTTCAAACCATACACCCTATTAGGAGTATCTTTTCACCCCTATAAAATAGCCTCATGGTAAGGGGAAACCGTGCGCCCCTGCCTAGTAAATCGTGTTCGACTTTTTAATTCACCTGAAAAATTGTTTTTTAATTACCTGAACCCCCATTTTTGTCCCTAATAAACCCCCATATGATCCATTATGGTTTCTCATGATTTTATAGCCTCCCATAAATATTCCAATCCCTATAGACCTCCGTTCTTAGTGGTTTAATGCTCAGATCGAAGATCTTCACCCCTCCCAGAAAGCAGAATCATCATGATTGCTTAATTATTCTTCTCTTATTCTTCTCCCTTATTTAAGGGAATTTATTTTCTATTTAAGTTAGATATATACTTAGTTTTTGGATCTAGATCTATGATTTTAGATCTAGATATATATTTAAGAGATATTTAATTGTTCAATTTTGATTTAGGTTATAGATATGGATCTCATTCTACGACGTTACTGCACTAAAATTGAGGATTTTTCTATTGGGTGATCATTTATTGAGGAATCGAGGTAAGTGCTCTATTATTCAAATCCCATAGTCATGATTTCAATTATGTGTATTATATTAGATAATTTAAAGGGTTCATTTAGCAATTGGAATTCCTAAATTGAATTAATTAATGTAGCCAATTAATTAATGAATGAATTGGGGATTTGATTGAATAATTTAATTGTAGAATTGTGATAATTAATCGATGAATTATTTATCAAATTATTGAATTGTAGAATTGTGGATAATTAATTGTTGGTTTAATTATTGGAATATTGAATTGTAAATTAAGAATAATTAATCGGTGAATTAATTATTGGATGTTGAGACTGTGAGATGATTAATTAATTATTGAATTAATTAATGGACTTTTATGGATAATTAATTGTTAATTAAATAATTAAGAATATGTGATTAATTAATTAGCAGATTAATTAATGGGATATATATGATTAATTACTTGTTGAATAAATTAAAGGAAATTGATGTGATCAATTAATGGTTGAATTAATTAATGGACTTAGTTTAATTAACTTATGAATTAATTAATGGAAGATTGTGAGGGTTAATAGAGATAAGAGTATTAATGTTGACTAATCTTGATGGATGTGATATAGTGATATTGTGATATATGTGATATATATGTGGGACATGGTCTGCTGCATCCAAATCCCCTGTGTGTGGGACATGGTCTGCTACTTTCGAAGCCCATAGTGATAATTTTTTTTATAAATATGTGTGGGAAATGGTATGTTACTTCCAAAACCCATGTTTTTGGGACACAGTCTACTTCTTTAGAATCCCATAACGATAAATTTATATGGGACATGGTCTAATGCTTCCCAAGACCGTAGGGTTAGAGGCATGAAGAACTAGACCCAAATTGTTGGAATTGGACTATAGTTCCAATCAGCCATTTTATAAATTGAAATGAAATGGATAATGAAATCCCATTAGTTTAATGAATTTTGAATGGATAATATGAAATGGTTCAGACTTCGAAACGGGTCGAAGTAGGTATTGAGCTTTGGGTGTCCTCAGGTTTATGTAGTTAAATAAAGAATAAATGATAATGGGATAACTACTTACTTATGTAGTGTACTTATCTCTTTACATAAATGAATACTATGTTATTGACTGGATATTGTTTTAGAAACTATTTTTGGTGGTTTACTAAGATTTATTCCCACACTACTTGATATGCCTGATCAATACCAGAAAAGATTTTATGGTTGTAATATAGGTTAAGAAAAAAATCCCTATGTTAGATGACTGAGTTTGGATGGAGCATGACTGAGGGAACTAGACATGATTCGGGGCCCACTTGGAGGAGTTGGCAGTGTCTTTATTTTGGGTTTTCATTTTATACACTTGACACACACATTGACATTGAATATTTACAGTTCAGTTTTGATAACATATCTCCAGTTTTAGTCATGTTATGATCTTGGTACTATTCTATTTATGGTTATATCTTACTCAATTTTTGTTTCTTATTTTCCACTGGTGTATTACTCTAATGAAAGAGGGTATAATGTCTCCATGATTGATTTTTTACCCTCGAAGCTATTCGGTAGCCTCTAGCATACGGGGAGGTGTTCCTAATGTCATGTGACCCACCGGCTTGGGGCACCTGTGCATGGAACCTGGGCCGGGATGTTAAATTCTTTGTGGATGGCATGCTCTCATTTATCAATGGAAGTAGAAATTGTGTAAATACCTCGAATCTAGTAACCTAGATCAAGTGGTTAATTTATTACATTGGTGAAAGATACAAGTGATTACATCCCAAAGAACTGAATGGTTTAGTAGTCTTGGTAAAATAGATACATACTTGAGTCTCGTATTACATTTGAGAACATAAATTGCAACATAGTGAAGGTAAATATTTTTCTTCCTTAAAATCATTTAAATATTCCTTCTTTATATCCTAGGGTAGGGAAATAAAATAAGGGTGATCTCAAATGATTAGTAAGGGTTATGTATAGTAGAATCTATCAAGAATCAATAAGGCCTAATAAATATGGAAATATAAATAACTAATCACACATGGAATTTAATTAATAACTTGACTATCATGACTAGATAAGTCATAACCAATATCGAAAAGTAAATAACTAAAAAACATTTCATTTAATCAATATCTTGGGAAAAAAATACATCCATAGATAATATCAATTCAATAATATCCTGGATAATAATATCTAAATTCTCAATGAATGAAATGATCAATATTAGAAATAATGATCATAGAAATCATGATATCTATACCATTGATACCTTGTGCCATGATAATTTAAAATTATGGGTAAAAACCCATTTAATCTGGCCAACTGAGTTTTCTCATGAGAAATTCAACACTCACAAAATTAATCAAGAAATGAAGGTAACCATCATTTCATTGGGAATATAGGTTTTTGATATATAATCATGTACTTTAGGAGAATAAATGAAACGAAAGTGAAATTTTAAAATATGATTTATAAAAGATTCTTATTTTTAAAACCATTGAAAATTTATAGAATAATCCACAGTTTGTAAAATGGCTATGGTGGTGGGGTAGTCTATTATCACCGTATATGTTAAAAAACATTCCTTTTGAATTTTTATCGAAAAAATATATTTTAAAAAATTGTAGAAATATTAATTTCAAACCCTTTTTAAAAGTTCAAGATAATATAAAATTTTCTTAATAAATCATTTAAGTAATTTGAATTACTTTTTTAAAACAATTTTGAAAAACATGTACATGGAAGAAAAGTATATCCAATTCAAAGAGAAATAAAATTTGTTTTTATTTTAAACATTTATTTTATTGATTAAAGTAACAAAGAGAAGAATATTTGGGATAAAATATGTAACCTATTTAAATTTAAATAGGAAAATAAATTTATTGGTTCTTATGAAGGATAAATGATAAGATTAATTCAACAAAATTAAAAGAAATCCCAAAATAAAGTGAGATTGTAAAATAGATTCTTATCACTTTGGTAAATTTTAAATTTTAACCCCTTAGGAGAATAAACATAAATTTAAACATTAAACATATTTAATACATATTTATTTATGTTAAATACAATAAATGGTAAGTATATACATGACATAAAAGCGAATAGTTTCAAATTAATAAATATGTCTTAATGAAATGGAAATTGAGACTAAATCCCTTATAATTTAAGAAAAATATTAATAAATCTCAATAGAAATAGAGAGAGAGAGAATGAAGTTGAAGTTAAAATACAATGAAAAATAATAATACATGATTTTAAATATTTATAATTATATACACCATTTAAAATTAATTAGGTTCATAAGAGAACATGTGTCTAAAAAAGTAAGTTTTGAGATGAAAACCCTTACCTCACATTTCCCTTTAGTTGAAAAAGTTTAAACTCTTGTATAATGGTTTTAAAAATGTTATTAATTTATAAAAGAACCATATTAATATTTATAATATCATATATGATATTATTATAACATCTTATTACCTATTCATCAATAACATTTCATTATTACTATTGTTTCGTGTATTAACTCCTCTGTTTTCTAATGCGTGTTTTAACTTGAAAGTTTTGGTTCTTGTGAATAGGATATATATAAATTATATCCATAATTATATTATTGTTATATATATAACATTTATTCATTAAATAAATTTTTATAATCATTTTATAAATTTGGACATGGAAAATGAATCACATCGCTTTGTGGAGAATATAGGTCGTGCGTACACATGAGTGAGAATATCATTCCCTTAATATATAAAGGGTATGGAAGTGAATAAAATATTGATTTTACATAAGTAATATCATTTTATATTTATAATATATATTCATTATTTCCATCATTAGGACTATTCATGTGATCTGGCGGTGGAAAAAATTACATCGGTTCATGAGGCAGTAGTCTACCGTACACAAAAGTGATGAATTTATTTCCCATTTGATGGAGGAGAACATGGATAAATATTATTTCATAAATATAATAAAATATTATTATATGTTATAAAATGGTTTTATCATATTTTAATTTTTAATACATAATTGAAGGTGGAAAAATAAAAAATAAAAAGGAGCTTTGTGAAGATGATTACCTTTGATCAGAAAAACCTCATTTGGATATCTTATTAAGGACCCTAGGAATGATATTTTTGTAAAACCAGAACCTATAGAATGTGAATAATTGTGTTGGGGCGATATTTTTCTAGGGTTTGTTACAACCAAATGGAATTATAGGTGTGAATAAGTGAGGGTTGGGAGTGCCCTTTTATAATTGAGGAAGAGTGAAAGTTTTGTAAATACCCAAAATTATTCAATAATGGGATGTCATTCTCACCCAAAGTACTTAAAAATTTGATAAATAATGGATTTTAGGGATGTTATGGTTGATAAAAACCTCCAAAAAATTGTTTTAAACATGTTATTCCATTATTATCTTAGTTTACTTACTTTTACCATTTAAGTTTTCATCACAATAACTAGTTTTTTACCCCAGTTAATTAATCATTTAAGACTAAAATAAAATTATCCATATTATATAATTTGTATATGATGATTATAAATATTAATTAAAAAATTTTAATTAAAAATCTTATATGTTTTTAAAAGTAAATTTAACACAAGCGCATGTAACGCACAAAACCTCATTTTAACCATAACCACATTAATTATTTTTTGCTATTTTTTAATAATCATTATGACCCAAAATTAAGTTTAAATTAATACCTAATATTAATTATACTTATTAAAAATTTTGAATCTATTTTATTAAATTAAATTAATATAATTTTAAGAATTTAGTTTAAAAAAATCCCGCAAATCATGTTGAAAAATGGTTTCTCAAGAAATGCATTTTTGAAGCATAAGATAATCGTATATTAATTATATGACAAATGATCATCATTATTTGAATTTAAATTAATATAGTTATATATATAATCTATAAATTTAATTTAATACTTTAATTATTATTTGTTATTTTAATTTATTTAAATGGATGCACATTATGCATTTAAAAACATTTTTCCGAAAAATGCATTTTAAACCTAAAATTAAACTTTTACGAAAATCAGGTATAAAGATTAATACAATTAAATTAATTATTTTTAATATAAATAAATCATATATATTTTTTTAATTTTAAATAAAATTAAAATAATTATGTCACTTTTAAATTACTTAATTTATTTAAAATAAATGATAGTTTTACAAAAAGCAGTATTTTTCACTATTCACTGAAAAATCACTCTTTTAAATAAATCCAAAAATTACACCTAATATAATTTTGATATTATAATTTTAAATATGATTTTGTTTTTATAAAATAAATTTTCTAAAATTTTTATAAATTAGTTATAATTCCTAAACATAAAATGAAAAATAAAACCATTTTTGAAGAAAATGTATTTTGAAGCCTAAAATGAATTTACTTAAAATTTTAGTGATTAATTAATAATAATTTATAAATAAATTTTTATTTATTAGGACCTCTATGTATATATTTTTCATAATTCAGTTAATCTTATTCATACCCACTAATTCAACAGCTAAGTTAAAATAGTCATATTTAGATAATATATTTCATGGGCCGTTTAAACTCAATGTTGCATCTCATATACGCTATAGAACACAATGTTATTATTTTAAAATATAAGGGAGTTAAAAATTCCATTAAATATTTAAAGTTTATTCTAAATTCATATAGTATCAATAGTGGAGAGTTCTCTAATATTAACAATATTAATGTCTACCTCTCTAAATCTTTCACAATCAGGCATGCCAAGAGTATTGAGGAGAGGCTTGGTATTTCTAGGAGGCATTTCTCTATGGACTATCTGGGTTCCCTTATTTCCAATTTAAGTATTCACATTCATCATATTTAAGTTATTTTTAACAAAATAGTAGGTATAATCAATAATTTAAGAGTATATTCTCTTCAATTGGCATTCGAATCACCCTTGTCAATAGTGCACTGTCATCAATCCCAATAAACATCATCTCAATTTTTAGGGATATAGATATAGTTTTATAGAATATTTAACAAATCCTTAATAATTTTATTTGGTATACTTATTATAAATTGATATTTCACTGGTCCAATTGGTTTAGAATGGCCATACCTGTTGAGTAAGGGGGAATTAATCTTAGTAGTATTAATGACACAATTACCTCTATACAAGAAAAGATAGATTGGAAGGATATTTCTAGGAAATACCTTAAGAAAACGTTTATAAGACGAAATTATTGTAATTATCACATCTTCTAGTAAAAAATCTCTACAAGTTCCCACAAATGGATTGACCTTCAAAATTCCATAACCTTGATTTATGTGAATTCTCACTAGATCATAGGTAGAGGTGACATTGCTTTCTAAATGGGTTTGATTTCTGTATTTTTACTTGGATACCCCACTATGGACCTAAGAACAAACATTATTATGCTTATCCTTAGTTCTTAGTGGTAATCCTCAATGATGACCAAAAATATATGGTAAGAAACATCTAGTTGATTGATATTCCTTATTATTGTATTTTCAATCCATCACATTTAGGTGCCTTGTCCAGCTCTTCCTCTAGAAAACTCCAGCATGACCTTCTAAACTATGATTCCTTGGGAAATAAACTTTGGTACATTGATAATCCAATTAAAATCAATTGTTTTGGTTTGGAAAATCTTGAACCAATCCCTTCCCATGGATTTTTATGTTCAAAAGACGGGCGTTCAACTTGTCTCTAAATGATAATGCTTTATAAAAGATAAATCCAAATATCCACTTTACATTTTTATTAATGGGGGATGGGAATGATATATCTAGGGATTACTTAGATAAATAATTCAACAATGTGACTCAATTTATCACTTTCTTGAATCTTGTTTGAGTTTTCATACAGATTCTGATATGAACGCCCAAGGGAAAAACATCCTTATTTTTATTGGTTGTTTAGTTTTATATGAAACATGAAATGATATCCAAAACCAAATATTAATTCATAATGATAATTATTTAAAATCTAGAATATTTATTTAGATCTCACACTTCATATATTTATGAAAGAATATATCTCTTCTTCTTAACCTGTGGTCACAAATTTCGCATCCACTGGATGAGACCTTGAATTCTTTAGAAAACATAGTATCATGGGTGTCTTGGTATACTCGAATATAGGGGTTTATAATAAATTCGAATGGGTCATGTCTATTTCAGATCATGCATATATGAGGCCTTTCCATGGATTAAAAAGGACCAATTATCCTTTCCCTATCATCCTTCTATGGAGAAGGTGCCTCAACCGAAGTTGAAGCTTTATCTATGTCTACTACTCTTAATATTTATAAATACACTAATATCCCTTTATATTTATTTGTGTGAAATAATAAATTTTAATTTATTACTTATTTTAATCTTTGATGTATCTTAAATAGTTTAAAAATAGGTTTAGGTATGTTAAGAGTGTTCAGAGGAGGAGATTACTCAAAATCTAGAAAAATAAATATAGCAGTCGGTTCACACCATGAATTTATATTCACCATGTGAATGAATTCTAGGAATTAACCATGATTTTGGTTTCATGATTTGAAAATTTTTCCTGACATGATATATTATTCACATCTTGAACTGAGATTTTGAGATTTCAATCCGAGGTGACATGTTTTCAGAATATCGTCCCTCTTGAAGGTTCATGACATGAATCCATAATTCACACCATAAATGGTGCAAATTTTAGAAAATTAAATGTTTTGGTAACCCATATCCTTTTCCATCCACATTCACTATCTCTTCCTCTAACCTTAGGTCTTCTCTAGGTGATCATGGGTGATCTAACTCTCTCCTAACTCATTCTCTTGGTTTTTCAATCCTATATTTATCAGTTATCATCAAATCAGAAAGTTTGATCAAATATATTATATTCCTTATTCATGTATTTGTTTGGAAGTGGTTCTTGGATATATTTTTGGAATTTATTGATCATGTTGTGATCTCTCTAAATCCTTTATAGATTTATCATGTGCTTGTCTTATGGAGGATAGATCATGTGTTGGTATTGGTGCAGTATATGATAATATTGTGGTATGTGATGATATAACTTCTCCACCAACCCATTTTATTTTGGAAACTCAATTATAATATGTGAGAGTTTATTCTTGGTCCTCCATTAATTGTTCTTTCATTCCTTTCCTTTTGGTATGTGTGAATTCTATCATGGTTGGTGTGAAACCTGAGTTTCAGTTAGGTGGTTACGTCTCTAAAATATTTTCTATGAAATATTAATGATAATGGTTTTATAAATGGTTTTATAAAAGAATTTTAATGATAATTTATTGATTGATATGCAAGTGTAAAAAGGTTTTTTTAGAAAATATGGTTAACCCCTCATTTTGGTAAAAGAAAGGTGTTTTCAATGCATTGTGAAATGGATTATGGAATTGGTTTTCAAAGAATATTTTTTATGAAAATTTTTTTTTGGGATTTTTTTAACTGTGATAATCTATTTGAAATTTATTTAATATATTCTGTACATGGTAGCCTTGGGTATTTAGGTGGAGGGTTTAGTATTGTGCCTTGTTCATTGAAATTGTAATGGGGTTCAAATTCTAGGGTGTTTTTTGTTCTTGGATAATAGATACCTTGGCTCTAGGAACTTGATCTTGAAATTATATGGGATTAACTTTCCAGGGTGTTCCTGTATCCCTAGATTATGAATTCATTGACTCTAGGGTCTTGTGTTCTCAATAGTCATTGTTTATTATTATGGTACATGTGACCTAGAAAACCAAACCTTTATTATCCTATGGGTGTTTACCATTGTACTTTAGATTTGTACTATTTTAGGTTTGATGTGATATGATTTATGATTTGATAAATATGAATGATTTATTGAAATTATTCTTTGAAATTATATTATCTGGTTTTGTGAAAGAATTGAATAAAGGGGAAAATTTTTACTATGATTTTTATATGAAAATATATAACTACTTATCATTCCAAGTTTTATTTAAATTAAAAATATTGAAATTATTGTATGGATACATATTATGGAACACCTGAGTGGGATCCTACTAATTATATTTATCTTACATAATGTACACTCCCTTGGTGTGTGTATAATTTGTTTTATTTGATGCAGGAAAAAGAAAGGCACCATAGTGAGGTTGAAAGGTATATGTTAGCTAGGTATTTGTAGCTTGTGGTCATATTTTGGGATGTTTCACAAATATAACATGTATTAAATATTTGTATTTTTGGTTTTCCATTCCTTTTGGTTGTTTTTTTCATGTACGTGGGTTTTTATCCTGTTACTTTTGGTTGTATTTCTATAATTAGCATTATACTATTTATAAAATACTTTATTTTCTGGTTATCTTTCTATATATATTCCATTTATCATGTTTTAGTATGGGAAAATTGTCCTTAGTTTTTTTTATTTCATGAGTGATAGTCTCTGGCCCATGGGTATTTTTAATGCTCTTAGGGCCTTGTCATAGTCTAGTTTAGAACTTAGTCATACTAGTTTCATGGGTCAGGATGTGACAATTTTGTATTAGATCATGATTATTCTCAGTCTTGGGAAGTTGGTAGATAGGAGATATATTTTCAAGACTTGAGGGGAAGGTTTTAGTGAGTTCTTCAGAATATCTTACTATGATGAGCCTTAAGTCACCATGAGATGTTGGGATGTGTGTCTCTTGTGTTTATTTTGACCTTAATCTCAGTTTATTCATAATTTATTCTAGTATAAACTTATATTGTTTAATTTTCTGTTCAATTCCTTCTATTATCCATGTATAGTAACATGCCTCCAAGACATATTTATAGGTTTCCATTGGAGGGATCAATGAGAGATCCTCACTAAAGTAATAATAATTTGGATCAGAATCTTTTAGAGACTATCATATGGGTAGTTAATTCCATGGACTAGAATGTATCACATGGCCATAACCATGCTATTGTGGCACAACCAGGAGTTGGAGGAGATAGAGATGGATCATGAGAGTTTCTCTGTGATAATCCCCTATCCTTTAAGTGTAAAAATAAACCCCAATAGGTGGGGTATTGGATGTATAAGATTAATTAGGTCTTTTACTTCATAGAGAAACCTATTTTTGTCAATGTGAAATGTGTAACCTTCAAGCTCGAGGGTCCTAGAAAGAAATGGTGGGATTCCATGGTTCAAACAAACCAACATGTAATCTTAGAGTGGAAAGGATTCAAGACCCTTTTATTTTAGTAGTTCTTCTCAAAATCGATAATGATAGTGAATTATTTGTATTTCATATACTTACTGTAGGGAAATAATTTAGTGTTAGAGTATAGAAACTATTTTTGTGGAGATGGTCTATTTTTCTCCTAAGGTGGTGATGAATGATCAACTCGAGTCTTAGAAATATCTGCAAGGTTTGTAACCTAACATATGATCATAGATATACATGATGAATCTAACCACCTATTATGATATTTTCAACATGGAAATGATAGAAAAATGGACATAGAGGGTATTATTAGCTTCTTTAGCTCTTCTTTTCCCCTCAGTGATAGTTTCAATGGTGTTGAAGGAAAAAATGGGAAGTGGAATGATATTCATAAGGTTGGAGGAGGTGGTTATAAATAGTGGGGCTCCTCAGAACCATCCACAACAACTATTAGGGTTCCCTTGTCTTGCTATCAACATACCAAGGTAGGGAACAACCATGAATAATTTCATTTTTATGGACACTGAGGCCATTTTCTTAGGTTTTTCAATTATTTTTCCATACCCTATTATGGTTAGGGATCTTGATCTCCAAAGGCCACTATGGCGTAGTCAAAATCTCCAATGTACATAGGGTTCTATACATAGGCCTCAGTAGTGAATAACATTCACATAGTGGATGCATTTCCAGTGGGATATGATGAGGTCCTAGCTATATTAAGAGGCACCATCTTTGTTACAACTTCTATAGATAGTGCTCTATTTTATATAGGTGCCTTATACTCATTTATATCTACCCATTATGTTGATTTGATAAACATTAAAATGGATATCATGACATTTATTATGGATTTTATGATTCCTCTTGGAAAGAGGAAAGAGTAGGAGTTTCATTTTCCACCTTGTTTTATTTCGATTGATGAAACAAAGTTAGTATGTGATTTTGGGTTTTTCATTTGGATATTTTCAACACCTTAATCAAGATGGATTGGTTGGTTTCTCACTGATATGATATTGATTTTTATATTATGAATATTTTGTTTATTACTTTCAATGGTAGCTCTCAAGTGTTCTAGGGAGAGTGAGATATCAGGTCCGATCATGAGGGACTTTCTTGCATAGAGTTCAGGAGTCATTTTTTAGCCATTATAGTTGATTCCAATGATGTTTCAGCCCTTTCTAATTTTCCATTGTTTTTTGGGATTTTTCTAAGGTATTCCAAAATGAATTCTCCTATCTTAATATATATATGGAGGTAGAGTTATCAATCGATCTAGTGTTTGATACACACCTGATTTCTATACCCTATTATCACATGACACCTACTAAGTTGAAAGATCTCAAGATTCAGTTGTACAATATACTTGATAAGGGATTTATTCATCCCAATGTTTTATCATGGGTGACCCTTGTTCTCTTTTCCCAGAAGTCCAATGGTAGTCTTTGACTTTTCATAGACTTTTTGAAGATGAATCGGGAAACTGTTAAGAATAAATACCATTTCCCTCTTTGTATGAATAGTTTGATTAGTTAAAGTGGGTGAAGTGGTTTTAGAAAATAAATCTTTGGTTGGGGTACCACAAGATCTTTCACGACCCGTCCTAATGGTGCATGTGCTGCGACTCCCCAAGCCCACCTCCAATAGGCCAGAGGTTGACGATTATTGTCGAGTAGGAATATCATTAATATGGGAGGCCTTTTCACTAAGTACCTATATGAACACACACATCTCTAAGCCTATAAAATGATGAAATGTAAAAATAATTGAATAACCATGCATGAATATATCAAAATATTGCAACCAAAGTATGATAGAAAGTAAAGGAAAGCAAACATGGATGAATATAAGACCACCACAAAGTTTCTGAAAACAAGTCCAACCTGAAAGTAAACTAGGGACTACTGTCAAGATACCTTAAGAACATTCCTTAGTCTGTCCGGTCTCCCTAAGCACCATCTGGTCCTGTTTTATCTAGGACTATGTCAAAAGGTTGATTGTTTTCACAAGACACGACATGTACAGGAAAATACTGCAGAGGGGTGAGTATATCAATACCTTTTTGGACACCCTGAAACCACAAAGCATATAAAAATAATAATAAAATCATCTCTACATAGGTATATGTATACAACACATATAACACGAATATCTAAATATACTCAACAAAGACACATAGTCTAATGGTAATTCACAATCATAAAACCAGTATATGATTCTAGCTTGAAGGTTTCACGTAGAACTCATATGGGAGAACACACTCTATGAGTATGATAGCACTAATGATGCTCTTCTGAGTGGTAATTCTCATCAGGTCTCACCATTATAAGTACACACTGAAGGTATGAAGAGATAAGATACAAAGATGAGGATCACTCATAAGGCCATGGGGTATACCAATAACTCAATCTGGATTAACCTTTTAAGTAGAGTATCTGTGTGCACATATTGTTGGACACAATGATACCAAGAACCTCACTTAGGTCACGAAGATGAATAGAGGATCTCACTTTGGGCCTCAGGTAAGGATTCCATCAAATTTATCCAACAAGTCTCACTTAAGGGATCAATGTTCTATGTGTAAGAGGTGATTCCATACTAACCCTCTAGGAATGGATATAGGGAACACATCCTAACCAAACTTTTCTTATATACAGGTGACAAGGGAAACATGCTAACTTTTATGGAGTACATGGAGTGTAGTTGGGTTATATGTCGTGTCCCTTCGACCATGGGTCTTGGCTGTGTAAAATGGACCATATCTGTGTTTATGTTGAAGTACATGGTGTGTTGTTACCCATGTACTCATTCCCATCTACCAGTACAATGCTTAGCTCATATACATTTTGTCCATACTATGTTTGGGTAGGAGTCCATGTCATACCCATGACCCTGTACCCCAAAACATGTTTGTGTACACTCTTAGGTACATGTCGAGCCACTAAGGATAGGTCACATTCCATTTATCAGGGTCACAGACCATGTGATAATTAACTTTCTCCCAAAACCCAAGCTATGCTAGGAGGGACCCACGTGCCATATAATCTTGGATTACATGCAGTGTGGATTGGGTTTTTCTTGAAACCCAAGTTCTTCATTCCATGTGTGTCTACTTCACAAACTCCTTAGACTTTGGCTCCAATCACACCAGAAGTTGAGGATATTCCCCAAAAAATCCTCTCCTGGGTCGTTCGCTAGATTCTGACACTTTGATTCATTTAGAAAACAACCTCACTCTTTGTTCTTAATTGCACTCCAAAGAACATGAAATCAGGTATGAAAAATCATCTTATCCTCAACCTCTTCCATCCTCACAACACCTTCATTTCGTGATGATCCTAGATTTACAATATTGAATTATTGTTCCAAGAAATTGGTTCACAATGATGAATTTCTTTATGGATGTCGAACCACAGGTCAACTAAGAACACCCATGATGAATGAAAAATATGGGAGAAATGCACAACCAAAAATATGAGGAATGAACATCATCTAAGGTTTATCTTGGACTTAATCCATCACCATTATAATGGAAAGTGGTGAATAAATAAAAATTAATTTAAACTCCCAAAATAATACCACAAATAAACCCATCTCATAAGACTGCTAAACCATAGATTAATTTTTTGGTTGATTGGTTTGTGTTTTTCCTAGGAATTAAGAATGGGGAAATAATCCAAACACAACAAACATCCTACCTCAATTTTTATTGATCACTAATGAAGAATGAAGAGACGTCATTGCCATTGGTGAGATCCTTTGATTTTGTTTCATGTTGATCACTGATCTAAAGGAAGTTCATCTGAGAGAGATCATCCAATGCTCTCTACAATAACTCTAGGTTTATGAGGATAACCTAAAATTCCACCATAAAAATATATGTAAAGACATGTCAGTATCTAAATCAATAAAATAAAAATAACATTAAATATTTTATTATTATATTCATTTTCACACACACAATGAATTTTCCAAAAATTCCGCATACTAAAAAATGTTATGGTACACCTAGAGTAAATCCCTAATTCTAAACTCAACGTTGTCCTCATATTTCTCATATTTCACGCCATCTCAGCACCAGGTCTCAAAAATTATCCATAAAATATCCAAAAATAATACAGGGGAAATACAAGTTAGCACATTCTCCCAACTTTGAGTATTTATGTCCCTAAATCTCAAAAAAAGTGCAACACAAAGAGATGTGGGTGTTGAACATGAATCTGAGACTCACTCTCTCATTTTATCTCCTGAAAATTCTCATGCTACCACCAGACATGCACTAAAGGAATCTATCACATGAGAAGGATCCTCTCATGTCGATACTCAATCTTTACTAGGTACTCAGCAAAGGGAGTTCCATCCTCTATGTCTAGATCACTCCAGTCGATAATGTGTGATGGGTCATTCACATACCTTCTTATATGCGACATGTGGACGACTTCATGTATCCGGTCTAACTGCATTGGTAGAGTTAACTGGTACACCACCTCTCCAATTCTATAAAGTATTCGGAAAGGTCCAATGAATCTTATATATATATTTCCAAACCTTAAAAATATTTATAATCCATGTTGGGGTGAAACCTATAGGAATACATGGTATCTCTCCTTGAACTCTAAAGGCCTCCTTCGTCTGTCAGCATAAGACTTCAGATGGATCTGTATAGTTCTTATCTGCTCCTAGATGATCTGTAACTTCTCTACATTAATTTTCACCAACTCTATCCCCATCAGTATTGACTCTCTTGGGTCAGTCTAGAAAAGTGTTGACCTGTAGTTTCACCCATAAATGCCTCAAATGGTTCCATACCAATAGTTTAATGGTAGTTGTTATTGTACGAAAATTCTACCAGTGGTATGATATCCTACCAACTACAACCAAACTCCAAAATTCATGATCAAAGCATGTCCTCCAAAAACTAAATGGTCCACTCTATCTAGCCATTAGTTTGGGGGTAAAACACTATGTTCAAGCATATATGAGTCCTAAAATCCTCCTATAATCCCTTCCGTAACTATGATTTTAAGCAATCATCACAGTCATAAATTGTAACATCCTGGTTCTGAGTGCCACTCCATGAGTGCCCCGAACCCGGTTCTCCACATGACCTCAAGCGCATTGCCCCAAATGCTAGAGGTTGTTGACTAGCAGCGAGGGCCCAGGTCTGATAGTGGGGAAACTATGCCTTCATTTCTCAAAGTGTAGCGCAGTGGAATGAAATAAAACATACATCAACAGTGGAAGTAGTAAACCATACACAACTAAATTAAACAACTGCAGTATATATAACCAAACAGTATATAAATAATGGTGAAACATGCCTCAAATTCTAAGAATGCATCCATAACATGTTACACAACAATACAGTACAATATAAGTCCAGAAAAACAAAATAGAACAAAACAGATGGTAGCATCGCGAGCCTAAGCCCGGTCTGATGCTCCCATAATCCTCAGTAGAAATAAAATACCTATGTAGGGACTCCTGCCCCTATCAACACCTGCAATATTATAATCTGTTTGGGCCGAAAAGTATGACCCAAACAGGGTGTGAGAAATAATCCTCAGTAGGCACCCACCAAAGGCCCGTGCTCAATTGTGTGTAAACATGCAACAAAAGTGTGCAGAAGTAAATGAAATAAACTAATAAGTACTCAAAAGTAACTAACTTAACTAGTTATATTGCCATTTTAATTATTCATTTAACCATTTAATATTAAGAAAACACCACAGTGGATTTCTAAGTATGAGTCAGCGTCCTCAGACAAGCAAAACCTCACCCTCAGGTAATCAGAATCCAAACTGCAGGTATTGCCCTCAGGCGTAACATAAATTTCCCTCAATCATAGGAAGTGTTGCCCATAGGCACAAAAGTCAAGCCCTCAGGCATGAAAGGTTTCCCTCAGGTGAAATAGGATGTTTCCCTTAGGTTAATATAGTCAGACCCTCAGGTTATAGAAAAACACCGCCCTCAGGCATAAGTAATCGGGCCATGCCCAACATATAAACATGAAATTTATATATAATTCATCTCAAGGAAAAAGTAATGCATAATTTTAACAAGGCATACCCTCTGGTATCCTGGCCAAACGACTAAACAGAGGAACGCACCCCTCGGGATGGTCCGGGATCCAAGCAATGATCCCAAACATTAATTAATTATCACAATTAATTACCTATTCAATTATAGGTATTTAAAATAGCCACTTCCTCAGCCACACGACACCCCAACATGGGTTCGTGGCACAACAAATACACAAAACGCACAACAGTTGGAAAATAAACACCAAGCCACCTACTTTTAACACCCACAAACAATATACGCAAACGACGATTCTCGATTCGTCCTTGAACAACATAGATCTGAGGTGAAAGAAACCCTCATTCAAACTTAAATAACTTCCCTATGGGAAAGAATTGGTAAGAACCGCCTAAGGAGAAGGGAGAACTCACCCGTGCAGTTCCAGGGAGATCGACGGTGCAGAAAACGGATTCCCTACGTGCACTCGGCGGATATCCAAAGCTCCGGACTCCCTCTTCCGCTCCTTCTTCCCGTTCTAAGCCTTCCTTGTGAACAGGGGAGGCTACTGCCCATTTTAAGCAAAAAAAAACAAAGTACATGGCGTGTATTTCTAAGTACACGACGTGTAATTCCCATTTTTTTAACAGTTCCTCTAGAGGTTTCCCACCAGCGTGGCACGGTTCATCCGCTGACATGGCTATACGGTGTGTCTTCTTGAGTACATGGCGTGTTCTGTCGCACAGCTAGCCACTACCTTACTATTTTCCTACCGACTGACTACCCGGCGTGTAATCAGTTTCTACACCCTTTCATCACCGACATTGCCACACGCCCCATGTACTCATCCCACAGGACCAAAAGTAAATGACGTGTGGAAAAGTACACGATGTGTACTTCTAAAATTTAGTATTTTTCCCCATTTTCCTTATTTTTTGAAAAACACTTAAAGAAAAGAGAAATGAAGAAACCTGTACCTCAAAACTAAGAACCAGGTTCTTAAAAACTTCCCCCTTAAAGCAATTCATCCCTGAATTGCCCTTCCGAGGGTGGTGAATATATAGCCATGAATAACTCCATCCACTGAGCACGTACGTCGGTCTCCCACTCCTAGGTTTCATCCTGCACTTGTCCATACTGTCATAGCACCCGTACGAGAGGAACTGACCGGCCTCGGAGAACCTTCGTGCTCCTTTCAACGATACGAATTAGATACTCCTCAAAGGATGCATCTTCCTCCAGGTCAACCTCTTCTGGATGAAAGATGTGAGACGAGTCGGAATGATAGTGGTGCAGTTGATATACATGGAAGATGTCGTTCATGACTCGGTACTTCTATGGTAACTGCAACCGATAAGCAACCGGCCCGACTCTCTCCAGAATCTCAAATGGCCCCACATACCTCGGTGAAATTTTACCCTCTCTCTTGATCTGCCTGTGCCCCAACCTTGGAGAAACATGCAAGAAAACCTGATCTCTGACCGCGAACTCTAAAGGTAGTCTGCGAAGATCAGCATATGATTTCTGACAAGACTATGTGGTAGCCATCCACTTCTGAATCAAATGGACCTTCTCAGAAGTCTCCTACATGAGATGTGGACCTAGTAAAGCTACCTCACCTACCTCTAACTAGCACAAAGGTGATCGGAATGGCCTACCATATAAAGCCTCGTATGGTGACATCTAAATAGTTGCCTGAAATCTGTAATTATAGGAAAACTCAAATAGGGGTATATGCTTCTACTAAGAGCCCCCAAAGTCTAGGACGCATGCACGCAGCATGTCCTCAAGCACCTGTATCATACGCTCTGACTGACCATCAGTCTGAGGGTGGTAAGCTGTGCTCAGAATCACCTGTGTACCTAGTGCCCTATGAAACTCTGCCAGAAATGAGATGTTAAATGGGAGTCCCTATTTGAAATGATAGAACGAGGGACCCCATGAAGATGTACGACCTCTCGGATATACAACTTTCCAATATCATCAACACCGAGGGTCTCCTTGATCGGCAAGAATTGAGCTACCTTCGTGAGTCTATCCACAACAACCCACATGACATCATTGCCTCGAGGTGACCTCGGCAAACCAGTCATGAAATCCATCGCGACATCATCCCATTTCCTCTCTGGGATGGGTAATTGCTGTAACAGTCTGGCTGGCCTCTAATTCTCTGTATTCACCTACTGACAGGTGGAACACCTCGTAACAAAACCAGCTACATAACTCTTCATACCCAGCCACTATTACTGATGTCTCAAGTCTCGGTATATCTGGGTAACCCCGAGATGAACATCCCAAGCTGAAGCATGAAACTCCCATATCAACTCCTCACGTATATCCCCTGGAACCCATACTCGCCCATGGAAATGAAGAACCTCATCATCTCCTATCGTCCAACCAGGAGGAGGGTCCTCACTTGCCACCGACTCCCGTAGAACTAGGACTTCTAAATCAGATAGCTACCTCATCCTCACTCTATCCAGGAGGGTAGAAGTCACATCTAAGGAGGGAAGATAAGTCTGCCCCTGACTATCATGCACCTCCAAATGCATCTCAGAGAACAATGCCATGAGCTGCCACTCATCACTAGCCTCCTGCACAGCCTGTATCTGATTCCTCCTGCTCTGTGCATCCGGTACTGCATTACCTTTTACAAGTTTATAGGAAAGCTCAAAATTGAAGGAATGAAGGTATTAGACCCACCTTCGCTACCTCATATTCATGTCACGCTGAGTGAAGATATAATTGAGAATTGTTTGGTCGGTGAAGAGCACAAAACGTTCTCCCAATAGATAGTGTCTCCAACAGCGCAACGCATGAAAAACTATAGCTAACTCAAGATCATGTGTTGAGTAATTCCTCTCATGTGGCCTTAACTGCTGAGACCGATACGCAACAACTTGATCGCCCTACATCAACACTACTACCAGATGAAAGCCCGATGCATCACAGTAAAATCTATAGCTCTTCCCCAGATCTGGGAGTATCAGGACTGGTGTTGATGTCAACTTCCCTTTCAGGTCTTGAAAGGCTACCTCACAAGCTTCTGACCAAACGTACTTCACACCCTTCTTAGTCAAACCCATCAACGGTGCTGCTAAGCATGAGAAGTCCTGGATGAAGCATCTATAGTAACCAGCCAGCCCTAAGAAACTCTGTATCTCAAACATGTTCTTAGGCTGCTCCCAGGATACTACTGCTCTCACCTTCTCTGGGTCTACTGCAACTCCTGCCTCTGAGATGATATGACCCAGGAAGTGAATCTGGTCCATCCAAAAGTGGCACTTTGAGATTTTAGCATATAGCTTTCTCTCTCTCAATGTACTCAATACAATCTCAAGATGGGTGTCATGTTCGTGTTGAGTGTGAGAGTACACCAAGATGTCATCCACAAATACTACCAGAAAAGCGTCCAGATAAGGATAGAACACGCGATTCTTCAGAGCCATGAAAACAGCTGGCGCGTTCGTGAGTCTGAATGGCATAACCAAGTACTCATATAGACCATATCTGCTCTGAAAGGCTGTAAGTGGTATATCCGATGGTCTTATATGCAGCTGATGATATCTTGACCTCAGGTCAATCTTCGAGAACACTCGTGCTCCAAAAAGTTGATCAGAAAGATCATCTATCCTCGATAAGGTATAACAGTTCTTAACCGTAAACTAGTTCAACTTCCGATAATCCACACAGAGTCTGAGGGTACCGTCTGCCTTCTTTGTAAAAAGGACTGGAGAAACCAAAGGAGAAGTACTGGTTCAGATAAAAACATTTGACTATAACTCCTCAAAATACCTTTTGAGCTCATGAAACTCAGGTGTGGCCATCCTATAAAGAGGAATGGACACCGGTGATTCTCCTGGCACAAGATCAATAGATAAATCCACCTCTCGCTCTGGAGGTAGACTTGAAAAGTCATCTAGGAAGACATTCCTGAAACGATCAACAACTGGAGGGAAATCCGTCTGACAAGTCCCTTGATCATCCAATTATAAACTCACAATCTGGGTTGTGACTCCACCTCACCCACGATGCTCTGGTCTAGCTCGACTCGCCTGAACATCCCATTCGCCTTTGTATAGAAACTCTCTGCCCTCTGGTGACGTGAAACACACCTTACGACGATAGAAGTCTACAAAGGCTCGAAAGAGAACCAACCAGTCCATCCTGATAATGACTTCATAAGTTGTCATCTTTAAGACATAGAGGTCACAAAAGAAGTAACACCCACTAACCTCAAGGGGGAACTCCTTGCACTGACGTACACCAGCCGTTCTAGTCCCCAACGGAGTGTCTAACGTCATAATAGAAGAAGAAGGAGAAACAAAGATCCCAAGGATCTCCACAATGGGAACATATATGAAACTATGTGTAGCACCCGTATCAAAAAGTACTGAAGATAAGACAGAAGCTACTAGAATAGTACCTCTAACTGTAGAAGGTCCGGGATCCTGCTCCGGCTGGGTCTGTTGCACTGCATAAGCCTGCCCGGTGTTGCGGCCCTGCAACACAGCCTGGCTACCCTGAGTTGTCCCACCCTATTGCCTCTGAGATCCTGGTGTCTGGATACCATGACCACGACCACTATCTCGGCCTGCACGCCCTGACGTATTCTAGTTTTCTGACTAGTAAGAAGTCACTGGTACTTCTCCCGCACATGGAGTCTGCACAAAACCTCTCTCACTAACCATTGGTAGAAATGCCCTGAAAATGCATTATAGATGACCCATCTTGCCCCAATCTCGGCACTCCACTAGATCGCTTGGACACTACGGTCTCTTGTACCCCTCCTTACCACACTGGTAGCACCTGATCGAACCACCTAAAGAGACTGTCTGGCTGGTACTGCCACCTTGAGAGAAGTCCATCTGTCTCTTCCTCTTACCAGCAGAAATAGTACCAGTAATTGATGCTGAACCGCCCTATCCCACACCACTAGACTCCCACAGGTTCCTCTCTATAATCAGTGTCTGGTTCACAATAGCATGTACTGAAGTCAACCTGAAAACATTCACTAGCACTGAATGTCATAACGAAGACCATCCTCAAAATGTCTGGCTCTCAACGTCTCATCACCCACCAGTACAGGTGAAAAACTCTGAATCTCGTTGAAATGAGCAGAATAGTCCATCACCGACATAGCACCCTACTATAGATTCATGAACTCTCGAGCTCTATCTACCCGCAACATCTCTGGAAAGAAGAAGTCATAAGAGACTGCTAGAAAATCTTTCTACGCCATGTCTTTGTGATGCTCTGACTGGGTGGTCACATCCCACCACCTCTTGGAGGAATCACGCAGCATATAAGTCACGATCTTGACCCTCCACCCTAGAGGCATCTCAAGATGCTTGAATATAGTCTACATAGACCCCAGCCAAGATTCCGCAACCTGTGGTCCGCCATCCCCAGAGAACGTCAGCGGATGCTGTTGCTGGAAGATACGAGTAACCTTGGTCATTGATGTGGCCCGGCGGATCTCCCTGAAAGGTCTGCATGAACTGCATAAAGCCTTCATGGAACTGCGCATCTTTGCATGTGTCCGGTATAACGGCTGGCGCCGCATCTGGCTCTGCTGGAGGATCAACTAGTAGCCCATGGCCCAACATTTATGGAGTATAGTCATCGCTGCTCTCCTGGCGAACAACGCGTGGTCGTCTCAGCGGCATGACTCTACAAGGTCAAATACACACCTTAGAAAAAGATTAACAACGACCTAAAATGAAGAAAACCAAAAGGGAACAGGTGGAAGAAGTCATTTAAAATTGAAAAAAAAACACTACATGACGTGTATACTGACTACACGGTGTGTACCTGACTTCTCTTCCCCTGCCCAGGTCCTTTTACATGGCTAAGCCACATGGAACCCATTGAAAAAAACTACACGGTGTGTATCTCATTTTCACGGCATGTATGGTGTTTATTTCCAACTGCCTATGTCATTTGTGACACGGTATACTACTCGGCTTGATACTACACAGCGTGTGTCAACTGAACACGGCATGTACAGCACCCCATTTTCCAGCCACACGACTAAGTCCACCCAGTCTATCCTCAGAAAAGACTACACAACATGTCCCACAAGTACATGGCGTGTTCATGGAGAGGAGACACCACACCATGTTGTTAGTTACATGGCCGAGTCCCCAGGTCACACTACATGGCGTGTTCCATAGTGGACATGGTGTGTATGTCTTAAGGTCCCCTATGTCCGTGTTGTTAGTTACATGGGCGGACTCCGAGTCAACACTACATGGCATTTACTTCATATAAATGGTGTTTTTTCCCAAGCACTTCCCTTCCTCGTGTCGCCGCCTACACAATTTGTGACACAATAAGAGACTACACGGTGTGTACTTAAAAAGTTTTCTTTTCTTGCCAAACAAAAGAACATACACGGCATGTGTAAATTACTACTTTGATTTTATGCTGGTTTTTCCACACAGTATGCCTCAGAAACTTCCCCAAACCCATAAAATATAAAAAACAACACCTAAGTGTCAAATTCCAACCCTTGAGGGCCCATACTTATCACGAATCAAAGGTTGACATCTTATCTGTGTTATAACAAAATAAATAGTGAATGATCCACCATATTCAGGTAAATGGGGGCCCATACTCCCCAAAAACCAAAGTGTGGCGTCCATTATATAAATCGTATCTTACGAAATACCCTATCACATAGCAGGTCTTTATCATAATAGCTATCACAACAGCATGATTTTCTAGCACAACAAATATCACAACAACATGAAATTTCTAATGCACCTACATGGAATGGAACTATGCATGGCATGAAATTTCTAGCATGTTCCCAAATGATGAATGAGATGGAACACCCTCATCTCATTGGGTTTTAACTAAATTGAACCCATGGATCAAATAGAAACAGCACAATACGAGTGCATCACCCAACAGTGAAAATCATATCAACTGTAAATTTAAAAATCAGTAAAATTGCAATACGAGGTAAATTGGATTTTCCTTGTACACAGGTTAGTTACGCCCAGGCACAACTTATTACCAACTACCATTCTCGACCTATTCCTGACTAAGGCTCCAAATAGTAAGTCAAAGAAAAGAATTCCTTTGATACCACTTTGTAACGTCCCGGTTCTGGGTGCCACTCCACAGGTGCCTCGAACCCAGTTCACCACATGACCTCAAGCGCATTTCCCCAAATGCCAGAGGCTGCCGACTAGCAGCGAGGGATCAGGTTTAATAGTGGGGAAACTGTGCCCTCATTTGTCAAAGTGTAGCACAACAGAATGAAATAAAACATACATCAACAACGGAAGCAGTAAACCATACACAACTGAATTAAACGACTGCAGTATATAAAACCGACCATTATATAAATAATGGTGCAACATGCCTCAAATTCTAAGAATGTAGCCATAACATGTTACAAAACAATAATATACAATAAAAGTCCAGAAAAACAAAATAGAACAAACAGCCGGTAGCATCACAAGCCTAAGCCCAGTCCCATGCTCCCCTACTCCTCATCAAAAATCAAATACCTGTGTAGGGACTCCTACCTCTATCAACACCTGATGTAGTATAATCTGTTTTGGATGAAAAGCATGACCCAAACAGGGTGTGGGAAATAATCCCCAGTAGGCACCCAACAAATGTCTATGCTCAACTGTGTGTAAACATGAAACAACAGTGTGTAGAAGTAAATGCAATAAACTAAGAAGTACTCAAAAGTAACTTACTTAACCAGTTATATTGCCATTTTAATTATTCATTTAACCATTTAATATTAAGAAAACACCATAGTGAATTTATAAGTATGCAGTCAGTGTCCTCAGACAAAAAAAAAACCTCACCCTCATGTAATCAAAATCCAACCCGTAGGTATTGCCCTTAGGCATAACAAAAATTGCCCTCAGGCATAGGAAGTGTTGCCCGCAGGCACAAAAGTCAAGCCCTCAGGAACGAAAGGTTGCCCTCAGGTGAAATAGGATGTTTCCCTCAGGCTAATACAGTCACGCCCTCAGACTATGATAAAACACCGCCCTCAAGCAAAAGTAATCGGGCCATTCCCAACATATAAACATGCAGTTTACATAAAATTCCTCTCAAGGAAAAAGTAATGCATAATTTTAACATGGAATACCCTCGGGTATCCTGGACAAATGGATAAACAGAAGAACTCACCCCTTTGGATGGTCCTGGATCCAATCAATGATCCCAAACAGCAATTTATTATCACAATTAATTACCTATTCAATTCTAGGTATTTAAAATAGCCACGACCTCATCCACACGACACCCCAATATGGGTTCGTGGCACAACAAATACACAAAACACACAACAGTTGGAAAATAAACACCAAGCCACCTACCTTTAACACCCACGAATGATATACGCGAACGACGATCCTTGATTCATCCTTGAATGACGTAGATCTGAGGTGAATGAAAACTTCATTCAAACTCAAATAACTTCCCTACGGGAAAGAATTGGTAAAAACTGCCCTAGGAGAAGGGAGAACTCACCCGTGCGGTTCCAGGGAGATCGACGGTGCATAAAAAAGATTCTCGACGTGTGCTCAGCGGATCTCCAAAGCTCCGGCCTCCCTCTTCCGCTCCTTCTCGTTCTAAGCCTTCCCTGTGAACAGGGGAGGCTACTACCCATTTTAAGCGAAAAAAGTACACGGTGTGTATTTCCAAGTACACAGCATGTACTTCCCATTTTTTTAACTATTCCTCTAGAGTTTTCCCGCCAGCGTGGAATTTTTTATCTGCCGATATGACTACAAGATGTGTCTTCTTGAGTAAATTGTGTGTTCTATCACACAGCAGGCCATCACCTTACTATTTGCCTACCGACTGACTACACAGCGTGTAAAGGACCACTACACGGCGTGTAGTCAGTTTCTACACCCTTTCATCTCCGACATGGCCACACGCCCCGTGTACTCATCCCACACGGCCAAAAGTACACGGCGCTAAAATTTATGATTTTCCCCCATTTTCCTTATTTTCTGAAAAACACTTAAGGAAAAGAGAAAATAAGAAACCCGTACCTCAAAAATAAGAATGGGGTTCTTACATAAATGATCATTGATGTAACCCCATGGAGTCAGACTATCTCTTATATGAAGAGGCATCCCAAGCTCTCTACTAATATCTACTCCCAAATGGATAAGAGGTGGGATGACTTGGTAAGTCAGACTATGATCACCAAGATGGAATCATGTACCCCAAACATATATGGTATTCCTTTCACAATGTTCATGAATATCCCATCCTACATCCACTATGGCACATTAAGGGGTTGATCTAAAACCTCTGTAACTTGGTGCTCAGCCTTCACTTGCTTAAAATTAAGGCATCCAGAGACAAACTCTACAAACCCCTTCTTCATCCCTATCCATTAAAACTTATATTAGAGTTCCTAGTACATATTTTCCACACATGGATTTACTACCTAAGGAGATGTATGTAACTCTCTTATAACCTCCTCCTATAATGTCATAGGCACCATCGTGCATCCTCTATAAAGAATGACATGATCCCCACCTTTAGAAAATAAATCAAGATCATGTACATTGGACATTTGAGTATGTAGGGTCTCACATTAATTATCCTTAAGTTTTGACTCCCCAAATCACTGTAAGAAATGAGGGGTAACCACCATCAACTGAAGGCAAGGTACTCCATCTCCATCCACAAAGGATAACTTCAATGAGACCAACTCCTCTGATGCCTCATTAAAAAACTATAAATAATATATCCCGATGAGAGCATATTCCCCCACATTCACCTTTCCAGAAGTATAGAATTTTTTTAAATCATAATCTTGGAGGAACTGTAGCCATAACCTCTATATCAAGTTAAGGTGATTTTGAGAGGAGATATACTTGAGAATCTTATGATTAGAGAAGATGATAAACTGATTGCCCATTAGGTAGTTTCACCAATAATTTAGTGAAAATACTACCACTGCTAACTTAATATCATTGTTTATGTATTTCTAATAATGTAGTCTCAACTGATGTGAACCATAGGCAATCGCCACCTACTTCAGTATCAAAACACAACCAAGCCCTATTCATAATGAATCTCATAACACTAAACACTCAACACCCTTCTCTGGAAATATCATGATGGGAGAACTCATGATACTCTGCCTTAACTACTGAAAAACCCACTGACACCTACCTGTCAACACAAAAGGATGACCCTTTCAGCTCATAGCTATCATGGGTGATGATATCCTTAAGAAATTAGGTATGAATATTCAGTATTAGCCTGGAAATCCAAGTAAGCTCTGCACCTCCATCAGGCTTTTGGTAAGTTCTTAATCTAACACTAACTCAACCTTGGTTGAGTCCACTACCACTCTATCCGCTAAGATAACATGTCCCAGAAAGTGGACCTCTAAAATATGGAACTAACTATAGTACCCCAAGACACCCTGAGAGGGGAGGGGTGAATCAGGGTGTAAAATTTTTCTTAAAAAAATGATCTTGTTCCCACGATGGTAGGAACTCGTTAAACCTATAAGTCTAATGGTAATAGAAAGAAAAACAACCATAATAAAAGAGACCACACAACACTTTTACTTGGTTCACCACTAAGGGCTGCATCCAAGGAGCATACGCCAACAGGTTGCTGGTCATACATAATTCCACTAAACTTCACTGGCTAGGGATTACAAAGTTCAGGTATAGTCACTCTGTCCTAGGCACACTGCCTTTACAAAAGTTCAGGGATATCTCACTGCGTCCCTTGGGTCACTCCCATTGACTCCCCTGGCTCACTGCCCATGGTGAAGTCACCCTCAGTTTATAGACGTAAAGGTCTCTTCAATAGATATGCATTGAAGTCTTTGCCTCTGTTCAGCACGAGACTCTGCTTGCATCGAAGTCCTAAATTGATGCACTTGAAATCACTGAACCACTGAACTAGATATTTGGAACATACAAACAGGTTATATTGAATATTTCACGCAACACCTACCCTTTGCGCGAAAGATCTCACTTTTGCGTGCAATACTGGATTTTCGCATGGAAAATATTTCAACCAACAACCACTTTTACACGTAGCCTCAACTTTTACACGAGACTTCTAATTTTTCATGTAGCATCAACTTTTATGCACAAATTTCAATTTTTACATGCACCATCTACTTTTTTGCGCACCTTCAACTTTTACACACAAAATCAATTTTTACGCACAACGTCTGCATTTTCGCACAACATAAACTTTTCCACAAAAAATCTTTTACACACACCTTTTACGCTCATCAGAACTTAGATCTTCTCTAAGTCTTCAACCATACCTAATGAGGGGGGTCACTTCATATTTATAGGCAAAATTGACCCCTACGCAAAAAACCCTCCTTCTGCGCGTAATCCTTATTGAGCGTGAAAAACACATTTTCCACACAGCACTGTATTTTGTGCCATGATCCAATTTTTCATGCACCTCATGCCTTTAACAATTTTTGAGCTTCTGATCTCGAAACACCTTTTGTGAGGAAAACACCAATCCACTATTTCGCACACCAATCCTCTATTTCGCGCAGCACTCTAATACTTCGCGCACCACTTTCCTTTTTCGCACACTATGAAAATATTTGACGCACCACCCAAATATTTTTCACACCACAATCCTCTTTGTGCACATCTCCTTTTTCCAACAACCCATGTCTTCATTTTCCGATTTTCAGGCCCAAAAAATTGACAAACAATGGGAAATGACGCCACCTTCAATGCTTTTTCTGCTTAAACTGTATGATCAATTTACTTGAAAACATTCTAAACTTCCAATAAGGATTGGAAACAAACACAAACCATACTCCAATTCTTGTATAGAATTACCATGGTTCCAAAACTAAAACCTTGAGATTTTTTCATAAAGTTTGTGCTCTCATATATATATAGAACCATCCTTAAGTGTCTCACATTCTCCTCCTCAGAAACTGAGTACATGAATATATTGTCTATGATGACTACTAATAACCAGTCTAAGAAAGGCTGAAAGATACAGTTCATGAGTCCCTTGAACATTGTTGGGGTGTTTGTCATTTCAAAGGGCTTCACCAAGTACTCATAGTGACTATAGTGACATTTGAATGTCCTCTTTGGTATATCATTGTCCCATATTCGCAACTGGCGATATCTTAACCTGAGGTAAACCATTGAGAACCATTGATCCCCTATCAACTAATCATAGGGTCCATTTATCCTGGGTATGGATAATTATTCTTCACGGTCACCCAATTTAAGAACCGATAGTCTACACATAACCTCAAGATCTCATCCGGCTTCTTGGAGAACAAAACCGAGGATGCCCAGGGTGAACCAGTGGGTCTAAAAAATCCATTCCTCTAAAACTCCTCCAACTGCACCCTCACTGTATAAAGCTATGTGAGAGACATTTGATATGATGACATAGATATTGATGTTGTCCCGTGGTGTAGACCAATGAAGAAGTCTATATCTCAGTGGGGAGGTAAACCTAGAACATCCTCAGGGAAGACATTCTCATACTCCACCACCACTGTAGTAAACTGGGAACTAATAACATCCACTACACAAAGGGTTATTCTATCCAAATGGTGAGTAATTGGTTTCACCCTCCTATTCATGAGTCCATCCTATAATGTCTATGTTTCATGTTCACCAACAGAGGAGAACCTAGCTTTGTTACTATAGATACACCACATCATTCATGAAAAATATTTAACCTGAGCATTAACTATGGATAGACGGTCCATAAATAATATGAATTCATAAGGCCTCATTTCTACCACTAAGAGATCCCAAAAAAAATTCTTTACTTTAAGAGTTAGTTCATACTTTAGAGTTAGTTCATACTTTCAGCACAAGTGTGTGATCACTAAGTCATCTCTAATATGAGCCTCCAAGTGCAAGGGTCGTGCTAAGGGCTCAACCAGAATCACTAAGTATCGAACAAGATAAGTGTCCAGAAATGAATACTAGAACATGTGTATATAATTAATGCATCTAGTGTAGAAAATACATAGACCGTACCTTGTATCATTCCTGGGGCCTTTGTGTCATATGTCTTGACCGCCTTCAGCTGTCCCCACCCTTGTCCTCCAGCTCCATGATCCTAGAGTGGACCACCTAGGGGTCATGGTGGTAATATGTCAAAGAATATACCACATATTTCTGCTCTCTAAACTCCTCTACTAGATCAACCAATTTCCAAACCTACCTGCTCCTGCCATTGCCTTTACCTCAATGAACCATCCATGGTCTCATGGTCAACTATAAGATGGGTTAGAAAATATCAGGTAAGATTTCCCCTGCCATCACAAGAGTATAACCTGTAAAGACCCTAGGCTTGACGTACATGGACATTACATTAATTTTGCGGCATACTTAATACATAACAAAAATAGACACACAAGGACCGTAATAGTTTAGTGTCTTTGGAAACTCAGAATACAATCTTCTAATTGTGCTGAAAGATCTTCAACATCTCCCATAAAGATCTTCCCCTTTTTTTCTTACCTAAAACCTTTCTTTATATCCTGGGGAAAAGAAAACATAAAAATCATGAGCTCAAATGATCAGTAAGGGTAAGAATGGATAAAATAAAACATACTATATACATTTGAACTTAAAAACATGAACATAATGTTTAAACATCAAAATCTTGAGCAATGACATAAAACATGGAAGTACGTAAGGCATAGATCATAAAGAAACATTAAGAATGATAAAATAGCATGGGAATAAAACATGTAATTTTGGCATCCATTAAACACATGTAATGATTTCTATAGTAGCCATGGCATTGCTGCCAAGACCATCTTAGTGGACAAAGTCCCATTCTGATTCGAGTTCACTCCTCGTTTCAGTCCTGTAACACTGAACCGGATTAACTTACCGTTCCAGCCATGTCTATCTCATGAGATATAAAATCTTTACCCAATGCATTGGAGGGAGATATAGGTCCCAACCATATCATAATGAAATCATTCTTACTTGTGCCACACAATAAACTTAAAACATTCATCATAACCCAAAGAATAAAATGGGTTTCATAAACATCATCCCATCATTTCATAATCCATATAAAACAAATGGACATTTCATCATATGAAAAGTGAACCATGTAAATTATAGATACATTAAACTTAGAACATACACATATGAAATAATTTTATCTTAGATAGAAAATGGTTTTGATAAAACATTTGAAATGAATTCTTGAGGAAAATATCATTTCTTCTTCAAAATCAATTTCTTTTCACAAAATGTCATGCTATTTTAAAAGGAAGAGATTTTTTTGAAAATATTCATGAAATCTTTTGAAGGAATCTTAATTCAAATAAGGATTTATAAAACCGTAAAAATCTGTTCGTGCCGTATAAGTTAAAAAAACATTCTTCTCGTACTTTTTCCAGAAAAGTCAAAAAGTACCTCGTCATAGAACGATTCCATACATACCATGTAGTAAAAGTCAAAAATGGGTAAAAAGGACTTTAAAAATACATGAAAACACTTTTATAAAACATGTAAATGGATGATAGAAATAACCCCAGTAAATACTTACGAATAAGCAATCTCGGATAAAAATGAGATTTGCAAAATTATCCCTTACCTTAGGTCCGACTTGCTTCGTAAGTGTTTGAAACTCCTATATAATGATTTAAATAATGTCATTGACTTATTCCAGAATCATACTCATTGTTATTATATCATATATGGTTCACTTATGACTTTATATTACCCGTTCTTTTGTAAATTCCATGTTAAAGAGCGTTTTGGGTAAAATCGTTTCATTTGTCATCCGTGTTTTGACTTGTAATTATTCATATGATTAATTAGATCATGATTACTTAATTCCAGAATATAAAACATGATTTATATAATATATATTCAGAATATACATATATATAATAGATCAGTAAATGGAAAGAAATACACCGTTCATGGAGATGGTAGGCCGTACGTACGCATGAACGCTGTTTTCGTTTCCTTATTGAGTTGAATGGAATTAAGTAGATGAAATAAATATATATAAAAATAAATACAGTATCATTATTATTTCATATATTTCATGATTACTTATTATATATACTTTATAATCATTCATTAATGGTTAACGTGGAGAATGAATCTCATCGCGTCATGGAGACGGTAGTCCGTACGTACACACGAGCGATGATATCGTTCTCATGATCGTGGAATTGTATTGGAGTGTATATATACTATTTTATAATAAATATAACTTTAAAATAATCATATATAGTTATTATTTACACCATTATACCCATCCAAGTAAGGTGGTGGTGGAAAATAGATTACACCACGGCGTGGAGACAGTATTCCGTACGTACCAACGTGCGGTGATTTCGTTTTCTGTAGGATGGATAGATGGTGAAATAAGGTTGTTTCATACTTATAATAACATATCTGTATATGAGTGATACTGGTGTTATTACTTGAAAATGAAAAAACCTAAGAAGAAGAAGTGGAAGAAGAAATAAAGTTGAAAGAATCGGTAACGGACATTACCTCTTCTTTGAAGCGCCTCTTTGAGATCTCCTTTTAGGGCACTAAAATTGGTCTTTGAGGAAGCAAAAAACCTCTAGGATGTTTCTAGGGAAGTGGATAAGAGAATTTGGTAGGGTTTTTCCGAGTTTTAAGGCTCAAAGTGGTGTGAAGAAGAGAGGGAGGAGGTGCCCTTTTATAAGGGAGGAGAGGGGCACCTTTGGAATAACTAAAAATATTATTTTATTATAAATCCAAATTCGGTTTTAAATAGATAAAAATTGATTTATTTTAAAGCTAAGGTGGGGAGGGGTCTAAATAATCTCATCCAATAGAATTTAGACAAGTTTAGGTTCCTATTTTAACCTTATCATTTATATTTAACTTTAAGTTCGATAATTTTACTTTTATCGTGTCTTTTTGTGTTCTTGCACTATAATGTTAATAAACTTACTATAACAAGACAAACGAACCCCAAGTTGTTTATTATTAATATATATAACCTTATCTAAGTCATTTGGCCTAACCTTAGATTTTTAGGAATAAAATAACAATTAATAATATAATATGTTTTTTAAAAACTATTTTATGTCAATTTTGACACTATTTAGTAATTGATTTTTGTAAGACTCATAACAGAATTATTGGTTCTAAAAAAATTAATTAAATAAATAATAACATGTCATATTAACCTATAAAATTAGTTTAATTCATAAAAAGTCTCAAATTACATTTATTTTGGTATTTATAACATCAATTATGTCAATATTTCATTAATAAGATAATTACTGCATCATCTTTGTGTCATAAATAAATTAAATTATTTAATGTCTAAAAATTAAAAATAAAATACAATTATGTAGGAAATAATTTTATATTTATAATGAATATTTATAGTCGAATTTATCTTATGTATAACCCTATATTAAAAATGATATACTAATTAAAATTTGATTTTAACTATTTTAACCCTTCTTTAAATAAATTAATAATAAATATCCTAATCTAATCCAAGTGGTCCTAAATGGTCATATTTTATTCCTAAGGTTGTTTTTGGTCGAATTACACTTATCCAATAGAATTAGGACATGTTTTAGGGTAATAATAATATCATTTTTACCCGTAATTACCCTATTTACTTTTAACTGTGGTAAAAAAAAGTAAAAAGTTACTATTCACCAAAAATTATTTTCATCTCATTGAATCACATTTTACTTACTGACATCAACCGTGTCTCTCGGATTTTTGAAATTCCACTCACAGAAGCGGTAAAATTAAGTTTTATGAAAAACTCATTTTTCTTAACTACCACTTAGTGGTTTCACTATTCATCAAAAAATGAAAGTTTCCAGAAAAATACTAAAAATTAGGCCTAAGCTATATTTGATATTATGAACTCAAAAATGATGTCTATTTTACCAAATTCAAAACATATCAGTTGCACTAATTAATTTAAAAATTAATTCCCGTCGTCAAAACAAATAGCGTGTTCTTAAGAGATAATAACTATCAAAAGATTGACACTTGTTTATGTCTGGTTTAAATGTGAAATTACATCCAATGAAAAACATTGTATTAAATTATAAAAATATATTATAAATATAATTTAAAACCACTCAAATTAATAATTTATCACTATTAATTATTTCGATTAAAAAAAATTTTTAATTAAAATTTAGTAATTTTCACTATTCATCAGAATATGAAAGTTATCTGAAAAGTACCAAAATTTCACCCTAAGCTGATTTCGATATTCCAAATCCAAAAATGAAGTTCATTTTGAAAAATAAAATTTACAAAATTTCAAAAAGTGGTTATTACTATTCATAACGGCTAGTTTTAATAATATTTTAATAGCATATCGTTGTTTAGTGAAACTCGGTATTGCGTACTACACACGCTATCGAAGAAGGTCGCGATTGCGTGTAATGCAAGGCAAGTCAAGGATGCGTGTTGTGCAAGATCCTTTTTGTGTAGCGTACAACACAAGACATTAATGAAATTAAAAAGAATATTTTTCATAAAATCTCGGGGTGTTACATAACCACCTCTCTATGGGATAACTAGACCCATCCTAAGATCCTTTCACTAAAGAACATCTATCATAATACCTCCTTATGAAATGTCTCTCACATCCAGGTCCCTAAGAAACTCCATGCTGCTGAGATCTCTGCTCCCATGTTCCCACTACTAGAAACCAATGGCCGTGTCTACTCAACCAAGAAACTCTCAACCACCAAAGCTTTCTCTAGAATCCCAAAAGAGTTAGGAATTCATAGAGGGAAACACTAGCTCATATGTATCTACTTAGTCCTCACCTGAAGGTCTGATCCCTAAAGAACTGTTCATGAACCATATCCATTGTGTACCTAAAGAGGTTAGTAAACCTTGATGAATAATCATCTACTTTCATTATACCCTTCTCATGCTATAGAAGATTCTAGATATGTAAAAACCTTAGCATATCTTAGAGAACTCCTATATGAAAAGGTACTAAAACTCTGACCATGATATATTCACCTCATTATAAGACTAGGTCACTAACCCCCACCATCACTCTGTTGATCCATTGATAAGGCTTGCTTCCAGGACCACCATCTGATTTGCTGGTGTCTGGACAAGATGGAAAACTCCAGTCACCACCTAAATCCAATAATCATCTTCATGTGGTCTAGGATCACCTTATAACCTAAGGGGTATCTATCACTAAAACTCATGAAGTGTGCTCATGTCGTGAACCTCATCTGCTGGTACTGTAGATACCATTTTTTCCTCTACAGGTGGTGGTATAGCTAGTGCACCACCTGGAGGTAGAACCTCTGGAACTGGTCCCCGAATTGAAACTTCATCATAAAGAGGATCATCCTCATGATCCTGATGCTGATTCTGATTTTGCATACATCGTGGAGGCATCCCAAAAGTAAAAAAGATGCAGCATGATCAATGAGTATATTTAGAGATCTAAATCAAGAAGGACATGGAAACCAAAACTCATTCTAACATGATGAATGTACCATTTTTCCCCTATAACTAGTGTTATCATTTACCAAGTTGAAAGGTAGGAAATCAAAGTCCTGGTGTATGGATATGTTGGACATCGCACAAACACTAGAGTCCCTATCCTGAAATCCAAAATTTAAACACTTAACATTGTTTTCCCAAACTATCTCACAGACTCTGGTCCTAAGGTAGAACTATCCATTAATACAAATCTATCAAGACCATTCCCAATGAGGCCCATGCTGCAACTCCCCAACCCCGCCTCCAATAGGCTAAGTGTTGGTGATTAGTGCCGAATAGGCATATCACTAACATGGGAGGCCTTATCCTAAGTACCTGTGCACATGCAAACTTCCCCAAGACCATAATGTGATGAAATGTAAAAAAAACTAAAAAACCATGCATGCATACATATAAATCTCACAACCAGAGTATGATATGAAGTAAAGGAACGTAAATAGGGCCAAATACATACACACTCCAAAGAGTCTAAAAACAAGTCCAGCTGAAAGTAAACTGGGGATTGTCGTCATGATAATCCAGTAACACATCTTGGTCTATCTGGTCTCACAATGAATAATATGGTCCTTTTCTATCTAGGACTCAATCAAAAGGTTTATCATTTTCAAAAGACAAAACATGTGCATGAAAAGACCATGTATGAGTTATTATAACAATACCAAGTAGGACACTTTGAAACCACAAAGAATATAACAAAATAATGTTGTCATCTCTACATAGGTATATGTCTATAGAACATATAACAATAATATCTAGATATAATACATAAAGACACACTTTATAGAGGTAATTCATATCCATAATACTATGTTTGTGTAAAATTACACGATGTTGTTTCCCATGTACTTCTACCCATGTACCAATACATGGCTTAGCCCATGTAAATTTTGTTCAGGCCGTGTACATGTGGGAGTACACAATGTGCTCCTGCCCATGTACTCCAGCCCATGTTCATGTACACTACAAGGTACACATTGATCCACTGGGGAGAGGTCACAGGCCATGTGATAGGGTCACATTCCATGTGATCCTTAACATTCTCTTGAAAACCTATCCATCGCTAGGAGGGAACCGCATGTTGTGTAATCTTGGATTACACGTTGTGTGGATAAGGTTTTTTCATAAATACTGGTTCTTCCTTCCATGCATGTCTATTCTATAACCCCCTTGGATTTAGACTCCAATCATTCCATAAATCTAGAATCTACCCCAGCCAAACCTCACCAAGGCTGATTTCTAGATTTCGGCCCATGGATTCATTTAGAAAACAATCCTATTCAAAGTTCTTCATTGTGTTCCAAAGAACAAGAAATCGAGTATCCAAAACTACCTATTAGCCACTACATCTATCATCACACCACCATTGTGTCATGTTGATCCTAGATCTATAATTTTGAATCATTTCACTAAGAAACGGGTGTGCAATGATCGATTTCTTGGTTGATATCGAACTATGGGTTAATGAATAACACCCACAATGAATGAAGAAATATGAGATAAATGAAAAAAAACATGAGGAATGAACCTCATCCAATGTTCGTGTTGTCCTTGATCCATAATCATTATAATGAAAAGTGAAGAATCAATAACAATTGATGGAAAATCCTAAAATAATCTCACAAATAAACCCATCCTGTAAGATGACTGAACTATAGATCAATATTTTGGTTGATTGATTAGAATTCATAATAGGAATTAAGAACAGGGAAGGAATCCAAATATAAAAAACATCCTACCACAGTTTGGATCGATCTATGACAAAGAATAAAGTTGCACCATTGTCATTGGCGATATCCTCTAATTCTGTTACATGTTGGTCGTTGATCTATGATCTGGTAGAGGTTCATCTAAGATAGATCCTCCAATTCTCTCTCCAACTACTTCATGTTTATGAGGATAACCATAAAATTACATCATAATAGTCTATTTAAAGACATTTCACTTACTTCATCAATGAAATAAAAATAAAATAAATAAAATAATTTATTTATTTATTTATTTTATTTTATTTATTTTTTCATCTATGATGACTTTTCCAAGAAATGCCACGCTCTGAAAAATGTTATGTCATTCCTTGGGTAAGACCCATGTTTTGAACTCAACGGTGCCATCATATTTATAATCTGATCCCCAGATTAGAAGTTATTCCACTTTTTTAGGAAAACTATGCACACATGCTATTTAATAAAGTTAATATATTTCAAACATTTATTCTAGGCACATCGGACATAGTAATCGCATGTCATCTGAGTGCTTGGTCTTGAAAATAATCCATACAATATCCAAAAATAATACATGGAAAATTTGATTCATTATAAGATTAGATTTTAGGAGTCATATATTCAAGATTCTTCTTTCATAAGTAGGTATAACCATTATGAATATCTTGTATTTTTTTGGCATGAATAAAACTCCTATATTATTTATGGATTTGATAAACCAAATATTCCATTAGTATCTATACACCCTTTTCATGGTATTTATGGATGATATTCTAGTTTATTCATGATTTGAACATACACATGATCATCATCAGAATTTGGTTTTGGAAATATTGAGAAGAAGCTGCCTTTATGGGAAGCTTTCATAATTCAATTTCTAGATCCAAGAGGAGAATTTGTTAGGGAATTTGATATTAGAACATGGTCTCTTAGTTGATCCTAAGAAGGAAAAGGCTATATTATCATGGGAAGAACCACTGATCATATTCAAGATAAAGATATTCCTAGGTATGGTTGGATATTATTGATGATTTTTCATGAATTTATCAAAGTTAGTATCATTTTTAACTTCTCTTACCATGAAACAGGTGAAATTAATTTGGGACACTAAGTGCTAGACTTCTATTGAGTATTTGAAATGACTTCTGACATCATCTTCTATTTTGATCTTTCCAGAACTAGGTAAGGGATATGTGGTATACTGTGATGCCTCTAGTGCTAGTATGGGGTGTGTACTTTTGAATGATGGAAATGTGGTGGTGTTTGGGTCTCTTTAGATTCATCCACATGAGAAGAAGTACCCCAAATATGATTTGGATCTCACCACTATTATGTATGTGCTTAAGTGTTGGAAGAACTATCTCTTTATGGAGAGGATGATGGTCCTTTATAGTCACAAGAGCCTAATTTATATGTTTTCTCAAATGGAATTAAACCTAAAACATAGAAAATAGGTGGAATACTTATAAAAATTTTACTTTGACTTCACATACACCTAGGGGAAGGGGAAGGTCATTGTATATGGCCTTAGTAGGAAGTAACCATATCATAATATCTTGAAATCAAAAGAGGAGTGGAAACATATGAGAATTTTTTCTTAGTCACATATAGATTTACGTGAGGATGATTTCAGTTTGGTTTTGACTAGTGATCAGTTATCACCATCTATATTAGAGTCTATTATGAAGGACCAACAATATGATGAAAATGTTAGATAAGTCAGAAAATATCTACATGGTGGGGAGACGGTTCTTGGTTGTTCTCTCCCCTCTGATGGAATTGTTCACTTTAGGAATCGTTTTTTGTACCATAATTAGTCAGGAACTCAATATTTCATGATTTTCATTGTTCTTTGCATACTATTCATCCTGAAGCTATGAATATTTATTATGAAATGAGTTTGACGTTTTTGGTGGATGGGTATGAAGCACGACATCCCTAATTACATGTCCTACTGTTACACCTTCTAGTAGATAAATGTAGAGGACCTGATTCCTTCTAGTATTCTCTAACCTCTTCTAATTATAGTTTAGAAATGGGAAGAGGTATCCATAGAATTCATTATTATATTACCATAGAATCCCCTACCAAAGAATGTTATTTGGGTGGTGATCGATCAATTGACAAAATTAGATCATTTCATTCTGATTTGAGACACCACCAAGGATAAATATTTGGGTAAACTATACGTGTAGGAGGTTGTGAGGTTATAATGGGTCCATTATACCATTTTTTATAAAATGGATCCTAGTTTTAATTCCAGATTATGTAAGATTCTATAAGATTCGATGAAGACTCAAGTTAAATTGAGTACAACTTACCATCTACAAATAGATAGTTAGATAGTGTGCTATATAGATTCTCTAGGATAAAATTCAATTCCTACATATTAGTTTTTTGGAGGATCATGGGAAAACCATCCTAAAATGGTTAGGTTCTATTATAATAACATGTATTAGTCATTGATCAAAATATAACCCTTCAAGGATTTGAATGGTTCCCCATGTTGGTCACTTATTTCTTGATCTGCTATGGGAAATGATTATTTTGTGGGACCAAGTCTTGTTTAGGAGACAACAGGAAGGATTCAAGACATACATTAATTCATGATTACATATCACAGTCAAAATAAATTATATATTTCTTGTTTACATCATATATTACAGTTTTCTATTGGTGTCCATGTCTTCTAGAATGTTTCCCCATGGTTGGGTCACCATCGACTTGGGAAACAGGGAATACTGGCTCCAAGATATGTTGGACTATTTGAGATTATAGTGTATTGTTCAGGTTTCTTATCAATCTATTTTAATATATCATTTTACAGATATCCATGATGTTCTCCACATATCTCATATCAAGAAGTACCATCCTGATCCTTCCCATGTTTTGAGTTTGGAGAAGATTAAGTTGGAGTTAGATGTTTTTATTATGGATAAACTAGGGGAGATATTTTATTCTCAAATGAAAGTCTTAAATGGGAATTCTATTCCATTGGTCAAAGTGTTATGGTATCTCATATGTGATTCTCATGAGACTTGGGAGCATGAAGCATCGATAAGGGAGTAATGGACACATCTCTTTTTAGAGAATCCTTCTTCCACATGACTTCCTGAGGATAAGAATTCCTAATTTGGGTAGAATTGTAAGATCGTCAATTTTGAGGTACACAAAATTTTAAGATTTGATGCATCTCAAAGGTTATAATAAAATGAGTTAATGTATATCAAGAGTGGAAAGATGAGGATATGAATTAAAATAGAAAGTACTATCTACATGAGTTGGTTCATATTGTGAATCCATATTCATGATGTGAATGGATTCTAAGAAGAATCCATGATTTTGGTTTTATGACATGAAAAATATTCATTAAATGAGATATTATTCATGTCATGAACTAGGATTTAAATATTTCAATCCAAGGTGACAAATTTTTAAGCATATTATCCTTCTAAAAGTTTCATGATGTCAATCCATAATTCGCACCACGAATGGTGTCCATTATAGAATATTAAACCTTTTGTTTTCTCATATCCTTTATCATTAAACTTCCTTATCCTTTCCCCAAAACCCGAGGTCTTATTTAAGTGATTTTTGTAAATCCATCTCTCTATAAACTACCTTGCTCAGTGTTTCAATCCTAGATCAATCTGTTGTCATCAGATTGGTAAATTTGACCAAATATCTTCCATTAATTATTGATATCTTTGTTTTTCAATAGTTTTGGGATAAATATTTTTAATCTATTGATAATGTTTTGACATCTCTCGGTTTTTTATAGATTCATCGTGTGTTTGTATCCCAGAGGCTGGATATCATGTTGGTATTGGTATGATGTGTGAGAATCTCAAGTTATGTGATAATATAACTTCTTTACGAACCTTTTTTATTTTGTAAACTCAATTATAATATGTGAAAATATATGTTAGGGCCTCTTTTTGTTGTTATTTCATTAATTTCCATCCAACATGTGTGGATTTTTTCATAGTTGGTTTTCGAATAGAGTTTGAGGTAGGGGTTCTATCTCTAGCCTATGTTCTATGAACCGTGAATTATCTTGGATTTATTAATGCTTTTATAAATGAATTGGAATGATCCTTGAATTTATTGTTATGAATGTGTAATTTCTTTTAATAAAATTTGGTTTCCCCTCATTTTTCTAAAAGAAAGGTTTTTTAAATCATTATGAAATTTTATTTCAAAGCATATTTTTGATGAAAAGGGTTATTTAGAATTGTTTTTGAAATTTTATAAGCCCTTTGAAATTTATTTGATATATTACACACATGGGATCCTAGGGTACATATGTGGAGGGTTTAGTATTGGGCCTTATCCATTGAAATTGTATAGTGTTTCACTTTCTAGGGTGTTCTTCCATTCCTAGATCATAGATATCTTAGCTCTATGAAATTGATATTGACATTATAATGGGTTCAATTTTTGGGGTGTTTCTCTGTCTCTATATTTTGGATGCATTGACTCTATGGTCTTGAGTTCACAGTAGTCATTGTTTGTTATTTTGGTAAAAGTGACCTAGCCAACCTGACCTTTATTATCCTAGGGGTTCTTACCATTGTGCTTTGTATTTTTTATTTTCGGATGTGATATGGTATGATACATTCTTTGATAAATGTTAATGGTTTATTTACATTATGTTTTGAAATTTTATCACCTACTTATATGAAATAATGGGAAAAAAGGGAAAAATTACTACACTTTTCATATAAAACAATATAACTTCTTATCATTCCATGTTTTCTTTATGTTGATCATATTGGGATTTATATACAGATACTTGTTATAGAACACCTGGGTAGGATCCTACTAATCCTATTTAGCTCATACCTTACACACTCCCTTGGGGGTGGGTATAACTTGTTTTATTTCATGCAAGCAAGGGAAAGGCATTATGGTGAGGTGATGAGTTTATTTTCAGTTGGGTATGGGTAACTTGTGGTGATATGGTGGGATGTTTCCTATATATCACAAGGATTAAATATTAGAATTTTTTTTGTCCATTCCTTTCGGTTGTCTTAGGTCATGTACCTTGGTTTTTATCATACTACTTTTGGTTGTATCACTACCATTAACACTCTCTTATATAAGTAATATTTTTATTTCTAGTTATCTTTCTATATATATACCATGTATTTTGTTTTAGGTTGAGTAAATAATTCCCTCAATTTGTTGTTAGTTTGATGGGTGTTATTCGGTGGGATATGAGGATTGATAATGCCCCTCAGGTCATGCTGCGGTCCGGTACAGTACCTAGTTGTATGGGTTGTCCAAGCTGGGACATGATAGGTTGAATCTATTTCATCAGTTTTATTTAAATCTTTATAATAACCTATAACCTATCTTTGTATCATAGTCTATATAGCTCAAAATTCTCATAAAATTCTTCAACCAAAAACTAAAATTATTCATACTTGTCATGAGTGGAATACATCATCCAATCTTCTTCCTTAAAAAGGCATCTGAGATTAGTCACTTATTACTTTTTTGAGTTTAGTGTCCCTCCCTATGGACTGTAACAATATCATTCAATGGGATGACCTTGTTCTTCACAACTTTCTTCCTCCTTGATTTATTATAGTCACTTTTCAGGCCAAATATTCTTTTCCTAATAATTTTTTTAAATTTTCAATCATTTGGGTAGGTAGAATAGTGATTCAATCTATAACAAAGTGACCAATTTTACTACATCTTCTATACACCTCTTCTAATAATTGAAACATGTTCTCAACATTTAACAAATAAATTTCAAATTTCTTCTTAACCTTATTTCTTTTATTGGGTTTAATAACCCTTAGACATTATCTATAAAATATTATAATATCATATAAATACTTTTTATTACACCAACATCGTATTTCCGAGTTCCCAAAGCCTCCATACTAACAAAAATATCCATAAAAAGTATACTTTACTATGAAAATAACTTCCTGTCCAAATATTTACAATTTCTCTTCTTACTTCTTTTAAAAACTAATTTTGGATCCTTTTTTCAAATTAAAATTTTATTAAACTCCCAAAACAGTTCTCTTCACTATATATTTTTTCTTTTAATTTTTAAAGTCACTATTTATAGTAGTTCTTACCATCAAATCAGTATTCTAATAATTTTCATATTTCTGAGAATCAGTTTTCTTTTCCATAAACTTTAATTTCTTCACCCTTTACTTTGAATTAGACTTTTCACCTACAATTTTAAGGAATTTTTCATTATTTTAAAGTAATACTTGTGGGATAACTTGAGTTTTAACATTCTTTAAAAAATTAACTCTTTTCAAAATTTTCTCCTTTGATCATTCTCTAACTTCTTACATAGAATTTTTAAAGTTAAATATTAATTTATTTAATTCCATTTAAACCTCTAACAATTTTTATTGAACAATTTTAATATTCTTACTTTATTTTACATTCTATACCATTTCAAAATTCAAAGTCCTATATTCAATAACAATCTTCTTAAAAGTTATCAATTTATTTTGTCATCTTTGACTCCTTTTCAATATGAATAGAATCTTTGTTGTTTGAAGATCGATTATATTTCAATAAATTTCTAATATCCTTATCCAATTTTGTGATTTATGAAAGAAATAACTTGAATTATAACTTCAACATGAACTCCATTTCTATTTATTTACCACTTTAAAAATTTCTATCTTCATCACTAGTGAAATATTCCCCATTCAATTAATTAATTGGTAAATTTTCATTAACATTATTGTATGTATCAACTTCATATTCATCCTCACTATTATCACCATCCTCAAACTTTGATAAGAATTTTATCATTTTGGGTTTAAATAAGTCCTTAATGTTCCTATTTGAAGAAAAATGTATCTTATCAACTTCTATATATTTCTTATTTGAGAAACTTCTTATCCCCTTACACTCACCTTTATAATATTTTTCTTCTTTAAACTATTGAAAATTTGCTACAAACTTTCCAATAGCTCCAGACTTAAAATAATTTAATGGTATATTTATTCTAAAATTTATTTTTTCCTCTTATTAATCTTATGTAAATGAGTGATAATATTTTTTTTTAAAATTTCACTTTCATGTCATCTTCTTCATTAGAATATTCTTCTTATAAAACTAATTCTTTCTTACTCTTTTGTTGTTTAATATATTTGAAGGGAATTTATATAACAACCATTATCTTTATTAAAAATTAATTCATGATTTATTACATAAAGTTACACATAATAAAACCCAAAAGATTGATAATTCAAGTGTCTTTGGGTAATTAGGTACATTACATAACAAATTTAAACAAGGGGTATATCACCATTATTAAAAACATCCTTAACATGCTCATAATATTCCATCATACTTAATATTCCATGGGATAACCTGGGGACATACATAAGAAAGGGGTGAGATATAAATCTATGTAAGGGTATAAACATGACATAACATGAAGAACTTATTACATGTTAGAAAATAGAAAGTTAAATGGGACATAAAATGGTTTAGAATCATAAATAGAAACAAAGAGGCATGATATAAGATGATAACATAAAGGCAACATGGGAGTACTAACACAAATTTAAACATGGAATCATAAACATAGGTCAAGGATAACCACCAAGAAATCATAAAATGGTGGAAAAAGTATCATGATGGATTATTTTCACTCCCTATTACCTTGAATTAAGTATCATGATACTAAAACATTACCCAATTAATTGTAGCGCTATATATTTCTCAGTACATCCATCACTTTCATATCATGTACATGAATAAGTCTTCCACATAAATCATTTAACATAGGATCATATTTAATCATATTAAATTTCATGATTAAGGAGTGTAGAATACATAAATGTAAGTTCCAAATAAAATAAGTATAAGTGGATAAAGTTTAACACCCTTGATAGGAAATGGGTATGAGTATTCACTACACAACTGTTTAAGAAGGAAAATCGCAGTGAAATTTCGGAAGCATAATGGGGTAACATAAATGTTCATGAAAGGGATTTTTGTGAATGAAATGAGTTTCTCATATTTTATAAATCATAAGGGTTTTATAGGGGATATTTAATAACATATACCAATATTTTTAATTGGAGATAAAAGGAATAAGAAATTGAAGATAGTTGAATAAATAAGAGAATGATAGGATCCATTACATTGAGAGGGTGATTCCAAAAGCTTAGAAGGAGCTTATTAAGGGCTTGGTGGAACCTTGTGGTGGACTATAGAGAGGTATTGGAAGGATAAGGATGTTATAATAGGTTTTTAGTGAATAGTAATGTGTGATTGTCTGGGTTTATATAGGAAAAGAGAGGAGAGTTTTTTATTATTTACCAAACCTAGTTTTTGGAATCCATATAATAAAGTAATCAAAACCTAAAAACATCCCATAGTATTTTCCCATGGTTTCAAAAAAAGGGGAGTAATTTTCATTATTTTATAATTCCATGGGCATAAATCGTTAAAATATTACCCTTTATGAAGTGTGAGTGATTCATATTCATAATGAATAGATTTGAAAACCTTAAAATATAATATAGGTTTTGGAGGATTCATAAAGGATTTATAAAATTAATCAAATAACCACATAAATGTATTATTTTAAATTTAAAACATATATTTTGTTTTATATACCTTTTATATACTTTATTATATCAATTTTGGGTCATTATGATGTCATAATACACACCATATATTTATACCATATTTATTTTTTACCTAAAAATTCAACTATCTTAGAAAATTATGAAAAATTCACCATTGGTTAATTTCAACATTATAATTACAAAAATCATATTTATTTTATCAAAATAATTTTATAAACATGTTATTTTTATGTTTTAAAACAACAATTGACATTTATGGAGAAATATTGGGTTTTTTTTACAATTACAGTTTTTGAACCCTTATAAAAATTACATTTGACTTCATAAAAAACAAATTATCACTTATATGTAATAAAAACTATTTAATAAAAATATTTTTTAAAAGCATCATTTATTTTAAAAATCCATATATTCATTAAAAAGAATGTCTTAATTGAATTTTTCATATTACCCAAAAATACAATTGGTGTTTTATCGAATAAAAAAAATAATAAAGTAATAAGAAGAAGTAAATATAAATATTATTTTATTAAAAAATACAAAGTAAATATTCATATTAATATGTTCTTGATACATATCCCTTTATCATACCAAAAAACAACCTAAGGGTAAGGTTCTCCATGGTTATATTTTCATTGGGCGATTTGGTATACATGGTTTGGGCCATGATCTCGATAAGCTTGAACGTCTACCATAAATGATTTTACTCATGATTTAGTTATTGGATATCATCGTGGAATTGGTCAAGGGAAAATCTTAGTGATTTTATCTCCCTTTTAATCTTTGATAAATGGGCTTCATAGGGTATGATCCTACCGGGTGAGGCCATCACTTCCTTTGTTTGTGTCAATTGGATTTTTCAAAAGCCTATATTTATACTAATCATATGATCACTATTCAAAGACTATATTATCAATGGTTATGATTCTTAAAGGTATTTTAAATCTTATAGGATATAATAAAACCAAGGAATTGCATGCGTTTTCTATAACCAGAATACATAATAGGGAATTTTATTTATAAAAGTTTGGATCCTTAAAATGTTTCCCCCATTAGGAATTTCACCCTCAAAATTTCTATTTCATACACTAAAATAGATGAGGGTAATTTTTTTCATCACATCCTAGGTCCCACATCACTTATTTAAACTTTTTTTTATTCATAGAACTTTGACCAGGTGCATTCTCTTATTTCATATAACTTTATATCTATGATATAAGATATTCACTGGCTGCACCTCAAATGAAAGATCATTATCTAATGGAAACTCCTCTAGATTGAATAAATGTAAGGGGTCTGGTATGTACTTTCTCATGAGATATACATATAACACATTATGTGCATAATATAGGTTAGTTTGGAGTGCTAGTTGATAGGCCACCACTCTAATGTGATCAAGGATATCAAAGAGACTGATGTATCTTGGACTAAGCATTAACTTCTTCCCAAATCATATAAATTTTTTCCAAGGAGATATACAGAGGAATAACTTATCTCCAACCTTAAAAATCAGCTCTCATCAATGATTGTCAGTATAGATCTTCTATTGACTATGAGAATCCTTGATGTTCTATTAAATGGTTTTGATCTTTTCCACCATTTCCCCGACCATTTTATGACCCAGTAGTTTTTTTTTCACCAACTTAATCCCAACATGAAGGTGTTCTGTATCTATTACCATAAAGGGCTTCATAGGGAGATATTTGGATGCTGGAGTGGAGTCTATTATTTTATAGGAACTCAACTAGAAGAAAATGTTGATCTCATCCTCCTTTCAAGTCAATTTATCATGCTCTCAAAATATCCTCGAGTGTCTGGATAGTATGATTAGATTGGCCATCAGTTTCAGGGTGATAAGACATGATGAAGTTCAATTTGGTATTTAGATCATGTTGGAGACCCATCCATAACTTAGAGGTAAATCTCAGATCTTGATCAGATATAATCTATAGTGATTTTCCATGTATCCTCACCACTTCTTTAATGTATATCCTTGCAAGTTGATAGAGTGGGAAGTCATATCAAATTAAAATGAAGTGATAAGTATTTGTTAGAAGATCCACCACAACCCATATAACATTATTTTCTCTTGATGTCTTTGGAATAATAGTGAAAAATTCCATGGTTATATTTTTCCATTTCCATGTACGTATGGGTAATGGTTGCATAATCCCCTTGGATTGTTTCCTTTCACCCTTCACTTTCTGAAATACAAGACAACTTAATGTATATTTTGTGGTATTTTTCTTTATATTATCCAAAAAATGATTCTCTCATAGACCTTGATACATCCTTGTTCTCCCTGGATGGATGAATAAGGTTGATCTATGTGCATCATCCAAAAAATCCTTCTTTATCCCAAAATTTTATGGTACACATAATTGTAACTGAAATCTTACAACTACTTCTTTATTAATTTTAAACTCTGAGTATTTCCCTTCTCTTATAGATTATACCATATTCTGAATCACCACATCATCTCTTTATTCATTCTTTATATTCTCTAGAAGGGATGTTTGAATAATAAGTTGTGAAAGGATTGATGATTTTCCTTCATTTTGAATTACCTTGTCCATACATTTCAAGTATAAGAAGATTAGATCCTTCTCAATTCTAATCTATGATAAAATTATTAGATCCTTTCTTCTTAGAGAATTAGAAATTTTATTTTCTTTTCTATAATGGTAGTGGATTGAGCATTTATAGTCCTTAATCAGTTGTAACCATCTTCACTAGCACATATTCATCTCTTTCTATGTGAAAATATACTCCAGGCTCTTATGATAATTATATATTTCACACTTTTCATAAAAGAGATAATGACGCCATATTTTCAATATTAAGACCACTATAACCAACTTTAGATCATGTGTTGGGTATTTATTCTCATGAATTTTCAAATGACTTGATCCATAGGCTATCAATTTTTCATTCTGCATTAACATGAAACCTAATCCATTTTTCAAAGCATCGTTGAATACCACGAAAAGTAACCCACTTGTGGGTAGTGTAAGTACAAGTGCAGTGATAAGCCTCTTTCTAAAATACTCAATGATTTATTCACATTAATTATTTCAAAAAAAAACTTGACTCCCTTTCGAGTAATCTTAGTTAGAGGGTTTAAAAAACATGAGAAATTTCTCACAAATCGATGATAGTACCAAGATAATCTAAGGAAATTATGGATTTCCATCATAGTGGTTAGTATTGGAAATCATTCAATTGGTTTTTTATTGAAGGGTCCATAGGTATCCCATTTCTTATAATAATTTTCCCTAATAAGTAGTTTTACTTTAACCAAAACTCACATTTACTATAATTTTCATAAACTTCTCATTTCGTAAGGTTCTTAGAATAGTTCTCAGATTCTCCTCATGCTCCTCCTTTATTTTGGATTATATTAGAATACCATCTATAAATACTACCCAAAAATAGTAAGGTAATATCTAAATACTCTATTCATCATGTCCATTAATATATTTGGAGCATTAGTGAGTCTGAATGGAATTACTCTGAACTCATATTGCCCGTACCTTGTCTGGAAATTAGTCTTGGGGATATCCTCCTTCTTCAACCTTACTTGATAATACCCTGAATAAAGATCCACCTTAGAGAAGTATTGGGCTCCAAATTGATGATCAAACTAGTAATCAATCCATGGAATAGGATACATGTTCTTTACCATGATCTTTTTGAGCTCACAATAATCAAAGAAAAGGAACATTGACCGATCCTTATTCTTGATGAAGCAGACTGGTACACCCCACAGTGAAGCACATGGGTGTATGAACCCATTATCTAGATTCTCATGTACTTTTTTCTTCATCTCCTAAAGTCCACCACATATATTCTATATAAAGTATTGGATATCGGAAAACCCCTAGGTATAAGCTCGATTGGAAATTTAACCTCACAGCTTGGAGGATGACCAAAAAATTCTTTGGGAAACACTTTAGTTTATTCCCTCACAATGGGCATGTATTCAAGGGTGATCTTTTCCTTAGACTCATTAATTTGATCTAGATATGGTTATTTTAGGGTAATAATATCCATTCTTCAGATATTGGTGTTAAATAATATTCATCCATGTCCTTGCACTTATAAAAAATTGGAGGATAGTTCGTGATACAAATAGGTATTTCCTTATCATGACAATTTATATTGGATCTATGCAAAGAAGGATAATCCATACCAATAATTTCACAAAATTATACTCAAGGAAGTATCAAAAATTTATTTAGAAATTTCATCACACAAAGTTTTATAGGGGAGGATTTATATACTTGGGAGGCAATAATTTCCCCATTTTTATTGTTCACTGATAGCTCCAGTTACATTATTTTTTTTGTGTTTGAATAGTTATACTAAACTTGTGTGATATGGAGGAATGAATAAAAATAGAATCAAAAATCACATTCACTATTATTGAATGAATAACTAGAATACATGCTACCACCTCATTGTTAGGATCCAACTTAGTAGCTTTCATGGAATAAGATTTCTCTTGCTACCTTAGAGGTTGTTGGCACTGATTTTCCCTGACCAACCTTGTCTTAGTGCATTGGTTTGAAAGTTGCCTTATTCCTTGTAGTTAAAACATTGAGAAAAAAATGATGAGGGATGAATGGAGTATTCCTATCTTCCATTACATTGGTCGGTTTCTGCAATCAAAAATTTCTAGCAAAGTGACCTTCCTTCCAACATGTAAATAATTTCCTCACCACCTTCAAATAATTTTAAGTGTTCTTCTTCTTGCACTTTTGACTAGTGGGATGTTGAAATTTCTTACAATAATTATATTTATTCATTGCACCACTAGAAACAAACTCTACTTTCTATTTATTATTCCTATGATACCACTTAGATTCAATTATCTCCATTTTTACTGTGAGAGTACATCAAACAATTTCCTCATAGCTATCAATGTCTCGAATTTCTAGTGATTTTCATAGGCTTGTTTTTATCCCACCAAATAAGAAGTCAACTTTTCATTCAGGGGTAATTAAAAAGCCATAGGTATATCATGCAAGTATTGTGAGGTTTTCCTCAGATACCCCATTGTATTCATCATCTTTTTTACTTGAGGTAAAGGAAATATCATTCCATTTTAAGATGAAGAGTGCAAGGAAAATATTTTTTGAGAAACATTTTTCATAATTCCTTCAACACATTGATTCAATCTATTACTCAGGATTTTTATTCTTGATCAATTTCCAAAACTAATTATATTCTCCCTCCATATAATAAAAAACCATTATAACATTCTCTTGCTTAAAAAATTGAATTATAGATATGATCTTCTCAATGAAGGTGATCCATTTTTATGTGATTAAGGGAACATATGATCAATTGAATGTCAGAGGCCTTTATCCCATAAAGGTCTCTATAGTAGCTTGTTCTTTCATTGAGGGATTTAGTAATTCCTCCTGATTTAGATTTCTATTCAGGACCTGAGTCAATTGAGAGAGTATCATTAAAAAGTTTGTGATTCCTGATCCCATCGGGTTAGTAATCTCATTTGGGTTGTCATCACATTTCCCATTACATAGGTTGTTTACTCGGTTCCTCCTATTTTAGGAAATTATATAGAATAAAGGTAAAATTATATATGAGTGGTTTAAAACTATTAAAAACATAAATGGTAATATAATTAAACGAATAATTTTTAAATGAAATTTATTTCCTTAACTTATGAATTTATAGGCTTCAATCTATGTTATCCATGATCTATTTTATAACATATACACTTATGAGAATTTTTATTCCCTTAACAATAGTTCATAATAAGCTTGTGAATTTACCAAATCATATCCCTAAGAGTGTCACACTAAGAGTGAGTAAGTCCCACTTTCATTCACCGGTTCTCAATCACATCTATATCAATGTGGTGTTTTTAGGTTTCATCTCTAGGTACATTGATGCCCAAGATACACCCACTTGTAGTATCTAAATATAAATGTATTTTCTTGGAAAAAAATTACTCTATACTTTACCAAAATTTAGGGATGTCTTCTTATTTTTAGGATTATTCTTAAGTCTTTCTATAGATTTATCTAATCCTAATGCAAAACATAGCTAAACATTCTTTTGATGCCAACTATAATAACCCTTATCTTTATTAAACATTAATCCATGATTTATTATATAACGTTACCCCTAATATAGCATAGAATATTGATAGGTCTACTGTATTTGGGTAATTTAGTACATTACATTGCAAATTAAGATGGTTGGGGTGTATATTTTCATTATTGAAAACTTCCTTAACATGCTCCCAGTATTCCATCATACTTAAAACTGAATATGATAACCCAAGAACATACATAAGAAAGGAGATATCTATAAAGACCAATAAGGTAATAAACATGGAATAACATGAATAAATTATTAAAAGTTATACAATAGGAAGTTTAATGTGATATATAAAGGGTGAGAATCATAAACATGAACAAAGAGGCATTATATAGAATAATAACATAAAGGAAACATGGGAAAGTGGGAACAACTTTAAACATGACATCATAAACATAGGTCAAGGATAAACATCAAGGCATCATAACATGATTAAAAAAGCAAAATTATGTATTAGTTTCATTCACTAATCCCTTTCATGATGTCTCATGAGACTAAAATATTACCGAAGGCATTAGAGCTCTATATAATTCTAGGTGCACCTGTCACTTCCATATCATGTACATGCATAAGTGTGACACATAACATAGAATCATATTTAATAATATTTAATTACAAAATTAAATAGTGTGGGATAAATAAATGGGAATCCCCAATAAAATAATTATAAGTTCATAAAGGTGAACACACTTTATAGGAAATGGGTATGGGTATTCACTACACAATTTTTTGGCATGGAAAATCGTAGTAAAATTTCAACAGCATAGCGGGGGCACATAAATGTTCGTGGTATGGATTAATGGGAATGAAATGGGAATATCATAAATTAAAAATAATAATAGAATTAAGGAGGATATGGAAGAACATATCCCAACATAGGAATTGGTGATAAAAGACATAAGAAAATGAAGATTCTTGAATAAATAGGAGAAGGAGAGGATCCATTACCTTGAGAGGGAGATTAAAAAATCATGGACGGAGCTTCTTGAGAGATTAGGGGAAACTTGGGAGGACAATAGATATGGGAGAGAATATTAAGGACCTGATATAATGTTTTTGAGTGAATATTAATGGGATTTTTGGAGGGTTTATATAGGAAAAGAGTGGTCAATTCTTTATTATTTCCCAAACCTAGGTTTTGGACTCAATATAATAAAATAATAAAAAACAAAAACCATACCATGTTTTTTACCCATGGTTTCTTATAGATGGTAGTATTTTTCATTATTTTATAAGTACAAGGTCCAAAATTATAAAAACATTACCCTTGGTATTGTGGAAGTCCATCATGGTCATAAAGAATTGATTTAAAAAGCTTAAAATATAATATACGTTTTGGAGGATTCATAAAGGATTTATAAAATTAATCAAATAAAATAATAAAAAATTATTTTAAATTGAAAATATTTTTTTTCATGGATACCTTTTATAGAATTTATTACATCACTTTTGAGTGATTATGGTGTCATAATACACAATGTAAATTTATATCGTATTTAATTTTTACTCGAAAATTAGAATGTCTTAGAAAATTATGAAAAATTAAATTTTGGATAATTTCAACATTATGATTCCAAAATTAATATTTATTTTATTATATTAATTTCATAAATTTCAATATTTAATTTTAAAATAATAATGGGCACTTATTAAGAAATACAGGATTTTTTGACAATAATAGTTTTCGAACACTTATAAAAATTACATTTGATTTTATAAAAAATATATTATAATTTATATTTAATAAAAAAATATTTAATAATAATATTTTTTAATTTATCATTTATTTAAAAAAAATCATTAAATCATCAAAAGGAATGTCTAAATTGAAATTTCATGTTACCAAAAAATACAATTTTTGTTTTATCAAATCAAAATCAAAATCATTTATAAAGTAACAATAAGTAAATATAACCATTATTCTATTGAAAAATAATATATATATATATATATATGTGTGTGTGTATATTAAAATTATTAGGGTATTGATACATATCCCTTTATTACATCAAAATATTCCCTAAGGGTAAGGTTTATGATGATGAGATTTACGTGGCGTGGTTCGACATACATGGTTTGGGTCATGATATCGAGGAGAATGAAATTATCTCATAAATGGTTATTATAATTCTTTAGTTATTGGATATCATATTGGGGTTGGTCAAGGTAAAATAACAATGATTATATCTCCCTCAAAATCTATAATAAATGGGCTTCATAGGGTATGATCCAACTAGTTCAGGCCATCACTTCCATTTTTTTTTGTTAATTGGATTTGTCCAAAACCTATATTAATAATAATCATATGATCATTGTTCATAAAAAATATTATCAATGGTTATGATTCATAAAATTATTTTAAATTTTATAAGATATAATAAAACAAAGTAAGTGCATGAGTTTTATATAACAATAATACATAATAGGGAATTTAATTTAACCATAAATAGAATTTTAATTATAAACGTTCGAATAATTACAATTTAATTTTCATAATTTATCTTATTCTTAAAGATAATTACCTTCTAAATTTCATAATAAATTATAATACTATATAAATCATAAAATGGGAGTATACCCAAATCATATTACTCATGTTCCAAATTCTTTGCATCAGACCTATCTGATAGAATACATAGAACTTTCTTGATAATAGTAGAATCCTACCACTCTTCACAAGAACACAGGATTATGGTCAAAACTTGGTTAACAAGAGTTAATAATTCATCCACAATGTTTTCATCATTAATTTTAAAATATTCATATTCCTAACTTTAAAATTATAAATTTTCCTCCTTCACATTCACATTTCCTTCATCAATGTTTTCTAATCTATCCAAAATATCTTTTGTTGTCTTGATCCCTTTATCCTTGGAAAAAAAGTTATTTGAAACAAAGACATGTTGGAATTATGAGCATGACCAACATTATCCAAATTAATCCTATCAGCTACTATCCCAAAAACACCCTTATCATATGGAACAAAACCATTAGTTACAGCCTCTAAAACATCTATAATTATTGATAACAAGTATGTCAACATACAATCTTTCTATATATGATAATTTTCCAGCTTAAAGAAATAATCCCATTATTTTTAACCAATTTAATGTTTTTAGTATTAAAAATATTAATATAGAGACTAAATACTCAAAAAAAGAGGATCAATTTCTTTTTATACTCTAAATAGTAAAAAGTATTCAAAGGAAACATGAATTCTTTGATACCACTTAAAAAGGTCCCACAAGATCAATGAAAATTTACTCGGGGTGAATGATTAAATTAAATTCAATTTTAAGTTTCTTTAGAAACAACTATATCTACCTATTAAATTGATGGAAAATTCCACCGTCATACACACCATATCACACACACAAAAGTCACAATTATTTTATAATGTTCTCTACTAAAAATTAGTAGTTAATCTTTAACATGATCAAAACCACACAAGACCATGCAGTCCAATATTATTATCATTTTGGATTAAAAATAGGAATTTTTTATCCTTGAATTCATGTTACAAAAAACATTCTCATAGCATTTTAATGTGGTCCTATATTAACAAAGATATATATAATTTATTCACCTATAAGAGTGTCGTCAACAAGACCATACTTCCATTGTGTTGTTGTAGTGATACTTATTATTTTTATTTCTATTATTCATAATCTTCTTATTCTTCTTACTCTTAATATTATTATTATACTTTAATAGTAGTAATTATTGTCCCCTATTTTTCTACAACACAAACAATCTTCAATTTTCTCTAAATATTTCTTGGAAAGAGATTATTCTTCGTGTTTAAATTTCAATTTCAATTTCAACTTCAAGCTAAAAAAATCCCTTAATTATTTCTTCCTCATCTTATAACTCATCTTTCTTATTCTTAAATATTTTGAATATTTCCAATTGGAAATTGGGTTAATTAACAATGTGACAATATAAATCATGTTGTGACAAACCAGTTATCCCTAAACTACATACAAAATTTCATACAACCATGGTGTGAAAAACTCTTTTATGATACCACACTTCTATTCCTTTTTATCTAGGTCTATATATCATGGTGTGACATAATGTACAATAATGTGATACATTTAATCACATAAAAATAGATAAAATCATAAGAATTATGTATTTTTATCTTGATGTACCAAATTCCATCATGGTACAAACCTTCCTTTCCTTTTTCTCTCCACCAGAATTTTATAGTATAACACCATTCATAATTATGTGATGAATTTAATTACATTAAAATAGAGAAAAATTATAAGAATCATGGCTTCACATAATGAAAGGAAAAAACTCCTTCATTATATAACCCTTCTCTTCCCTTTTCTTCCATTATGTGACCTTATCAAAGAATCTTGACTACCTATTAAATAACAAAGATAGTATCAACCATTATTAATCCATGTATTGTATCGTGGCATGACTAGTACCTTCAAAACATGTGATAAATCAGAAAATTTTATTCATCCATGCCTTTTATCACAGAATGAAAAACATCTTAACGGTGTGACCCTTTTAATTATTTTGATAATTTAACTTATGAACATCCTTTAAATCCCTTTAAACTTCTTAATAACCATTAGTTTACATGATGATCTTTATTTTATTTGAGTTTGAACATAATTTATGTATTAAAATAAAAATAAAACACAAAAACCATATCTATTTTATTCAACTCTTAAATTATACTTCTTTAACTTCTCAACAACATATTTAGTCATAGATTCAACATTTACCGACCATGTAATATTTATCTTTCCTTTTAGAAGTTAGAGGTTTATATACAAAGGAATGGGGAACCCCTCAATTGAAGTATGTTGAGGTTCCTCCATAGTAGAATAATATGACCCAACTATTTGATCTAACATGTTCCCAAAAATTAAATTAACAAAAAATTAGTAAAATATGATTCAACTTTAAATATTGACATATAAAATTGAATAAAAATTTTAAAATGATACAACCAAACTAAACTAAAAACTATTTGTATCATTTTTGTTAAAGTAGTTAAGTAAAATACTAAAATTAATTCTAATAATATTTAGGATACATAAAATAATATACATAGAATAAAACAAAACTTAAGCAATATTTAAAATGATAAAAATATCATAAACAAATTTATATGTATATATAATGAATTTTCATGTACTAAAAAAATTATTTATCATATTTTTTAAAATATATGAATTAAACAAATAATATAATTATAAATAATATATCACATATTTTGAAAAATATGAATAGTTAAATATTAAATAAAAATATAGTACTTGTAATATTATTAGATTACTAAAGAATTGATTTCCCACATTCCTTCTTCATTATATTTCTATATGAATAGAACCATGGAAACACTATTGTCATCAATATCCTATGATAATCTTTCAATATAAGTATGGATCTCAAATAATTCATCATCACTATCAACATTTTCATCACCGAAATACCAATTTTTCCTTGAAAAAAAATTAACCACTAAATATTTGATGGATCAAGAATATATAAAATATGTTTTCATGTGTTTCAATGATAAATGGGTCACCTATATATCCCAATAAATTAAAATCTAAAAGGTTTCATTCTGAATTCATCATTTTTAACATTAATATTACCAAAAAATCATTTATATTTGAAAACATAAAATTGAAATTTAATGTAATCAATCTCCCATAGATCTTTAATAACTTTGTGATATGAACTTGATGCAAAGATTGGATTTTTTTTCTTTTTTCACCCAAAAAATGAATTTCTTCAACAAACACCAATACACCGCTATTTTGAATTACACTTTTTCCCTATTATTAGTATAAAATGTAAAACTATTAATTTCATACTCGATTAATGTTATAAATTTATACTTAGGCTAACCACTAACCATATCAATATTTCTAATAAATCAGATCTACTATTCCTGGTCTCTTTAAACCATGGAATAAGAGTTTTTATGATCATTTAGAACACACACATCTTTCTTATATAGATAACAATGTTTTAGAAAATTAATATATGATGTTTTCTATGAATAATCATAATTTGTGTCATCATATGCCTATATTATTTTATCACATGTCAGTGAATTTATTTTCAATCCATGGATTCCCTTTCTCCAAAAACTGACTCATTCTAGGTGAGATATAGGTAAAACAATGTCCTCTACTATTGGTAAGTAGTTTGTAAAAAACTCTTCTGCCTCCTTTGAAATACACTGCTAAAAAATTAATGCTTCTGATTTATGTGAATTATTAATATACCCCCTTTAATATATCCATATACCTTTTTAAAGGGTAAATCCATGTAACATCTTGTTACTATTTTAAGGTACTCCTTAACCCCTTTTTTATCATGCTTTGGTTGGGTCTATTTTAGGGGTGCTTCAGGTGACAGTTTGGATTTTTTTGTATTTTTCTAGGTTGTACACGATTAGCAAACAGTTTCCGCAAATCATGCACCCACCTATGGTAAACTATGAAAACCAAAATATTATGGGTTTGCATGGCTAGAAAACGATTTCAAAAACTGTGTGTCCCCCTCTAGGAAATTGTACACACTGATTTTTTTTCAAATATTATATTAAAAATTCCTGAACCCCAATTTAGATACCCCCTCAACCATAACTCATGATTTGACAAAATCCTAGGTCCTTGGAGCTCCCAAGTACTACTTTTTCCGCCTCCAAAACCCTTCTAAAGTAAATCAAAGTGTGACAATTGTCATTTTATCTCTCCCTAGTAAGATTTCTTATTTCCTTCCTTATCTCCCACTGTCTTCATATCTCCTTCTTAGGGATTCATAGATATCCATGTTATTGGAGGATCTAATATTCATTGTTTTATATCTTGAATATAGTTTGGACACTTGAATATTTGTTGTCAATGTTTTGCATTGGAGTTTCCCATTACAGACGTTGTGAGACATGATCTCTTTGTTTCGTAGGTGGTTCCATTTTAGATTTTCCAATTGATTTAACCCTAAATATCTTGATTGTTTTAATTACTTTCAATTAAATTTTGAAAATACTATTTGGAGTGAATTGGGATTTTGATTTTATTTGGAATGAAAATTGGAAAACCACCCAATTCCAGTGAATTGGGGTATGATTTGGATTTGGTGGAAATTTTTAAAATGAAATTTTGGAATTAAATTGTGAAATTGATGTTTGAAAATGATTTGATTTTTTTATTTTATAAAAATGGATTAAATCATTTTAATAAGAACCCATTGGTTTTATCTCAAAAAAATGTATGAATTGATTAAAAACCCATGTATTAGTTTTTAAATATAAATTGGCATATTGAAATGGAAAATAGGGAAATTTTATTTTGAAGTGTTTTGAAATAATTTACCCATTATTGATTGTTGTTTGATAACATGAAAGCCTAGGTATTTAGTGAGTTATTTGTAATAACACTCAATTTTCTCTTTAAAAATATTAGAAAACATAATGTAGTATATCTTATCCCTAGTGGGATGGTGATGAGGCCTCTTTAACCAGTTTCTGAGGGATGTGTGTACACATACTTCCATGATAACCTATTAGAGCATGCGAGGATCCCATAACCTAGAAATATTGTACCTCTTGACAGATGACCATGTTTTTTATTGTTAATGGTTTTATATATATGCCATTTTTTTAAAACTACTTTACATATTACTAGTGAATTTATATAAAATATTATATTTAAAATGATTATTAATCCATTGTTTTGAAATGTTTCCATTAATTAAAATGAAAAGAATCATTTGTTTTAAATATTATCTTATGATTCCATGCCTATTTTATTTAAAATTGAAATAATTATTTGGTTAATTGTTGTGGAATCATATTATTTAATCCATTTTCAGAACCTACTGGGATTTTAGATGACACCCTACCCATTTCTTCGGGAGTTTGTAGATTTCCTTATGCCAGGTTTGAGAAAGGGAAGAGAAACCCTTAGAGGTTGTGGTTGTTGATCTTTGGGCTTGGAGTGTTATGTCTGTTGGGACCTAGGTTGTTTCCCTTTCTGTTTTTCCGGTACTTTGTGGTTTTACTTTGGGTTTATATACCTATTCTACCTTTGGAGTTTTCTTTGAATCATACTGACTTACAACTATTTGTTCCTTTGTCTATGTTCCAAAAACCATTCCCTCTTTATCTTATATGATGTTAGGTGCTAGTGGATAACCCAGGGGGATCGAGAACACCCTTCATGTTATGTTAAGACCAAATCAGTTATCAGGGTACTAGGGTATCTAGCTGGTTCATGAAAAAATGGTATCAAAGGTGTAGGTTAATCATCTTTCCTTGATGTCAGTATCCAGTTGTGAAATCCTGTCAGGACTTAAGAGGTAGTTTTGAGTGAGTTCCTGACTATCTCTCACCATAATGAGCCACAAGTCACCATGGGTAGTTTTGGAAATATGTCTTGTTTATTAGTTATAGTATTTTCCATTATTTTGATTTGGATAGTTGAAATCCAAATCTTGTTTATCTATTTGATGGGATTAATTTCTCTATTACTCTTGTTTGTGTATTTTTCTGAGTATCCTTTCTAATGTATTCAATGTTTTCTACTAATGTTGTGTAGAATTATATATCTAAGAAGATATGTAAATAGGATCTAGGGTAAGATGATGATAAACCATAATGAGGAAATCCTCTCATGGAATAGAATCTGGTGGAAGTTGTTGTGCATGTTATCCAAGCTCTGGGATAAGCACCTGCACCCATTCCCATTCAGGCTCCAATTATGGAACCCCAAAGGGAAGAATTTAGGATTCATTCTTAGGAGTTACATTTCAATAAGGCTCTAGTTTTCCAAGTCTCAAACAATCCTCAAAAGGATAGGGATTGGTTGAGGAGCATCAAGCTTTTGTTCAAGTTCTTGGAAATTCCTAATGAAATCAAGGTGAAATGTGCCAACTTCAAGCTGGAAGGACCTAGTAGGAGATGGTGGTACATGATGGTAATGGAAATGAAAAACAAGGTATTATATTAGATGTAATTTAAAAATATTTTCACCAACTAGTTCTATCCATATTCGATGGTGTTGGCCAAGGATATAAAGTTTTTAAAACTTAAGCAGGCTGATAGGACCATGATAAAATATGCAAATATCTTCCCTGATCTTGTGCAGTTTTCACCTAATATAGTATATGATGAGAATATTGAGACTATATGGTTTGATATAGGACTTCTATATGATATTTTTCCTTAGGTTTTCTTTCTGAATATCCCTTCTTACGCTAATGTGTTGGATAAAGAATTGATGGTGGAGATGAACCTAGATGGAAGTTTCATGGTTGATGGGAGTTCTTTTTTCTCTCAATGGATCTATGAGTTCCTTCAAAGTAAATAGAAATTGTGGTGATTCTTATGGTAGTTATAGATAATAGGGTTATGATAAATTTTCTAATGTTCTTGGTAGAGGCCCTTTGATTTTCTACCAATGTGGCAAGCTTGGGCAATCAAAACATGTTTTCACTATGGTGCTCAAGATATGTGGTTCCTGTGGACACTCAGGTAACCTGAATAAATTATTTCATGTCTATTCTACTCCACATAGTGGTGCATGATCATCTACGCCAAAACTTACTATAGTGCAATCATATTCTTCATGAGAAAAGGGGTTCCATACATAAGCATCTAAAATGAATCTTATTAATGTAGTGGAAGAGTATCCAAATGAAGCAGATACATGTCCATCGAATGTGAGAGGTACCATCACTATAGATTCATCATTAGTGACTACTTGATTTAATACTAGTTCATCTCATTCATTTATATCAACTCATATTGTAAATTTGTTAAATATTTCTATGGAGTTGTTATCTTATGTGATGAATATTACTACCCCCCTCCGTTTGAAGAGAGAGCAGGGTCACCATTTTTCTTCTTGTGTCTTATCATTATTAGATATCAATATTACTTGGGATTTTATGTTTCTCGACATGAAACCACTTGATGTCATTTTTGGTATGGACTGGATCATTACAAATAAATCTTGAATTTATTGTTATCTTGGAGTTTCTCCTTTACTACACCTGATTGGGTGTGCCTTGTTTTTCTGGGAGAATGGTACCTGAGGTCGAGTAGATCTGGACCTTCTTATCCATATTTGGGAAAATTAATATCCATGTTCACTTTTAATCTAGATTGAGTGTAACGAACCGAAATTTTTAAATAAATTTTGTTTCCTAATTTTATATGTTATTGTTATACCCAACAAAAATGTTTTATTTGATAAACATTTTTATAATTAAAATGAGATCAGTGGGTTTTGACTATTATATAACCATCGGTCAACATGACCGCTGTGAACAAAATGTTTTGATTATTGTCTCTAAATATAAGTAATCTTGGTTAATCATTATAGAAAGAAGATTCGATGGCCTCACCTAGTAGTCTTGGACCGATCGAAGCCCATCTAACAGAGCTTGGGAAGGAGGTAGCACCACTGGGCTTTGCTCTGGATCAAATCCAAGATGAACTTCATCATGTGAAGCTGGAACGAAATCGCCTTCGTGAGAAGTTCAAACTGATAGAAATTACTACTCGGGCAATGTTAACTGAGCCGCCCCAAGCTTCTATCACCCTAGCACACCTTACTCTTAGGTCCTATGCTGGTATTATAAGGGGTTATGTAACGAGACCGTAACTACCTTGTGTAATCCTTGTTTTAAATAAAAATTGGGATTTCTTCTTATGATGAAGTTTATGAATTTTGAAATGACCGGATAAATATAGTATGCATATTTTTGATGAATTTTAGAAAAAGGATATTTTAAATATGTTTATGTAAACCCTAAATAATTAAAAATGTGTAATGATTTTCAAAAAATGGTCTTCTGCAATTCTGTTCAGTACTAAATTTAGAGTCTAATAAGATCAACTTGATTTTTGATGAATAGTAAATTATGAATAGTGATTTTATGATTAGGATTAGTAATATGACCAAATGGATTAGTAATCTCACTTAAAGAAAGTTTTAAAATAATCTAGGCACCTTAATTAAGTAATGTGATTCAATAAAATAGTTAAATAACGGTTTCTTTAATTATTATTCAAGTATTAGTTTTTTCGGGTGAATAGTGTTTTTTAATTAAAAATTTAATTAAAAATAATTAAAAAATTATTTTTATAAAAATGACTTTGTTTTTGAACTCAGAGCATCGATATTATGTTATGGTAATTTTTGGGGTTTTTTCTGAAAAAAATGAATTTTCGATGAATAGTGTTTTTATTTAAAAATTAAATTAAAAATATTTAGAAAATTATTTTTATAAAATGTATTTCATTTTTGAAATCAGAGCATTGATATTTGGTTAATGTGAAATTTTGGGATTTTTCTGAGAAAGTTGAATTTTCAGTGAATAGTAAAAATACAGTTTTAGGGTTTTGGTATGTTTAATGACATCATAACGGTGTCATGATGATGTCATGAGATCTTTTGAGGGTTGGCCGGCCAAGGGTGATGAATTATTGTTTTGGGGGCCCCATGTGGCCTAACTCCATGATAAATGACAAGGGAGAGCACATGGGTTTGAGAAAAGCACATGTGAGGTGTCCCTTGGCCATTAATGCCTTGTCCCCTCACTTTCCCTATAAATACCAAGCCATCCTCTCATCCATTCGACTCCCCACTCATTACCAACGAATTTATGGTCTCATTACCTCCCAAGGAGTCCTCCCAAGGTGCCCCCAAGCCCTCAAGGTCCCAACCTTTGAGGTTTAAGAGTTACATTTTAAGGTAAGGGATCTGACCTCTCTCTTTCTTTTCAAGTAATCTCTTTTATGTCTTTTCTTTTATACTCCATGTTCTTATGTTGGAGGATGTTCTTTTATATTCATCCTACTTCCTATTTCATGTTCATATGATGAGAGACCCCCCCTTGCTCTCATCAATTCGTTTTAAGAATGTTTAAGTGGCGCCGTTAGGCTGCCGAATTTTTAAGGGATTCTTTCACCTTCCTCGTTTTCAAGTTCTATTTTCATTCAAGTCTTTCATGTTCCTTTTTGTTATATTGGGGTATGATCTCTATATATATCATACTGGACTCTTATGTTCATATGATGAGAGACCCCATTTGATCTCTTCAATTCAGTATTTTGATGTTTTAAGTGGCGTCGTTAGGCTGCCGAATTTTTAAGTGGTTCTTCACCCTTCTCGTTTTGAAGTTCTACTTTCATGACAACTATTTCAAGTTAATTTTTGTTATATTGGGGTATGATCTCTATATATATCATACTGGACTCTTATGTTCATATGATGAGAGACCCCATTTGATCTCTTCAATTCAGTATTTTGACGTTTTAAGTGGCGCCGTTAGGCTGCCGAATTTTTAAGTGGTTCTTCACCCTTCTCGTTTTGAAGTTCTACTTTCATGTCAATTATTTCAAGTTCCTTTTTGTTATATTGGGGTATGATCTCTATATATATCATACTGGACTCTTATTTTCATATGATGAGAGACCCCATTTGATCTCTTCAATTCAATATTTTGATGTTTTAAGTGGCGTCGTTAGGCTGCCGAATTTTTAAGTGGTTCTTCACCCTTCTCGTTTTGAAGTTCTACTTTCATGTCAATTCTTTCAAGTTCCCTTTTGTTATGTTGGGGAATTATCTCTATATCTATCATACTGAACTCTTATGTTAACATTATGAGAGATACTATTTGATCTTTTCAAATCATTTTTGTTGAGGTTTAAGTAACGTCGTTAGGCTGCCAAACTTTCATAAGAGAAATCTAATTTTTTTTCCTTCCATGTTTTTCATTTCAAATGGTATGTCCTTGAAATCTCATTACCATGATCATGTATCCTTCTTATTCTGTCCATGTACTATTTTATGGGTCATTTATGAATGTTTGAACCATTTTACCTCTCTTTTAATGTCTTCTAAAACCTCGGAACATTGTCGTTATGCTGCAGAATTTCTGTCTCAAAATGTCTATCTCTTTTTCTAAAGTACTTTTATTTTATTAAGTGAATACTCAAAGCTCTTTCTTCTAAAGGGGTATTCACATATATACCAAAATGTTCTATTTTAAATTCTGGGATTTACATACATGAGACCCACCTTCCTTTTCTGTGGGTTTTAAAGTGATATAAAGATCATGTCTTTAAAGCAGTTTTTAAAAAGTTATGATTATGAAATGAAACCCATTTCCTTTATGCTATATGGGTTATTTATGAAATGTTTGATGATGATATATGTGGCTCACATGATAATAAAGGCAAATTTAAGGGTGCGCCCTGATAGCTCTCCAATGCATTGGGTAATGATGTAACCACTAGAGATTACAATTTTCACGATACCTTGGTGAATAACCTTGGTAATTTTAAAATGACACCTTGGGGATGGACCTTGGTGATATGTTCATGATTGTCTATGTTAAATGATGTAGCCACATCTTCAAGTTATGAAAAAGTTTTATTTTTATTATGATATGCCTCATGATTTCATTTTCATGCATTAAAGTTCTTTTCATTACTTTATTGATGTATCTCAAGTTCATATGTAAAATGTTTCACTTGTTTCCCTTGCTGGGCCTTCTGCTCACCCTTCCTTTTGATGTATGTCCCCAGGTTATGAGATGCAGTAATGAGCCTAGGGTGAACATGAGGAGAAGCCTTTCAAGTGTTTAAGAAGAATGTTTTTTTTGTTTCATGTTTTATGTTCCTTGTTTCCAAGACACTAAACCTTAAAGATCCTCAGTTCCGTGTAATGGAATGAAAAGTTATGTTATAAAAAGATGGGATGTCATAGTTGGTATCAAAGGATGGTTTAGTTATTTGTGGAAATTAGGATATGAAAACTCTAGGAGGAACCCTATAGAAAAGTTTAATATAGGAAATCTTCCTGGTATTTTGGTGAGTATTGAGTAAGGGGTTGCCAAGAAAATACATCCCTGTCTGGATACGAGCAGGTAGAGGTGGCTCTGGCACAGATGTACATAGGGGTAAAACCCGAAAACACCGCTTTGAGCTAGACTCGAACGGGAACTGGTACACGACAACGGGCCTTGCTGCACTCTTAGTTACGACACTCCCAGGGGATATGCTTTGGTAAATTCATAAGCTTGGTATGAACCATTGTTAAAGGAACAAAGATAAAATAAAATAAAGGTTCACATAAGAATATATGATCATTCATAACCTAGATGGGAACCTAGGAGATCACAAGTTAGGGTATACCTTTCATATACAAGTTATCCTTATAGGATTTCAGTTCCTTTTCATGATTATTAGCTAAGTACTTAAGCCCCTAATTATGCTTTCTCTTCTTAGTTAATGGTGGGAAATGGAAGAACATGTTCCGACAACCAATGTGATAGGAAATGCGACGATTTTCGTATTAATATGACAGGGATGATTAGGGGATTAAAATATGATTATTATTTTGGAAGACGTTCATTATTTTGGGAACCATATTTGATCGAGGTAAATAGATTACTATGGTATTTTCATTGAGGATTAAGGTTGAATTATATTTTGAAGAATCGATGAATTTAAGGTGAACTTATAGTAATTTAGGTTACTTATGGGAATGACTAACCTATCTTGGGTAAAATATGTTTAGGTTAGCTACTTTTTTATAAGATGTTAGGAGTGGTTGATGTTGTCTGGAGATGAACAATGAAGTTGTTTTGGAAGTCTATGTTATCAAATCCTTATTGTATTTGGGTTTCAATCTTAGTTTGGTTTGTTTTGAGGAATTTTAAGGACCGTTATTTATGCAATGGTCTATGGTGAACTTTGGGTAGTACCATGGAACTTTGATGATTTAAAAGTAGTTTCCATTCCTATGGGATTATTTCTTTTTGAAGAGTTGTTTTACCTTAACCTTTCTATTTTTGGGATAATGTTTAAAGATAGAAGAAATAGATAGTTAATCTTTTGTAGATTATGTGATTCTATAGAAGATGATTCTTGTGCTTTTATGAGACCAAGTGTTTTTGAATTCTCATCATTTGTAGAAAAGATTAGTGTTGGTAGGGACTTGTTAAAGGATGAAACTCTACTTGATGGTAGGTATATTTTCTTATGTTTTTGTTCTATGTAGTAAATGAAATCCTCAAAATTATGAAAAGAAACGTAAAACAAAAATGTTGTTGGTTTACGTTTCCTACTAGGTAATCAAAGACCGTTTACACACATCATAAGTTTGGGATTTTCTCATGGTTAACTTTCTCCTAATCATGTTCTCTATCACTCTCCCTCAGAACTTGACCCTTTGTTTTTTCCTCCATGTCCATGTTTTCCTACATGGAACCCTAGTGTGGGTTAACTCGGGTGACCATTGTACTTCCATTTCTTTATTTTAAAGTAATAGTTTTACTGACTCCTTTTCCGATGTGGGACTTTCAATGAAATTTTAAAACCCAATTTTAAAATTGCGAGGACGCAATTTCTTAAGGGGGGAAGATTGTAACGACCCGAAATTTTTAAATAAATTTTGTTTCCTAATTTTATGTGTTATTGTTATACTCAAAAAAAATGTTTTATTTGATAAACATGTTTATAATTAAAATGAGATCAGTGGTTTTTGACTATTATATAACCATCGGTCAACATGACCGCTGTGAACAAAATGTTTTGGTTATTGTCTCTAAATATAAGTAATCTTGGTTAATTATTATAGAAAGAAGATTCGATGGCCTCACCTAGTAGTCTTGGACCGATCGAAGCCCATCTAACAGAGCTTGGGAAGGAGGTAGCACCACTGGGCTTTGCTCTGGATCAAATCCAAGCCGAACTTCATCATGTGAAGCTGGAACGAAATCGCCTTCGTGAGAAGTTCAAACTGATAGAAATTACTACTCGGGCAATGTTGACTGAGCCGCCCCAAGCTTCTATCACCCTAGCACACCTTACTCTTAGGTCCTATGCTGGTATTATAAGGGGTTATGTAACGAGACCGTAACTACCTTGTGTAATCCTTGTTTTAAATAAAAATTGGGATTTCTTCTTATGATGAAGTTTATGAATTTTGAAATGACCGGATAAATATAGTATGCATATTTTTGATGAATTTTAGAAAAAGGATATTTTAAATATGTTTATGTAAACCCTAAATAATTAAAAATGTGTAATGATTTTCAAAAAATGGTCTTCTGCAATTATGTTCAGTACTAAATTTAGAGTCTAATAAGATCAACTTGATTTTTGATGAATAGTAAATTATGAATAGTGATTTTATGATTAGGATTAGTAATATGACCAAATGGATTAGTAATCTCACTTAAAGAAAGTTTTAAAATAATCTAGGCACCTTGATTAAGTAATGTGATTCAATAAAATAGTTAAATAACGGTTTCATTAATTATTATTCAAGTATTAGTTTTTTCGGGTGAATAGTGTTTTTTAATTAAAAATTTAATTAAAAATAATTAGAAAATTATTTTTATATAAATGACTTTATTTTTGAACTCAGAGCATCGATATTATGTTATGGTAATTTTTGGGGTTTTTTCTGAAAAAAATGAATTTTCGATGAATAGTGTTTTTATTTAAAAATTAAATTAAAAATATTTAGAAAATTATTTTTATAAAATGGATTTCATTTTTGAAATCAGAGCATTGATATTTGGTTAATGTGAAATTTTGGGATTTTTCTGAGAAAGTTGAATTTTCAGTGAATAGTAAAAATACAGTTTTAGGGTTTTGGTATGTTTAATGACATCATAACGGTGTCATGATGATGTCATGAGATCTTTTGAGGGTTGTCCGGCCAAGGGTGATGAATTATTGTTTTGGGGGCCCCATGTGGCCTAACTCCATGATAAATGACAAGGGAGAGCACATGGGTTTGAGAAAAGCACATGTGAGGTGTCCCTTGGCCATTAATGCCTTGTCCCCTCACTTTCCCTATAAATACCAAGCCCTCATCTCATCCATTCGACTCCCCACTCATTCCCAACGAATTTATGGTCTCATTACCTCCCAAGTAGTCCTCCCAAGGTGCCCCCAAGCCCTCAAGGTCCCAACCTTTGAGGTTTAAGAGTTACATTTTAAGGTAAGGGATCCGACCTCTCTCTTTCTTTTCAAGTAATCTCTTTTATGTATTTTCTTTTATAATCCATGTTCTTATGTTGGAGGATGTTCTTTTATATTCATCCTACTGCCTATTTCATGTTCATATGATGAGAGACCCCCCTTGCTCTCATCAATTCGTTTTAAGAATGTTTAAGTGGCGCCGTTAGGCTGCCGAATTTTTAAGGGATTCTTTCACCTTCCTCGTTTTCAAGTTCTATTTTCATTCAAGTCTTTCATGTTCCTTTTTGTTATATTGGGGTATGATCTCTATATATATAATACTGGACTCTTATGTTCATATGATGAGATACCCCATTTGATCTCTTCAATTCAGTATTTTGATGTTTTAAGTGGCGCCGTTAGGCTGCCGAATTTTTAAGTGGTTCTTCACCCTTCTCGTTTTGAAGTTCTACTTTCATGAAAATTATTTCAAGTTCATTTTTTTATATTGGGGTATGATATCTATATATATCATACTGGACTCTTATGTTCATATGATGAGAGACCCCATTTTATCTCTTCAATTCAGTATTTTGACGTTTTAAGTGGCGCCGTTAGGCTGCCGAATTTTTAAGTGGTTCTTCACCCTTCTCGTTTTGAAGTTCTACTTTCATGTCAATTATTTCAAGTTCCTTTTTGTTATATTGGGGTATGATCTCTATATATATCATACTGGACTCTTATGTTCATATGATGAGAGACCCCATTTGATCTCTTCAATTCAGTATTTTGATGTTTTAAGTGGCGTCGTTAGGCTGCCGAATTTTTAAGTGGTTCTTCACCCTTCTCGTTTTGAAGTTCTACTTTCATGTCAATTATTTCAAGTTCCTTTTTGTTATGTTGGGGAATTATCTCTATATCTATCATACTGAACTCTTATGTTCACATGATGTGAGATCCTATTTGATCTTTTCAAATCATTTTGGTTGAGGTTTAAGTAACGTCGTTAGGCTGCCGAACTTTCATAAGAGAAATCTAATTTTTTTCCTTCCATGTTTTTCATTTCAAATGGTATGTCCTTGAAATCTCATTACCATGATCATGTATCCTTCTTATTCTGTCCATGTACTATTTTATGGGTCATTTATGAATGTTTGACCCATTTTACCTCTCTTTTAATGTCTTCTAAAACCTCGGAACATTGCCGTTATGCTGCAGAATTTCTGTCTCAAAATGTCTATCTCTTTTTCTAAAGTCCTTTTATTTTATTAAGTGAATACTCAAAGCTCTTTCTTCTAAAGGGGTATTCACATATATACCAAAATGTTCTATTTTAAATTCTGGTATTTACATACATGAGACCCACCTTCCTTTTCTGTGGGTTTTAAAGTGATATAAAGATCATGTCTTTAAAGCAGTTTTTAAAAAGTTATGATTATGAAATGAAACCCATTTCCTTTATGCTATATGGGTTATTTATGAAATTTTTGATGATGATATATGTGACTCACATGATAATAAAGGAAAATTTAAGGGTGCACCCTGATAGCGCTCCAATGCATTGGGTAATGATGTAACCACTAGAGATTACAATTTTCACGATACCTTGGTGAATAACCTTGGTAATTTTAAAATGACACCTTGGGGATGGACCTTGGTGATATGTTCATGATTGTCTATGTTAAATGATGTATGCACATCTTCAAGTTATGAAAAAGTTTTATTTTTATTATGATATGCCTCATGATTTCATTTTCATGCATTAAAGTTCTTTTCATGACTTTATTAATGTATCTCAAGTTCATATGTAAAATGTTTCACTTGTTTCCCTTGCTGGGCCTTCTGCTCACCCTTCCTTTTGATGTATGTCCCCAGGTTATGAGATGCAGTAATGAGACTAGGGTGAACATGAGGAGAAGCCTTTCAAGTGTTTAAGAAGAATGTTTTTTTTTGTTTCATGTTTTATGTTCCTTGTTTCCAAGACACTAAACCTTAAAGATCCTCAGTTCCGTGTAATGGAATGAAAAGTTATGTTATAAAAAGACGGGATGTCATATTGAGAATCCTTGAGTGGTAATCTACCTCGAATTTTCATCAAGTTTTATAATATTTTTCCATTTGGCTTCTCTTGTTTCCAATGGTAAGGGAGGTAGAGTTTTTATCGATTTAGTACCTGGTACTCAACTAGTGTTTATTCATACTTACCACATGGAACCAGCAAAAGTGAAAGAGTTGAAGACTCAGCAAGATGATCTTTTAGAGAATGGATTTATACACCCAAGTTTTTCACCTTGGGTAGTTCTTGTTCTCTTTAATAATAATGATGATGGAAAACTTCTCCTTTATGTTGATTTATAAAATTTCAATGGAGTTATGGTAAATAAAAAGAATCCATTAGCACATATTGGTGATTGTTTCACCAGTTGAATGGGGTGAAGTGGTTCTTGAAGATTGATCTTCAATATGGTTATCACCAGTTAAGAATAAAAGAATCTAATATTTAGAAAACTCACTTCCAGAGGAGGTATGACCATTATGGGTACCTTGTCACGCACTTTGGTCTAACCAACACTCCTTTAGTCTTTATGGATTTAATGAAAAACATCTTCCATAAGTATCTTGATACATTGATGACGGTCATTGTAGATTACATCATTGTTTACTCTAAGTCCAAGTAGGATCATGTGAATCATCTAAGATCCATCATTAAATTATTGAGAAATCACTAAATTTATTCCAATCTTTTGAAATGGGATTTTTGGATTCGGGGAGTTAAATTCTTGGGATACATGGTGTCATAACATAGTTTTTCAGTTGATCCTGAGAAGGTGAAAGCTGTTACGACATGGGATCAACCATAGAATGTTTTTTAGATTTAGATATTATTGGGTTTAGCTGGATATTACAACCGGTTTGTAAAGGATTTATCAAAGTTGTCTTCTCTAATGACTGCTCTAACTCAGAAGGAAGTAATGTTTGTTTGGGATGAGAAATGTTAGAGTTATTTTGTTGAGCTAAAATGTCTTTTGACTATTGTGCCAATTTTTACTCTTCTATAGTTTGGGTTGGGCTATGTTATCTTTTGTGACACAATATGTTTAGGTTTGGGTTATGTTATTATGAAGGGTGATCATGCCGTTGATTATGGATCCCAATATATTAAGCCGCATGAGAAGAATTTCCCAACCCATGACCTTGAACTGGAAGTTGTGATGTAAGAACATAAGATTTAGAAGAATTATATTTTTGGATAAAGGTTTATTATATATTATGTCCATAAGACCTTGAGTTATATCTTCTCTCAAAAGTATTCTAATATCCACCAGAGGTGTTGGGTGGAATACCTGCATTATTTTGACTTTAACATTACCTATACCTCAGGGAAATAGAATGACATCATAGATGATTTGAGTAGGAAACTTCTGACACAGGTCATGAAATAATCTTAAAAAGAGTAGCACTTGAGGGATCTTTTTTCATAGTTTAATATTGGAGTTTGGTAAATAGGGGATAAGGTTTTTTGGCCACTTTTCATTTGACCTCCACTCTTCTCAAGATGATTCATTGGGAATAACATCTTGATGATGAGTTATGTGGAATTAGATAATCTATTTATAGTGGGGAGACAATTACTGGGTGGTCATTATCTATGGAGGGTATTATAATTTTTTAAATCTTTTTGTTGTGATATTAGTGGTAAGGAAAGTTCTAATGGGTTATTTCCATAATTCCCAGCGAGAAGTGAACCCAGGAACCATGAAGATGTTTTATTAAATTTGACATCAATTCTGGTGGCTAGGTATGAGACGTGGCATTGCTGATTTTGTCTCTCATTGTTATACTTTCCAATAGGTTGAGAATGAACACCATATAACTTCTAGTTTTCTTTATCAACATTCAGTGCCAACTTGGGATTGGGATGATATACTTGTGAATTTTTTTGGTTGGGTTTCTATGTACCGTGTGAAAAAGGAATGTGATATGGGTTGTGATTGATAGGCTAACTAAATCAACTCATTTTTTACCCATTCGTGATATAACTAAAGTTTAGGAGTTTGGAAATATCAATATGAAAGAGACTGTTCATTTTCATGGAGTTTCATCTACTATAGTCTTTTATATATATCCCCATTTTAATTTTCACTTTTGGAAGTCCTTTAGGAGGAACTGGGATCTGAGGTTTTATTGAGTACAAAATATCCTCCACTGTCAGATGGGTAGATAGAGAGGGATATACATATTCTTGAGGATTTTCTTTTCCCAAATGTTCATTACTTTAGTTGATCTTAGGATGACCATTTAGTGTTGTTTTAGTTTTCTTATAAAAATAGGCATCAGTCCGTGGTTAGGATGGATCCTTTTGAGGCCTTTTGTGGTTGAATTTATAAATCATTATTGTGTTGGTCAGAGATTGGTGAAAGTTACATGGTTGGACCAACATTGGTTTAAGAGATGGAGATAAAGATTCATTAGATCCATCATATAATTTTGATGGAATATATACAGTATAAGTCTTATTCTTATTCTATTTTTAGACCATTGGAATTTTTAGTTGGTGATAAGGTGTTCTTGAATGTTTCACCTCAGTTGGTTCATTGACAGCTTAGGAGGAAAGGGAAGATTATTCCTCATTTTGTGGGACCTTTTGAGGTTTTTGAGTAGGTAAGTAATGTACCTTACCATTTATCACTTCCTCCACATATGACTTTGATACATAATGTGTTTCATGTATCGCAGCTGCAAAACTATATTGTGGATCCATCTCATGTACTAATCTAGAGTGATCTTGAGGTCAAACCAGATTTATCTATGACTAAGCATCCAATAAAGATAGTTGATTCAGAAATGATGATACCTTTGTTTTGAGTTCTATGGAATCCTGGTTCTAATTTACATGATATACAGGAGAGAGAGACACTGATCAGAGAGTAGTGACCTCATATTTTTGACAAGGAAGTTTCTTAACAGGATTTATATGGACAATAAGTTTTTATAGTGGGGAGGTTGTAAAATAATTTTACTTTTTTCAGGTACTCCTTAACCCCCTTTTGATCATTATTTGGTTGAGTCTTGTTTAGGGGTGCTTCGGGTGAACGTTTTGAATTTTTTAGAATTTTCTGGGTTGTGCACAGTTGGCGCATGATTTTCCCAAACCATCCACCCACTTAGGAGAAACCATGAAAACCAAAATGGTGGGGGTTTTCATGGATGGAATTTTTTTTGAAAAACCATTCCACCACCTAGTAGAAACTTTTCACCCCTTTATAGGGGATCATGATTAGGTCACATGGTTTGACAAACAATGCAGGCCCTTCCAGGAAATAGTGCACACTTACTTTTTTTATTCTGAAAATTAAATTAAAACTTTACAAACCCAAATTTAGACACCCCTTGTACATAACTCTAGATTTTATGAAATACTAGGGCTTTATAGCTCCCAAAAACTAATTTTGGCTCCTCCAAACCCTGTCCAAAGTGAATCAAAGTTTGTTGATCGTCGTTTGATCTCTCCATGGTAAGAGTTCTTATTCTATTTCATCCCTCTTAATCTCTTACTCTCTCCCCATTAGGGTTTTATAGATCTCCATTTTGTTGGAGGATCTAATATCTATTGGTTTATATCATTAATCTAGGTTTTATCCTCGAATCTCCTTTGCCGACGTTTTGCTTTATATTTTCCCATTATGGGAATTTTGAGACATGATATCTTTGTTTTAGTAGGTGGTTCCATTTAAGATTTTCCAGTTGATTTAAACCTAGATTTCTTGATTATTTTATTTTTTTTCAATTAAATTCTAAAAATCCAATTCGGTGTGAGTTGGGATTTTTATTTTATTTGGAATGAAAATGGAGAACCCCCCCCCCCCAATTCTAGTGAATTGGGGTGTGATTTGGATTTGATATAAAAATGTGAAATAAAATTATTGAATTAAATTATGAAATTGAATTCAATTTTTTATTTGAGAAAAATATATTAAATCATTTTGATAAGAACCCATTGGTTTTATCCTAGAAAAAGGCATGAATTGATTAAAAATCCATGTATTGGTTTTTAAATAGAAATTAGAATATTGAAACAGAAAATTGGGAAATTTTATTTGGAAAAGTTTAAAAATAATTTTCCCATTATTTATTATTGTTTGAGAACATGAAATCCTAGGCAGTTAAGAATTTTTTTGGGACCACTACTACAAAAAAGGCCTTTAACAGCACTAGAATAAGCTTGTATTAGCGCTAAAAAAGTGATGACAACCAGAGCATAGTGAAAAGAACAATGATTTATTTAACGCTAAAAAATAACTGTTAAAGGATACCTTTAACAGTGCTAAAAAAAGAGCTGTTAAAATAGTCCCTTAATAATTATTTTTAGCATTGTCAAAGGATCCTTTTAACAGTGACTTTTTTAGCGCTCTTAAAGGGGGGCATTAATAGCGTTTTTAGTGCTGGTAAAGGAATCACTATTAAAGGAGGTAAAATTATATTTTTTTGGAACTCCATGAGACCAACCCCTTTATCAATGCTTCCATGAAACCTTTAATGGAACTCCCCCCACCTTTATCAGTGCTTTTTCCCCCACCACCCCTTTTATCAAGGTATTTCGAATTTCCAGCCTCATTTGCACCCACCTAGATTCAAACCCTACACCTCTCTTTCGAAGATGGAATGGCTTTACGACTACACCAGTTTGTTTTATTGGCTATTTAATGATATTTCTATTTATTTATATATTTATTTACATATATATATATACATATATATTTTTATTCATATATTTATATAATTATTTTTAAATACATTTATAAAATATGTGCATGTTTGATATATATATACTTATATTTATTTAAATATATTATATATTATATTAATTTACATATACTATAATATAATATAAATATATATCTGTTTATTAATACACACGTATATGAATATATAAATATTATAAATATATTTGTATGATGTAAAAAATGGTTAGATATTGTTTTAAATACATTTTTAGAATATTTATTTATTTACATATATTAAATATACATTTTTACATAAATTTGATGATATATATATTTATATGAATGATTTATTATATGTAAATTTTAGAAAATATACATATATTTAATTATAAATAAAATTAATTTATAAAAAATGATAAAATTTCAAAACCATAATATCAATATGAATGTTATACCTGAGAATAAATTTTGTTTCCACTAAAAAAGGCAATAAAAACCCCTTAGATGAGGATGAAAATCCATCCAATGTTAAAAAATTAGGGTACCCTGACTAAAAAATCAGTTTTAAGGCCTTCTAGGATTTTTTTACTCAAAAAACATGATAGAGGTTTACTTATGTCACTAAGGGAATAGAGCTCAACACATGCTTCAATTTTATATGTGGTAGAGCCTAAATGAACACCCAGATCAATAGTTATGACCATTTGAAGTTTGAGTTATGTTTTCAACTTATTTTAGATCTTTTATTAATTTTTTTATTTTTTATTTCTTTAAATTGACATCAAATGACTATTACTCGGTAAGAATAAGAAAGTTATTAATGATTTTTTAATTGTTTTATTAAACATTTTCAGTAAATATCTTATATATTAAGTTAAAATTCCCATTTACCTTATCTAAAACATATTTAAAAATATATTATATTTATATCAATATAAATATATTTATATATTAATTTATTATTTTCAATGAAATATAATTTTTTTGAAGTATACCCTTACCATCGCTACTAAAAAATCACTGATAAAGGGGTGTCTTTATCAGCGCTTCTAAAAAATCACTAATAAACACCCCCAATTTATCAGCAATTTTTTACAAACACAGATAAAATACCCCATTTATAAGCACATTTTTAAAAGCATTGATAAAGGGTGGACCTTTATCATTTCTTGTTAAAAATAAATAATAAAGGCCCCCCTTTAATAGTACTGATAAATGGGGTCTTTAATAATGATTTTAGGTATTTTTGTTAAATACCTAGTGCTGGATAGACTAAGTTTTGTTGTAGTTGACAATACTCTATTGTTTCTTTACTACACTAATAAAACAAAATATATCAGATCACATCCTTGATGGGATGGTGATGATTCCTCTTTGACTAGTGTCTGAGGGATGTGTGTACACATATTTTTTTGATCACCTATTCGAGTGTGTGAGGATCCTATAACCTGGGACTATCATACATCTTAGAGGATGCCCATGTTTCTCATTTTTAATGCTATTATATATGTGCCATTGTTTTTAAAACTACATTACATATTGCTTGTGAATTTATATAAATTGTTTTATATAAAATGTTTATAAGCTATTGTTTTGAAATGTTTCTATCTATTGAAATGAAAACTATAATTTATTTTAAATATTCTCTTATACCACCATGCCTATCTTATTTATAATTGAAAGCATTATTTGGTTAATTACTATGGAATCATGTCATGGAATCCTTGCTGAGATCATAAAATGATTTTATCTCCCACCCTACTTATTCCTTTGGGTGTTTATAGATTTCCTTCTTCTATGTTTGATCAAGGGAAAAGCACCACTTGTAGGTGGTGGTTGTTGATATTTGGTCTTGCAGTGTTGTGCCCATTGGGACTTGGGTTGTTTACCCTTCTATTTTTCTAGTACTTTATGGTTATAATTTGGGTTTATATACCTGTTTGACTTCTAGAACTATTCTACTAGTTGAGTTTTCTTTTGATCATACTAACTTGTAACTATTTCTTCTACTGTTTATGCGGGGAAAACCATTCCCTCTTTATGTTGTATGATTCTAGGTGCTAGTAACCAACCCATGGGTATTGGGAATTCCCTTCGGGTTATGTTAGTATCAGATCAGTTATCAGAGTACCAGGGTATTCAGGATGCTTCATGAAAATACAACATAAGTATATGGGTCCAAATTACTTTATTTATTTCACCATATGACCCATTAAATATACCATGATATCAAAAAAGATGGTGAAAGTATATTTCCAGTTGAAAAAATATATTATCTTATTCATTCTAAAAATTATTCAATGAATTCATATCTATCAATTTGTTATAAATTAAATTTAAAAAATAACACACCTTGATGATATCCAGTCAGATATGCATAGGTAGCACTCTATGTAATGAAACTACTAGGAGTTTCTACATCATAACATGACAATCATTAGATTCCATGCCTATTGACAAAAAATATTTTAATGACACATTTTTTTTTACATTTATAGAATAAAATTGAGGCACATTAATACCATTAAGGCATTGGAAAAACTTATTTTCTCCCTCTTGGGTAATGTATGAAAATATGGAAGCAAGTATGTTTATTTTTATTTAGGAGTGGGAGCTAAATCTAAACATATTCCAATTGAAAGTAAGTCTAATCTTACATTCAAACCCACCTTAGTATCACCTTTAATATCTAAAAATTTCTTATAAAATTGTCACAAATATTATTATCAACATGCATCACATCAATTTTATGTTTTACCTCATGATATCTCTAATATATAGGCTAAAAAATATTGATTGTTTACTGCATATATTTCATTCATTACAAAAACAATATGTCTTTCCAAATGTGACAAAAATGTCTTTCACTCCCTCAAAAAATGATTGGTTGATAATTGATTCAATGCAATAAAAAATTATTTTAAGATATTAAATTATTTTTTTAATCATTGATAATATTAATCCATAGAAAAAATCCTTTGATGACACAAGTACACTGTTTTTATCCCATATTGTAGTTGATAAAATGATGTCACTTATTTATAAATTGGATAATATTTATTTTCCTTAACACTATATCCAAACAAATTTCCATATACTATAATTTTTTTATAGTGAATAAAATATTTCATGGAATTGAAAATATTCTTTTTTATAAGAGTCATACATTCTGGTACCTTTCTCCCATAAGAGTTTCAAATTGTCAATTAATGGTAACAAGTAACTATCAATATTGTTTGTAGGATGTTTTGGACCAAAAATGATTATATTAAACGTTATATGTTTATTATTCATGAAACATTTAGTATATAAGTTTTTAATTACCAAAAAAACTATCCATTAACTTTTTTTATTACAAAAGCTCTGATATAGATTCATTCTATCAATGCACAATCCAAGTATAATATTTACAACTTCATTTATGGATGTAAGAAATTATTGATTAATTTTATTCCATTATGGACATTCATCTAGATGACATAAATTATCATTAGATATTCAATCGTCTATATGCCATCATAACCTTTTTCATCATTTTAATTTGAAAATAAACATTTCAAATGGGGAATTGGGGGAAGATTTCAAATTACCTTATTAGGAGTCTTGGAACATCAAAAAATATATATATCAACATTTTTTTTCTTTAAACTTATACCTTAATGTAACACATTTAAGTTACTATGAAAAACCTTTGTATTAATTAATATATAACACACAGTCATTAGGGTAGACATATATCCTCTTCTACCCCAATCCCATCAGGCATAATATATATTTTTACATTACTATTTTAATCTTCTAGATTTTTATCTTAAAAAATAATCATTTTAACACCTATATAAATTATATAAAACTATTTTCCCTCCTTCCATTCATATATTTCAAGTTAAAAAAATATAAAACTCTTAATAAAACTATAAATTTCATACAACCGAGAGAAAGTGGGTTTTTAGCATCACCATATATGATCTTGATTGTTAGTGTTTTCTCAATTGCTTCTACTTAAATATCACATATTATTTCTTCAATTTTATTATAATTATCATCTTGAAAATATCTGTCATCATTAGATAATGAATTCTAGTCATTTCTCCATGCCAATCTAAGGACTTTAACTCAAATTAAATCCATTAAAAATTATATATTCCTTGATTTATATACTTCCTAAATTTTTTATATTTAATTATATCATGCATGGATAGAAAAACAAGTCACCATTTGGAACATTTCATTTGTCAAAATTCAAAAAAAAAGAAACAACCCCTTCCTCATATTGATCATTTCTTTGTTGTGCAATAATCCAATTACGATTCATTATTTCACATAATAGCTTTTAAGTATTGAATATAAGTTAGAATATTTTGAAATTTTAAATTTAAATTTACATTTATAAATAAAAATACAAAATAATAATTTTAACAATTATAAAATTAATGATAAAAACAATGATAATATAAGAAATTATAATAATATTAACAAGAAATATATATTCTAAAAATTTTATATTTTATACAGTATATATAGTTTTATGTTTTTTAATTATTTTATAAGTTACTAATTTGTTAAATGTTCATAAAATATAGAGCATAAGTAAGTGGAATGGACTACTGATCCACATACATGAGGTTGGGGGTTGAACCCCTGATGAATAACATTTATAGGGAATTTTCATGGTATTATAACAAAGTATTGTAGCATTATAAAAGGTTGGTATTATAGTAGGTACTAAAGTAGCACACAGGTACTGTTGTTGGGATAGTAGAAAAGCAGGGTACCATAACAATTTATTATAGTAGCAGGAAGGTGTTGTAGGAGCGGTACTATAAGTGTAATTTGGGCCATTAATTGGGCCTTCAGTCCATAGGGACTTTGGGCAGTCAAATTATAAGGAGTTATCATAGATTTGGGCTTATCCTTGGGGTGGGGAGTGAGTTTTTATCCATATTAGCCCTATGAGTAAGCATGAATTTATATTTCATTTATAGACTCACTACCTACTAGTACATAATATGAATAATAATTATAATAATTTGAAATGGTCTGGGGTCAATGCCCTTTTTATTAAGCAAATGAAACATTTAACTTGGTTGGTGGGGAACCATTACATGACCAAAAGGCCCAATGGATTGAAAGACTAATATATATCATAAAGGCTCTACACTGCATTAGCATTACTTCCGGCATCACAACCTACCTTCATCATTGCCTATATCATTTCTGACATCATTGTCTACTTGGCTTAGTGCTTGTTTCCTTGACTGCATTATAAACCATCCAAGGGGCTCCCAAGTATTAAAAATATTAAGAATATAATTAATAATTTTTAACTCTAATATTAATATTAACATTATTTTTTATAATAATGATAATAATTTTTTTCTCAAATTTATTTATTAAATGATAAATAAAAAATTTAAATGTCTATATATATATATTGTGAAATAAAATGAAAATATAAAAATTTTAGGTTCAAATATAAATTATGAAAGAATAAATATATATATTTATATATATAATATATATTAGAATATACATACATATATGATAGGAATAATTAAATATTTTTCATAAACACAACAATACTATTAATAGTAATATTAATAATTTACTATGAATATATTTAATTAAAATAAATAAATAGATCATAGAATTTGTTTAACCAAAAAATATTCAAAATATAAATGATAAATGTATTGAAAATTATATATATAAATAATAATTATTTTGTAAAAAAATACAAGTTAATAATTAATATAATATCATGTTACTCATAAAGAAACAATATAGATCTAAAATTTCAAGTATTGAAAAATAATAAGAATGAAATAATTTATGGTTGATCAATAAATAAAAAAACTTCAATTTTATATATGCATTAAAAGAATAATTATATGAAATTAATTTATAAATAATCTATATAATTATGGTGATTCATATGTGGATTAGATTTTAAAAACATACAATAATAAGACTACTGAATCTATGGTTGATTTATATAACATGACATTAAAATGGATGAAACCACTAGAGAATAAAAGGAAACAACAATGGATGGTGATTGATGGTGGAAGATGATGATATGACTCAGTGGAGAGGGTCAACCAAAGAGATAAAGCTAGGGTTATGGTTAGAAATATTGGTTGGGTCAAGAAAATAAACAAAATAAAAACTCAATCATATTTTTTTTAAAGTATGTGTATTATACATCTATTATTAACATAAACTATGTAGAAAACCAGTATTTTTTACATTAGTTATATCATAACCGATACTAAAAACCTTTTTAAAGTGATTTTTAGAAAGGTAACGTTAAAAATGAGTCATTTAAAACTATTTTTTTACAAGGTTCATCAGTGGGTCAATATCCATATTTCACTAATCAATGAGTATAATTTTATGTTCCTATCACAACATAGATATTTAGGTAGGTCACAGTGCCACTCATATCATATATAACTCTTGGATAGTTAATTGGGTACCTCTTTTCCTAATCCACCATAGGGATTAACTGAACACCATTCCTATGGTATCCAAACTCTTATGGTTTCCCAATTAAGTGTAACCTAATGAAAACACAAAACACATTACACATAAATCTTAAGTTTACCTCATTACATACTTTTCTTACAAAATATAATCTAGGGATACCCTTGTTTGGAAAAACCTACCAGGTTAAATGATCAAGTTTCTGATAAGTGTTCCCTTTGGAAGTAATCTAACACTTAATATTTTAAATGGGGTTTAATCTCACTATCTTATCTCATGTTATTCCCTTAACATGTATGCAAGATTCTAATGATTTGATTTGGAATTCTATTATTTCTACCAAATTAATATATTAAACCATATTTATGTGTAACTCTTTAAATAACTCATAAATTGTGTTACTAATCTAAATGAAAATCTAACTATATTCGAACATACCAAGATGCATCTCATGAATAAGGTATATAAAAATATTGCATCTAAAGTATTAGAAACACATAAAATAAACAATCCACAAAAGATTAATCTTGGACAAATAGATATCCAACCCCCACTTTTCTAGATAATCCTTTACCCTCTAGGTTAGTGATTAGTTTGAACCAAAGTTCCTATAACTAAGTTTACTTTACTCAAGAGAGATCTCAAATATATTATACTTCTAACACCTAATTTGTATAGACTATAAATGAATTTTTAATTCATTCACATAACTCTATATAAGTCAAACTCAAGGAAGGATAAAACTAAATCAATTATTATACATAACATGTAACTCCTTAAATACATGTATGACAATTTATACAAGCAGTTTAACACTTTAAATTAAACTATAAATAAATTCATAATACAAAAATAATATTCAAGAATAATGTTGGGAATAAACTAAAAAATGAATAAATCATATATTTAAACTTGATATAATTTTTTTTGATCAATTCAAAGATAAATAATTTATAAACACTTTACAATTTATCCTTACATTATTAAAATTCCATAATTAAATATTAACAATTTATATTTATTTCTAATATTAACCACTTCATATTATTATTTTAGATTACATTTACTTTAAATATATGATATCTAAAATATTGAAATTATAAATATATAAACTATTCATATATTTTGTAAATATTCACAATATTAAAAATTTAATATTATTTAAACTTTGACTATATCAATTATTAGAACTCCTTTTTATATGATTTAAATAATTTATTAAATAAGACAATTTTAATTTGAATACTTAAAATTAGCATTAATTTATTTATTTATTATAGGTATGAGAGATTATAAGAAACCAAACAAGATATACACTAAGTTACCCTAATGGTGAAAGCCTCATCTCTCCCCAAAAGGATTGAAAACCACCCAATAGGATGATTTTTTATTACATTTTAAGTGGCCTGAAGACCCTGTAGGATTAATGTAACTCCTAGAGATTTTATGAAAAATATTCTTTTAATTTCATTAATTTCTTGTGTTGTATTCTACACTAAGATTACCTTGCGCTATACGCAACACCGTATTATCTTGCAGTTTACGCAACAATTTTCTTGGCTCTTATTACACACAATTTCACGTTCGTTTGATAGAAGTTATTCTACGCAACATTGAGTATATATATATATATATATATTCAATTTATAAATGAAATATGGTTGGATTCTGTTATACGAAACAACGAAGGATTCTTTCACAACACGCAACCCTGACTTGGCTTGCATTACATGCAATCGCGACCTTCCTCGATAGCGTGTGTTGTACGCAATACCGGGGTTTAATAAACAACGATATATTATTATAATATTGTCATGAACAAGCCTTTATGAATATTATTAATGAAATTTTTAATTTTATAACATTATTATTCATCTTACACATTTTCTAGAACATGGTATAAGAACAAAATAAATTTTTCGGGTAAAATAAGTATTTTTCAAAAAATGCAGTTTTGTCGCCTTTTGATGGCGCACCCACTTTAAATCTAGTTTTTGACATGTTTATAAGTTCAATTTGACAAAATAAAATTCTTCTTTTGAATCAGGATATAAAAATTTACATTAGATAATGTTTTGATATTTTTCCGATAACTTTCATATTTTAATGAATAGTAAAAACATGCTATATTTTAATTAAAAACAACTTTTTTCATCGTAATATCTTATGTGGTTAAATTATAATATTGAATGGTTATAAAGTATAAATAGAATATATTTTTACCATTTAAAATAATGTTTGTCATTAGCATTGATTTTACCTTGAATTCGTAGGTTAAATCGATTCAATCTTTTGCAATGTTTTAAAGAAAAACCCGTTTTCTTTCGACAACGGGATTAATTTTAATTTAATTTATGCATCTTTTGTGTATTGAATTTGGAAAAATGGATTCCATATTTGGAATCAGTGGGTCCAAATTATGTTAATAAGCTACTTTTTATTTTTGGAATTATGAATAGTACCTACGGTAAATTTTATTTACCATAGTTAAAGGTAAATCGGGTAATTAAGGGTAAATATAATATTTTAAAATTATCCTAAAAAATGTAAAAATCCTATTGGATGACTAAAAGTCGACCCATATCACCTAAGGGTCGTATTATATTCATTTAATAGACTTTTGTCCATGAAAATAATTTAATTATTATTAAAACCAAAGAATGTGACAACATGTCACTTTCTTAAATCTTATAAGTATAATAATTTTAATTTAGTGACAAAATTCATGAAACTTAAAACATGAATAGTCTCCAGAAAGCTAATACAATGATATACATCATAGTAATTTATTTAGAGTTTTTAGGGATTAACTAAATATCATTTATTATGACACAAAGATGATGCACTAATTGGCTTATTAATGAAATATTGACATAATTGATGTTATAAATACCCAAATAAATATAATTTGAGACTTTTTATGAATTACACTAATTTTATAGGTTTATATGACATTTTATTGTTGATATAAGTAACTTGGTTCGAACTTATCATTCTGTTAAAAATTTCATAAAAATCATGTACCAAATAGTGTCAAAATTGACATAAAATAGTTTTTAAAACAAATATTATATTATTAATTGTTATTTAATTCCTAAAAATCTAAGGTTCGGCTAAATTACTTATATAAGGATATATATATTAATAATAAACAACTTGGGGTGCGTTTGGATTGTTATGGTAAGCTTATTAACCATATAGTGTAAGAAAACAAAAAGACAAGGTAAAAGTTAAATTATTTAACTTAGAGTTAAATCTAATTGATAAGGTTAAAATAATAACCTAAACTTGTCTAAATCCTATTGTATGAGAGGATTTCGACCCATCCCCACCTTAGCCTAGAAATAAATCAATTTGTAGCTATTTAAAACCGAACTTGACTTTATAATAAAATAATATTTTTAGTTATTCCAAAGGTGCCCCTCTCCTCCCTTATAAAAGGGCACCTCCTCCCTCTCTTCCTCACACAACTTTGAGCCTTCAAGCTCGGCAAACCCCTGCCAAAATCTCTTCTCCACTTCTCTAGTATCATCCTAGAGTTCCTGGTCTTCTTCAAAGACCATCCTTAGTTCTTTAAGTGGAGGTTAAGAAAAGGCGCGTCAAAAAGAGGTAATATCCATTACCGATCTTTTTTAATTTCTTTCTTCTTCAACTTCTTCTTCTTTAGTTGTTTCATGATAAAGTAATAACATCAGTATTTCTTATATACTGATATGTTATTATAAATATGAAACAACTCTAATTAACCTTCTATCCATCCTACGGAAAAAGGAAATCACCGCGCGTGCGTACGTACGGAATACCGTCTCCACGCCGTGGTGTAATCTATTTTCTGCCACCACCTTAATTGGATGGGTATAATGGTGTAATGAGTAACTATATATTATTATTATAAAGTGATATTTATATAGTATACATACACTTCAACACAATTCCATGACCATGGGAACGATATCATCGCTCGTGCGTACGTACGGACTACCGTCTCCACGACGCGATGAGATTCATTCTCAATGATTAACCATTCATGAATGATTATAAAGTATATATAGCAAGTACTAATAAAATATATTACATAATAATGATACTAGATTTATTTATATTTATGTCATCTACTTAATTCCATTCAATTCAATAAGGAAACGAAAACAGCGTTCATGCGTACGTACGGACTACCGTCTCCATGAACGGTGTATTTCTTTCCATTTATCAATATATTATATATATGTATATTCTAAATATATATTATATATAAATAATGTTTTACATTCTGGATATAATTAATCATGATCCAAGTAATCATATTAATAATTACAAGTTAAAAACACGAACGACAAATGAGACGATTTTACCCAAAACGCTACTTTAACATGAATTTACAAAAGAACGGGTAATATAAAGTCATAAGCGAACCATATATGATATCATAACAATGAATATGATTCTGTAATAAGTCAATAACATTATTTAAATCATTATACAGGAGGTTTGGACACGTACAAAGCAAGTCGGACCTAAGGTAAGGGAAATATCACAATCTCATTTTTATCTGAGATTGTTTATACTTTGGTATTTACTGGGGTGTATTTTATCATCCACATCCATGTTTCATCAATATGTTATATTATTTCCATCCACCTACAATTTTTTTAAATCCAATTTTACCCTTCGGTGAGTTTTTAGTAAAAGAAATGAAAGGAATCTTTTTTCGTTTTTCGTACGAGGTACTTTTTGACTTTTCCGACAAAAGTACGAAGAATGTTTTTTAAACTTATACGGCATGAATGGATTTTTTTAAAAACATTATTTCCAAGAATCTTCCTTTACAATTTTTCAAGTTTATTTTTAATCAACTTCTTTTATTTTATAATTTTATGACATGTTAATAAAGGAAAAGTGTTTTTGATGTAGAAAGGATATTTTCCTCAAGAATGAAGTTCAAGTGTTTTATCAAAATTTATTTTCCATCTAAGATAATAAAGGGTTCTGTTTCTATCCCTATTATTACATGGATTTGATTATGTTGTGATGGAAATATTTTTATGAATTCCTTTATCTTATATGAATTGTTTTATGATGTCATGTTGTTTAAGAATCCCATTTTTACTACATGGGTTGTGCAATGATGTTTGATTTATGATTTTGTGGCACACATAAGAATGGTATCATTATGAGATGGGTGGGACCTATATCTCCCTCCAATTCATTGGGTAAAGATTTTATATCTCATGAGATAGACATGGCTGGAACGGTAGGTTATACCGGTTCAGTGAAACAGGACTGGAACGAGGGTGACTCGGTTCAGAAAGGGACTTTGTCCACTAAGATAGTCTTGACAATGAGTCTTGACTAACAAGAAATGATTCTCTATGATTATGTGTGTATTCCACAAAGTTTCATGTTTTAAGTTTTGATTATTGTGATTACATTTCACTGCCATGATTTATCCCATGTTATGAAATTATGATCTCTTTTACAGGTTAAGATTTCCAAAAGTTATGTTCTTATGTATATGATGTGATTGATATTTATTTTGTTTACCCTTACTGAGCATTTGAGCTCACCCTTTTATGTTTTCTTTTCCCCAGGATATAAAGAAAGGTTTTAGGTATAAAAAATAGGGAAGATCTTTATGGGAGATGTTGAAGATCTTTCACCAGGATTAGAAGATCATATTCCGAGTTTCCAAAGACACTAAACTATTACGATCCTTGTGTGTGTGTTTTAGTTATGTACTAAGTATTCTGCAAATGTAATGTAATGTCAATGTACGTCAAGATACGGGTCTCTACAGTTGGTATCAGAGGAAAGGTTTAGTCAACCTTTGGAAACTAGGATGCGAAAACGTTAGTGAGATCCCAAGAGATATTTCTAAGGTATGTCTAGGGATGTCCCTAAGGATAAGTATACGTATAGGATATAGTCCTAGAATTACAGTAACGGTATTATAATTTAACCTAAGATGTTAGATGTTGAAGGTACTCCCCCTTTATTATATTGTTTTCCCTAGCGTGATTTTTACCTCTCACACTATTCTTTTTGGGTTTTAGAAAATGGCTGGAAACAAGATGATTCACGATAATGGAGGATATGATGGACAATGGAATGATATTCTTCATGAGAAACCAAATTAAATGGGATTTGGAAGTCCAAACATCATTATTATGCCGAATCAGCAATCTCATAATATGATCAATAAAGTAAAATTTGGTAAGTTTCCTGACTCAGCTAATAAGAGAAAGATGGAGTTTCATGATGATCATAGAGGAAAGAAAGTTCAATTTCCCCTATGTAAATCATATGGGAAGAGGCATCAAGGAGAATGTTTCAAAGGAACTGGAAGATGCTTTGGGTGTGGAAAAGGACACAAAGCCAGTAAGTGAAAAAGAAAAGGTTCAGTTAACACCAGGGATGAGGATAATGGTATTGCTACGACATCAACAATGGTTAAATGTTTTAAATGTGGAATGTACGGGCATTATGAAAACCAATGCCCTAAGGTAAAGTCTCATGAAGAGAATCAGTATGGTCGTATGGGTAGTATTTATGTTGATGATGATGAAGAGACTACAAATGATATGTGAGATGAAAGAATTGTTGAAGCTCGGTCAATGGTTTAAGAATGTAGTGGAATGATTACATGTTTATCATGTGTAATGTTGTATAAGTAATATCATGGTACTATGGAATAAAGAGACATCTAAGGATTGTTACACTGTTGTCTTTCCTTGAGTTTTGAAAGTGTATGATTAATGTTACCAGTATCCATGAAAGGTTATTCAGATATTTTTGGAAAGCAGATGATATGCACATAATGAAGGGATAAAGAGAATCTAATATGTTTGATAGTATTCATGAGCTCATGATTGATATAAGGACTAAGTGATATCATGGTTTGAGTATATAGAATTTTGAGGATTTTGGTATGTGGAATGTGTTAACTTTTAACTGCATTCATGTTTTCACTAAGGTTCAATGGGTATTCATTCTTCAAGAGAATACATGATTAAGGTATTCACATGTTTGTAATTTGACCAACAAGACATATATTATGATATATGGGGGATAAACTATGGCATTCACGTGATCATTTTCTTTATACTATGAGCTTGGACTGAAGTATTTTAGATAATATTAAAGATTAGAATGGATTATGTTGGACATAAGTTAGTATTATTTAAGGATAGAAGTTTTTTTCGATATTATTGATGGTATGTTATAGTAATATAGTTTTAGAAAAAGGACAACCTGCAGGATGGGCGACAGCCCATCGCGTCAGACAAGGCCGTGGGAATCGAACCCACAACCGAAGTGCGACTGGCCTTTATCGCCTACCACTGGCCTACAGGAAGTCCATGTTTAGTAGAAACTAGTTTTATTAAATTAATTAGTATGATATATTAAGTATAAGTACATTTTAGGAACCATATATCATTAATCTCACTATAGATGGACTTATGTATTTTTTGATAACTTTTCTAACCTTTTGTTTGAGACAGATGGAATGACCCATCATTCTATCACATGATCTGCTAACACATCACGAATGACAAATTCAACTTCATTTCTTTAAGAGATGAAGTGGAAATTGTCCAAAGAACGACCAACGGTGAGACTATACCAAAATCACGAAAGTATTTCTTCTAATTTAAATTTCATCAATTTTAAGGAAACGATCTTGAAAACCAAAAATGTTGTCCTAGTGCTCTTATATCTGATAAATCAGATGGTACCTTAGATCATCACAAATTTATGGCTTTGTGATTTCTGGCTTTTTCATACCCATGTTCTCTACCACTCTCCATCAGAACTTGATGGTTAGATTTTTCTTCCATATCCATATTTTCACCTATGTTCTCCTACGTGGAAACCCAGTGATGAGTTAATTTGGGTAAACATTACATTTCATACTTTAGTTTTTAAAGCCATATTTTGGTATTCCTTTTTTATGATGTGGGTTTCTATTAAACAAACTTTCGAGTAGTAAACCACTTATAACCCCAAAGAATTTCGAGGGCGAAATTCATTTTAAGGGGGGTAGAATGTAACACCTAGAGATTTTATGAAAAATATTCTTTTAATTTCATTAATTTCTTGTGTTGTATTCTACACCAAGATTAACTTGCACTATATGCAACACCGTATTAGCTTGCAGTTTACGCAACAATTTTCTTGGCTCTTGTTACACACAATTTCACGTTCGTTTGATAGAAGTTATTCTACGCAACATTGAGTATATATATATATATATATATATATATATTCAGTGTATAAATGAAATATGGTTGGATTCTGTTATACGAAACAACGAAGGATTCTTTCACAACACGCAACCTTGACTTGGCTTGCATTACATGCAATCGCGACCTTCCTCGATAGCGTGTGTTGTACGCAATACCGGGTTTTAATAAACAACGATATATTATTATAATATTGTCATGAACAAGCCTTTATGAATAGTATTAACGAAATTTTGAATTTTATAACATTATTATTCATCTTTCACATTTTCTAGAACATGGTATAAGAACAAAATAATTTTTTTGGGTAAAATAAGTATTTTTCAACAAATGCAGTTTTGCCGCCTTTTGATGGCGCACCCACTTTAAATCTAGTTTTTGACATGTTTATAAGTTCAATTTGACAAAATAAAATTCTTCTTTTGAATCAGGATATAAAAATTTACATTAGATAAAGTTTTGATATTTTTCCGATAACTTTCATATTTTAATGAATAGTGAAAACACGCTATATTTTAATTAAAAACAACTTTTTTCATAATAATATCTTATGTGGTTAAATTATAATATTTAATGGTTCTAAAGTATAAATAGAATATATTTCTACCATTTAAAATAATGTTTGTCATTAGCATTGATTTTACCTTGAATTCGTAGGTTAAATCAATTCAATCTTTTGCAATGTTTTAAAGAAAACCCTGTTTTCTTTCGACAACGGGATTAATTTTAATTTAATTTATGCATCTTTTGTGTATTGAATTTGGAAAAATGGATTCCATATTTGGAATAAGTGGGTCCAAATTATGTTAATAAGCTACTTTTTATTTTTGGGAATTATGAATAGTAACTACGGTAAATTTTATTTACCATAGTTAAAGGTAAATCGGGTAATTAAGGGTAAATATAATATTTTAAAATTATACTAAAAATGTAAAAATCCTATTGGATGACTAAAAGTCGACCCATATCACCTAAGGGTCGGATTATATTCATTTAATAGACTTTTGTCAATGAAAATAATTTAATTATTATTAAAACCAAAGAATGTGACAACATGTCACTTTCTTAAATCTTATAAGTATAATAATTTTAATTTAGTGACAAACTTCATGAAACTTCGAACATGAATAGTCTCCAGAAAGATAATACAATTATATACATCATAGTAATTTATTTAGAATTTTTAGGGATTAAATAAATATCATTTATTATGACACAAAGATGATGCAGTAATTGTCTTATTAATGAAATATTCACATAATTGATGTTATAAATACCCAAATAAATATAATTTGAGACTTTTTATGACTTACACTAATTTTATAGGTTTATATTACATGTTATTGTTGATTTAAGTAACTTGTTTAGAACTTATCATTCTGTTAAAAATTTCATAAAAATCATGTACCAAATAGTTTCAAAATTGACATAAATTAGTTTTTAAAACAAATATTATATTATTAATTGTTATTTAATTCCTAAAAATCTAAGGTTCGGCCAAATTACTTAGATAAGGATATATATAATAATAATAAACAACTTGGGGTGCGTTTGGCTTGTTATGGTAAGTTTATTAACCATATAGTGTAAGAAAACAAAAAGACACGGTAAAAGTTAAATTATTTAACTTAGAGTTAAATCTAATTGATAAGGTTAAAATAATAACCTAAACTTGTCTAAATCCTATTGGATGAGAGGATTTCGACCCATCCCCACCTTATCCTAGAAATAAATCAATTTGGAGCTATTTAAAACCGAACTTGACTTTATAATAAAATAATAGTTTTAGTTATTCCAAAGGTGCCCCTCTCCTCCCTTATAAAAGGGAACCTCCTCCCTCTCTTCCTCACACAACTTTGAGCCTTAAAGCTCGGCCAACCCCTGCAAAAATCTCTTCTACACTTCCCTAGTATCATCCTATATGTACTGGTCTTCTTCAAAGACCATCCTTTGTTCTTTAAGTGGAGGTTAAGAAAAGGCGCGTCAAAAAGAGGTAATATCCATTACCGATCTTTTTCAATTTCTTTCTTCTTCAACTTCTTCTTCTTTAGTTGTTTCATGATAAAGTAATAACATCAGTATTTATTATATACTGATATGTTATTATAAATATGAAACAACTCTAATTAACCTTCTATCCATCCTACGGAAAAAGGAAATCACCGCGCGTGCGTACGTACGGAATACCGTCTCCACGCCGTGGTGTAATCTATTTTCCGCCACCACCTTAATTGGATGGGTATAATGGTGTAATGAGTAACTATATATTATTATTATAAAGTGATATTGATACATTATAAATACACTTCAACACAATTCCATGACCATGGGAACGATATCATCGCTCGTGCGTACGTACGGACTACCGTCTCCACGACGCGATGAGATTCATTCTCAATGATTAACCATTCATGAATGATTATAAAGTATATATAGTAAGTACTAATGAAATATATGACATAATAATTATACTGGATTTATTTATATTTATGTCATCTACTTAATTCCATTCAATTCAATAAGGAAACGAAAACAACGTTCATGCGTACGTACGGACTACCGTCTCCATGAACGGTGTATTTCTTTCCATTTATCAATATATTATATATATGTATATTCTGAATATATATTATATATAAATCATGTTTTACATTATGTATATAAGTAATCATGATCCACGTAATCATATTAATAATTACAAGTTAAAAACACGAACGACAAATGAGACGATTTTATCCAAAACGCTACTTTAACATGAATTTACAAAAGAACGGGTAATATAAAGTCATAAGCGAACCATATATGATATCATAACAATGAATATGATTCTGTAATAAGTCAGTAAAATTATTTAAATCATTATACAGGAGGTTCGGACACGTACAAATCAAGTCGGACCTAAGGTAAGGGAAATATCACAATCTCATTTTTATCTGAGATTGTTTATACTTTGGTATTTACTGGGGTGTATTTTATCATCCACATCCATGTTTCCTCAATATGTTATATTATTTCCATCCACCTACAATTTTTTTAAATCCAATTTTACCCTTCGGTGAGTTTTTAGTAAAATAAATTAAAGGAATATTTTTTCATTTTTCGTACGAGGTACTTTTTGACTTTTCCGACAAAAGTACAAAGAATGTTTTTTAAACTTATACGGCATGAATGGATTTTTTTTAAAACATTATTTCCAAGAATCTTCCTTTACAAGTTTTCAAGTTTATTTTTAATCAACTTCTTTTAGTTTATAATTTTACGACATGTTAATAAAGGAAAAGTGTTTTTGATGTAGAAAGGATATTTTCCTCAAGAATGAAGTTCAAGTGTTTTATCAAAATTTATTTTCCATCTAAGATAATAAAGGGTTATGTTTCTATCCCTATTATTACATGGATTTTATTATGTTGCGATGGAAATATTTTTATGAATTCCTTTATCTTATATGAATTGTTTTATGATGTCATGTTGTTTAAGAATCCCATTTTTACTACATGGGTTATGCAATGGTGTATGATTTATGATTTGTGGCACACATAAGAATGGTATCATTATGAGATGTGTGGGACCTATATCTCCCTCCAATGCATTGGGTAAAGATTTTATATCTCATGAGATAGACATGGCTGGAACGGTAGGTTATACCAGTTCAGTGAAACAGGACTGGAACGAGGGTGACTCGGTTCAGAAAGGGACTTTGTCCACTAAGATAGTCTTGGAAATGAGTCTTAACTAACAAGAAATGATTCTCTATGATTATGTGTGTATGCCACAAAGTTTCATGTTTTAAGTTTTGATTATTGTGATAACATTTCACTGCCATGATTTATCCCATGTTATGAAATTATGATCTCTTTTACAGGTTAAGATTTCCAAAAGTTATGTTCTTATGTATATGATGTGATTGATATTTCTTTTGTTTACCCTTACTGAGCATTTGATCTCACCCTTTAATGTTTTCTTTTCCCCAGGATATAAAGAAAGGTTTTAGGTATAAAAAAATAGGGAAGATCTTTATGGGAGATGTTGAAGATCTTTCACCAGGATTAGAAGATCATGTTCCGAGTTTCTAAAGACACTAAACTATTACGATCCTTGTGTGTGTGTTTTAGTTATGTACTAAGTATTCCGCAAATGTAATGTAATGTCAATGTACGTCAAGATACGGGTCTCTATAATTAAAGCCAAATCTCATGGATGAATAGCCCTGAATAGCAATGAGGAATGTGTCTACCAGGATCAAAAGTCCCATAAAGTCTCTTGAAGGCCCATGGATTGAAGGTCCAAAATATGGCTTGAAGGTTCAATGGCCAGTAGTCCCTCAGAATGGCCTAAAGGCCCCAATATTGACCCACCCATGTCTACCCCACCCCACCTTTGCTCGATCTTCCCATGTTTATCCCATACCACCTGCATGTAGGCCCTCCCACCAATGTCCAATCCATCCTTCATGCATCCATCTCACCTACCGGTGTCTTCTCACACCATCACCCATCCAAACCTTGTTCCACCTATCTCACAGGCCTACATTTCAACTATTGGGGTAACCACCCCCACCCACATGTGCTACACATGGTAATAAAAAAACCCAATCCCCCCCCCAAATGGGGGGTGAAATGATGTAGGGGTAGGATTCAAACCCCCACTCACCATGGGGTGGTACCATGACAGAGTACCACTTGGATGTAGGTCACTCAATAGAAAAAAATTCATAGTTATGAATAATTCATAATTTTAAAAATAAACTTTTTGTTTTCTTCCTTATTTTATAATTTATAAAAACTTTATAAATTACACTTATAATTTCTATATAAACATTTTATATCTAAAATATAATACATTCCATATAACTTGAAAAGTTATTTAATAATAACATTTAATATTATGGAATATTCATTTGATAAATGTTTCATAAAATTTTATTAATTAATTATAAAAGTTATAATTAGTTAATTTATAATCAATTTATTAATTAAATAAATATCCTGAAATACCATTTTTCATAATTTATAAACATTTTATAAATTATTACATTCAATTCATAATTGAAAATTTAGAATAACACAAAATTTTCTATGATGTCATATTTAAAGATATAAGCTTGTCATAATATATGATTAATAAGTAAGGACACTTAAAAATACATAGGAACTATCAATCATATTTTATGATTGATAATAGCGGCCTATGACATGCCACTATGGTTTATAGGAGATCAACCTAGTGAGCGTACATTTATAGAAAATGATTTTCATGTATAAGAATAAAATCATGATGTTCAACAATCATTGATTATGATAGGCTACTATACAAAATTAACCCACAACACCTATCATATATTACGGCTAATATAGATAACACTTAAGTGATTCGATGATCTCTTTTTCATACACAATACAATGAAATTAACCCTTATGGTAAGCCATATTTTACGCTATGAAAAACAAAAAAATAAAGGATTATACTGTGTTATCGCCTATGATATCATATATCACTTTTTATAGTCCAATTTATGATCATGAAATACCATATCATAGAACCATCCATGAAATAAATATTAATCACTTTAAACAATCTATAATCTGAATTATATAAGATATCATAATTTCTTCATTTCTCAACATGATTTCATGAATCAAAGACTATGGTGACACTCTGATACCAATGATGGTGAGATTAAATGTTTCATATAAACATGATCACCATGAAAACCATATGAACCTATAAAATCACTCTATTTCTCCAAATATTTAGGCTATGAAACTCTTTATATCGACAATAGAGATCTTGAGAAGAGATTCACACTCTATCACTGTTCATGTATAAGAGTTCCTAATAACCAGTTAACTTTTTAACATTTTCTTTGATACCACTAATTAGTTTCTAAGGATTAAGAGAAACTCATTCAATATAGACAAAGTAAATAGAAACCACATTCCCAATACTAACCATTCATGAAATTAAAATCATTTATAAACATAAAATGAATAACTTATGTACCTTTCATCAAAGAGCTATTGTTTTTCCGCTCACCATAACATTTTTTCCATCGGATGCCTCATTATATTTTCTATCTAAGAAAACTTGATAGAAAAAATATATTCAGTATCCATTGACTGAGGAAACATCATTAATTTAACTACTTCCACTTTTCACTTGTACAATTGATCATTTTTTCACACCTTTTGTTCGATATGAATTGATAAAAAGTCTCCATATAGAAGTTTTATATCTAATATTTTATTCAAAAAGTATATCTTAAAAAATTTCCAATTCCACATAACTTTAGATAACCTATTCTTACATAAAATATACCTTACTAGTTATATGAACAGACCATTATATAGGCATGCTTGTAGGGGTAAGGTTGGGAAACCATATTTATTTTCCCGCTCAATGAAAACTAAAAATTTAACCTCACTCTCATCTCAATTTTTTGTACACTTCTCAACCCTTCTAGAATCTTTTTGAAGATTCATGTAAGCTTAAGAATCCACAACCTTTAATAAACTTCATCACCCTTATTTAATCATTCAAAACCATGATAGATAAAAAAATAATCTCTTAGAATCACATCATCATATTTTTGATATCTTTATAAAAATTCATAAAGACCTTTGAACAGGTAAAAAATTATACAAAATATTATACCAATGATACTTTGTGGAATCCATTATATTAGATGAGACTCCATCCATTTATTCCAACAAAACTTCATAAGATTTTACCAAAAGTATTCTTACCATTACTTTCATCATCTGATAACTTAAAACATTACACTTTTCCCATTACTTTTTCAAACCATCCACTTTCTTATGATGTTTATATAGAAACATTCATCCAATGGATATAAATATACCCTTCTATTTGATGAATCAGTGAATTCAGTATGATTTCAGTCCATCTGATAAACTCCATCAGATTGGACTTTATATGATGAAATTGAAATAAATTATCGAATGGTCTTTATATGATTTATCTTCATCTAGAGAAATTTCTTAAAAACTTCCTTTTAACTTTTGAAAAATTCTTATGATCAATAAACCTTCATAAAAGATTATCCAACAACACTCCATTTTTTGTATGAACCCTTATGCAGTATAATGAAATTGGATGATACCCTTACACAATGTGCTCAACTATCCTTATACATTAGACAAAAGATATGTTTTAACTTTATGTAGTACACCAAGATAACCTTATACAAAAAATCCAAAAACTTTATAAACTTTAACAGAAACATTATTAAGAAAAACCTTTTTATGATAGCATATATCTGATGAAATCCACCAAAATTTGTATTAAAAACAATTTATACCCATTTTTACTTATTCTTGGAACATAAGATCTTTGAATAATCATGATGTTTGAAACATTATAAATAGTAAATAATTGGTATATTTTATTCATAAAACTCTTTGTCCAAAGAAACTTGAAATCAATATTAGATGAACATTTCACATAAAAACATCAACCAATAACCTCAGTCTGATAATATCTGTCTAATGACCTATATTTAGAAAAAACCAATCCGATATTTTATGTTTGATCTCCTTTATTGGAGAACTAAACAAATGAATGCGATTTATGTGTGGAAAATAAAATACAAAACTTTCCAACTGAATTTCATAACAACATAAAACATCTTTGAAACATTTTCTACCATATTACTCCCAACATAATTTAGAGTCAGAGATAAGATATCCAAATTGAGATATGATCATGATCCAGCTAAGAGTTTTCTCTTCACTCTTATCATAACCATAAGATGTTAGAGAATAAGGAGACATATTAGCTTCATTTTAGCCTAACTGATGGATTTTTCAGACTAGAATGAGATTGATTCCCTAGCCATTGTTAATCAAGGATCACAAAATGTCAATATAATTTAATATTCCAAATATATAAAAATATATTATGTTTCCCTATATAATAGTATAAATATATTCCCTTATAAAAAAATGACTACATAACATTCTATATAATTGGTCTCTGAATGATATACTTCAGTTGTGGTGACCTCATCTTAGATCTCTTAAGGGATAAACAGGTCCCCAATAAGAACATCATGAAGATATTTTAATAAATTGAGAGAATTCAGGATTGAGATCTTGGTTAATACCACGGATAAATCTTTCAATATATCATATTTATGAACCAAAGTATTACATAATAAAACATATGGTTGAGGTTGTTCTGTAGCATGTTCCATGGGGGATGAAGTGTCTGAGGTAGATGGGACAGGTAGTTATTCATAATTTTAAGTCATGAATATTACTAATGGATTGAGTAAACCTATTCTTCCCACTTTTCTTGGAGAATCAGATGGGTTCACATTAATCAATCAGTATACCAAAACAATTAGATTTAGATGAATTTTTTAGCGATATTGTAGTGTATCCTTGTTTCTGTTGAGATTATTGAAGCACATTCTTGTGGATTTCATCTGCATAAATAGATTCTATGATGATTTATCTAGGATATTATCCTCATCCAAAATGGTTTCTTCCCATGTTCCCTTAACTTTTGTGACCTATGGTTATGGTTCCCCGATTAGGTGTGGGGAATTTAGGTTTGTAACCATACTCATCATTGAAGAAGGGTTCCATTAAATGAATGAAAATAATAGAATATAAGAGTAAATCCTCATCCAACGTGGATTTAATTTTGTGGGATGGTTCCTATTTTACTATTGTATTGGATGGTTCTTGTTGCACGGTTTGGTGGGATGGTTCTCATTGTCTTATTGTAGAAGGCATGGAATCTGAAAGTGTAAATATTGAATTAGGAATTACTATAGGTTTATCTCCCTACACATGGCTCTTTCCATTCTAGTTATTCCATCATTGATAATTCCAGCTCTTGGAAGAATATAGTGTTGACGAGGTTGGTTTCACCATGGTAGATGATTCTGGGAGAAAAACTAGATGGTTTAACTATGCCCTATGGATAACATGAGTTTAATTTATTTTCATTATTATCATATAATTATTTATCTTCTTTTAACCCTTAGTTATGACATATTTCTATTTATCATCTTCCCTTATAATAGAAATAAAAACATATTCCATTTTATGGGTTTCTTCCCTAATTTTACTTTTCTAGAATCAACCATCTTTTGGTGGATGTCATTAAAACCAATTCAATTATGGATGGTATGGAATAATTTTTGTTGAAAGGGGAAATAATCTAGGAGATCCCAAAGACCAAATGGGTTTGACCTTCTCAGCTTAATAAATATCATAAAATTGTTTTCTATAGAAACTATAAAGAAGTTAGGGACTTTCTCATCTTGGAAGTAATAAACTTTATTTTTCGGTCCTCAAATGGAAGACTCTTCTGCTCCTTTATCTCATCCTGATGTGTATATTATTGTTGTTTTTTCTTTTTTAAGGAAGAGTTTTCATGTGACATTATTTCATATTGAACACAGATGTCTATGTTGAGGTTGTATTGAGTGTAACAATTATAGTTTCCACTTTTCCTGTTATTCCCCCCTTAGGCTACTAGTGTTGGTTGAGAATTGGTTTTTTACTTCAAAACATATTCTTACAACATTTTTTCAATGATAATGAGTTAAAAAATACTCTTGGATATTTGACTAGGATTAGTGGTGTTTCCAACTCATCATAGAGGCTATCAATATATATAACTAATAACTCCTCTTGTGGGAGTTTCAAATTAAAAAAGTTCATCAAACCCTTCCAACTATAAAAGAAATTTGAGACTATCTCATTCTCCAATTTTTCAATTAGAGAAGATAATTATTTTTTTCATATAATAGAGATTAATTAAAAAATAAATTTTTAGTGGAGGACTTCCCAACCTGTAGTCAACTTGGCTAATGAACTAGTATAACAGACAAAAGCTATCCCCTCCAGTGTCTATATGAAGAATCTAAGTTTAGAGGCCTCTTATTTCTCAAGGGTTCCTATAATAGGATCACACCAAGACATTAAATGTGTCAAGTGTTGTTCTAGATCCCATATTCCATTGAAATTTGGGAATAAAGGATTACCAAAATTGGGTGGGGGAAGAGATTCATACACCTATTTAGGGTAAGGATTTCTCTCTTATTACATTGGTTCTTTCCATCATTCTATATACATCAGTTGATATTTTAATAACTTGATGGTTTAAATTTGATATAATGGTACATAAGAATGGGTAGGAACATGAATAAGGGAAATGATAGGTGGATCCTATCTTGGTTGGCCTACATTCACTTATGACTAATTTTCAGACTGAATCGACCTAGGGTATTTCACATGGAATGGTCCTGGATATTTTTATAATGGTGGAAAATCATAACATCCTTCTACCATTGGATCCATGTAAACTAGTTTCCTAGATTTAAAATTAAGTGGGTGACCCATAGTTACCTTTCTTAGCATGAAAGTATATTCTGGTTGAGGGATATCCATTGAGATATAGAATTGATGCTCTGTATAAAGAACATACCCATCATATATATTTCTTCTGATTAATTAAACATTGAGTATTTTAGATCCTTAATTTATGCCACATATTGAGATAAACATTCCTTAATTATATGAGGATCAACTACATCTGGTAAATTGTGTAATGTACCCACACCTTTTCCATTTTCTTTATTTTAATCCACATAAAGAGGTGGTAGCTTAACACTCTATGGAGATCCCAAATTTTTAGCCTACCTTTGACTCCTAACATGAATGCCTTCCTTAGTCATTTCAGTGTGGATATTATTTCAAATAAAACCATCTTCTTCTTATTCTTATGTACCATTTTCATGTTCTGTAGCATCTGTAGGGTCAGTTCTGATGACTTTTACCAATTCATAGTGCATTGTGGACATCACATCACCATATGAATGATAGGAAGGCTAGTCTCCCTTAGGGAATCTATTGAGTGAAAATTCATGATCTTTAAGAGTTGTTAAAATCTTTATGAGTAACTTTATCTAGTGACTTCTATGAGGCCTATTCCTTTTCTTTAATGGGTCTCATTATGTTGTTTTATGAAGGGTAATTTAGAGAGAGTCTCCAGAAAACCTCACTGTATGTGTTCCCTAGGAAACAAATGGGTCACAAGTTGATAAAAACTATAGAAAATAATTTTTGTGATGTTCCTATTAAATGGGAAAATACCAATCACTGTAGGGGAGTATGTTGAGGAAAAAATTCCTCCATCTCTATGCGAATGGGATCCTCTTGTTTTATTGTTACCATGTCTCTAAGAAATTTTGATGACCTCGAAGGATGTGCTTGTGGTAAAATTATCCCTGCTATAGGGCCTGGTGATGCTCCTAGATTTATAAAGTTATTGTTGTTGATGTCACTACTTCTCTATTAATCATATAGATCCTTATCTGAGCATGAGATGAGTGTAATTCATGCCGTGAAAACAAATTTCATGCAACTAAAGTTAGTGTCACCACTCATGTTTTATCTCTTCTCAAATGAGAATATTGTTCAATCATCTCATTATCTTATTATAAGATCCCTTTGATGTCTTTCACTCATCATATTTGTTTATTGTTATATTCAATCATGGATAATACATACTAAGTATACTAAATTTGGTTTATAGAGATTTATGATGAAATTTTTCATAAAGTGAGGATATTTCATGATGCCATTTTCTTCAGAATTATTGGTTGAGGATTCAAGTGAAGTGAAGCACCCCATGTTTTCCCAATGCTCTGATGTTCACATCAGATGGATCATCAGAGATCAACTAATATAGGTTTCCCAAAGAATAAGGTAACATTCATTGAAGAACTTCACACTAGTTTCATAATTTTTGGAATCATATATTTTAAAGGGAGGATAAATCAATATGTCGAGGAAATTTATCTATTTCCTTAACATAATTAAAATATCTTTAGTAAGGAAATAACATCACTTTCAAATGGTGAAGGGTTGTCCAAATATTTAGATGAATATGATGTGTACATTCCTCTAACAATGTTTTAGGAATATTATATCGGGGAGTGGCCATAAGATTAAACATAACTACTATATTATCTTTGGATAATTGTATCCTATGATTAAAATGTTATCTTTATATTCTATGAGATTGTCCTTTATTTTTTCAAACCAAAGGGGTCCTTTATTGGTTGCCTTGTTATAGAATGAAGGGTTGGTTGGAATCTTCTCAATTATAATATAAGAATAGTGATCCTAGGGTTTTTTATATAATTATAATTTCCTTGGGATATCTTCTAGCAATTTAAGAATATTTCTTATCAAATACAACACTTCAATAATCACTAGCCTCATATTCTCAAGTGATGTATGAAATGTGGCCTTCCCATTATTTATTTGATATGAGAAGGACCTTATTGTTGAAATGAAATATCACTGTGGGAGTAAATTCAAACAAAATATCATAATAGGGATGAATAATATTACGAATAAATGTTTTAATTTATAGAGAAGTCCTACAACATATTCCCTAAGGAGGACCTTCAACTTGGACAATAGAAAGGGGATTAAATTCTATCCATTTGATCTTTTGACAATGAGGAGGGATTCAATAGTACTCATCAAGAGAATAATTCTCATGATAGATCTTAGTATGACCATAAAGGATGACTTCATGGTAAACTCTCTATGGAGGACATATAGATCTACTATTAGTAATGTTATGGGGAGGAGATTCACAATTGTAACTATTTATTGCTTAATTTTTCAATGAGTTAGTAAGATCTCAAGACATAATTGATAAATATTTTATGGCCTCAAGAACACCATAATGAAGAATATTAGGAACATGGGAATACTTTTAGAATTCATATCACCCAAGGAGATACTTATTTATATATTTTCTCAATCAGGAAGTTAGAGTCACATGTTATAAATAGATAATTTGAAGTGTGGGATCCATCTTTGGTGACCACCGTGTTGACAGAATGTGCCAAAACAATTCTGTGGTTTTGAAAGAGATCTGTGACTACCATGATATGGTAACTATAATGGGATGACGATCCCAAGTTAGAATAGTAATGTGTGACTGATCCTATTTTCCATTTTCATGGGAGTGTGTTGGTGAACCTCCTATATGGGAGCAGGAATGTGTTCCCTCTTTTCAGCAGTCCTTGAAGCATGTTTATCAACTAAAATTGTGTTTCATGTGGGTATGTGGGCCTTATATCTTACTACTATTTTTTCATGATATGTCAGAAGCTTTGTATAATGTGGATAAGGATGTATTCTAACCCCAATATTGTATCTAGTATGTGTTGATGGGATTCTGCAACTAGAATGGGAATTTGTTCCCATTACTTGGTGGGAGCATGGATATGTTCTTAATAATTTCCTCTTATTCTTATTAGGATACATCAATAGGCTTCATGTGTAGGGTTGGTAATGTGAGGCTGCCCCCTGTTCATTGTTAGGATGTGTTGAAAAATTTCTCTAGGTGATTCCAGAATATGATGGTAGGCTTTATAGTTGTCATAATGGATGTGTGCCTACTTTTACATTGTCTCCATTATATATTGAATATATTCTTTTATGGAAGTAGGGATATGGTAATGAACCCATATTTTGATTTTTTTCCCTCACATGATGATATATCCTAAGTGTTCAAATCCAGGTGAACTGATCCATGACTCATGGGTCAAAACCTCAGTGAGCTGAAGGCTTGATGCTATACAGTGTTGATAATGGAGATTATTTGCAAGATCCCTTTGGGGTGACTCATGTGTTATGTTGAGGATATTAAATTCATCCTAAATAAACTCCATGGAATAATTTAGGTATTTATAGCTGAAATATGGGGAGAGTCTCCCAAAATGGTTCGAGAAAACAATAGGTGTTGTTTTCTTCTTCTCTACCACTCATCACTAGGCAGATGATTGGTGATCCTTCATGTCCTAGAAGTCTTTGTGAGTGACCTCTAATATTTAGATAGTACCATTAAGGTGTTACTAATTGATTAGTGTTTTTCTACCTAGTTTTGATGATGCTATATTGGTGATTGTGTCCTCTAGTTTGATGATGATCTTATTTATATAACAACATATGCATCATTTCATCGTGATTGGTAGGATGCCATTTATATTGAAGGGGGTTTTGGTGAATGCGCCTAATAGGGGAGTGACCTAAAAAAATTAAACCCATCAAAGTGGAATTAAAAATGAACTAACACATACATGATTGGTTTCTTTAAAGGATCCACATTGGGCCATTTTCATTTCATGAAAACACATATGATGAAATATCCTAACATATGGGAGACTAAATTATTATTTTTTAAATAAAATATTCATGGAGGGTTCACTATTTTTGTTTCACACCCAAAAGTTGGAGTGGTTATCCATTATATGTGGAATTAACTGCACTCTAAAAATGATTTCCAATGGAGATTATTCATGAAACTAGAAACACACAATAGTTTTTATATCTTTGAGGAACTAAAGAACCACTTTCCAAAGGCAGGTGGTTATCAAATTTTCTTTCTAATGATACTTAGGGACTCACATTGATCTAGAGTATGGGGGGTTAAGCTCATCACACTCTATTGGGGGGAATTATTTCCGACTCTAGGTCTCTCTTATAGATTTAATACATCTTTCTTAATCCCTCCCAAATCCCAATGTGGGAATAGGCACCCTTAAATTTTCAATCAGTTATTAACATATGCGGATGATAAAATCTGCATAAATTAGAAGTTCCACATAAATTTTAACACCCCAAGATTCTACGGTACGCTTCTCTTTGAATAATGCGATAGCGTGTGCTGTACGCAACATCGAGTTCTAACACACCACAACTAATCAAACTAACCGTTATGAATAGTAATACCTACTTTTTGAAATTTTAAAAATTTCATCTCTCAAAATGGACTTCATTTTTGGATTCGTAATATCGAATTTATCCTAGGGTGAAATTTTGGAACTTTTTGAATAACATTTATATTTTGATGAATAGTGAAAATTACTAAATTTTAATTAAAAACAACTTTTTCAATCGAAATAATTTATATTGATAAATTATGAATTTGAGTAGTTTTAAAGTATATTTAGAATATATTTTTACCATTTAATACAATGTTGTTCATTGTACATAATTTTACAATTAAACCGGACATAAACAAGTGTCAATCTTTTGATAGTTATTATCTCTTAAAAACACGCTTTTTTGTTTTAACAACGGGAATTAATTTTAAATTAATTTCTCCCACTTCTGTGTTTTGAATTTAGAAAAATGGATTCCATATTTGGAATCAGTATATTCATATTGTGTAAATAGGTAACTTTTATTTTTAGACATTTTGAATAATTACTTCGGTAAATATTTTATTTACCATGGTTAAGGGTAAATCCGATAAATAAGGGTTAAAAAATATTATAATAATTACAAATTACCCTAATACATGTCCTAACCTTATTTTTTGATACATTTCTGACCATGGGAATATTTGGGTCGATTTTGGGACCCCATGGAGCCACTTGTAAGTGATAATGACACTTTATATTAATTAAGTTAAAATAAATACAAAAAGGACACAAGCATATATCTTTTAGAAAAATAATTTTTACATAGGGTTATATATGTTGAATTTTCGACTATGAATATTAATTATAAATACAAAAATATTTCCTACATAATGATATTTTATTTATAATTTATAGACATTGAATAATGTAATTTATTTATGACACAATGATGATGTAGTAATTACCTAATTAATAAAAAATTAGAATAATTAATATTATAAATACCCAAATAAATATAATCTGAGACTTTTTATGTATTACACTAATTTTATAGGATAATATGACATGTTATGATTGATTTAGTTAACTTTTTTAGAAGTAATAATTCTGTTATGATTTTTACAAAAATCAATTACTGAATAGTGTCAAAATTGATATAAAAGAGTTTTTCAAACAAATATTATATTATTAATTGATATTAAATTCCTAAATATCTAAGGTTCGGCCAAGAGACTTATATAATTATAGTTGTATCATTAATGGACCAATTGGGGGTATCTTGGATATATATAGTATGTTTATTAACCATATATCATAAAAATACAAAGAGACATTATAAAAGTGAAACTAATTAACTAAGAGTTAATACTTAAAGATAAGGTTAATATAGTAATCCAAACCTGTCTAAATTCTCTTTTTGAGTGGTTTTAGACCTATCCCCACCTTAACCTTTAAATAATCCACTTTTGAGCCATTATAAACCGAATATGAATTTATTATAAAATAATATTTCTAGCTTTTCCAAAGGTTCCCCTCACCCCTCTTATAAAAGGGCACTCTCCCTTATCATTAAACCACACCTTCAAAGCCTTTTGGATCGGCCAAACTCTGCCGAAATACTCTCTAAAAATCCCTCACTTCATCCTAGAGGCCTTACTTTAGTCATAAAGCCAACTTAAGGAGCCCGTTTGATCAAATCAAAAGGAAGAACCCGAAGAAGAGGTAATGATTTCACCACCCTTTTTCAAGTTCCTTTCTTCTTCCACTTATTCATTCTTTGTTATTACCATTATAAAATAATAACTCCAGTATATTATATATACTTTGAAGTTATTATAAACATTTTACAACCATATTTCAGTATTCTATCCATCCATTGAATAACATGTCACCATACGTGCGTACGTACGGCTTACCGTCTCCACGTCGTGGTGTAATTGTTATTCAATAAATTATTATTTGGATGGGTATAATAATGATGTTTAATTCATATAAATAAAAAATATAACATGATAATGATTCCTTATATATGATATAACATCCAATTATATATTATTTTAATATCAAAATAATTATATTGTCGCTCGTGCGTACGGACGGACTACCGTCTCCACGAACACGATGAGATTCATTCTCCATCATATCCATTCAAGTATAAATCTCATTTGATGATTAATAATAGTATCTAAGGACTTGATATCATTCTGGATATGAATAAGATACAACCTATCCATGACAAACATGTCTTACGTAACAAAACATATAAAATAAAATGAGTAAGTTAACACCCAAAACAATGATAATACTAAGATATTATTAACAAATCAATGTTAAAAGATCATATATGATATCATATTGATGTATATTATTCTTGTATAATTTAATAACAATTATTTCACAATTATACATGAGTTTAACCTACCCCCAACCAAGGAAAAGTTTCAAGGTAAGGGTTTATTTTTCAATCTCTTCATTATCTGAGGTTGTTTATACGTAATTATCTACTGGGATCTCTTTATCATCCACATCCATGTTCCTCAGAAATGTATTTAAAAATATTTTTTCTATTTAATATACAATGGGTTAAAGTCAATTATACCCTTATGTGTTTTGAAAGGAATCATTCCGTCATTTTCCAAACAAGGAACTTTTAACCTTTTCGACAAATTTAAGGTAAGAATGCCTTTTTTTAACTTTTACGGCGGGTGCGGCTATTTACCACCATTATAAAATTGTCAAAGCTTCCCTTACAAGATTATAAAAATATTTTCAAAGTAAATGTTTTATTTTATATTTATTTGAATTTTAAATGATTTCAAAATGAATATTTTAAAAATTTGTGAAAGGTACTCTTTATCAAGATCATAATTTTAAATGTTTTAAAGATTTATCTTTCTAAATCTTTTTAATTAATGTCCACGTTTTCAAAATGATTTTAAGGATTTATTTATATGGACATGAATGTTCTGAAATGATATTTAATTTCAAAAGTTTCAAATTGGTATGGGACACTTTGATTCAAAAATCTCTTTTAAATTACTTCCTTTATAAATGTGTGACTTTTCAATGATTTTGAGAAAAGTGATATTTCTCTCAAATTATTTTGATTTCATCTATGTCAACATCCTTTGATGGATTATAAGCTTATTTTAAGTTGATTAATTATGATACTAAAATTTTGTATTGTATTGAAGGTTTTGTGATATGTTTTACTGTGGATGTGTTATTTTTATACAATTCATGGTTTATGGAGAAAGTATTGACATTTCGTATGATAGTTTTAATACGAATGTTTATGTTATGTTTAAACCTTTTCATATGGGAATGCATTGGACTTAGTAAGTGACGAGTGGAGCTCGCTATAGCTCCTCAATGCATCGTTAGGTCTCATGAGACAAACTAGTGTCTTGGAAAAAGGCCTTGAAAAAATCTTATTTGTAGTCTTGGCACGAGGCCTTGGCTATGTGGTTATGATTGTCTGGAATTATGCATTCCATCATTATGAAAGTGGTTATTAATATTGCATGTGATTATTCGATTAGAAGAATATCCATGTGAATAATTAAATGGAATTATTTCATTTTATTTTTTCCATACTATGTTGAAGTTCAAGTTTAAAAGGCTTTTGTTTTAGTTATACATTGCCTTAAATTTTTATTCTTATTTTTGAAAGTTTCCACTATATTGTTATCCTTACTGGGAATTTGAGCTCACCCCTTTCGATGTTTTATTTTTCCCAGGATGTAAAGAAGTAATTTATGAATGACCTGCAGGGATAGTATGTAGAGATATGAGTGTAGACTATGAAGAAAATAAGTTGTTGTAGTTTTCATTTTTATGATGTATTATAAGAATTATGAATATATGTAGTGTTTCAAAGGCTACTAAACTAATAGGTCTTTCGAGACTTGATCTTTCTTATGATCATACCAATGTTATGTAATAAGCCACTGACTCTGGGTAACTGGGGTCGGGGCGTTATAGTTGGTATCAGAGAAAGTTTAGTACAAACCTTGGAAGCTAGATTTAGATAAACTCTAATTAGAACACATATATTTAAGATGGACTTTGAGGATTAATATAGAAGAAATTCCTAGAATTTTGGTATTTTAGATATTTTGTGAGTTTTCTGAGCAATACATCCCCATCTGGATACGAGCAGGTAGAGGCGGATCTGGGACAGATGTACCTAGGGGTAAAACCTGAAAACACCGCTTTGAGCTAGACTCGAATGGGAACTGGTGCACGACAACGGGCCTTGCTGCACTCTTGGTTACGACACTCCCGGGGGATATGCTTAGGATAACTCTAATTTTCTTTACAAATCATTATGAAGGGTTTATGAGTATATACTTCCTCAAAGAAAACATTTTTATGATTATGGATTACATCCATAAATAGTTCAATTTATGTTAAGTGTTTTATAAGTATAGGATTATGTATTTTGATTCATAAACTGATCTAGTTTATGCCATTGTTTAGAAATGGTGCCTAGTGGAAGAAATGGAAACTGTATCAATGCACTCACTCCATGTAGGGATTTCCCTCCTGCTCAAGATAATTATAGTGGAGCTGGTGATGCAACTGGTGCCGATCAGCTAATCACCATACTGGGACAACTCACTCAGGTTATGAATAATAACCTTACCCATATGGAGCACCCTGATCCACAGTGTGGAGGATCAATGTTAGATCGATTCATGATGCAACAACCACCAACGTTAAATGGGAGTAAAAATCCCTTAGTGGCTGAGAAATGGATAAATTCCCTTGAGAAACTATTTTAGGCTTTGGGGAGTAGTGAAAGGGAAAAAGTTATCATGGTAGTTTACCAACTCACTGGAGATGCTGATCAATGGTGTTCATTGATTCAAAATATGAAGGAAGATGATGAAGTATCAAATATGGAATGGAGGGAGTTCAAATATCTGTTTTTAGAGAAATACTTTCCTCGTGACCATTGAGTAGATATGGAAAGGCAATTTCTGAGTCTGAGACAAAAGGAGGATGAGAATGTCGCAAAGTATGAGACTAACTTTACAAGGTTAGCAAGGTATGATGGAGATTATATAAGTAACCCCAGAATTAAGATTGATCATTTCTTTGATGGGTTAAAACCATTTCTCCATCAAGCATTAGTCTCATAATCCTTTTCATCGTACGAAGACATTGTCTCATGTACTATCAAGACTGAAAAGGAATTCTCTAAGTCTTATGAATTTAAAGCAAAGCAAGAGAATAAGAGATCTACTGATCAATCTGGGAATGGAAATAAGGGGAATAAGGGAAATGTTGAATATCCATCCTGTGGTAAATGTGCGAAGAAACACCCCGGTACTTGCTTAAAGGGAATGGGTGTCTGTTACAAGTGTGGTGAAAAAGGCCACCAAGCTCGTGATTGCAAAGGGAAGAAGGAAGCTACCAATGTTTAGTGCTACAATTGTAGGGAGATGGGACATTATGAAAATGAATGTCCTAACCGTCAAGGTAACTTACCTCAGAAAAGGACAAGGGATCAAGGCCAAGCTTATGCTATCACTACTACTAAGGTAGAAGCTCCGAAAGATGTGGTGGCAGGTAATTTAATGGTTTCCTCAAGTTTAGAAAATACATTATTTGATTCTGGATCATCGCATTATTTCATATCTTCCCAGTTTGCTAAGAAAATTAGATATTTCCAATTTGATTTAACAAGGGATTTGTCAGTTAAAACTCCTAAGGGAAGTATCATTGCAACAAAGTTTTGTGAATCAGTCCCCATTAGAGCACATAAATGTTCTTTATCTGCTGATCTCATCACCATACCTATGATTGAGTTTGATATAATCCTCGGTATGGATTGCCTTTCAGACTATGATGCAAAGATTTATTGTAAGAAGAAGGAGGTTACAATTTTTTATGATGATGATAAGGAACACCTTATCTTTAGAGCAGAATCGTCACCACCTAATTCTTTTCTAGATCCACCCCCAGTAGCTCAACTAAATTCAATTATTGGGGAGGAAGAGAATGAAGTGACAGTGGGTGAGGAAACGAATGTTCAAATAGAGGATGTACCTGTTGTTAAAGACTATGTAGATGTATTTTCAAAATATTTACCTGGACATCCTCCCGAACGAGAAGTTGAGTTTTCTATTGATTTAATTCCTGGATCAAGGCCTATATCGAAGACATCTTATAGAATGGCCACTGTGGAATTAGTCGAACTAAAGAAAAAACTAAAGGAATTTAGTAATAAGGGATTTATTCTCCCTAGTGTTTCTCCATGGGGATCCCCTGTTCTTTTTGTTAAAAGAAAGATGGATCTATGATGTTATGTATCGACTACCGGGAGATCAATGCTATAAAAATAAAGAACCAGTATCCCCTACCTCACATTGATGAGTTATTTGACCAACTACATGAAGATCAATACTTTTCAAAGATTGACCTTCGGTCTGGATACCATCAGTTGTGTGTGAATAAGGAAGACATTACAAAGACAACATTTTGAACTAGGTATGGGCATTACGAGTTTACAGTAATGCCTTTTGGATTGACTAATGCACCCTCTGTATTCATGGATCTGATGAATAGAGTTTTCAAGGAATATATCGATGAATTTTTGGTGGTATTTATTGATGATATCTTGGTATACTCCAAAAGCTATGAAGATCATGAAAATCACTTGCGCATTATCCTGAAGACTCTGAGAAGACATGACTTCTATGGGAATTTTAGCACGTGTGAATTCTGGCTTCAGGAGATTTCTTTTCTTGGCCATATTGTCTCTAAAGATGGAATCTTTGTTGATCCTTCTAAGACCAAGGCAATCCAAGAATGGCCAGAACGTATGAGTATAACTGAGGTACGTGGTTTTAGTGGTTTAGCAGGTTATTATCGACGTTTCGTCCAGAATTTTGCCCGATTGGCTAACCCATTAACGAATCTCACATGTAAAGGGGTTAAATTTGTTTGGAAAAAAGAGTGTGAAGAATTTTTTGAAGAACTAAAGATAAGATTAGACAATTATCCTATATTTACTCTACCATCGGGGAATGATGGGTTCATTATTTATAGTGATGTATCAAAGAAGGGACTTGGTTGTGTCCTTATGCAGAATGATAGGGTTATTGCCTATGCATCACAACAGTTGAAAACTCATGAACAAAACTATCCTACTCATGATCTCGAGTTAGCAGTTGTGATCTTTGCTTTGAAGATATGAATGAACTACCTCTATGGTGAAAATGTGAGATTTATAATGAACACAAGAGTTTGAAGTATATTTTCTCACAAAAAGAACTCAACATGAGGCAAAGGAGATGGCTTGAATTACTCAAGGATTATGACTGTACGATACACTACCACCCGGGGAAAGAAAACAAGGTGGCAGATGCTTTGAGCAGAAAAGATCATGGAGTTTTGAACAATATGAGAATTGAAAGGGATCTAATTTTCATGGATCTAGTGAAGATGGACATCGTAATAACTAGGGAAGGTGAAACATCAATGCTTTTTCAAATGGTTGCCAAACCATCTTTACTAGAAAAGATTAAGAGTTCTCAGACTGATGATGAAAAATTTCAAAAGAAGATTAAAGCTATGAATGATGAGAGATTGAGAGAATTTGTGTATGAAGAAGGAATTTTGAAATTCGGGAAGAGACTTTGTGTTCCCGATATACCTGATCTAAAAAGAGAATTGCTGGATGATGCTCATAGTTCCAATTTCCTTTTACACTCTGGGAGCACAAAAATGTATAGAGATTTGAAGGAACATTTTTGGTGGGACAACATGAAGAGGGAAATTTCTGATTTTGTGTCAAGATGTATGGTTTTTCAACAAGTGAAAGCTGAAAGGCAATAGCCTGGAGGAGTCATGCAACCTCTTCCCATACCGGAGTGGAAATGGGACAATATTATGATGGACTTTGTCATGGGGCTACCAAAGACTCCTAGAAGGAATGATGCAATATGGGTTATTGTTGATCGTCTTACCAAGTCATCACATTTTCTTGCTATAAGAGAAGATCTACCACTGGAACGTCTAGAAAGACTATATATTAATGAAGTTTTGAGACTTCATGGAGTACCCCTATCGATTGTTTCTGATCGTGATCCCCGTTTTACTTCAAGATTCTGGAAGAGTCTTCAGAAATCCCTAGATACTGAACTTTATTTGAGCACTTCCTACCACCCTCAGACAGACGGACAATCAGAACGGACTATTAAAACCTTAGAATACATGTTGAGATCTTGATCACTTGACTTTCAGGGTATGTGGGATCAATATTTACCTTTGGTAGAATTTTCCTATAACAATAGCTTCCATTTGAGTATTCAAATGGCACCATATGAAGCGTTATATAGAAAGAGATGTCGCACACCAACCTATTGGGATGATGTTGGTGAAAGAAAACTTGTAGGTCCAGAAGTGGTGGAGGAAACGATGGAAAAGGTGAAGGTAATCCAAAATCACATCAAAGCAGCTCAAAGTAGGCAGAAGAGCTATGTCGATAATCGAAGGAAGGATTTGGAATTTCAAGTCGGTGATCTTGTTTTCCTGAAGGTATATCCATGGAAGGGAGTTATACGTTTTGGTAAGAAAGTTAAATTGAGTCCCAGGTACATTGGACCTTTCGAAATTTTAGAACGAATTGGGGTTGTAGCGTACCGATTGGCAATGCCGCCAAGTCTCTCCAAAGTTCACGATGTGTTCCACGTATCTCTGTTGAGGAAATACATGCCTGACCCAATGCATGTACTCACCTATGAATAATTAGAACTGGAACCCGATCTATCTTATTGTGAAGAGCCCGTCAGGATTCTTGATACGAGAGAACAAGTGCTGAGAAACCGGACGACTCGTTTGGTAAAAGTCTTGTGGAGAAACCATAAGATGGAAGAGGCAACGTGGGAACCCGAGGAACTTATGATGAAGAACCACCCGAGTCTTTTCATGCGGTAGTATTCAATAAATTTCGAGGATGAAATTATTTGAAGTAGGGGATAATGTAACACCTCAAACTTCTATGGTACGCTTCTCTTTGAATAATGCGATAGCGTGTGTCGTACGCAACATCGAGTTCTAACACACCACAACCAATCAAACTAGTCGTTATGAATAGTCATACCTACTTTTTGAAATTTTATAAATTTTATCTCGCAAAATGGAATTCATTTTTGGATTCGGAATATCGAATTTAGCCTAGGGTGAAATTTTAGAACTTTTCAGATAACATTTATATTTTGATGAATAGTGAAAATTACTAAATTTTAATTAAAAACAACTTTTTGAATCGAAATAATTTATATTGATAAATTATGAATTTGAGTGGTTTTAAAGTATATTTAGAATATATTTTTACCATTTAATACAATTTTGGTCATTGTACATAATTTTACAATTAAACCGAACATAAACAAGTGTCAATCTTTTGATAGTTATTATCTCTTAAAAACACACTTTTTGTTTTAACAACGGGAATTAATTTTAAATTAATTTCTGACACTTCTATGTTTTGAATTTGGAAAATGGATTCCATATTTGGAAGCAGGATGTTCGTATTGTGTAAATAGGTAACTTTTATTTTTAGACATTTTGAATAATTACTTCGGTAAATATTTTATTTACCATGGTTAAGGGTAAATCTGGTAAATAAGAGTTAAAAAAATATTATAATAAAAACAATTACCCTAAAATGTGTCCTAACCTTATTAGTTGATACATTTCCGACCATGGGAATATTTGGGTCGATTTTTGGACCCCATGGAGCCACTTGTAAGTGATAATGACACTTTATATTAATTAAGTTAAAATAAATACAAAAATGACATAATCATATATCTTTTAGAAAAACAATTTTTACATAGATTTATATATGTTGGATTTTAGACTATAAATATTAATTGGGAAACTAAAAAGATTTACTACATATGTATATTTTATTTATAATTTTTATACATTAAATAATTTAATTTATATATGACACAATAATGATGCAGTAATTACCTAATTAATGAAAAATTCGAATAATTGATATTATAAATACCCAAATAAAAATAATTTGAGACTTTTTATGAATTAAACTAAATTTTTAGGTTAATATGACATGTTAGGATTTATTTAATTAACATTTCTCGAAGTAATCATTCTGTTATGATTTTTACAAAAAACAATTATTGAATAGTGTCAAAATTGACATAAAAGAGTTTTTAAAACAAATATTATATTATTAATTGATATTAAATTCCTAAAAATCTAATGTTCGGCCAAGATACTTATATCATGATATTTGTATCATTAATGGACCAATTGGGGGTCTCTTGTATGTATATAGTAAGTTTATTAACCATATAATATAAAAATACAAAGAGACATTGTAAAAGTGAAACTAATTAACTAAGAGTTAATACTTAAAGATAAGGTTAATATAGTACCCCAACCCTATCTAAATTCTATTAGTTGACTGGTTTTCGACCCATCACCACCTTAACCATTAAATAATCCACTTTGGAGCCATTAGAAACCGAATATGAATTTATTATAAAATAATATTTCTAGCTTTTCCAAAGGTGCCCCTCACCCCTCTTATAAAAGAGAACTCTCCCTTCTCATTAACTAACACCTTCAAAGACTTTTGGTTTGGACAAACTCTACCCAAATACTCTCTAAAAATCCCTTACATAATTATAGAGGCATTCCTTTAGTCAGAAAGCCAACTTAAAGAGCCCTTTTGATCAAATCAAAAGGAAGAACCCGAAGAAGAGGTAATGATTTCACCACCCTTTTTCAAGTTCCTTTCTTCTTCCACTTCTTATTTCTTTGTTATTACCATTATAAAATAATAAATCCAGTATATTATATATACTTTGATGTTATTATAAACATTTTACAACCATATTTCAGTATTCTATCCATCCTTTGAATAACATGTCACCATACGTGCGTATGTACGGCTTACCGTCTCCACGTCGTGGTGTAATTGTTATTCAATAAAGTATTATTTGGATGGGTATAATAATGATGTGTAATTCATTTAAATAATAAATATAACATGATAATGATTCTTTATATATGATATACCATCCAATTATATATTATTTTAATATCAAAAGAATGATATTGTCGCTCGTGCGTACGTACGGACTACCGTCTCCACGAACGCGATGAGATTCATTCTCTATCGTATCCATTCAAGTCTAAATATAATTTTATGATTAATAATAGTATCTAAGGACTTGATATAATTATGGATATGAATAAGATTCAACCTATACACAAACACGTCTTACGTAACAAAACATATAAAATAAAACGAGTAAGTTAACACCCGAAACAGTGATAATACTAAGATATTATTAACAAGTCAATATTAAAAGGTCATATATGATATCATATTGATGTATATGATTATTTTATAATTTAATAACAATTATTTCACCATTATACAGGAGTTTAACCTACCCCCAACCAAGTAAAATTACAAGGTAAGGGTTTATTTCGCAATCTCTTCATTATCTAAGGTTGTTTATATGTAATTATCTACTGGGATCTCTTTATCATCCACATCCATGTTCCTTAGAAATGTATTTAATTTTTTTTACTATTTACTAGAAAATGGGTTAAAGTAATTTATACCCTTATTTGTTTTTAAAGGAATCATTCCGTCATTTTCCAAACAAGGCACTTTTAACCTTTCCGACAAATTTAAGGTAAGAATGTCTTTTTTTAACTTATACAGCGGGTGCGGCTATTTACCACCGTTATAAAATCATCAAAGCTTCCCTTACAATATTATAAGAATATTTTTAATGTAAATGTTTTATTTTATATTTGTGTGACTTTTAAATGATTTCAAAATGAATATTTTAAGTCTTTGTGAAAGTTACTCTTTATCAAGATCATAATATTAAATGTTTTAAAGATTTATCTTTCTAAATATTTTTAATTAATGTCCATGTTTTCAAAATGATTTTAAGGATTTATTTATATGGACATGAATGTTTTGAAATGATATTTCTTTTCAAAATTTTCAAAGTGGTATGGGACACTTTGATTCAAAAATCTCTTTTAAATTACTTCCTTTATAAATGTGTGACTTTTCAATGATTTCGAGAAAAGAGATATTTCTCTCAAATTGTTTTGATTTAATCTATTTCAACATCCTTTGATGGATTTTAAGCTTATTTGAAGTTGATTTATTATGATATAAAACTTTTGTATTGTATTGAAGGTTTTTTGATATGTTTTACTGTGGATGTGTTATTTTTATACCATTCATGGTTTATGGAGAAAGTATTGACATTTCATATGCTGGTTTTAATACGAATGTTTATGTTATGTTTAAACCTTTTCATATGGGAATGCATTGGACTTAGTAAGTGATGGGTGGAGCCCGCTATAGCTCCTCGATGCATCGGTAGGTCTCATGAGACAAACTAGTGTCTTGGCACAAGGCCTTGACAAAATCTTATTTGTAGTCTTGGCATGAGGACTTGGCTATGTGGTTATGATAGTCTGGCATTATGCATTCCATAATTATGAAAGTGGTTATGGAGGTTTCATGTGATTATTCGATTAGTATAATATCCATGTGAATAAGTAAATGACATTATTTCATTTTATTTTTCCCATACTATGTTCATGTTCAAGTTTAAAAGGATTTTGTTTTAGTTATACATTGCCTTAAATGTTTATTATTATTTATGAAAGTTTCCACTATATTGTTATACTTACTAGGCATTTGAGCTCACCCCTTTCAATTTATTATTTTTCCCAGGACGTGAAGAAGTAATTTTTGAATGACCTGCAGGGATAGTATGTGGGGATATGAGTGTGGACTATGAAGAAAATATGTTGTTGTAGTTTTCATTTTTATGATGTAATGTAAGACTTATGAATATATCTAGTGTTTCCAAGGCTACTAAACTAATCGGTCTTTCGAGACTTGATCTTTCTTGTGATCATGCCAATGTTATGTAATAATGCACCAACTCTGGGTAACTGGGGTCGAGGCGTTACATAAATGGAACAATATGTATTTATCTGAGGTTATCTATAAATGGAACAATATATATGTATCATAGGTTCCTCTTCTTTTTTTTGTCATTTTGGGATGCATGAATTTAAGTAACTACGGTTTAAAGCCACATAGATGGGAACTCTATGATTTTTCATCATCCAAGGAGATGTTTGTTATTTTGATATTGGGATCATCCCCCTGATGTGGTTTCATACATATCCTCATGAGGGGAATCAGAACCCATGTAATTCAGTTAAACTTAACGAGACATTTCTTACCTTTTAAGGTCATGTGATAAGGACTAAATCATATAGTTTGACATAATATTACAAGGATGTATAGGAAAAAGTTTCCTAGTAAGGGTTGGTGTGGGAGTTACACATTATAATCCATTTATAATTGAGAGTTCTAGAAATTAGTGTATCCCTTTGGATGGGGTATGATACCATTAGAAATATGGACCAATTAGAGTGGTGATGGGTTGAAGATATTGGTTTTTACCCTCAGGGAGGTGTCCTATGTATCCTTTCTGGACACAAATCAAATACTGTGTGGTTTTTTTAAGTTAGGGATTAAACATAAGGATGAGATAGAATGATTTAATTTTAATTATGATAGTAATTTGATCAAATAGATTTTCTAATTACACATGATTCACACTCATTGTGAGAAACAAGGAACACTGGAATATTAGTCACATTATAGAATTGGGTTCAAATGGGACTCACACCGTGACTGGAATCCCATGGTTGAACTTATTTCTTTATAGTTTGATGTAAAAGGGTGGTTATGTAGAATGAAGGAAGGATATGATGTCTTCAAAGAAAGGATATGACCTTAATTTATATTGGATACCCAATATAATCTACTCCTTGACCACTCGAGGATGAGGGTGAGGCTATAACGGGGTAACCAATGATATATACTAGGGTCTTACTCCAGGAGGGATGAAAATTTTCATCTTATTTACTATTTCTAAACTCAATATTAGGGATTATGTATCCATAAAAAGGAAAACAAAAGTCACATATACTGCTTGATTTGAATTACATTTCAGGAAAATGTGGTAGGTGAATGTAATTTCTTGAAATAATAATGTCCTCATCACTACCTCTAAGATTGAAATCCTCTTTACCAAAGGAATTCACAATTTTGAACATCCTTAGGACCCTAAAAATTATGGAGATTAAGTGGGGGGACTTTTTATACCATGGAAATTCATGATTGAAGGATGGGAATGATGGTGTGTCCCATACCCCAGCTATATGAATCCGATGGTCATGGGGGAATTAATGATGAAATTCTCAAATGGGATACCTAAGTAAAAGAAGTTGGAATTTTTAGGGAAGAAAATACCCTAAGTGGTTGATCACTGAGGTGGGGCTCCTTGGACGGTGAGCTGCTAATGTGGGATATTTGGGTGGAAAACCGATAAGGTGGGATGCCCTGGGCGGTGACCGCAAAAAAATGGGATTCTCTAGGTAGTGGTCCTCTAATGTGGGATACCTTGGGTAGTGATCCACTAAGGTGGGTTGCCCTGGGAAGTGATATGATAATGTGGGCTACCCTAGTGTGGGACCTTGGGTGGTAACGTTCTGAGCTGGGATACCTAGGTAGTGGTCTGTTAAGGTGGGAAACCTTGGTAAGGGTCCATGTGTGGTTTTCCACCCAGGTAAATACTATATATCACCACATAATAATTAAGTTAATTTTATCAAGTTCCATAGTGAAATAGTCTACCTAGGATAGGTGTTGGAGGCCTGAGAGAATGACCCCAATGAGGATTTATCTTTCTTCGATAAGTTGTAAAAACATTCACTATATGTTTAACTAGATAGTCTAGATATAGGGAAAAAATTGGAGGTTGGGAATAGCAGGCTGACTAGGTAAGCGATGCATTTTGGTGGGTTGTAAGACGTAACCTTGGCAGTCTACTGGGAACTAAGCGATATAGGTTCAGTGGTCAAAGGAGACCCTGGGTGAGGCAATCCACATGACAAGAGGGTACCCTGGGTGAGGTGATAGCACATAACCTATGGTTTCTTGGTCTCTGATTTCATTCCCCTTTGTCTTCAAAAGGTTGTTCCAATAGGGTGTTATATATATACCATAACTTATAAATTTATACATTATAATCTATGTTTCCACATTAATTTCTTATTAGGTTCTATAAACTGACTAGTTAAATATTCAATCATCAATTCTATTAAAATCCTTCATACTGGTTTGTAAGGAGAATGATAATTAATAAAGAATATTCATCAAGAGTGTAAATCTAGGTATGCAGTTAGGTATCTTTTTCATACACTAATCAAATAACAAGTTAATTCCTAACTATCCATTTTAGGGTAATTACCCCTAAGTAAATATATTCTAGAGACTACAAACAAATTTTTTGTATCCAGGTGAGGATTTTATCACTAGGAAACTGTAAACTCTATACTTTTCCAAAATTTTAGGATGTTTTCTTACATTTAGGCTTATCCTTATGGTTTTTACTAAAATTATTTACAATTATCACCAAAAATAAATAAAATAATCCAAAAAAATAACTAAACACTTATTTGATACCAAATGAGGTGCCTCATACCCTCTCTCTTAGGGTCAATGCTAAAAACAAAAAATATACAATTGTCTTGGATACCAAGTGAGATATCCCAAGATAAAAATTCATATATTATAAATTATTTTCATATTTTAAGAATTATATCTCAAAAATAGTCTCAAAATCATAAGAATAAATTGTTTTAGTGTCTTTAGATATTAACAAATTAAGAAAATTATTGTGAACATTTCTCTATAATCATAGCATAAAAGACCCCCTTCTAGATATCTTCTAGGATATAGTCATCATCATAACTTAGGGAGTGGGAATATAATAAAAATGGTGAGATAAAATTATTAGTAAGGGTAAAATTATCAACATGTCATAAAGGGTTAAATCATAATCATATGAGAAAACATGATTATGGGAGAAATACCTTTTTTTAAATGTTGGGGTCGAAGCCTCAATTTATTATTAAAGCAAAGAACTTGTTTTTTTCTGGGTAGAGGGAGACCCATTACATAGCCCAAAGGCCCAAGGCCAAGTGTCCAGAATACAAGGCTCAAATGCCCATTTTTTTGGCTCAAAGGACCCCTCGGTGAATAGTACTGCTACAGTACTCGCACTACTACAGTCCCTGCTACAGTGCCATCGCCACTAGAGTAGCTGCTAGAGTGCCTCTGCCATTACAGTGCCGCCTCCGCTACAGTGCCCTGGTACAGTATCCAAAAATTTTCCCCAGCCCGGATTTGATCCTAGGTGTTTTGGATTCCATTCTATGGGATAAATACCTTATTAAAAAGAACATGAAAAAATAATATTTTTCCATACATCATGATATAAGGACATGTATTCTCAGATGATCAAGAATATTCCATGTCATAAGTGTGAGGAATCTTGAGGAAAATAATTATGTTCCATGAGAATAAAAACATCATATAATATAGAAACTTGGTATAATCATAATCATAATAAATCAAAACATTATTAACATATCTTGCCTCATCGTTTCCAAGCTCAATCTTGTAAACCTTGCTAACTGCATCATGTCCATAGATAATATAATTATCTCATAGGATATAAAACATTAACTAATCAATTGGTGGGATTTAATGGACGCAAAACATCTTAGTGATTTAATATAACCAACCCATATCAAGGATTTATTAGACCCAACCCATCTTAGAGCATTATTAGACCAAACCCATATATGTCTTTATTAGACACCAACCATCTGTGGTCTTTCTCAGACCCAAACCGTCTCAGGGATTTATTAAACAAAGATATTTTCTAGAATTTATTAGAACCAAACTATCTAATAATAACCATATATACATATGTCTTCCACATGAAATCAATCATTCATCATATCATAGAGAACCCATGGAAAGAAACTGAGCTTTACAACATTTTCATGTCGTATCACATGAAATAACCTCAATATTTTAATTGGTTGATACCCAAATCCAATCTCCCAAAATGATTATTTAAAAAGGAAATTTATGTATGATTCATCAAAAATTCCTCTAAAGGAGATAGATATTTTGGTGGTAAAGATGAAAATGGAAGCTAAATCATGAGAAGATATTTCCTAAAACATTTTTTACATTATCAAATAAATATAAAGTTCCAAGACACATTCAATAATCCCTTATTAAAAGATAATTTTTTTAAAAAAATTCTTATTAAAAATAAATCTCAATAATTTATCCTTGAAAATAAATAAATTTTAAACTAATTAAATGTGGAGTGGAAGATAAAAATAAAAACATTAAATGGAATTCCTTTTTAATATTTCTCAAATGACTTTATTGAAATCCACATCATAAAAAGTTTGAAAATTGTAACTTTAAAATGAGATAAAGAGATGTAAGAATATTGAAAGAGATAATTAATATTTGGGATTAAAAAAAATAAAGTAAAATGTTTTTTTAAATAAATAATATGGAAATTGTGGTAAAATAGTTGTAAAAAAGATGAAAAATAGTCTCAACATAGTTTCATTTTTATGAAGTAAGGTGTTCATCAATGAAGAAGAATCCAGGAAACATCTCCTAGAAAAGTATTTTCTGAGTAATAATTGTAAATCCCTAGAAAAATGAGATTAAGTTAAATATAATTAAATTATATTTTATATTTTACCCAACTTATGTTATTATATTTTAATAATAATTATCATAACTCAACTAAAATAAATTGTGTTAATAAAAACCATTACGACATGATAACATTTGAATCAAAAGGAATTGAAAGAAATAACTTAAGATGAATTTTTAAATCCATTTATTTTCTTTAATAATATGATAAAATTAATCTATAGGGAAGTATATAAACTACACAAATAAAATAACATGGTGAATATGGCATATATCTCAACAAAATAAAATCGAGAGAAGAAACCTTTATAGATTTCATAATATTTGATATAAAAAATATATGAAAGAGATAACTTGAAATGAGACTTTAAATAACATGAATAAATAGATAATAATGATATAATATTTCAAATAAGTATCATATATACCATATAAAAAAAATATGTGCAAAATACAAAACATGTCTTAAAGAATGAAATTTCAGATGAAACCCTTACCTTAACACTTGATATCCTTGAAAGTGCATTAACCTCAATTATAATAAACATAACCATATTAATAAAATATTTAAAAAAATAATTAATGTATAATAACTTATATACTCTTCAATTATAATCATTTATTATACATTTATTAATTAGTTATATTTAATTTTCGTCATCGGATGTCGTCGGTTTTGATTGTTTCGCGCATGCTTTAAAATGTCATTATAGATCTATATTATTTGATACCAAGTTAATAATTTCTAGAATATTAAATTTATTAGAATATATTCCCTATAATTATTTATGAATTTATAATTACATTCCTTTGTATTTTTAGTGTTGATTCATGATAACAGAATTACTGACAAGCTTGTTTTGATAATTTTTGAAAAATAAAAGTTTGTATGTTAATAATTCATTAGATATTACTATAAACCTTATAAAACAAAAAAAAAATTAATTAAATATTTATTAATTATTTATTAATTATTTTATTAAAACCACTCATGTATGTTTGTGATGAAAAAATAAGGGTATCATTCTATGGAGTCGATAGTCTGCATGTACGCACAGATGATGTTTTATTTTTCAGTAGAAAAAGAGAAATATATAAAATGGTTTAAATTTTCATAATACTAAGAGATGTTATAAATATCTTATTTTTAAATTTAATATCCTTTTATAATGAATTTTTTCATTTGTTTATTCAAAATTAAATATGTTGCTTCATTGAGGTAATAGTTTGTACATACGAACGATTGGTGTTCTCATTTTTCTATAGAAGGGGGAATGGTAGATAATGGTTATACCATTAACATGATAAAATTTGAGTATATTATCAAGAATTATGTCATTATATTATAATGTAAAATATATATTTATAGTATAAATATATAGAAGAAAATAGATTAAGACTTGATTAGTACTCACATGGAGAGTTTGAACTTTCTCTTGGAGTACCATCTAGAAATGTAGAATTTAGGGATTATATTTGGATCAAGTGGATTCAAAAAATGGTAGAGGGATATAGGGTAATTAAAAAGTGAAATATTTTCAAGAGTAATTTCAATTTTAGAGTGTATGTAAAGGGGAAGTAGAAGTCCACTTTTATAAGTGGGTAGAGTGACATTTTTGTAATAATATAAAAGATCAAGTCATTGTTTAAGAAAATTGGAAAAAAATGTTTAAAATAATAGATACATGATGATTTTGGGTTTTTCTTCCTCTCAAAAATTAATTTAGAGACAATTTTTTAGTGATTTTAGTCATTTTCTCTTAGTTTTAAATTTTTACCAAAATCAACTTTTACCCTCACTAACTCTTTTTTAACCTTGATAAATTATTTTTATAACTAAAAATAAAATTAACCTTGTTAGATGATATGGATATTATGGTTAAAAATTCTGAACCCGTTACATAATATAAAATTTTTAAAAGTGATAAAAATTAATTTTTAATAAATTTATAATTCATAAAAGTGTTTTTTAGAAAAATATTACTTTAGATGAAAAATGTTGATTATAGGTTTTTAAATTAAACATAATATTTTCATTGATATTTAATTCATACTTATATCCTAATGATATCATAAAATTCATGTTATTTGTAAAAACTATAATTTGCACTATTCACCTAAAAATCAATATTTTCAAAAAAATCCAAAAAATAAAACCTAAGAAAATATTATTATTCTAAATAAAAAAATTAATTTCAATTTAAAAAATTACAATTCTAAAAACTAGGAATTTAATTTTTAAATGGAAATGTGAAATATAATGAAAAAAATTATAGGATAATGACCATTTCAAATATTAATTATTCTTATTCTCATTCCATATCAATCACTAATTAAATTAGTATCATTATATTATTCATGTCAAAAATATATATTATTATCATTAGAAAATAATAAATTTAATTTATTAAATTAAATAATACATAGCGCCTAAAAATGAAATTGTTAGGAAATTAAATTTTAAGTATAAAGTGATCTCATTAGTTATTTTGCTACACTAAGTGAATTTTATCAAAGAATTGTCATTAAAAATGACCCTTTATTTTTATTTCAAGATAGATTAAAAATATGGTCAATTATTGTTATACCCACCAATAGAATGACTACATTACAATTTCCATATTAAATAATTATAATTAAATATTAGTAAAATGTATCAGAGTTACTTTTTGTTGAGTTTTGTGTGTGAAGGAATTTATTCAAAAGATTATTTATTTAAATGAAAATATATACTAAAATATTGAGGCGTTACATAATTGACATGAAATTTCCTTATAAAAATCATGCACAAACTATAAGGATCAAATTTCCCTAACTTTGTAATTTTATTTTCATTATAAAAAATACTCAGTAAAGATCAAAAGGAAAAATAAATTTTGATAGATAAAAAACATTCAATCATGAAAATAAAAAAAAACAAGCATAAATTTTCAAATAAATAGGTACACAATAATTTTAAATCTCAATTCTCAAGTAATAAAGATAATTATTTAATGTACTAACCATAAATTTTATATGTAAATAATATTCTATATATAATAAATTATAGTTATTTATTTTATATTAGATCTATATTTATTTCTATTTTTAACTTATACCTATGTATAAGGAAAATTATAATTTTTTTACTTATCTCATTTATGTTTAATGAAGACAACATTAACCAATTGCCCTTAATAAGTCAAAAAAATATTATCATCACCATCAACCACCTCTCGAGACAACATTTTATAGTCATGGATTTAAAATTGAGGTCTTGTTATCCATAGTACAATATAATGTTTTCACATTATTTTTTCAATACTTTTTTAGTTACTTTTCCTAACACACACATTATTAAGGATAAATTAAAACTTTATTTGTCTTATACAATATTCAAATTACATTTTAAAGTTCATATTAATAAAAAATATAACTGAAAAATGACTTATAAAAATTCTATAGATCAACAAACCTAAATGATTTAAATATTTATTCTTCAATAAAAAACATATAATGTTCTATAAATGTTATTAAATATATTATGCATTTAATTATTAGCATGATTTTTTATTTTTTTATAAGGAAAAATTGTATTCTTAATCAACTATGACTCCCATATTAATGATTTAAAACAAATTTGAAGTTAATTTTCATGGAATGATCCTCTAGAATTAATCTATACATTTTCTTCAACTACTGTATAAAATGAGTGAGGTATAAATGATATGATCATGTAATGAATAAAATAAAATTAAAAATTTCAATATGTTAAAACATTAATTTCTAGTTTATATTGTTATCACTCTCTTATTTGAACCATTTTGTTATTTTTAATGAATAGATCATATCATATCCCATGTATATTTATAATTTTCAATAATAGTGTGTTTTTTGAATGATAATATTGGACCTAGATATTTAAAAATTATTTTACTCTAAAATCTTAATTAATTTATTGATTTTAACTATTTTTATCACGAAAATAAGTTAATATGTTTAAATATTAATCCACCATTCACAATATGAACACAAAACACCATTTGGTATTAAATGATAATTATTATATATAATAAAGTTCATAATGTATGGTATTAAAAAATAAAAAATAAATAAAACAGAACTATAAGGGAAGATAAACAAAAAGATCAATAAGTTCTTTAGGATCTTATTAATTTCCTCCATCCTTATTTTGTAATACATTTTCTATCTTTGTGATTGTGATTGGGTAGAAATTTTCTTATAAACTATCTTCTTATTAAAAATTATTTGATGTTTCTGTTAATATTATCATGAAATTATTTATTCACGGCTTCAATCTAGAGTGATGGGGTTGTGTCTCTATGGTTTAAATAGTATGGGACATTAATGGTGAAAAGGAATTTAGTCTTATATTTTATGTAAAATTCATATCCCCAAGGGCTACTATGTATTTACTAATAGTAGTGAGAATAATGTAAGAGGCCTATTTGGGTTGATATTTCATAATATACTCTTTTTTATTATTCTTGGTATCCCTCTTAACCTCGTCCAATTTATTTTTACACATCTAAAATGTCTTAAATATGGTTCCATGATTCTAATATAGTTATTAGTGATTCTTAATTAACAAAATAGGATTATAAACCTCGCCATAGTGTGTTCACTACTACATGATATGAGGTTGTCATATTATTTGTATTGAGTACTATTAGTATAAATAAGAATTTAAATAGTGGTGTCCTCAATATGAATTTTTAGGTTAGTTTTGGTCCAAACCATTTTACATGAATTAATATCATATTAACATAATATTGGGTTATCAATGGTATAGAATGAGTAGTATTTAACAATTAAGGAATGAGCCTTCTCGGTGGTAGGATTTTAAACTCATTAAAAATAGTCTCCACCCTCTTGGTTATAATTCAAATGTTTCATGATATGAACAAAATTGGACACTCTATTCTTCAAGGAACATGAAAATGATTGATAATTTATTTGAATTCATTCATGCATACCTTGTATTATATGTTGAAACTTATATATCCTATAAACAATTGAACTACAATTTAGTCTCTTTATGTTACTCATAGTCCTTCAATTGAAAAATTCTCACAATTTCTTGAATCATTCCAATTTTCATTAATTTAATTAAATCAAGGGAGGAATGGGGCCATAATAATTAAGGAATGAGATATCTAAAATACTATAATCTTATTATCTAATTATTTAAATAAATATTTAACCATAATGCTCCCTTTATTTTAATACTTCTTTCCCATAAAGTAATTAATAAAGACTTTAGAAACATTAGTATGGATCTGTTAGATAATTGAATAAATAACCACTTCAATTTTATTTTATCACATAACTCTATTCCTTTGTGATCTAAAAATAATTTTAAGGCCCTATTGTGAATTTTAAACACTATATACTTTAAATTTGTAATGTCGGTCAATATTGAGTCATATATGGCCACCAGATCCTTTATATTTTTCTCCATTTTTATAGGTAATTAAATTTTTTTAGATTAATTATAATATAAGTTTAAGCCTTATAGTGTTCACACTCATCTTAATTGACATAAAAATATGCTTCAATATTTTATAGTGATGTATTTTTTGGCATAACCACTAAAAAACTCTATATTCATATATCTATAAATAAAAAAAATGAGTAAATATAGTTTTAACTACAAATATATTTCTTCTGGAACCTCTAATATATGAACCTAGTATATATTATTTGGTTCCTCTATTAATGGAATCTCCATGTTAATTATTACAAAGTGATAGGGATTCAAATCATAATTGGTCTTTATCCCACCCACTAATTATTAAAGTAATGATTAATCACTGGATTACTAAAAATAGGGGCATAGATGGAGTTGTATTGTGTTTTATTATTTAAATAAAATTTATTAGTGGAGGTTTTTATGAATATATTGAGGTTATTTTTTTTGAGAGGAAGTGGTGATATTTTTTTTTGAATCTTTTTCTAGGTTTCATTACTAGTTGTTTTTTGAATCCTTTTTATAGGTCTCTTTACTTAAATTTCATCTCATCATTTACAACATTATAGAATCAATAAATTAATCACAACGCAATTATTTCATACTATAATTATCCATAAATAATCATCCAATGAATTTTAAGATATATAATAATCCTTATAGAATAATCCTCTAACTTTTAGTTTTAGTAAAAACTTAATTTTTCGTTATATTTATATTGTGGAATCAACACTTTTATTATGGTGTAGATCTTCATCATGTATCATAATCAACTACCCATAATATAAATAACTTTAGTCAAAACTTATGGCTCCTAGTTATCGTGTGAATCCTATGCAAGAGTGAAATATAAACTCCTCATAAGATCTTTATGGAACAATCCTTGTAGGTTTTAGTTCTCTTTTCATGTAAATGTAAATTCCTCTCATCTATCCCATTATGGAATAATTATTTACACTTCATGGTATAATGTTTCTATCCCCAAAAAATCATTATCCATACCTTTTATCTCAACTCTAATCAACCTCCAACCCATCCATGAGCATTTTAATAGTGAATACGACATGATACAATCATAAAATCTCTTAAATGAATTAACATAAGAAACTACCCATAACATGTTACCAATATAAAAGTTATATAATCATAAAATCATATGATAGAATGATTTTTTTGAGTGTTCTACAAAAATCTATATAAATATTAATACTATATTAGAGAAGTTTAAATTTAGATCATCTTAGATCTTTCTTAATTCAATTCATATGGGATCATAAATATCACATTTTTTTAAAGGGATAAAAAATGGTTAAATTTTTTTTCCGAGAAGTCTAATAGAAATATAAATTATGATTTTTTCAACCTATAAGGTACCTATAGTTTTTTTTATCTAATCTCTTTATATAAAAACATGAATTTCCGAGAGATATAGGTATAATAAGCAATCAAAGGATCTCTTATAGGACATGGTTCCCTATATGTGTATATAGGTAAGAAGTGTATTGGAGGGTAGCATGCTCATGAATAATAATGAAAATGAATTATAATGGAATTCATATGTGTTGTAATATTTAATAATTTCATTATTAGGGATTGGTTTCTAGAATGGGTTCAAATGGTTTTGAAAATGTTTCTTGTTTTTGAAAACAATATTGAAATTCTATATGATTTCTAATGTGAATTTAAAATGGAGTAATCAATTGAATAGGAGTATATCTACTTAGATATAGATAATATTTTTTATTTTTAATGCTAAAACTCTTATGAAAATTTAATATTTGATCTATTCTTAATAAATCAAGTAATTTTGGATTTTTGTGGAATTATAGAAATGCATCCACATAGAGAGTTTATTATTGAGAAAGAAGATGGAAATGTTTTTGTACTTATTAATAAACAAAATACTAGGAATATGGAAAGATTTTTTGAATATTTTAATTAATTAGGTAAAGAAATTCATGTTCATAAAGGAGTAATGTATCAAGATAGGTCAAAAGAATTTAGTAAATATTTTGTGTTTTAGAATTGGAATTATCCTATCTTTAGGGAATATGGTGGAGTGTATAAAGTTTAATATTATTTATATAGGATCAAAATAATACTCTATTTAATTCATACTAAGGATATATAAATGGTTGGATTTTATACATATATGTTGGAGATAGTATCTCTTAAGCGGGGGAGACTATTGATAGAGTGAATTTTCATGAGGGGCAAACATGGGGTAGGTTTCAGAATTATTAAGCTAGTAAATTTACTCAGGGACTTTGAATCATAGGAAATCTCATTCGTTTATGAATTTAGAAAAAGGGAACATAATTGTGACGGAATATGTTTTAATCATTATGAAATAGGTTTACTTTACACTAATTTAGATTATGAATAAAAATATTAATTCTAGAATATTTTAGATATGTCTAAGATATGAGATTAGGTTATAGATTATCTTATTAGATTTAATCACCTATATAGTAGTGGTGAAAAATTTAAAGATAATCTTACATGATATGATGAATTATAAAGTAAAAAATTCTTTTATTCCATTACCAAGTGGAGTAAATCATTTATCTAGTATACATAAGAGAAATAAAATGACTTTTCACATGGTAGTAGTTAGAAAAAATATGTAATATTTGATTCATATAAAGGGAGGATACATATTTCATTTTATTGGTGTGGTGGAATGACACATTGGATGTGGGATTATCCTAACTATTATAAGAAATATAATTAACATTTTATGTTAAGACACTTTAATAGATTTTATAGAGACTCTATTGATGGATATTTGACTAAGAAGTTGGGAGTATGGACACCAACTAAGTGAATAAAGTAGGTTTCAGTTGGATCTTAGTTGATAATATGTCGAATACATAAATTGGAGAAACACAAAATAATCACGGGTAATAGTTTATAATATAAAATGTTCATGATTAACTAGAAATTTAGTTTGTAATATTGTGAGATACCATTATTATTTATTTTATTATAATCATGAATTTTTTTTATATGAGTGCATATCATTCATTCATATATTAATGAATGGAAATAGTTAAATTAATATGAAAAATTAATACTTTAATATATTAATATTGATACACCACTTAGAGTTAGGATTGATAAAGGATTTAAATATGTTTTTTGTTCCATTATAAATAATTATTTAAAAATATCATGGGACTTTATGATCCTATAGATAAGTATACATGATATTATAATTTTTATGGATTATATTATATGGTTTAAGGCCTATACTAACTATATATTCCTAAAGATTAATTTAAGTTAACAAATATGAGTGTTTACTCTTTTTAAGTAGAGTGATATATTCATATGAGTCTAGTGGGACCTATTGTGAGGAACCATAGAGAATTCAAATGGATTGGTTAATTGTTAGATTGGTGTACTTAAGAGGATAAATCTCAATTTCCAGTGGTAGCGGAAGATTTCATTGATGTGTATACAAAATAGTTTCAGGAATAACACAAAATATAGATTTGGATATCTCAATTGATTTATTACCTAGAACAAATATTATATCTTTGGATTCATATTGAATGGATCTTGTCAATCCATGAGAGATAAGGATTCAAATAGAATTTTTATAGGGGAAAGGATTTATCCAACAAATAGTACCAACTTTCATAGTTTTTTTTTATTTTTTTCTATAAATATTGATGGTAGATTATATTTATGTCTAGAATTAAAAAAATCTGAACGAGACGATAAAGAGAGATGAGTATCCTTCACCTAGGATTTTAAGTACCCTTGAAATTATTAATTAAGTTATTATTAATTTTAATTTGTTTTCAACATTCATGAATATATTAATAGAGGTATTTGAGGTTTTTGATATATTTTTAATGGTTATGAGAAGGTTTCTATTTCCATGAGATGATTTCATATGGTTCTGTGAGTGTTTTTGAGGAATCTAAAATCATTGTGCTAGATGTTGAAATTATGGATAAGTATATTCTTCTATGGGATCACCACTTAGGATATTTGAGATATAAAATGTGTAATGAGTAAGAGTATAAATATTTAATGATACATGGATTATAATTAATCTACTTGAGAATTGTTAGAGTAAATTTATCTATGTGATAACACATAAGTAAATTTTATTATGGGGGAGACGTGTAGTAAATTGACTTTTGTGCAGATTTTTTTATGGTAGATTGAGACCATAGTATAATCAATCCATGTACAATATTTTATCTACTTGAATGAAAATTTTGTTAATGAAATTTTCTTATAATGACACTATATAAGTGACTTATCTTATAAGGGAAAAAATTAATAAAATTGATCAATATTATGAGAATTTTTCAACATATGATGATTTACTTGGTGAAAATTCCTACATTCAAAATTAAAATATTTGGAAGAATTCAAAATTAGATAATATTAAATATTATCCTCAGTGCCTAAAATATCACAACTATATTTTGATTTAATACATTTCAAAAATACATGCTTGAGGACCATGAATTTTTAGTGTTTTTGGATACTAGATGCACAATCATCTTATTTCATGAAATATCTTCAACATCTCCCATGATGATCTTACCATTTAGTATTATTCCTAGAAATATCATACTTACACATTTATTTATAACATAAGGAAAAGATACATAAAAAAGGTGAGATCATGTTCTCAATAATGATATATGTGAAAGATATCAATCAATGATCACATAAAAGCATAAAACAAGAATAAGGTTATGAGATTATAAATATAAGCTACAGAGTTGACACCTAATCTATCATTGGTCATAATAATGAGACACAACATAAAAAATTATCATTTCCAAATACATGCACTGTAAGAGTGATAAATCATCATAAATAAATCATGAAACATACTTTTATGTTAGTAAGTGTGGAAGCATTATAAGTATACAAACCATTTCATATATCAAGGTTAAAAACTGAGACCATCAAATATTAATGGATGGGGCATAAAAAACTATTTCCCATTTCATAACAGATTAGGAATCACAACCTATTTCCCATAGTGGATCAAGTACATCGGCTTATTTCCCATATGGTATCAAGTAGATCGGCTTGATTCACATAATTATCTCATGAGATATAAAACTTTACCTAATGAATTATAGAGAGATATAATCCCAACTAGTCACATAATCCATAAATTTGTGTTCCAAAAGATCATAAAACGTTCACTATATAATAAAACATGAATAAAGTATAGGGTTCCAAAAAAAGTTCACCAAAGCATAACCTGAGGAAAATAAATGGGTTTCATAAACATTTCATAAATTCATCATTACAGAAACTATGGAAAAGGAATAAATTTCATAATTTTTTTCATCATAATCATAAAGAACCATACAAATAAAGAATAAGGATAGTACCATTGAATCATATCCCCATTAAAACATAAGAAACATATATGGTTGTTATTGTTGATTAATATAAATTCCATAAAATACTATTAAATAATTATTGATGAAAATAAAATTTCCGATTCAAATAACTTATTTAAAATATAAAAACTTCCCAACTATTAAGGAAACAATTTCCTTAAAATATCCATGAAAAATTATAAATTAATATTAAAATAATTTAATGTTTATGATGGTGGGAATTTCTTTTCATTCCATACATGTTAAAATAAATATTCATTTAACATTATTGGTAAAAATTAAAAACAACCTCATTTGTAAAATTACAAGAATATTACATTTAATTTTTATTTTTTAAAAACTAAAACATGAGAAGAAATTTATTTAAAAAATCCATAGAAAATATCAAATCATTCTTTAAAAAGTTTTTAGAAAACATGGACATGTAAGAAAAAGTGTTTTTGACTGAAGAGAGAAATAAATTTGGGTTTTACTTAATTTTTTTGAATCTTGATTACATACAGAGATGGAATAAAAAAATAATTTAAATAAATAATTTGGAGATAATAAAATTAATGAGTTGCTTGAGAGGTATATCACAAGATTTCATCATCATAAACCTAATCATAAATAATCTCAATAAATAATAAGATTTTAGCATAAAACATTTACCACTTTAGTAGATTTTGAATCGTAAGACTTATTAAATAAATAATCTTATATGGATATGTAAATCCAATAATTTTCAATATAATAATTATAAAATATATTCCTGGGTAATATATATACACCACACAAAACAAACAAGTGGTGTATAAGGCATGTGTCCCACAAAAATAAATGTGAGATGAAAATCTCTTACCTTAGGTCTCAAATTCATTATTACACATCATAATCTCCTATATAATAAATATAAGTTTATTATAAATATATTATAGAAACATAATCATTTGTATCATGAAGTATATGATTTAATTGTGATATTTTATTATCTATTTAATAACAATACTTTGTTAAACCATGTTTCGAGTAACAACTGCTTTGTTTTTCATGAAAGTTTTAGTTTGGTATTTTTGATACTTTTACTTTGATCATGGTTATATAATATAAATAATGTTAATAATTATATAAAAATAAAATATATTCATTATATATATATATATTAATCTATATATGTTATGGATAGAAAATGAATTACATCATTTATAGAGATGGTAGGTCGTATGTACGCATGAACGTTGTTTCCATTTTCTTGACGGAGGGAATGAAGGAAAGGTAAATAATACTTCATATTTATATAATAATTAATATTTCATAAATATAACATATACTCATTAAATAAATCTTCATTAACTTCCATGTAAAGTGAATGTGAAAGAATAGTCACATCGCTTTGTGAGTCGGTAGTCCGCCGTACACACGAGCGGCTTTATCGTATTCCTGTTGAATGGAAATTAAGAAGGTGTATTTAATATTATAATTATAGAACTATAATAATGTAATAAATATCATATAACTAAGTTTAATATATCATTATATACATCCATGATAGGTGGAGATGGAAAACGAATTTCATCAGTTTGCGAGGCGTTAGTCCGTCGTACACATGATCAACTACTTCTTTTCTCACTTGATGGAAGAGGAGATGGATATAGGTTATTCCATAAATATAAAAATATATAAGTATATATTGGATAAGATTTTTATTATATTTTAATTTTTATTACATTAATGAAGGTGGTAAGAGAATAATTAAAACGAAAGAGTTTAGTGAAGACACTTGCCTCATCTTAGAAAAACCTCCTTTGCATATCATATTAAGGACACTAGGATTAGTCTTTTGGGAAGAAAAGAAGATATAGAATGTGTATAAAGATATTTAAGAGAGATTTTAGTAGGTTATGGTTCAATAAAAATGGCTTATGTGGTGTTAATAAGTGATGGAGGGTGTCCCCTTTTATAATTGAGGAGGAGTGGGATTTTTGTAAATACCCAAAACTATTCAATAATGGGAAGTCACTATCATGTCATGTGCCTCCAAATTTTATAAATAGCGGACTGGAGGGATTATATGGTCGATAAAAACTTCCACCATAAAAAATACACAAGTTTTAAATATTTTTTCCTTAATCTCAATATTTACTCACTTCTACCATTTTATTTTTCACCACGGTAATTAGTCTCTATTTATTTACCTAGGTAATTTATCCTTTAAGACTAACATTAAAATGATACTTATTAGATAATTTTGAACCAATTATTTTAAATATTAAATAAAATTTATTAAATAAATATATTTTGTTTGTTTAAAATTAATTTTTACATATGCTTATGTAACATGCAAAAACTCATTTTAACCTTAACCATAGTAATTGTTTTTTATTATTTTTATTAAAATTTATGACCAAAAATTAATATGAAATTATTATATAATATAAATTTTTATGATTAAAAATATGGAATCCATTTTATCAAATTCAATTCGTAGAAGATGAATAATTTAATTTAAAATAAAACATAGAGGAGTAACAAAAAAACGGTTTTCCAAAGATAAAAGTTTCATAAGTATTGAAAGTTTATATATATTAATTCAATATGAAATTGATTCCAATTACCTAAATTGTATTAATAAATATATTATTGAAAAAATTGTAATTTCAAAACCATATTAAAATAAAATTAAGCATGTAAATGCTTTAAATGAAAAGGCATTTTTTAATAAAAATAGTATTTTGTACTATTCATCGAAAAAATAGTATTTTCAAAAAATTCTAAAAAATTTACCTAAATATTATTTTGACTTGTATATTTAAAAAATGATTTTTATTTTATCAAATAAATTTTATAAAAGTGTAAAAAATTACTTTAATTTAAAATGAAGTAAATTTTCATCAATATTTTTTCTTTATATAAAACCATTATACTTGATATTTAAAAAATTAGTTACTCCTATTCATACCACCATGTTTAATTTATAGGTTACAATGGTCCTATTTATATAATAATATTAATAGTATATCATGGTTCATTGAAATTCAGTGTTTAATGTAATGCAATCTATCTAGAAATTAAATTTATTCAGATAAAAAAATCTTTCATAAAATCTAGTGGTGTCACATACTACCCCCATTAAAATAAATTTCTCCCTCAAAATTCCATAACTTTTATAAAGAAAACTAAGGATACATTAGCATCATTACATCATCAGGTTTATATGTATCTTCCTCATGTTATTAGTTTAACCACAAAACCTTGACCACACAAGTGGTCTTGTTTCATTGCACTTTCTATGTACAACCCCAAATCTCCACTGGTTATTACTCATAAAAAATTTATTTCTCCAGTGAAATTATCTATGAGTTCAATAAATTTAAAGGTTCATGTATTTACCTCCTTAGTAGAGATACATGGAACACATCATGAACTTTAGAGAGGTTCATTTGAAATACCAATTTATAACCTACCATCCTAATATGAACAATAATTTCAAAAAGACTAGTTTACCTAGGGCCTACGTTATCCTTATTTACAAATATCATTACCTTATTCTTTGGTGAAATAATTAGAAACTCCTTTTCACCAACCTCGAATTCTAGATCACACTGTCAATTATCATCATAACTTTTCTACCAACTTTATGCTTCCCTTATGTGTTGATTAATGACCCTAACCTTCTAAACCATTTCTTCATCTATATAAGGTATTAATATCTTTATTTATCCAAATTTATCCTAGTGTGTTTGATTTATACACTTATTTTCATAGAGGTATTCATAAGGAACCATTTTAATGCTCAAGTGAAAGCTATTACAACTAGAAAATTAACATATATCCATGGTCAAAAATCATGGCAATAGATGTAAAAACATTGGATATTTATTATATCCATGGTGTAAATAGTCGTGTGTCATATTGGTGTGGTAATAAGACTAGATTTATAGCCACTATTTTAAAGGCTATAGACATAGTTTTCCACCGTGCAAATTGACCTATATCCATGGTTGTCCATCATGGCAATAGAGTTATTTACACAGTTTCAGAACCATGGAAATATCCATATAATTTTCTCACTATGGTAATAGACCTATTTCTATTGTATAAAACTATGTCTATAGACCTTTTAAATAGTGGCTACATGCTTCTAAAATAATGTGACCAACCATATTTGAACCCTAGACCCCCACTATTAGAAACCAGCTGATTAACCACTTCTCTACATACCATTATTGCTTTATATATAAATATATATATATACTATTATATATATTAATTTATAAAACATGGAAATATCCCTCAAACTATGGAAATAAGTTTCCCCAGGCTTGTGTGGGAAACATATAGCCATGTTTTATAAGAATTATGGCTATAGGTGTGCACTTTATCCATGGTTTGAGCGAACCATGACTATATCCTATTAATAAATACCTATAGACATGGTTTTCTAAAACTATGACTATAAGTTTATCTATAGCCATGGTTTTTAGAAAACTGTGGCTATAGGTATTTTTTATATTAATGAAAACTCAACTAGAGGAAGGTGTTCATCCAAAAAACCTTTTAAATCCATATAAAAAGTTCTAAAAATATCAGACATGGTTTGAATTTTTCTCTACATCTAACCATATTTCTGAGGATGATATATAGTGACAAAAATCAAATCCATATCCAAATCCAAATGAAGAATTCACAATAACATCAAGGTAAACCTTGGATCCTAATAATCCTAAAAGAATGTGGTACTCCGTGCAACCTTATCACTTTGTTAATGTATATCCTAGAAATTTGATCCATATATAAATCTTCTCTTATAGAAATTAAGTGTGTATACTTTGTAAGGTGATCGACTACAACCCATATAACATTGTTCCCTTTAGATGATTTGGGGAGTCTGATGACAAAATTCATTGTGATGTTTTCCCATTTTTGTTTTGGTATGGGTGATGGTTGTAACATCCCAAACCTAACTTTCCGACATACCAAGTACTGAGATACAAACTTTTTGATATCTCTCTTCATTCAATCCCACCATAAATAATCTCTTTGATCTCTATACATCTTTAACTTCTATGATGAATAGTAAATAAATAAATATGAGCCTATTCTAATAGATCCTTCTTCAAATATAGTATAGATATAACACATACATGTTTTCTAAGAATTATCATTCCCTCACAAAGAAGGTTGAACTCAGGAATAATTATCACCTTCTTTTTCATATCTAAATCATCCTTCTATACATATTTTATCCTCACGTGGATATATGGTTGAACACTTATTTGAGAAAGATGATATTTATACCCATACATCAAGATTTCAAGATCCATCCTTTCAAAATATAGAAATATTGGATCTTTTTTAACCTAATCATGGATAAGATAGAATTATCCTTTTGGCTCAAATCATTTTACACCTTGTTCGCTTTCCCAAGGTAGTTGCATACTGAGCGGTAAAAATATTTAATAACCTCCAACCATATTATATGGAACATATTTAACTATTTATGTGTGAATATATACTTTAAATATTTGTGATCAATATATATATTAATCTTTTTTATGTAAAGATAATTCCTCTTTTTCTTTAATGAAAAAACCACCAAAACTGACTCTAAATCATGAGTTGGGAAATTTTTATCATAATCCTTCAATTTTCATGAGGAATAATATATCACCATATCATTCTAAATAAGAACACATATTAATAGCTTATTTTATGCATCACTATATATTGTAGGATCGAAATAATAATGAAGATGCTCAATATACAAGAGGGGGGTGAATTGTACACTTTAAAAATTTCCTTAAACTAAGGAAAGAGTTAAGTTTAACAAAGTTAAACTAAGAAAATTCACAATGCCTCTAACACCAATTGAAGTATTGGAACCAAGATTTACAATATAAGATTCTACCTTAAAGCGTATAGAATCTTAAACTTAATCAGAGTACAAGTAAGGAAGTATATGAAAGTTATACTTTCCTTACAATACAATATGCAGCGGAAAAAAACAAGTAGAAAAACTAAAAGTAACAAGATATAAATCTTTTAACCCAAAGAGAAGGGTATCCAACAACCTTGGATAAAGGTCCCTTGATTTATACTTTCAAGAAAGTTTGTCTTACCCACACCAGGGTAAGCCCTCGATATGAAGATCGGAATCTCTATCTTGTTATCCCCGCAAGCCCTCAACTTCAAGGTAGTTGGAACCTCTGTCTTCCTCAGCAAGGAAGCCCTTGAACTTTAAGGTAGTCGACACCTCTTTCTTCCTATCCCCGGAAGTCCTCAAATGTAATCACCAACATTCGGAGTCGCACGAAGAAAAAACTGAACGAGCGGTTCAGTACGCACAAGGCATGAAAAGCTTTCTCTCTCTAGAAATCACCTTAGCAGCGTGTGGTCTCTAGATCGATCAACTTAATTGTCTTTTTGAGATCTTTCAAATGAGCTCCTATTTATAGGAAAATTTCCAACGGTCCGCTCCCTCTTCCAACGGTCATATTTTCCATGAAACTCGGAGGGACCTGTACATGTGTAACTCAACCAACGGTTAATTAGAAATAGAATAGACGACACCGTTTAATAGCAAACTATGTATAACTGAATGCATGACATCATTTTGAAGTGAAACATATGTAAGTTATAGCTTATCAATATTTCATAGTTAAAGAAAACTAAGGGTTTGGAGTCTAACCAAAATAAAATTCAGAGTCAATGTTAAGAAAAGTTCAGATTCTGTTTTATAGGAATTTGAAGTCTGGTTTCACCAGAGATCGGATTCTGAACTTGCAGAGTTCAGAGTCGAACCACTTAAGAAGTTCGGAGTCCATCTTCTTAAGAGTTCGGAGTCGAACTGCTTAAGAGTTCGGAGTCGAACCACTTAAGGAGTTCGGAGTCAAACTTCTTAAGAGTTCGGAGTTGAACTACTTGAGAGTTCAGAGTCGAACCACTTAAAGAGTTTGGAGTCGAACTGCTTAAGAGTTCGGAGTCTAACTACTTGAGATTTCGGAGTCGAAATTCTTAATAGTTCGGAGTCGAACTTCTTAATAGTTCGGAGTCGAACTTCTTAATAGTTCGGAATCGAACTCATGAAAGTTCAAGGACAAGAATTCAGATTAAAACTCCATTACAGATTACATCCAGAATTCGGATCCTAAAAACAGAATGCTCCAAATCTCTTCATTATATGGCTCTGGAAATTTGGTTATAAATCTGGTTTTTGAATTTAAGAATAATATTGCTATGTATAAGAAAATCTAGGTTATGGTAAATTTCCTTAAAGAAGTAAATTTTCCTTATGGGGGTAAAAATAATATTTGATTAAGTATAAGGTGTTTGTGATTTTCAAAACAAGAAGGAATGGAAAAGTCATAAATAAAACCTTATTGACTCAACAATCTCCCCCATTTTGGAAAGCATAAACATCCTTTCGAAAAAGAATATAAGGATTTTGAAAATTTTCATTAGACTTTGAAAAACTTATCTTCCTTTGTTCATGGATAGAAGTGAATACAACTAAATCCCCCTTAGGCATTGAAACTCTAAGGATTGTATTATGAGTTTCCAGAGTGGAGTTTTCATTAATGTAGGAATGGAAAACTTCGTAGTGGGAAACTCCCCCTTTCTTTATGGATATTTCTCTTAGAAATTTTTCCCTTTCTCCTCCTTAGGAGTAGTTCTTTTTCCTTCTCCCCCTTTGTGATTTTCAAAAAGAATTGAAGGGAATGGAAAACAAAGGATGGTACCTGAAATATTAGTATATAACAATATACAAACCAACCAGATAAACATTTCATTAGAGTTTAGGGAACAAAAATTTACAAGGAAATACAACTACAACAAAAGATCAGAGTGGGTTCATTTTTCTTCCTTTTCCTTCGGAATAAGCTGCTTTAACAAGGCTTTGAGTTTCTTCAGGTCTCTTTGATCTTACTCTCGTTGCCTCTCCAAGACTTTTACCTTTTCTTCTTGAGCTTTTAAAGCCCATGCCTGAGACTCCAAGGCTTCTTTCTGTAACTTCAACAACTCATCTTGATTTTCCATCTTCTGCTGAAACTCAATCCAGAAATCTCTTTCAGTTTTCCAATTTCGAGATACTGAGTTAAGCTTCCCATTCAGATCCCTAACCAGTTGATTCCGGAAATTTTTCTCTTGGATCAACTTCTCAGAAATCTCATTAACCTTTTTATTCTCCATTTCAAAATCATTTTGAACTTTAGCCTGAAAATTCTCAAAGTGAACTAAATATTCATCAACTCTCTTAGACCACTTGGTTACTTTACTGCAGGACTTCCTATGTATATCATAATCGATTAGAAAACTTTTCTGTTCAGCTTACAACTTCACAAACTTATCCATTACCATGGATAAAGAATCCAATTTCTGATTCAGAGATTGTTGGAGGAACTGACATCTATAATCTATTGTTGGAAAAATCGGAATTGTGTCCACCAAATTTCTCAGAGACTGAACCACAAAATCATGCCCTTGAGATGATGATTCCAAATCAGAAACTTATTTTTTGAGATTCCTCTTCTTCAACTGGCACCAGATTCCTTCTAGAGGTACCACCAACCTCTTTCCTCCTGATGACATCTTTAATGGGTGTCTCCATTATAGTTTGCTTCCCTTTATCAGATTTTGGAATGGTTTGCACATTAGGAGATACTTCCTCAGATTTAGAAACTTGAATGATCTGATCTTCATCTAGTTTTTTTCTTTCTTGACCTTTCTCAAGAAAATTCCTTTCATAGGATTCTTCTTCATCATACATCGCATTTTATTCATCTTTTTCTTGAAGTTTCTTGTTGGCTTCCTCAACTCCCTTACCTGGAGTAACTAACTTTGAGGATTCACCCTTATCTTTGTAGTCATGTACCTCCTTGATCAAAGTATCCAGATCTTCACTCTCCTCTTCTTCTTCTTCTTCTTCTACAACTTCTTCAACTTCATCAACTTCTTCAACTTCTTCATGTGCTGCTTCAGAAACTTCCTTCTCAACTTCTACAACTATTCCTTTACCCTTGTCCTTTTCCGGAGTGACATAGTTTTTCGCTAAAGTTTCTGGTAAAGAAGGTTCAACACCGAAAGTTTCCGGAACTGGAAGCCTTTCGGAAGCCAACTCTGTATCTTTTAGCAAAGATCGCACTAGTTAGGCTTCAAACATCTTCTTTCTTATTTTCTTTTCCTTTTCTTGTCTCTCTAGATCCTCAGTAGCTTTTTCCTTTAAGGATTTAGCCTCAGCAGGGTCCAGTCTGAATTGAGGATCCCCTCCCTTCCTTATTTCTTTATCTTTCCTCCACTTGGCTGTTAATTCATCCGTATAAGTTTTCTGCTTCTTCGGCTTGGGGGGAGCAGATTGAGTTTCCTTAGGCTGAGGAACTTCTTCATCAGTAACCACTTCCTTAGCCTTTTTCTTCTTCCTTTTCTTTTTTGAAGGTTCCAGAGATTGTGTTTCTTTTTCAGCTGCTTCAAACTCCTCCACAGATAAGGGGTAGAATTCTCTAGATTCACTGGAAAATCCCATCTTCATCCTCTTAAGCGTATCATAACTGAGAAGCATGAGCTTGAAATTCCAGATCTTTGATTTGCATGCAAATTTGAAGGATTCTAAGCATCGAACAATCATCTTAGACAATAAGGTAAGAAACATGATAATCTAAGCTCTCAAATTTCCTTCTTTGATATTCTTGATCGTAACCAAGACATGCCTTATCAGATTTATCTTTCTTAGATTTACAAAAAAATCTAAGAAATAGATATCACACTTCTTCAGATTGTCTTTATCTCATCTTCTCGGAACCAGAAAACCTTGCACCCATAGTTGAAGTATTCTATTGTTTGTAGTGAGATGAGAAATCTTGGTTTTTGAATCATCCTTAATCCCAAGACACTTCAGTGCCTTCTCCTTATTGAAACTCCCTTGCACATCGGGAAGTTTGTGAGAGTAGAATTCAGCTTCTCCTTTATATGCTAAACCAACCAGGATTGCTGCCTTAGTATAAGAAAGCTTATAAGTCTTCCCATAAGACTTGAAGGAAAATGTTTCTCTACTATCTTCCATCTGGAAGGAAACAGACTCGTAAAACTCTATCAACAAATCAGTGTAAACCGGATCCTGTTTATCTGACTTTGCTATGTAGACATCTTCCCAACCATTCAGTCTAATATTTTTTGAGATAAGAGAATCAAGCTTATAAAAATCCAGATGAACTAATCTTTCCCTGTAAACTAAACACTTTGAAATTGGTTTCACAGTTGACATATCTTGAGAAGTTTCTTCCACATACATTCGGAGTTAAGTAAACTGTAATATTCGGATCAACATCACAAAGTTCGGAACTGACCTTAAGAAGAGTAGTAGAGCTTCGAGATGCAAATACTTGGAAAAAACAATGTGGGACGAGTCTCGAGGTCCCCTTTATATAGGAAAATAATTTGACCATTGGTCTTCCAAAATCCATCTAACGGTTGAAAAATCTCTGATCTGATCTGACGATTGAGAATAATCCCGCAAAGAGAAATGTGACTCCAATCTTTTGAGGTTTTTTTAAAGAAAAAAACATTCGGATTTTAGGTAAAACTAGATTCTGAAAAAAATACCAGTAAGCAAAAATTTGATTGCAAAATTATAAGTAAGAAAATTATAACTTACGGATTAACAAGAAATATTGTTCGTAATTGGTAATATTCTTCTTTGAAAAAAAAAACTTTATTACGAAAATTCCAGTACGAAAACCTTGTTACAAAAACCCCAGTCCGAAAATCTCCATTCCGGAAGTTTTCAATACGAAAATTTCTATTCCGAAAGTTTTCAATATGAAAATATCCATTCCAGAAAATTTCAGTTCCAGAAATTCCCATTCCGTAAATTTTAGTTCCGAAAAGTTTGAAAAACTAACTCTGAAAAAATTTAGTTACACTAACAATCAAATGTACTCCCTCTATGAAAAGGAGTTTATTACTGTTAGGAGAATTGTTCAACAAGAAGTTAATGAAGAATGATTACCTTACAGTTATCATTCCTAACTTTTGCTTAATACATTCAAATCTATCGGAGGGTAAAGATTTTGTGAAAATATCAGCAAGTTGAACTTGTGTTCCGATAAACTGAAGAATGATATCTCTTTTAAGTGTGTGATCCTTAAGAAAGTGATACCTAATATCTATGTGCTTTTCATGAGAGTGATGTGAAGGGTTCTTACTTAGGGAAATGGAACTTGTGTTATCACACATAATTTGAGTTTTAGTAAAACTCATGCCATAATCTGTGAGTGTGTGTTGCATCCACAACACTTGAGCACAACAACTTCCAGCTGCTACATATTCAGCTTCAGCAGTGGAAAGTGTTACAGAATGTTGCTTCTTGTAGGACCAAGAAACTAATGAATCTCTTAAGAAATGACATGTTCCGGATGTACTTTTTCTATCCAATCTGCATCCACCAAAGTCATCATCAGAAAAGCATTTAGAATAAAATCATTTCCAGAAGTATAAAATAATCCTAGATTATAGAATCCCGCCTTTTTATCACATAAAAATTCATTACATTTTACAAAAACTGAGGATCTTTAAGGTTTAGTGTCTTGGAAACCAGGAACTTAATATATGAAACAAAAAAAAACATTCTTCTTAAACACTTGAAAGGCTTCTCCTTATGTTCATCCTAGGTTCATTACTACATCTCATAACCTGGGGACATACATCAAAGGAGATGGTGAGCAGAAGGACTAGTAAGGGAAACATGAGAAACATTTTACATGTGATCTTGAGATACTTCAACAAGGACATGAGAAGAACTTTAAGGCATGAGAAAGGAATAATGAGATACATCATAATAAATGTAACATTTTTTATAACTTGAAGATGTGGCTGCAACATTTAATATTGACAATCATTTCGTTTCACCAAGGTCCATCCCCAAGGTGTCGTTAAAAATTACCAAGGTTATTCACCATGGCGTCGTTAAAAAAATGGTCATCTCTAGAGATTAAGTCTTTACCCAATTCATTAGAGCGTTATCTGGGCGCACCCTTAAACTGTAATCTCTTTTGGTTACATCATTATCCAATGCAATGGGGCGCTATCAGGGCGCACCCTTAAATTTTCCTTTATTATCATGTGAGCCACATTTATCATCATCAATCATTTCATAAACAACCCATATAGAATAAAAGAAATGGGTTTCATTCCATAATCATAACGTTTTAAAAACTGCTTTAAAGACATGATCTTTATGTCACTTTGAACCCACGGAAAAGGGAAAGCGGATTTCATGTATGTAAATCCCAGAATTTAAAATAGAACATGTTGATATATGTGTGAATACCCCTGTAGAAATAAGATCTTTGAGTATTCACTTTATAAAATAAAATAATTTTGAGAAAAGAGAGAGAGGTACTTTGAGACGAAAATTCTGCAGCATAACGTCTATGTTTAAGGGTTTTAGAAAACATTGAGAAGAGAGGGGACATGGGTCAAACATTCATAAATGACCCATAAAATAGTAGAGGGACAAATTATAATGGATTTAAGAACATGGTAATGAAGTTTGAAAATATACCATATGAAATGAAGAACAAGAAATGAAGACAAAAATAAGATTTCTCTTATGAGAATTCGGCAGCCTAACGGCGTCACTTAAACTTCAACAAAAATGAATTGACAAGGTCAAATAGGGTCTCTCATCATATGAACATAAGCGTCCAGTATGATAGATATAGAGATCATACCCCAAAATAATAGAAAGGAACTTGCAAGACTTGACATGGAATTAGAACTTTGAAAAGGGAGAAAGGTGTAAGGACCACTTAAAAATTTAGCAGCCTAACGACGCCACTTAAACTTCAAAATACTGAATTGAAGAGATCAAATGGGGTATCTCATCATATGCTCATAAAAGATCAGTATGATATATATAGATATCATACCCCAACATAACAAAAAGTAACTTGAAATAATTGACATGAAAGTAGAACTTCAAAACGAGAAGGGTGAAGAACCACTTAAAAATTCGGCAACCTAACGGCGCCACTTAAAACTTCAAAATACTGAATTGAAGATATCAAATGGGGTATATCATCATATGGTCATAAAAGATCAGTATGATATATATAGAGATCATTCCCCAACATAACAAAAGGGAACTTGAAATAATTGACATGAAAGTAGAACTTCAAAACGAGATGGGTGAAGAACCACTTAAAAATTCGGCAGCCTAACGGCGCCACTTAAAACTTCAAGATACTGAATTCAAGAGATCAAATGGGGTCTCTCATCATATGATCATAAAATATCAGTATGATAAATTTAGAGATCATACCCCAACATAATAAAAAGGAACATGAAATACTTTACATGAAAATAGATCTTGAAAAATGAGAAGGGAGAAAGAATCCGTTACAAAAATTTCGCCAGCCTAACGGCGCCACTTAAAACTTCATAAAACGAAATAATGAGAGTAAGAGGGGATATCTCATTATATGAACATAAAAAGGGAAGTAATAGGAGTATAAAATAACATCCTCCAACATAAGAACATGGAGCATAAAAGGAATGACATAAAAGAGATCACTTGAAAAGAAAGAGAGGGGTCGGATCCCTTACCTTAAAATGTAACACTTAAACCTCAAATGTTGGGACCTTGAGGGCTTGGGGGCACCTTGAGAGGACTCCTTGGGAGGTAATGAGACCAGAACTTCATTGGGGAAGAGTGGGGAGTTGAATGGATGAGAGGAGGGCTTGGTATTTATAGGGAAAGTGAGGGGACAAGGCATTAATGGCCAAGGGACACCTCACATGTGCTTTTCTCAAACCCATGGGCTCTCCCTTGGCATTTACCATGGAGTTAGGCCACATGGGGCCCCCAAAACAATAATTAATCACCCTTGGCCGGCCAACCCTTAAAATATCTCATGACATCATCATGACATAGTTATGATGTCATTAAACATACTGAAACCCTAAAACTATATTTTTACTATTCACTGAAATTTCAACTTTCTCAGAAAGATCCCAAAATTTCACCTTAATCAAATATAAATGCTCTGATTTCAAAAATGAACACCATTTTATAAAAATAATTTTCTAAATATTTTTAATTTATTTTTTAAATAAATACACTATTCACCGAAAATTCATTTTTTCAGAAAAAAACCCAAAAATTACCATAACATAATATCAGTGCTATGAGTTCAAAAATGAAATCCATTTTATAAAAATAATTTTCTAAATATTTTTAATTTAATTTTTTAATTAAAAAAAACACTATTCACCTGAAAAGATTAATACTTGAATAATAATTTATGAAACCGTTATTTAACCATTTTATTGAATCACATTACTTAATCAAGGTGCCTAGATTATTTTAAAACTTTCTTTAAGTGAAATTACTAATCCATTTGGTCACATTACTAATCATAAGCGTAAAATCACTATTCACAAATTACTATTCATCAAAAATCAAGTTGATCTTATTAGACTCTAAATTTCGTACTGGACATAATTGTAGAAGACCATTTTTTGAAAATCATTACACATTTTAAATTATTTAAGGTTTACATAAACACATTTTTTTTAAAATATCCTTTTGAAAATTCATAAAAATATGCATACTATTTTTATCTAGTCATTTGAAAATTCCTAAACTTCATCATAAGAAGAAATCCCAATTTTTATTTAAAACAAGGATTACACAAGGCAGTTACGGTCTCATTACATAGCCCCTTATAATACCAGCATAGGACCTAAGAGTAAGGTGTGCTAGGGTGATAGAATCTTGGGGTGGCTCAGTCAACATTTCCCAAGTAGTAATTTCTATCAGTTTGAACTTCTCGCGAAGTTGATTCCGTTCTAGCTTCACATGATGAATTTCGGCTTGGATTTGGTCCAGAGCAAAGCCCAATGGTGATACCTCTTTCCCAAGCTCTTTTAGATGGGCTTCGATCGGTCCAAGACTACTAGGTGAGGCCATCAAATCTTCTTTCTATAATAATTAACCAAGATTACTTATATTTAGAGACAATAATCAAAACATTTTGTTCACAGCGGTCATATAACAGTCAAAACCCACTGGTCTCATTTTAATTATAATCATGTTTATCAAATAAAACATTTTTGTTGAGTATAAAAAATAAAATAACACATGAAATTTGGAAACAAGATTTATTCAAAATTCTAGGCCGTTACAATCTTCCCCCCTTAAGAAATTGCATCCTTGCAATTTTTAAAATTGGGTTTTGAAATTTCATTTAAAGTCCCACATCGGAAAAAGAGTCAGTAACACCATTACTTTAAAAGAAAGAAAAGGAAGTACAAAGGCCACCCGAGTTTACTCATACTAGGATTCCATGTAGGAAACATGGACATGGAGGAGAAAACAAAGGGTCACGTCATAAAGGAGAGTGATAGAAAACATGATTTGGAGGAAGTTAACCACCAGAAAATCCCAAAATTATGATGTGTGTAAGCGGTCTTTGATTACCTAGTAGGAAATGTAAACCAACAACATTTTTGTTTTACGTTCCTTTTCATAACTTTGAGGAATTCATTTACAACATAGACCAAAAACATAAGGAAATATATCTATCTTCATGTAGAGTTTCATACTTTAATAAGTTTCTACCAAAACTAATCTTTTCTCTAAACGATGAGCATTCAAAACTACTTGGTCTCATCAAAACACAAGAATCATCTTCTAGATAATCACATAATCCACAAAAGATCAACTATCTATTTCTTCTATCTTTAAACATTATCCCAAAAATAGAAAGGGTAAGGTAAAACAACTCTTCAAAAATAATCCCATAGGAATGGAAACTACTTTTAAATCTTCAAAGTTCCATGGTACTACCCAAAGTTCATTATAGACCATTCCGTAAATAATGGTCCTTAAGATTCCTCAAAATAAACCAAACTAAGATTGAAACCCAAATACAAGAAAGATTTGATAACATAGTCTTCCAAAATAAACTTCATTGTTCATCTCCAAACAACATCAACCACTCCTAACATCTTATAACAAAAGTAGCTAACCTAAACATATTTTACCCAAGATAGGTTAATCATTCCCATTACTATAAGTCCACTTTAAATTCATCGATTCTTCAAAATATAAGTCAACCATTACTCCTCATGAAAATACCGTAGTAATCTATTTACCTCGATCATATAGGGTCCCCAAAATAGTGAACGTCTTCCAAAATAATAATCACCTATTAATCCCCTAATCACCCTTTTTTTAGAAGAACATCTTCACTACATAAACATGTGGTACATAACAATAGATGTTTTCCTTAATGATATAAATTCATCTTAGGTAGTGACTCGATGACCTTAGAAAACATAAAAGATATGCTCATAGAGCACGAACTAAAATACAACATGACATAGACAATTATTACGAAGAAGTTACATGTACTTCAGTCATCATGATCCATCTCAACATAGAACTTGCATTGTTCCCTTGTCCTCTAAGATTGTTGATGCTCATCATGCTTCTCACCCATTCCAGGAGAGCATTGCCTTGGATAGTTTCTAACTTCTCCACACTTACGACATCGAAAAGTATAAGGCACATTAGATAAAAACTTATCTCTATTCATCACACTATCCATTTTTTTAAAGCAATTGGCTACTTTATGCCCTATCTTCTCACACTTAAAACATCTCCCGGTTCCTTTGTGACATTCTCCTTGGTGCCCCTTTCCACAGTTTTTGCACAAAGGAAATTGGGTCTTCTTTCCCTTATCAACTTTATCATATGAACATCCTTGAGACTTTGTCTTCTCCTTCCTTGATGAGTTTGGGCATTCAACTAGGTACCAATTGTTAATTTTGATTTTTTATAGCTGATATGGAATAATCACAATATGTTCAACGTGATCTTTGGTCATCTCTGTCACATCAATAGGGCAATCATCACATTTCCTCCCACATTGGTTGTTGGGACATGTTCTTCCATTTCCCGCCATTAACTAAGAAAAGAAAGTATAATTAGGGGTTTTAATACTTAGCCAATAATCATTAAAAGGAAACTATAAGCATAGAAGGATAAACTTGTAGAAGGAAGGTATACCCTAACTTGTGATCCCCTAGGTTCTAATCTAGGTTATCCATGATCATATCTTCTTATATGAATCTTTATTTTGTTCCTTTAATAATGGTTCAAACTAAGATTATGAATTTACCAAGCATATCCCCCGGGAGTGTCGTAACCAAGAGTGCAGCAAGGCCCGTTGTTGTGTATCAGTTCCCGTTCGAGTCTAGCTCAAAGCGGTGTTTTCGGGTTTTACCCCTATGTACATCTGTGCCAGAGCCACCTCTACCTGCTCGTATCCAGACATGGATGTATTTTCTTGTCAACCCATTACTCAATACTCACCAAAATAGTAGGAAGATTTCCTATATATAAACTTTTCTATAGGCTTCTTCCTAAAGTTTTCATATCCTAATTTCCACAAATAACTAAACCATCCTTTGATACCAACTATAGCATCTCGCCTTTTTATCACATAAACATTCATTACATTTTACAAAAACCGAGGATCTTTAAGGTTTAGTGTCTTGGAAACCAGGAACTTAATACATGAAAAAAAACATTCTTCTTAAACACTTGAAAGGCTTCTCCTTATGTTCATCCTAGGTTCATTACTGCATCTCATAACCTGGGGACATACATCAAAGGAAAGGGTGAGCAGAAGTCCCAGTAAGGGAAACAAGAGAAACATTTTACATGTGATCTTGAGATACTTCAATAAGGACATGAGAATAACTTTAAGTCATGATAAAGGAATAATGAGATACATCATAATAAAAATAACATTTTTCATAACTTGAAGATGTGGCTGCAACATTTAATATTGAAAATCATTTCGTTTCACCAAGGTCCATCCCCAAGGTTTCGTTAAAAATTACCAAGGTTATTCACCATGGAGTCGTTAAAAAAAATGGTCATCTCTAGAGATTAAGTCTTTACCCAATGCATTAGAGCGCTATCTGGGCGCACCCTTAAACTGTAATCTCTTGTGGTTACATCATTATCCAATGCAATGGGGCGCTATCAGGGCGCACCCTTAAATTTGCCTTTATTATCATGTGATCCACATTTATCATCATCAATCATTTCATAAACAACCCATATAGCATAAAATAAATGGGTTTCATTCCATAATCATAACGTTTTAAAAACTGCTTTAAAGACATGATCTTTATGTCACTTTGAACCCACAGAAAAGGGAAAGTGGATTTCATGTATGTAAATCCCATAATTTAAAATATAACATGTTGATATATATGTGAATACCCCTGTATAAATAAGAGCTTTGAGTATTCACTTTATAACATAAAATAATTTTGAGAAAAGAGAGAGAGGCACTTTGAGATGAAAATTTTGTGGCTTAACGGCTATGTTTCGGGGTTTTAGAAAACATTGAGAAGAGAGGGTACATGGGTCAAACATTCATAAATGACCCATAAAACAGTAGAGGGACAAATTATAATGGATTTAAGAACATGGTAATGAAGTTTGAAAATATACCATATGAAATGAAAACAAGAAAGGAAGACAAAAATAAGATTTCTCTTATGAGAATTCAGCAGCCTAACGACGTCACTTAAACTTCAACAAAAATGAATTGACAATGTCAAATAGGGTATCTCATCATATGAACATAAGATTCAAGTATTATAGATATAGATATTATACCCCAACATAATAGAAAGTAACTTGCAAGACTTGACATGGAATTAGAACTTTGAAAAGGGAGAAAGGTGCAAGGACCACTTAAAAATTTAGCAACCTAACGACGCCACTTAAACTTCAAAATACTGAATTGAAGAGATCAAATGGGGTATCTCATCATATGGTCATAAAAGATCAGTATGATATATATAGATATCATACCCCAACATAACAAAAAGAAACTTGAAATAATTTACATGAAAGTAGAACGTCAAAACGAGAAGGGTGAAGAACCACTTAAAAATTCGGCAGCCTAACGGCGCCACTTAAAACTTCAAAATACTGAATTGAAGAGATCAAATGGGGTCTCTCATAATATGGTCATAAACTATCATTATGATATATATAGAGATCATTCCCCAACATAACAAAAGGGAACTTGAAATAATTGACATGAAAGTAGAACTTCAAAACAAGAAGGGTGAAGAACCACTTAAAAATTCGGCAGCCTAACGGCGCCACTTAAAACATCAACATACTGAATTGAAGAGATCAAATGGGGTCTCTCATCATATGATAATAAAAGATCAGTATGATAAATTTAGAGATAATACCCCAACATAATAAAAAGGAACATGAAATACTTTACATGAAAATAGATCTTAAAAAATGAGAACGGAGAAAGAATCCGTTACAAAAATTTCGGCAGCCTAACGGTGCCACTTAAAACTTCATAAAACGAAATAATGAGAGTAAGAGGGGATCTATCATTATATGAACATAAAAAAGGGAATTAATAGGAGTATATAAGAACATCCTCCAACATAAGAACATGGAGCATAAAATGAATGACATAAAAGAGATCACTTGAAAAGAAAGAGAGGGGTCGGATCCCTTACCTTAAAATGTAACTCTTAAACCTCAATGGTTGGGACCTTGAGGGCTTGGGGGCACCTTTAGAGGACTCCTTGGGAGGTAATGAGACCAGAACTTCATGGGGGAAGAGTGGGGAGTCGAATGGATGAGAGGAGGGTTTGGTATTTATAGGGAAAGTGAGGGGACAAGGCATTAATGGCCAAGGGACACCTCATATGTGCTTTTCTCAAACCCATGTGCTCTCCCTTGGCATTTACCATGGAGTTAGGCCACATGGGGCCCCCAAAACAATAATTCATCTCCCTTGGCCATCCAACCCTTAAAATATCTCATGAAATCATCATGACACAGTTATGATGTCATTAAACATACCGAAACCCTAAAACTGTATTTTTACTATTCACTGAAAATTCAACTTTCTCAGAAAGATCCCAAAATTTCACCTTAATCAAATATCAAAGCTCTGATTTAAAAAATGAACTCCATTTTATAAAAATATTTTTCTAAATATTTTTAATTTATTTTTTAAATAAATACACTATTCACCGAAAATTCATTTTTTCAGAAAAAACCCCAAAAATTATCATAACATAATATCAGTGCTCTGAGTTCAAAAATGAAATCCATTTTATAAAAATAATTTTCTAAATATTTTTAATTTAATTTTTTAATTAAAAAAACACTATTCACCCGAAAAGATTAATACTTGAATAATAATTTATGAAACCGTTATTTAACCATTTTATTGAATCACATTACTTAATCAAGGTGCCTAGATTATTTTAAAACTTTCTTTAAGTGAAATTACTAATCCATTTGGTCACATTACTAATCATAAGCGTAAAATCACTATTCACAAATTACTATTCATAAAAAATCAAGTTGATCTTATTAGACTCTAAATTTCGTATTGGACATAATTGTAGAAGACCATTTTTTGAAAATCATTACACATTTTAAATTATTTAAGGTTTACATAAACACATTTTTTTTTAAATATCCTTTTGAAAATTCATAAAAATATGCATACTATTTTTATCCGGTCATTTGAAAATTCATAAACTTCATCATAATAAGAAATCCCAATTTTTATTTAAAAAAAGGATTACACAAGGCAGTTACGGTCTCGTTACATATCCCCTTATAATACCAGCATAGGACCTAAGAGTAAGGTGTGCTCGGGTGATAGAATCTTGGGGAGGCTCAGTCAACATTTCCCGAGTAGTAATTTCTATCAGTTTGAACTTCTCGCGAAGGTGATTCCGTTCTAGCTTCACATGATGAAGTTCATCTTGGATTTGGTCCAGAGCAAAGCCCAATGGTGCTACCTCTTTCCCAAGCTCTGTTAGATGGGCTTCGATCGGTCCAAGACTACTAGGTGAGGCCATCGAATATTCTTTCTATAATAATTAACCAAGATTACTTATATTTAGAGACAATAATCAAAACATTTTGTTCACAGCGGTCATATAACAGTCAAAACCCACTGGACTCATTTTAATTATAATCATGTTTATCAAATAAAACATTTTTGTTGAGTATAAAAAATAAAATAACACATGAAATTAGGAAACAAGATTTATTCAAAATTTCGGGCCGTTACATAGATCCATAGTTCCCTTTAGGTAGCGAAAAATTCTTTTCACAACCTTTAAGTGAGATTCCTTAAGATTGGATTGATATCTTTCACATAAGCATACTGAGAACATTAATTCTGGTCGACTGGCTGTTAAGTAAAGTAAACTCCCTATCATACCTCTAAAATATGTTTGATCTACTGGTTTCCCAGCTTCATCAAGATCTAGAGAGTTTGATGTACTAATAGGGGTACTTATACTTTTAGTATTGTCAAAACCATACTTTTTGAGAAGATCTTTAATATAATTATGTTGAGATATGTAGGTTCCTTCTGGTTTTTGATAAATTTGAAAACCAAGGAAAAAGGTTAACTCACACATCATACTCATTTCAAACTCATATTTCATTAGATTTGCAAAAGAGTCGGTCAAAGATTGCTGAGTTGAACCAAATATGATGTCGTCAACATAAATTTGAACAATAAAAACATTTTTCTTATCTTTCTTTATAAAAAGTGTTGGATCTGCATTTCCCTTAACGTAGTTTTTTTGAAGCAAAAATCCAGTGATTCTATCATACCATACTCATGGGGCTTGTTTAAGACCATACAAAGCTTTGGTAAGTCTAAAAACATGATCAGGATATTTTGTATCTTCAAAACCAGGAGGTTGTTCAACAAAAACATCCTATTGAACATAACTGTTAAGAAAAGCACATTTCACATCCATTTGAAAAAGTTTAAAATTGAATAATGCCGCAAAGGAAAGTATATTACGAATATATTCAAGTCTAGCTACTAGAGCATAGGTTTCTTCATAGTCTATTCCCTCTTGCTGATTATAGCCTTTAGCAACGAGTCTAGCTTTATTTCTTACTATGACTCCATTTTCTTCACATTTGTTTCTGAAGACCCACTTTACACCAATGATAGAAGTTTCCTTAGGTCTTTCATCCAAAGTCCAGACTTTTTTCCTTTCAAATTCATTTAGTTCATCTTACATAGCTTTAATCCAATCATCATCACCTAAATCTTCATCAGTTCTTTTTTGTTCTAACTGGGAAAGGAATGATAGATGTTCTATTTCATTTCTTAAGGAACTTCTAGTCCTTACAGGTTGAGTTACATCACCAATTATACTATCACTAGGATGATTCTTAAGAAACACCTGATTTGGGTTTTGTAACACCTGTTCATCAACATATGGTAGAAAGTCTTCTGGGGTAAACGTTTCAGAAAAATCTTCTTGAACATTTTCCTTATTAGAAGAATATTATATCAAAGGTTGATAATCAGTTTTTGAAAACACATCCATGGAAGTAGGTTGATATGGTTTAAAGACAAAAGGATCTGACTCATCAAATCTTACATGCACTGTTTCTTCAACAGTACAAGTATTTTTATTGAAAACTCTATAAGCCTTAGAAGTTTTGGAGTAGCCTAAAAAAATTCCTTCATCAGATTTTGGTGAGAATTTATGTAGATTATCTTTAGTATTCAGTATGAATACTTTGCAACCAAAAACCTTGAAGTAGGAAAGTCTTGGTTTTCTACCATTCCATAACTCATAAGGAGTTTTATTAAGAAAAGGTCGAATCAAAACTCAATTTATAGTATATCAAGCAGTACTAACAGCTTCAGCCCAGAAATGTCTAGCTATAAAATATTCACTCAACATGGTTCTAGTTATCTCTTGAAGAATTCTATTTCTTCTTTAAACTACACCATTTTTTTGAGGAGTTCTAGGTGCTGAAAAATTGTGAGTAATACCTTTCGTACTACAAAAAGTTTCAAAATCCGAATTTTGAAATTCTCCTCCATGATCACTATGAATAGTTTTCAATGGAAGGTTTTTCTCATTTTTAACTTGGGCTCTATAACTTTTGAAATAGGAAAAAACATCATACTTATTTGCTAGAAAATAGACCCATGTAAATCTAGTGTAATCATCAACTAGAACAAACACATAGTATTTGCCTCCAATACTTCCAGTTTGTGTTGGTCCAAAAGATCCATGTGCACTAACTGTAATGCATCAGTTTTTGAGACTTCACCAATTGATTTAAAACTATATTTATGTTGCTTTCCATATTGACAAGGCTCAAAAACTTTATTAGAATCAAATCTAAGCTCTGGTAGATCCTTAACTAGTTTCTTCTTAGAGAGTTTACATAAGTTCCTAAGGTTACAGTGACCTAGTCTTCTATGTCATAACCAGGAATGATCTTCCATTGCACTTAGATAGGGTAAATCTTGGCTCCTAAGGTCTTCTAAGTTCAAAGTGTAAACATTATATTGCCTATTGGCTGGGAGAATAAATTCTTCCTTGGAATTGTGTACTAAGAATTTATCATTCCTAAAATTCACAAGGTACCCTTCATCACATAACTGGCTTATGCTAATGAGGTTGTGCTTAAGACCCTTAACAAATAAAACATTTGAAATCAAAGTTTTACCTAGAAGAACAATATTACCAATACCAACAATTTCTCCTTGTGCATTATCTCCAAAAGTTACCTTTCCTCCTTTCGTTTTGATAATCTTTTCAAAATAGCTTTTGTTACCAGTCATGTGCCGGGAACATCCACTATCCATGTACCATGTATTGTTGTTGGTACTCCCTCTATTTTCCAGAAAACAAGAAAAGAATTAGACTTTCGGAATCCAAACTAGTTTTGATCCGAGATTTCCAGATAACAAAATTTTAGGAACCCACATCTTCTTAGAGAAATAAGCTTTGTGAAATCCTAGAGATTGGGTTTTGTTTAAGGAACAATTCTTTGCCCAATGACCACCATATTGACACTTGGTACAAAATGGGGCACTTTGAGGAACAAAATAATTGTTAATAAAAGTTGGTTTTGCATGGGTATAACCAAATCCAGATTTATTTCTTAAAGGTCGTATTTGGGAATACATTTTATCAAAATTTTCCTTACCATGGGTAAAGTTTGATAAACACTTCTTTAAGGAAAAAATTTTGGACTTGAGTTTTATAACCAAGTTTTTATCTTCAAAATCATTAGATTTAGAACTAGAGCTAGGCTCGAAGACATTTTTCTTAGAAATTACTTTTTCTAACTCTTTAGAAAGTCTGTTCTTCTCAGAACTTACTTCCTCAAGATTTTTTGAAATATTTTTAAAATCAGCATTTTTCCTATAAAGATCTTTAAAAAGATCTGATATTTATTTTGTAAGAATAGAATTTCTAGAATTTTCCTTATCAAGTTTTTTATTGAGTTCGAAATTCTCAATTCCAAGGAGTTCAGCAAACCTAGAAACTTCTTCATAAGTAGGTAAAGTATTTTCTTCATCAGAAGAGGATTCTTCATTAGAAGAGGATTCTTCATCAGAAGAGTTATAATATTCTCTATCATTAGAATTTAAAGAAACATTGTTCAATGATTCAGCATTTCATACCTTATCCATAAAAAATGATTGTTAATAGGTAGTCTGGCTATAAGACCAAGATTATTTTGTCCTGAAGATTCATAATAAGAAGATTCATCTGAAGAGTCACCACCACTAGCACTCCAGGTGTCATTTGATTTTAGAACATTCTTAGCTTTGGCTTTGTAATACTTTTTTTGTTCCTGTCTGAATGCTTTTCTTTCCTTTCTTTCTTTTTAAGCATGGGGCAATCTGGTCTAATATGTCCAGCTCTCTTGCATTCATAACAAGTGACTTATCCATCTTTCCTATCTTTCTTTTCCTTTTTATTATATTTAGATTGGAAACTTCTTTAGCCAGCTATCTTGTTCATCCTTCGAGCAAGATTCTCTAACTCATTTTCAGACACTTCACTCTCACTAGATTCAGATTGGAAAATAAATTTCTTAGACTTGGATCTGGTCACTCTCTCAGGAGTCTTAGCTTTCATCTAATTTTATGTTGTTGTAAAAGCAACAATACCATTTCCATTCTTCTTCTTGATGTTTTTAGAATCTCTCTTCATTCTTGTTTCATGTTGGAGAAGAGTTCAAAATAGCTCATCAAGAGAAATTTGTGTGACTTTCATGTTCTCATCTATATCTATTCTCTTTGATTCCCACTCATTGGGCATAATGTCAATTATCTTGTCTACAAGAGCTTCATCATATAACCCTTTTTCTCCCATAGACTGTAATCTATTCACTATAGTCATAAATCTCTGTTGAACTTTGCAAATTGGTTCACCATAAGGAAAATTGAAGCCATGGTATTCAACTCTAAACACATCACGTCTAGTCTCAATTACTTTAGAAGTGCCGAAGTGTGTAACTTCTAAATTCTTCCAGATACAATTAGCATCCTCACAAGAAGATATTTGGATATATATATTTCGAGTCATTGAACAAAGTAAGGTGTTGCGTACCTTATAATTGAGTTGATACTCTTGTTTTTCCTGGTTAGTGAAAGTTCTAATTTCCTTATCAGAAATTTTATAATCACCAGAAAGCATAACAAAGTTGGCCACTCTAGTATTAATAACAAAAGTCTTCATTCAATATCTCCAGTATTCATAGTCATTACCATCAAAGATTGGTGGTCTTGTAGGATTTAGATTATCAATGGAACCAACATTGATTCCTTCCATACTAAAACAACTTGGGCAACCAAACTAGTTAGTAGAAAAAGTTCGTAATGAAAAAGTTCAGCATGACAAAATCCGGAATGAAAAAGTTCAGAATGAAAAAGTTTGGAATAACAAAGTTCACAATGAGAAAGTTTGGAAAAACAAAGTTTGGAAAGACAAAATTCGGAATGAAAAAGAAACAATGAGCAAGAAAAACTTATACGTGAGTATAAGAATTTCAGATACCTGCTCTGATACCAATTGTAGGATCAAAATAATAATGAAGATGCTCAATATACAAGAGGGGGTTGAATTGTACACTTTAAAAATTTCCTTAAACTAAGGAAAGAGTTAAGTTTAACAAAGTAAACTAAGTAAATTCACAATGCCTCTAACACCAATTGAAGTATTAGAACCAAGGTTTACAATATAAGATTCTACCTTAAAGTGTATATAATCTTAAACTTAATCAGAGTACAAGTAATGAAGTTTATGAAAGTTATACTTTCCTTACAATACAATATGCAGCGAAAACAAACAAGTAGAAAAAATACAAGTAACAAGATATAAATATTTTAACCCAAAGAGAAGGGTATCCAACAACCTTGGATAAAGGTCCCTTGATTTATACTTTCAAGAAAGTTTGTCTTACCCACACCATGGTAAGACCTTGATACGAAGATCGGAATCTCTGCCTTGTTATCCCCGCAAGCCCTCAACTTCAAGGTAGTTGGAACCTCTTTCTTCCTCAGCAAGGAAGCCCTCGAAATTTAAGGTAGTCGGCACCTCTATCTTCCTATCCCCGGAAGTCCTTGAATGTAATCACCAACATTCAGAGTCTCATGAAGGAAAAACTGAACGAGTGGTTCAGTACGCACAAGGCATGAAAAGCTTTCTCTCTATAGAAATCACCTTAGCAGCGTGTGGTCTCTAGATCGATCAACTTCATTGTATTTTTGAGCTCTTTCAAATGAGCACATATTTATAGGAAAATTTCCAATGGTCGGCTTCCTCTTCCAACGGTCATATTTTCCATGAAACTTGGAGGGACCTGTACAGGTGTAACTCAACCAATGGTTAATTAGAAATAGAATAGACGACACCGTTTAATAGCAAACTAAGTATAACTGAATGCACGACATCGTTTTAAAATGAAACATATGTAAGTTAAAGCTTATTAATATTTTGGAGTTAAAGAAAACTAAGGGTTCAGATTCTAACCAAAATAAAATTCAGAGTCAATGTTAAGAAAAGTTCAGATTTTGTTTTATAGGAATTTAAAGTCTGGTTTCACCAGAGATCAGATTCTGAACTTGCAGAGTTCAGAGTCGAACCACTTAAGGAGTTCGGAGTCCATCTGCTTAAGAGTTTGGAGTCGAACTGTTTAAGAGTTCAGAGTCGAACCACTTAAGGAGTTCGGAGTCGAACTGCTTAAGAGTTCGGAGTCAAACTACTTGAGAGTTCGGAGACGAACCACTTAAAGAGTTCGGAGTCGAACTGGTTAAGAGTTTGGAGTCGAACTACTTGAGAGTTTGGAGTCGAACTTTTTAATAGTTCGGAGTCGAACTCATCAAAGTTCGGAGTCAAGAATTCAGATTAAAACTCCATTACAGATTATATCCAGAATTCAGATCCTAAAAACAGATTTCTCCAAATCTCTTCATTATATGGCTCCATAAATTTGGTTATGAATCCGATTTTTGAATTTATGAATAATATTGCTATGTATAAGAAAATCTAGGTTATGGTAAATTTCCTTAAAGAAGTAAATTTTCCTTATGGGGGTAAAAATAATATTTTCTTAAGTATAAGGTGTTTGTGATTTTCAAAACAAGAAGGAATGGAAAAGTCATAAGGAAAACCTTATTGACTCAACATATATTACATACTTTTCTATACTATAGGGTAATTTAAAAACAGGTGTGTCGATTAATAACCTCTTCATTTCCTTAAACATTTCTTCATATTCATCCATCCATAGGAACTAGGCTCCCCTTAGAGTTAACATGGTGAGTGGATTAGATAGTCAAGATAAATTCTCTGAACAAAATTGATAATATCTAGCTAAACTAAAGAAACTACATATATCAGTTTTCATGGTTGGTCTGGGCCATCATTTAATAGCCTCTATTTTTTATGGATCCACTAATATACCCAGGTTTAAGATTATATTACCCCAAAATGAAACTTTCTTCAGTAAAAATTCACACTTAGAAAATTTTCCATATAGATTTTCCTTCCTCAGGTTCTTTACTACAATACTTAAGTGGTATTCATTCACTTCATTACTCTTTGAATAGATATGAATATTATCTATAAAGATTAACATGAATTTATAAAGGTAACATACAAAGTCTTTATTCATTAAATCCATGATGATAGTGGGGGAATTAGTAAAACCAAATAGAATCAATATATATTCATAGATTCTATAACTTGTATGAAATATTTTCTTGGTTATATCCTTCTTATTAACCCTCAATTGATGATATCCAGAATAAATTTCAATCTTGGAAAAATATTGAGATCTGAATAGTTGATCAAATAATTCAACAATATAGGGACGATGATACTTGTTCTTGATTATGATCATGTTCATATACTAACAATCAATATAGATTTTCATTGACCTATCTTTCTTCTTAACAAGAAGAACAGGTTCACCCATGGTGAAACACTTTTCTGAATGAGTCCCTTTTGAGGATTCTCATAGAGTTCATTCTTCAATTCTTGTAACTCAATCGAGGTAATTCTATATAGAGTCTTTGAAATAAGTGTGGAACCAGGTGTGAGTTTTATTTAGAAATCAACTTAAAATTTTATTGGAAGACTAGGAAACTCTTCCAAAAAGGCATCAACATACTCCTATACAATATTAATATCATCAATGCCAAGTTTCTCCCTAACCATCTGAGATAAAAACCCCTATTAAATAAGAATAAAAAACCATACAATGGATGTGATTTATATTGGAAGTTCATATTTATCATCACATGGATTGAAGATCATAGGTTGGTTTATAATATCAAAGGTAAATTCCTTTCCTAAACAACTGCTCTAGAATTTATATAGAGAAATCAAATCCATGCATAATATAACATCAAATTCAACCATAGTGATAATAATAATATTTTCCTAAAGCACATTCCCACAAAATTCAACTGGTTAATAATCATAGAATCGAGATGAAATAATCATAAAAATAACGATTTTCACTAATAATTAAACATATAATTGTTGAGGTAGTATCATGATACCTTTATAAAATTCTTCAAATAAAAATTAGTGGGTAGATCTAGTTCCAAATATGACATTATCAGTTCTAGAGTGGATGGTATGTGTACCTTTCACCATGTCATTATCTTACCCCTAATAAAAAGAGTGATCACATGATATTTTCCTTTTTCACTATGATTAAGAGGTTTTGAGGTGAATCATCATCATCAACCTTCATATTTGGGCACTGGTTAGCATTATTACCATACTCCTTGCATTTTAAGAATTGGAGCATGGGTGGTGCATTAGTGGGTGTCTTCTTCTCTTACATTGTGTAAATCAGACCATTAATTTCCTTTCAACATTCATGAGATTTATGACCAACCCTTTCACATTTACAATCACCTCCCAATTCCATTAAAGTGGTTACCTTAATGTTTCATCCTAGATTTATAGCATGTAGATGGCTGGGATTTCATTCCACCGTGTGATTTTTTTGAGTTTTCAGGAGACTCAATCTTCCTTTTCCTATTGAAACCATTGGAATAGTGGGAATATCCAATTTCTATTTCCACTATTATGTCACATTGTAAAATTTATTCATAGATATTACTGTATCTTATTCCTAATTCTGTATAAAGACTTTGTTTCAGGCCACCAAATAATCCATCATCCTTACTTTTAGGATGCATGATAATACCAGAAGAGTACCTCACAAGTCTTGTAAAATTTTCATTATATGTACAAACAAAGTCATCATCATCCTAATTTAGGTCAAGGAATTACTTATCTATATTTTTATTAAAAATACTGTGAATGTAATTATTGAAAAATAATATCTTAAACTCATCGAACCCTGTATAGTTAATTTATTCCTATTTCATCATGTTCCTGATAAGATTCTTCCATTGATATTCTTCAACTTCAAAATGATAAAAAAATGAATTTTTCATGTTCTGAACATTGGATAATGAAAAATGTCTTTTTACTGGTACTAATCCATTTTTAGTGATTATTGGATCAGTGGAACCACTAAAAGAAAGTGGTCGTTACCTTGTGAAGGAATACACATAAAATTGTTCCTTTATTTTTCTTATTTGGGATATTAGTGTGATTCATAGCTTGAGAAAGTTGTGAGAGCATATAAATATGATTCTTCATTCCAATTCCTATAAAAGTTTGTCTCTTAGGAGTAGAATCATTGAATTTTACATCGCATTCAGTGTTAGCACGATTCCTTTTGGTTCTATCAATTAACTAAAACCAACAAGAATAGTGTAAGCAATAATAATCACAGTGGGAGCCACAAAATCATGAAAAATAATTTATATGATTTCTAAATCATGAAACATTATTTTCAATATAATACACCTTTGGTTTAACCTACGTCATTCTTGGTTGTCATCTATTCAAATCCTTCATGATGGTTTTTTAAGAGTTTTTGAATTTTTAAATCAAATCCCCTAGGAGTTTAAAACCTCATGTGCAATAATAACCATTATCGTGCACCTAGTGATGATCGATTCTAGATTGATGAACCCTTTTTTGAGTTTTTACTCCTTGGTACAACTGTTCTAGAGCTCCATCCACTTGTATTGTCCAGATAGGGATATAATTTCTTTCAATCCACTCACTTTATCATTCACCATGATTCTAGGAAATTTTCCTATACATTGAATTATCTATGACTTATCCTTAGACATATTCATAGATGTATCCCTAGGGATAATTTAAAATAGTTCTCATCCTGGTTTTCAAAGGTTAACTAATCCTTTTCTATATTACCAATTATAGAGACCCGAGCTTTTCATACATAGATATTACATCTTAATAGATGAATATTCAATACATTTCAAAAATACACACCTAAGGACCGTAAAGGTTTAGTGTATTTGGAGACTAGTTATACAATCTTATTATTCATGAAATATCTTTAAAATATCTCATAAATATCTTACCATTTAGTACTTTATAGACATACCCTACTTAAACAATTCTTCATAACCCAGGGAAAGGAAACATATAAATGGTTGAGCTCATATAATCAGTGAGGATCAACATGAAATATATCAATTGATGATCATATGAAAGAATAAAATAAGAATAAGGGTATGATATTATAAATATAACTTACAAAGGCCATAAAAAACCTATCATGGATCATAAGCATGATCCATTTCATAAAACATTATCATTTCAAAAGACATGAACCATAAGAATAATAAAAAATCAATAATGAACCATAAGTTCATGTCATATAAGTTTGGAACCATCACAAGTATAGAAACCATTTCATATGTCAAGGTTAATAACTGAGACAATCAAATCATAATGGATTAGGAATCAACACTAGTTTCCCATTTCATAACTGATCATGAACCATCACTTATTTCCCATAGCATATCAAGTACATCATCATGTTTCCCATATATAATCAAACACATAATATTTTTTTACATTATTATATCTTGAGATATAAAAGGTTTTTTAATTGATGAATATATATTCCATAAAATATCATTAAATCATTCTTGAATAAAATATCCTTCTCATTTGAAATCACTTATTTAAAATATAAAAAAAATCTAAAACATTAAAGATATTTTTTTTAAAATAACCTTGAAAACATGTAAAGGAATCTGTAAAAATGAGTTATCATTATGGAATAAAATTACTTTCATTTTGTATATTCTAAAACAAATAATCTTTTCACATTTTTGGTAAAAATTAAAAACTATATCATTTGGAAAATGAAAAGAATATTCTTTTTAAAAAAGTTTAAAAAAATTCAGACATGGGTAGAAATGTGCTTAAAAAATAATTTGTAAATAGTAAAAATTTATTTAAAACACTTTTGGAAAACATTGAAATGGATTAAAAATATTTTTCCACTAAAGAGTGAAATTGTAATGTCATGGGTTTTTGGAACAGGTTGAATTCCTCACCCGTTTTGAATTTTTGGAGTTTGGTGGGTAGAAAAAATCTTTTATTTTTTATAAGAACTTAATTTCAAGATATTTCTTGACCCAAGGCATTTATTTTGGATGATTCTTAATACTATACAAGTGTATCAAGTATTTTATTAGGTTTAAGGTGCGTCATAGGCCAAAAATCCAAACTTTCTAGGGTGCCCAAACTAAGGCATATGGTTTGGGAAAACTGTGTGGCCTCCAAGGAGAAATCATACACCCTCCTTTTACATCGAGCTTGGTTTGGTAAAAAATCTAGGAGGGGGAGGATGGTCATGTGAGAACCTATACACTTTTTAGAAAAGGTATATGCATGGGTTGTGCATGGTTTGGGAAAACTGTGTGTAAGGCATATGCTTAGTGCCCCTTAAATAGTGGTTATGCATGGTATTCAGATGGTTTGGCCTAACTGTGTGAGATAACCATGTGAGGTTTGGCTATTAAGAAGTAATATCTAAATGGTTTCCACATGGTGTGGAAAATTGCACAACCCATTAAAAGTAAGAAATTACAATTTTCCCTTTCCCCTATTTCTTCTTTCCACCTCATTTTCCCTCATTCACCCATGAATAGTAGGGGATCATTTTTCTCCTCCTCATCAAGGGATTAAGCCACACTCTTCTTTTGGGATACATTTCTCAATCTTTCTTTGAGGTTGGACCCATATCGGTAATACCTTCTTTCCTCTTGTCTCATTTCTTCCTTACCCTCTCCATATGGTAAGATAAATTTGTGCAAGTGGTTTTACTCTATTTTCAAGGTGTTTTTATAAAACAATGATTTATACTAAATTAGTCTGATTTAGATTCTATAGTTGAATGTGTGGTCACCTACCAACAATAGGTAGGTGGTGCTTACCTTTCTTTGTTATTTCGAAAGTTTTTTGGGGGTACATCTTTTAGCGCGCCATTGGGTAGTCCGAGAGAGACCCTTTAAATTAAGTGGTTTCCTTAAATGAAATAATTATACCCTTTAGAGATTTCTTTAGGAATGATTTCTAAATCATAGAAACGAATGAGGCTTGGTGAGAGGTCAGACCTTAGGAAAATTAGTTCGAGGTGTTGATTTCTCTAAATTAAGCTATTCAATTCAATTATTTTTAATTGTTATATATATTTATATATGAATTTTTTGGGATTATATCCATTGTATTAGGATGATCTCAGTCCAGGGATTGAGATAGAATTGGCAATCTGGACTAAGGTGATATGATCATCAGGCTGGGCATGGTATGTGACATATATATTCAGGTTATGTTGATCATGGGATGGGTGACTAGGTCATTAGATAAGGTGATGAGGTCATTTGATTATGGGAATGGACTATGTGGTTTTTGATGGTGTTGACCATCGGTCTGGATTGACATGGTCATAGGGGAATGAGGTGTTGGTTGATGTATCTTAGTTTCTTAATTGGTGATTCCTGCTCACCCATGTTGGCCAATGCGCTGTTTGGAGTCATGTGCATGTAGGATGACTTAGATGATGAGGTGGTATTGAATAATCATGTGGGTAGAGGCCTCTGATTGTTGTGTATTAAGAAAATGGTTGGAGGTTCTTGCCATAGAAATTCATAGGGATGGTGAGAATCCATCAGATTATAGTGTTAGGCTATCGTTTGGGGGTTGAAGCTCACCGTACTTGAGGCCATTGGGCTAGGGATTATTTGTGAGGATGAAAATTATCATTCCTAAGGACATCATGATTTGATACAACAGTGATATTATTTTGAAAATATGCATTTTTGTGCCTCAGGACGTCAGAATTCAAGCTGATAGGTTCTTTTGAGAATAGGTTTGAGGGAGTGGGTTCTTATTGTTTAGGTGTGCCTTCAGGATGTTGGTGACATGATTTAGACACGAGGTGCTAGTTGGAACATGGTGTTAGATGGACTAACTCGAGTTGTAACTTGAGGGTTCACTTGGAATATTTTACATTAGGGGATGACTCGGATTATGATCTAAGGATCCTATCCTCTACAGTTACACTGGTGATGGCCGAAGTATGTGAATTGCTTCCTCATGGATATTGAGTATGAGAGAAAAAGAATTATTTATATTGATACATAGTTTCTATTTTATTTATTTTATAAACAACTACTTAATCACAAATTTAAGATAAGGGACCATTGGTTTTTGCCTCACCTGGATTTCTGTTTTGTTTTATTTTGTATCAACATGCTTCAATATATGTATATGTACTGTGTTCGGCCATTGGTGACTCTTATGTTTGTTGTATTTTATGACCTTTATTGATATAAATGATTTGCTACAAATAGTTTGTTTATATTGTTCATTTTATTTTGTTGTTGTTGTTTAGTTATGCTTCCACTATTGTATGTTATTGTTGTGCTTCCATCATGGGTGGGTTACTGGTTTAAGTCATTATGTTATTTCTTTCTACAGCTTCATATTTTATATAGACCATTATTTTATCATCACCATAGGGTATATTCTCTCAACTATTACCCTTTTATACCCTCAATACTAGTCGAAATCCTTTGTCATAGGGGGGGAACACCTAAGGCCATTGGAACTCAGCCTGAAGCACTATTCTGGTTGCTAAATATACCAGGGTACTACAAATGGTATCAGATGAGTTCTTGAATATGAATTAGTAGAATCATACATATAAATAATAATGGTACCAAATGTTTTTATTTTATGACGTTCTTACTATTTGGGATATAGTAGACCATGTATTAGGATCTTTTTGAAACTTGGTTTAGAACTCATGCTTGGGTGCCTGTAGTCCCATGAATGGGGGATGAACCAAGTTTCCAGGGGTGGTAATTTATATTTTGATTTTCTCTTTTTAAATTTGATATGATTTCCACCTCAAGTGGTGAAATAGGATGTGAAATGTTATCTGTTATTCTATGAAACCCTTGACCTGTTATGCTAACGGAGGAACTTTATACCCTTGTCCCGATATGGAAAGGGGTTTTTGTTTGTGCTTCTGACTAGGAGCATTGGAATTGATTATAAATTAATGTCTTGTGATAGAAACTTCTTGTGATTTTTTTGGGACTTGTATTATGATAAGAGGGGTCAGGTTGTTTAAATTGTCAACAAAGGATGATAAACGGTGTTTTCCCTCCTAGCATCTCTTTGGTGGAATCTTACTCAACCATCCAAGGCAAGTAGACCCAATGAAATATATTTTTGATATGTGATATACACACACACATATATATATATATGGTCCAGTTTCTTGTAGGATCAGGAGGGTGCAATTTTATGGGGTGATGTTGATAACTAGGTTGGGAGATGTAGTCATCGGATTGAGGTGACATGGTTCATTAGGAGGAGTGAGGCATAGGGCATATGTGATAATTGGATCTATTATGAGCGGGTAAGGAGGTCATGAGGCCAGGTTGTCTTGTGACTTGGTTATGATGGGGAAGGCTAAGGGTAGTGAGATCGCACTTCTAGCTACTAATTTCCCTCTCTGCATTATATATTTGTGTGTGTGTGTGTGTGTGTCTATATGTATGCATGTGTGTGTGTGTGTTATCTGGGTTCTTTAACCATGTATTTGTATTCATAGGGTTTCCACATTGACATATTTAGATGGAGCGACATGAGGGTGGTGATATGGTGCCGCAAGATCGGGCATAGTTTTATACCCTTGAGACTCAGGATGATGCCCTAGAGGATCAGGCAGGGAATGTCCTACAGGTTTATGCTTAGGTACAGGCACAAGTATAGGCTTATCTATAGGATACAGTGTTGGCAGGGAAACCATCTAACTCGAAAGTTCCATTCATAGCACCTACCCTTATTTTAGGAAGAGGGTGGTCCACATGCATCTGAGAACTGTATTGAGGAAATATAGATGATCTTATTGAATCTTGATACACCCCCAGAGAGGAGATTGAAGCTGGTGACTTACATTCTCAAAGTATTGGAAAAGTGATGGTGGGACATGCAGGTTAAGGTAGGTATACAAGAGGTACTGGGTTGAAAGGACGTTGAGGCTATGTTCTTCCATAATTTTTTTCCAAAGATTATGAGGGAGCAGAAATCATGGGATTTATTGAGCCTACAATAGGGTGACATGTCCATCATTGACTATACAACAACGTTCAATGAGTTTCCTCACTTTGCACCCAGTATGGTGGGTGAAGACACCTCGAGGGTAAGGAATTTTGAGGATGGTTTACAACATGCCATTCAAGTGTCGGTAAAAATATTCATGTTGGTTTCATTCTCAAAGGTGGTGAATCGGGTTTACATAGACAAGGAAAACTTGACAGATCAATCGTACTTGAGCCAGGTGATGAAACCAAGTTATTTTAGTGGCAATGGTTAAGTTAGTAGGAAGCAAGGCCGAGAGGAGTTTTAGTAGGGTAATCAAGCTAGGGACTCAGGCAGACCACCTCAAAGTGAGTCTTCGATGGTGTGCTTCTAGTGTGGGTAGCCAGGACATGTGTGAACTCAGTGCAAGTGGCCTCTAAATAAGTGCTAATCACGTGGACATGTCAGGCATCTTGAGAGGTTCTGTATTAATACTTCTTGGACAGCTAATATTTAGGGCCTTAGGTAGACTTATGGTTCTAATATTGTATCAGGAGAGGTACCAGGTGATGAAATCTAGGTTTTATCTTCATGTAGAGGTAATAACAAACAAATAGGGACCCATAAGTGGGTTTAGTGGTTGGTGGATAGTAAAACACCATAGGGACATCACGTTTCACATATTTGGGATTTAATCCAGGTGCATTTCATTGATCTTCTAGGGTTAGAGAAGGATGCTGAGCCAAATATGGTCAGAGGTATGTTATGGGCGTGACTGGGGTTCTCTTTTGTTTTATTTTTGAACGGAATTTTTAAAGGTATGTCTATTTTCGGGGCACATGGTGCAAAAAATATATCTATGGACCTAAAATATGATATTTAGTAGGTTGAGATTGATTTAGATGCATTATATATATATGTGTGTGTGTGTGTGTGAGGTGTGTGGCACCAAGATTACTTGAGGTGCGTAAGTATCAAGGCATCGAGAAGGTTTGGGTTACTTGAGGTGTCTTGGAATCTGGGCATCAATGCGATACAAGATTCCTTGTGGTGTCTATGTGTCTTGGCATCAGTTAGATTTGATACTTATTATGGTGTGAGGCACCATGACTGATTTGAGTATCTGTTGAGATGTGTGTCCTCATATGTGTCATGTGTGGCATGGAAACGAGGTAGATATCTATCAGGATGTTGTGCTTGATGGGTGTCAGGTATGACATAGGAGCACCCAATGAGGTTCAATAACGACGATACATTATAGGAGGGATTTGAGTTTGGGGATGGTCAATAGAAAATTGGTTGTATTTTAGTTTTGTGTTGGAAATTGATTAGTTTAGGTAACTCATAAGGTGGGCATCCTGCTTGAGTTATTTGACATGTTACCTTCTAATTGGGGTAGTCTATGTTAATTTTAAAGATATGGGTATATCAAGCAGTACTAACAGCTTCAGCCCAGAAATGTCTAGCTATAAAATATTCACTCAACATGGTTCTAGTTATCTCTTGAAGAATTCTATTTCTTCTTTCAACTACACCATTTTTTTGAGGAGTTCTAGGTGATGAAAAATTGTGAGTAATACCTTTCGTACTACAAAAAGTTTCAAAATCAGAATTTTGAAATTCTCCTCCATGATCACTATGAATAGTTTTCAATGGAAGGTTTTTCTCATTTTTAACTTGGGCTCTAAAACTTTTGAAATAGGAAAAAACATCATACTTATTTGCTAGAAAATAGACCCATGTAAATCTAGTGTAATCATCAACTAGAACAAACACATAGTATTTGCCTCCAATACTTCCAGTTTGTGTTGGCCCAAAAAGATCCATGTGCACTAACTGTAATGCATCAGTTTTTGAGACTTCACCAATTGATTTAAAACTAGATTTATGTTGCTTTCCATATTGACAAGGATCAAAAACTTTATTAGAATCAAATCTAAGCTTTGGTAGATCCTTAACTAGTTTCTTCTTAGAGAGTTTACATAAGTTCCTAAGGTTACAGTGACCTAGTCTTCTATGCCATAACCAGGAATGATCTTCCATTGCACTTAGACAGGGTAAATCTTGGCTCCTAAGGTCTTCTAAGTTCAAAGTGTAAACATTCTATTGCCTATTGGCTGGGAGAATAAATTCTTCCTTGGAATTGTGTACTAAGCATTTATCATTCCTAAAATTCACAAGGTACCCTTCATCACATAACTGGCTTATGCTAATGAGGTTGTGCTTAAGACCCTTAACAAGTAAAACATTTGAAATCAAAGTTTTACCTAGAAGAACAATATTACCAATACCAACAATTTCTCCTTGTGCATTATCTCCAAAAGTTACCTTTCCTCCTTTCGTTTTGATAATCTTTTCAAAATAGCTTTTGTTACCAGTCATGTGCCGGGAACATCCACTATCCATGTACCATGTATTGTTGTTGGTACTCCCTCTATTTTCCAGAAAATAAGAAAAGAATTAGACTTTCGGAATCCAAACTAGTTTTGATCCGAGATTTCCAGATAACAAAATTTTAGGAACCCACATCTTCTTAGAGAAATAAGCTTTGTGAAATCCTAGAGATTGGGTTTTGTTTAAGGAACAATTCTTTGCCCAATGACCACCATATTGACACTTGGTACAAAATGGGGCACTTTGAGGAACAAAATAATTGTTAATAAAAGTTGGTTTTGCATGGGTATAACCAAATCCAGATTTATTTCTTAAAGGTCGTATTTGGGAATACATTTTATCAAAATTTTCCTTACCATGGGTAAAGTTTGATAAACACTTCTTTAAGGAAAAAATTTTGGACTTGAGTTTTATAACCAAGTTTTTATCTTCAAAATCATTAGATTTAGAACTAGAGCTAGGCTCGAAGATATTTTTCTTAGAAATTACTTTTTCTAACTCTTTATAAAGTTTGTTCTTCTCAGAACTTACTTCCTCAAGATTTTTTGAAATATTTTTAAAATCAGCATTTTTTATATCAAGATCTTTAAAAAGATCTGATATTTATTTTGTAAGAATAGAATTTCTAGAATTTTCCTTATCAAGTTTTTTATTGAGTTCGAAATTCTCAATTCCAAGGAGTTCAGCAAACCTAGAAACTTCTTCATAAGTAGGTAAAGTATTTTCTTCATCAGAAGAGGATTCTTCATCAGAAGAGGATTATTCATCAGAAGAGTTATAATATACTCTATCATTAGAATTTAAAGAAACATTGGTCAATGATTCAGCATTTCATACCTTATCCATAAAACAATGATTGTTAATAGGTAGTCTGGCTATAAGACCAAGATTATTTTGTCCTGAAGATTCATAATCAGAAGATTCATCTGAAGAGTCACCACCACTGGAACTCCAGGTGTCATTTGATTTTAGAACATTCTTAGCTTTGGCTTTGTAATACTTCTTTTTGTTCCTGTCTGAATGCCTTTCTTTCCTTTCTTTCTTTTTAAGCATGGGGCAATCTGGTCTAATATGTCCAGCTCTCTTGCATTCATAACAAGTGACTTATCCATCTTTCCTATCTTTCTTTTCCTTTTTCTTATATTTATATTGGAAACTTCTTTAGCCAGCTATCTTGTTCATCCTTCGAGCAAGATTTTCTAACTCATTTTCAGACACTTCACTCTCACTAGATTTAGATTGGAAAATAAATTTCTTAGACTTGGATCTGGTCACTCTCTCAGGAGTCTTAGCTTTCATCTAATTTTATGTTGTTGTAAAAGAAACAATACCATTTCCATTCTTCTTCTTGATGTTTTTAGAATCTCTCTTCATTCTTGTTTCATGTTGGAGAGGAGTTCAAAATAGCTCATCAAGAGAAATTTGTGTGACTTTCATGTTCTCATCTATAGCTATTCTCTTTGATTCCCACTCATTGGGCATAATGTCAATTATCTTGTCTACAAGAGCTTCATCATATAACCCTTTTTCTCCCATAGATTGTAATCTATTCACTATAGTCATAAATCTCTGTTGAACTTTGCAAATTGGTTCACCATAAGGAAAATTGAAGCCATGGTATTCAACTCTAAACATATCACGTCTAGTCTCAATTACTTTAGAAGTTCCGAAGTGTGTAACTTCTAAATTCTTCCAGATACAATTAGCAGCCTCACAAGAAGATATTTGGATATATATATTTTGAGTCATTGAACAAAGTAAGGTTTTGCGTACCTTATAATTGAGTTGATTCTCTTGTTTTTCCGGGTTAGTGAAAGTTCTAATTTCCTTATCAGAAATTCTATAATCACCAGTAAGCATAACAAAGTTGGCCACTCCAGTATTAATAACAAAATTCTTCATTCAATCTCTCCAGTATTCATAGTCATTACCATCAAAGATTGGTGGTCTTGTAGGATTTAGATTATCAATGGAACCAAAATTGATTCCTTCCATACTAAAACAACTTGGGCAACCAAACTAGTTAGTAGAAAAAGTTCGTAATGAAAAAGTTCAGAATGACAAAATCCGGAATGAAAAAGTTCAGAATGACAAAGTTTGGAATAACAAAGTTCGCAATGAGAAAGATTGGAAAAACAAAGTTCGGAAATACAAAATTCGGAATGACAAAGAAACAATGAGCAAGAAAAACTTATATGTGAGTATAAGAATTTCAGATACCTACTCTGATACCAACTGTAGGATCAAAATAATAATGAATATGCTCAATATACAAGAGGGGGTTGAATTGTACACTTTAAAAATTTCCTTAAACTAAGGAAAGAGTTAAGTTTAAAAAATTTAAACTAAGTAAATTCACAATGCCTCTAACACCAATTGAAGTATTAGAACCAAGGTTTACAATATAAGATTCTACCTTAAAGTGTATAGAATCTTAAACTTAATCAGTGTACAAGTAATGAAGTATATGAAAGTTATACTTTCCTTACAATAGAATATGCAGCGGAAACAAACAAGTAGAAAAAATACAAGTAACAAGATATAAATCTTTTAACCTAAAGAGAAGGGTATCCAACAACCTTGGATAAAGGTCCCTTGATTTATACTTTCAAGAAAGTTTGTCTTACCCACACCAGGGTAAGACCTCGATACGAAGATCGGAATCTCTGTCTTATTATCCCCGCAAGCCCTCAACTTCAAGGTAGTTGGAACCTCTGTCTTCCTCAGCAAGGAAGCCCTCGAACTTTAAGGTAGTCGGCACATCTGTCTTCCTATCCCCGGAAGTCCTTGAATGTAATCACCAACATTCAGAGTCGCATGAAGGAAAAACTGAACGATTGGTTCAGTACGCACAAGGCATGAAAAGCTTTCTCTCTATAGAAATCACCTTAGCAGCGTGTGGTCTCTAGATCGATCAACTTCATTGTATTTTTGATCTCTTTCAAATGAGCTCATATTTATAGGAAAATTTCCAACGGTCATCTCCCTCTTCCAACGGTCATATTTTCCATGAAACTTGGAGGGACCTGTACACGTGTAACTCAACCAATGGTTAATTAGAAATAGAATAGACGACACAGTTTAATAGCAAACTAAGTATAACTGAATGAACTACATCGTTTTAAAATGAAACATATGTAAGTTAAATCTTAACAATATTTTGGAGTTAAAGAAAACTAAGGGTTCAGATTCTAACCAAAATAAAATTCAGAGCCAATGTTAAGAAAAGTTCAGATTTTGTTTTATAGGAATTTAAAGTCTGGTTTCACCAGAGATCGGATTCTGAACTTGCAGAGTTCAGAGTCGAACCACTTAAGGAGTTCGGAGTCCATCTGCTTAAGAGTTTGGAGTCGAACTGTTTAAGAGTTCGGAGTCGAACCACTTAAGGAGTTCGGAGTCGAACTGCTTAAGAGTTCGGAGTCGAACTACTTGAGAGTTCGGAGTCGAACCACTTAAAGAGTTCGGAGTCGAACTGCTTAAGAGTTTGGAGTCGAACTACTTGAGAGTTCGGAGTCGAAATTTTTAATAGTTCGGAGTCGAACTCATCAAAGTTCGGAGTCAAGAATTCGGATTAAAACTCCATTACAGATTATATCCAGAATTCAGATCCTAAAAACAGATTGCTCCAAATCTCTTCATTATATGGCTCCGGAAATTTGGTTATGAATCCGATTTTTGAATTTATGAATAATATTGCTATGTATAAGAAAATCTAGGTTATGGTAAATTTCCTTAAAGAAGTAAATTTTCCTTATGGGGGTAAAAATAATATTTTCTTAAGTATAAGGTGTTTGTGATTTTCAAAACAAGAAGGAATGGAAAAGTCATAAGGAAAACCTTATTGACTCAACATATATTACATACTTTTCTATACTATAGGGTAATTTCAAAACAGGTGTGTCGATTAATATTCTCTTCATTTCTTTAAACATTTCTTCATATTCATCCATCCATAGGAACTAGGCTCCCCTTAGAGTTAACATGGTGAGTGGATTAGATAGTCAAGATAAATTCTCTGAACAAAATTGATAATATCTAACTAAACTAAGGAAACTACATATATCAGTTTTCATGGTTGGTCTGGGCCATCATTTAATAGCCCTTATTTTTTATGGATCCACTAATATACCCAGGTTTAAGATTATATTACCCCAAAATGAAACTTTCTTCAGTAAAAATTCACACTTAGAAAATTTTCCATATAGATTTTCCTTCCTCAGGTTCTTTACTACAATACTTAAGTGGTATTCATTCACTTCATTACTCTTTGAATAGATATGAATATCATCTATAAAGATTAACATGAATTGATAAAGGTAACATATAAAGTCTTTATTCATTAAATCCATGATGACAGTGGGGGAATTAGTAAAACCAAATAGAATCAATATATATTCATAGATTCTATAACTTTTATGGAATATTTTCTTGGTTATATCCTTCTTATTAACCCTCAATTGATGATATCCAGAATAAATTTCAATCTTGGAAAAATATTGAGATCTGAATAGTTGATCAAATAATTCAACAATATAGGGACGATGATACTTGTTCTTGATTATGATCATGTTCATATACTAACAATCAATATAGATTTTCATTGACCTATCTTTCTTCTTAACAAGAAGAACAGGTTCACCCATGGTGAAACACTTTTCTGAATGAGTCCCTTTTGAGGATTCTCATAGAGTTCATTCTTCAATTCTTGTAACTCAATCGAGGTAATTCTATATAGAGTCTTTGAAATAAGTGTGGAACCAGGTGTGAGTTTGATTTAGAAATCAACTTAAAATTTTAGTGGAAGACTAGGAAACTCTTCCAAAAAGGCATCAACATACTCCTATACAATATTAATATCATCAATGCCAAGTTTCTCCCTAACCATCTGAGATAAAAACCCCTATTAAATAAGAATAAAAAACCATACAATGGATGTGATTTATATTGGAAGTTCATATTTATCATCACATGGATTGAAGATCATAGGTTGGTTTATAATATCAAAGGTAAATTCCTTTCCTAAAAAACTGGTCTAGAATTTATATAGAGAAATCAAATCCATGCATAATATAACATCAAATTCAACCATAGTGATAATAACAATATTTTCCTAAAGCACATTCCCACAAAATTCAACTGGTGAATAATCATAGAATTGAGATGAAATAATCATAAAAATAACGATTTTCACTAATAATTAAACATATAATTGTTGAGGTAGTATCATGATACCTTTATAAAATTATTCAAATAAAAATTAGTGGGTAGATCTAGTTCCAAATATGACATTATCAGTTCTAGAGTGGATGGTATGTGTACCTTTCACCATGTCATTATCTTACCCCTAATAAAAATAGTGATCACATGATATTTTCCTTTTTCACTATGATTAAGAGGTTTTGAGGTGAATCATCATCATCAACCTTCATATTTGGGCACTGGTTAGCATTATTACCATACTCCTTGCATTTTAAGAATTGGAGCATGGGTGGTGCATTAGTGGGTGTCTTCTTCTCTTACATTGTGTAAATCAGACCATTAATTTCCTTTCAACATTCATGAGATTTATGACCAACCCTTTCACATTTACAATCACCTCCCAATTCCATTAAAGTAGTTACCTTAATGTTTCATCCTAGATTTATAGCATGTAGATGGCTGGGATTTCATTCCACCGTGTGATTTTTTTGAGTTTTCATGAGACTCAATCTTCCTTTTCCTATTGAAACCATTGGAATAGTTGGAATATCCAATTTCTATTTCCACTATTATGTCACATTGTAAAATTTATTCATAGATATTACTGTATCTTATTCCTAATTCCGTATAAAGACTTTGTTTCAGGCCACCAAATAATCCATCATCCTTACTTTTAGGATGCATGATAATACCAGAAGAGTACCTCACAAGTCTTGTAAAATTTTCATTATATGTACAAACAAATTCATCATCATCCTAATTTAGGCCAAGGAATTACTTATCTATATTTTTATTAAAAATACTATTAATGTAATTATTGAAAAATAATATCTTAAACTCATCGAACCCCATAGAGTTAATTTATTCCTATTTCACCATGTTCCTGATAAGATTCTTCCATTGATATTCCTCAACTTCAAAATGATAAAAAAAATGAATTTTTCATGTTCCGAACATTGGATAATGAAAAATTTCTTTTTACTGGTACTAATCCATTTTTAGTGATTATTGGATCAGTGGAACCACTAAAAGAAAGTGGTCGTTACCTCGTGAAGGAATACACATAACATTGTTCCTTTATTTTTCTTATTTGGGATATCAGTGTGATTCATAGCTTGAGAAAGTTGTGAGAGCATATAAATTTGATTCTTCATTCCAATTCCTATAAAAGTTTTTCTCTTAGGAGGAGAATCATTTAATTTTACATTTCATTCAGTGTTAGCACGATTCCTTTTGGTTCTATAAATTAACTAAAACCAACAAGAATAGTGTAAGCAATAATAATCACAGTGGGAGACCACATAATCATGAAAAATAATTTATATGATTTCTAAATCATGAAACATTATTTTCAATATAATACACCTTTGGTTTAACCTACGTCATTCTTGGTTGTCATCTATTCAAATCCTTCATGATGGTTTTTTAAGAGTTTTTGAATTTTTAAATCAAATCCCCTAGGAGTGTAAAACCTCATGTGCAATAATAACCATTATCGTGCACCTAGTGATGATCGATTCTAGATTGATGAACCCTTTTTTGAGTTTTTACTCCTTAGTACAACTGTTCTAGAGCTACATCCACTTGTATTGTCCAGATAGGGATATAATTTCTTTCAATCCACTCACTTTATCATTCACCATGATTCTAGGAAATTTTCCTATACGTTGAATTATCTATGACTTATCCTTAGACATATTCATAGACGTATCCCTAGGGATCATTTAAAATAGTTCTCATCCTGGTTTTCAAAGGTTAACTAATCCTTTGCTATATTACCAATTATAGAGACCCGAGCTTTTCATACATAGATATTACATCTTAATAGATGAATATTCAATACATTTCAAAAATACACACCTAAGGACCGTAAAGGTTTAGTGTATTTGGAGACTAGTTATACAATCTTATTATTCATGAAATATCTTTAAAATATCTCATAAATATCTTACCATTTAGTACTTTATAGACATACCCTACTTAAACAATTCTTCATAACCCAGGGAAAGGAAACATATAAATGGTTGAGCTCATATAATCAGTGAGGTTCAACATGAAATATATCAATTGATGATCATATGAAAGAATAAAATAAGAATAAGGGTATGATATTATAAATATAACTTACAAAGTCCATAAAAAACCTATCATGGATCATAAGCATGATCCATTTCATAAAACATTATCATTTCAAAAGACATGAACCATAAGAATAATAAAAAATCAATAATGAACCATAAGTTCATGTCATATAAGTTTGGAACCATCACAAGTATAGAAACCATTTCATATGTCAAGGTTAATAACTGAGACAATCAAATCATAATGGATTAGGAATCAACACTAGTTTCCCATTTCATAACTGATCATGCACCATCACTTATTTACCATAGCATATCAAGTACATCATCATGTTTCCCATATATAATCAAGCACATAATATTTTTTTACATTATTATATCATGAGATATAAAAGGTTTTTTAATTGATGAATATATATTCCATAAAATATCATTAAATCATTCTTGAAGAAAATATCCTTCTCATTTGAAATCACTTATTTAAAATATAAAAAAAAATCTAAAACATTAAAGATATTATTTTAAAAATAACCTTGAAAACATGTAAAGGAATCTGTAAAAAATGAGTTATCATTATGGAATAAAATTACTTTCATTTTTTATATTCTAAAACAAATAATCTTTTCACATTTTTGGTAAAAATTAAAAACTATATCATTTGGAAAATGAAAAGAATATTCCTTTTAAAAAAGTTTAAAAAAATTTAGACATGGGTAGAAATGTGCTTAAAAAATAATTTGAGAATAGTAAATATTTATTTAAAACACTTTTGGAAAACATTGAAATGGATTAAAAATATTTTTCCACTAAAGAGTGAAATTGTAATGTCATGGGTTTTTGGAACAGGTTGAATTCCTCACCCGTTTTGAATTTTTGGAGTTTGGTGGGTAGAAAAAATCTTTTCTTTTTTATAAGAACTTAATTTGAAGATATTTCTTGACCCAAGGCATTTATTTTGGATGATTCTTAATACTATACAAGTGTATCAAGTATTTTATTAGGTTTAAGGTGCGTCATAGGCCAAAAATCCAAACTTTCTAGGGTGCCCAAACTAAGTCATATGGTTTGGGAAAACTGTGTGGCCTCCAAGGAGAAATCGTACACCCTCCTTTTACATCGAGTTTGGTTTGGTAAAAAATCTTGGAGGGGGAGGATGGTCATGTGAGAACCTATACACTTTTTAGAAAAGGTATATGCATGGGTTGTGCATGGTTTGGGAAAATTGTGTGTAAGGCATATGCTTAGTGCCCCTTAACTAGTGGCTATGCATGGTATTCATATGGTTTGGCCTAACTGTGTGAGATAACCATGTGAGGTTTGGCTATTAAGAAGTAATATCTAAATGGTTTCCACATGGTGTGGAAAATTGCACGACCCATTAAAAGTAAGAAATTACAATTTTCCCTTTCCCCTATTTCTTCTTTCCACCTCATTTTCCCTCATTCACCCATGAACAGTAGGGGATCATTTTTCTCCTCCTCATCAAGGGATTAAGCCACACTCTTCTTTTGGGATACATTTCTCAATCTTTCTTCGAGGTTGGACCCATATCGGTAATGCCTTCTTTCCTCTTGTCTCATTTCTTCCTTACCCTCTCCATATGGTAAGATAAATTTGTGCAAGTGGTTTTACTCTATTTTCAAGGTGTTTTTATAAAACAATGATTTATACTAAATTAGTCTGATTTAGATTCTATAGTTCAATGTGTGGTCACCTACCAACAATAGGTAGGTGGTGCTTACCTTTCTTTGTTATTTCGAAAGTTTTTTGGGGGTACATATTTTAGTGCGCCATTGGGTAGTCCAAGAGAGACCCTTTAAATTAAGTGGTTTTCTTAAATGAAATAATTATACCCTTTATAGATTTCTTTAGGAATTATTTCTAAATCATAGAAACGAATGAGGCTTGGTGAGAGGTCAGACCTTAGGAAAATTAGTTCGAGGTGTTGATTTCTCTAAATTAAGCTATTCAATTCAATTATTTTTAATTGTTATATATATTTATATATGAATTTTTTGGGATTATATCCATTGGATTAGGATGATCTCAGTCCAGGGATTGAGATAGCATTGGCAATCTAGACTAAGGTGATATGATCGTCAGGCTGGGCATGGTATGTGACATATATATTCAGGTTATGTTGATCATGGGATGGGTGACTAGGTCATTAGATAAGGTGATGAGGTCATTTGATTATGGGAATGGACTATGTGGTTTTTGATGGTGTTGACCATCGGTCTGGATTGACATGGTCATAGGGGAATGAGGTGTTGGTTGATGTATCTTAGTTTCTTAATTGGTGATTCCTGCTCACCCATGTTGGCCAATGCGCTGTTTGGAGTCATGTGCATGTAGGATGACTTAGATGATGAGGTGGTATTGAATACTCATGTGGGTAGAGGCCTCTGATTGTTGTGTATTAAGAAAATTGTTGGAGGTTCTTGCCATAGAAATTCATAGGGATGGTGAGAATCCATCAGATTATAGTGTTTAGGCTATCGTTTGGGGGTTGAAGCTCACCGTACTTGAGGCCATTGGGCTAGGGATTATTTGTGAGGATGAAAATTATCATTCCTAAGGACATCATGATTTGATACAACAGTGATATTATTTTGAAAATATGCATTTTTGTGCCTCAGGACGTCAGACTTCAAGCTGATAGGTTCTTTTGAGAATAGGTTTGAGGGAGTGGGTTCTTATTGTTTAGGTGTGCCTTCAGGATGTTGGTGACATGATTTAGACACGAGGTGATAGTTGGAACATGGTGTTAGATGAACTAACTCGAGTTGTAACTTGAGGGTTCACTTGGAATATTTTACATTAGGGGATGACTCGGATTATGATCTAAGGATCCTATCCTCTACAGTTACACTGGCGATGGCCGAAGTATGTGAATTGCTTCCTCATGGATATTGAGTATTAGAGAAAAAGAATTATTTATATTGATACATAGTTTCTATTTTATTTACTTTATAAACAACTACTTAATCACAAATTTAAGATAAGTATATGTTGGTAGTGGCCTACTGAGATTCTCTCTCACACCCTACATGAGCCCTTCGTGAAATGTGTAGATTTTCTGGATTTGTATTCAGTTAAAGGTTCGGTCTCAAGATATGGAACTTCGTGTTGGTCTATTTAACATGGGATGGAAGGAAAGGGACCATTGGTTTTTGCCTCACCTGGATTTCTGTTTTGTTTTATTTTGTATCAACATGCTTCAATATATGTATATGTACTGTGTTCGGCCATTGGTGACCCTTATGTTTGTTGTATTTCATGACCTTTATTGATATAAATGATTAGCTACAAATAGTTTGTTTATATTGTTCATTTTATTCTGTTGTTGTTGTTTAGTTATGCTTCCACTATTGTATGTTATTATTGTGCTTCCATCATGGGTGGGTTACTGGTTTAAGTCATTATGTTATTTCTTTCTGCAGCTTCATATTTTATATAGACCATTATTTTATCATCACCATAGGGTATATTCTCTCAACTATTACCCTTTTATACCCTCAATACTAGTCGAAAGCCTTTGTCATAGGGGGGGAACACCTAAGGCCATTGGAACTCAGCCCGAAGCACTATTCCGGTTGCTAAATATACCAGGGTACTACAAATGGTATCAGATGAGTCCTTGAATATGAATTATTAGAATCATACATATAAATAATAATGGTACCAAATTTTTTTATTTTATGACGTTCTTACTATTTGGGATATAGTAGACCATATATTAGGATCTTTTTGAAACTTGGTTTAGAACTCATGCTTGGGTGCCTGTAGTCCCATGAATGGGGGATGAACCAAGTTTCCAGGGGTGGTAATTTATATTTTGATTTTCTCTTTTTAAATTTGATATGATTTCCACCTCAAGTGGTGAAATATGATGTGAAATGTTATCTGTTATTCTATGAAACCCTTGACCTATTATGCTAACGGAGGAACTTTATACCCTTGTCCCGATATGGAAAGGGGTTTTTGTTTGTGCTTCTGACTAGGAGCATTGGAATTGATTATAAATTAAAGTCTTGTGATAGAAACTTCTTGTGATTTTTTTGGGACTTGTATTATGATAAGAGGGGTCAGGTTGTTTAAATTGTCAACAAAGGATGATAAACGGTGTTTTCCCTCCTAGCATCTCTTTGGTGGCATCTTACTCAACCATCCAAGGCAAGTAGACCCAATGAAATATATTTTTGATATGTGATATACACACACATATATATATATATATGGTCCAGTTTCTTGTAGGAGCAGGAGGGTGCAATTTTATGGGGTGATGTTGATAACTAGGTTGGGAGATGTAGTCATCGGATTGAGGTGACATGGTTCATTAGGAGGAGTGAGGCATAGGGCATATGTGATAATTGGATCTATTATGAGCGGGTAAGGAGGCCATGAGGCCAGGTTGTCTTGTGACTTGGTTATGATGGGGAAGGCTAAGGGTAGTGAGATCGCACTTCTAGCTACTAATTTCCCTCTCTGCATTATATATTTGTGTGTGTGTGTGTGTGTCTATATGTATGCATGTGTGTGTGTGTGTGTTATCTGGGTTCTTTAACCATGTATTGGTATTCATAGGGTTTCCACATTGACATATTTAGATGGAGCGACATGAGGGTGGTGATATGGTGCCGTAAGATCGGGCATAGTTTCATACCCTTGAGACTCAGGATGATGCCCTAGAGGATCAGGTAGGGAATGTCCTGCAAGTTTATGCTTAGGTACAGGCACAAGTATAGGCTTATCTATAGGATACAGTGTTGGCAGGGAAACCACTATATTATACCCCCTTTAGGCCGTGTCTTGATGAACAACTCAGAGTGAGTCTAGTACATGTCATCCAGGGGATTAACAGGGGAGCTGAGGGAGAATATCCTTTCATGGAGTATCTAACTCGAAAGTTCCATTCATAGCACCTACCCTTATTTTAGGAAGAGGGTGGTCCACATGCATCTGAGAACTGTATTGAGGAAATATAGATGATCTTATTGAATCTTGATACACCCCCAGAGAGGAGATTGAAGCTGGTGACTTACATTCTCAAAGTATTGGAAAAGTGATGGTGGGACATGAAGGTTCAGGTAGGTATACAAGAGGTACTGGGTTGAAAGGACGTTGAGGCTAGGTTCTTCCATAATTTTTTTCCAAAGATTATGAGAGAGGAGAAATCATGGGATTTATTGAGCCTACAATAGGGTGACATGTCCATCATTGACTATACAACAACGTTCAATGAGTTTCCTCACTTTGCACCCAGTATGGTGGGTGAAGACACCTCGAGGGTAAGGAATTTTGAGGATGGTTTACAGCATGCCATTCAAGTGTCGGTAAAAATATTCATGTTGGTTTCATTCTCAAAGGTGGTGAATCGGGTTTACATAGACAAGGAAAACTTGACAGATCAATCGTACTTGAGCCAGGTGATGGCACCAAGTTATTTTAGTGGCAATGGTTAAGTTAGTAGGAAGCAAGGCCGAGAGGAGTTTTAGTAGGGTAATCAAGCTAGGGACTCAGGTAGACCACCTCAAAGTGAGTCTTCGATGGTGTGCTTCTAGTGTGGGTAGTCAGGACATGTGTGAACTCAGTGCAAGTGGCCTCTAAATAAGTGCTAATCACATGGAAATGTCAGGCATCTTGAGAGGTTCTGTATGAATCCTTCTTGGACAGCTAATATTTAGGGCCTTAGGTAGACTTATGGTTCTAATATTGTATCAGGAGAGGTAACAGGTGATGAAAGCTAGGTTTTATCTTCATGTAGAGGTAATAACAAAGAAATAGGGACCCATAAGTGGGTTTAGTGGTTGGTGGATAGTAAAACACCATAGGGACATCACGTTTCACATATTTGGGATTTAATCCAGGAGCATTTCATTGATCTTCTAGGGTTAGAGAAGGATGCTGAGCCAAATATGGTCAGAGGTATGTTATGGGCGTGACTGGGGTTCTCTTTTGTTTTATTTTTGAATGGAATTTTTAAAGGTATGTCTATTTTGGGGGAACATGGTGCAAAAAATATATCTATGGACCTAAAATATGATAGTTAGTAGGTTGATATTGATTTAGATGCATTATATATATATGTGTGTGTGTGTGTGTGTGAGGTGTGTGGCACCAAGATTACTTGAGGTGCGTAAGCATCAAGGCATCGAGAAGGTTTGGGTTACTTGAGGTGTCTTGGAATCTGGGCATCAATGCGATACAAGATTCCTTGTGGTGTGTATGTGTCTTGGCATCAGTTCGATTTGATACTTATTATGGTGTGAGTCACCATGACTGATTTGAGTATCTGTTGAGATGTGCGTCCTCATATGTGTCATGTGTGGCATGGAAACGAGGTAGATATCTATCAGGATGTTGTGCTTGATGGGTGTCAGGTATGACATAGGAGCACCCAATGAGGTTCAATAACGACGATACATTATAGGAGGGATTTGAGTTTGGGTATGGTCAATAGAAAATTGGTTGTATTTTAGTTTTGTGTTGGAAATTGATTAGTTTATGTAACTCATAAGGTGGGCATCCTTCTTGAGTTATTTGACATGTTACCTTCTAATTGGGGTAGTCTATGTTAATTTTAAAGATATGGGTATGTTTGGTACCATCTCATTTTAATGTTTTATAGCTTAAGGAAAAGATATGTTATGGTGGGGAGATTATAACATCCCGATTTTTTGAAGCAGGTCGAATTCCTCACTTGTTTTGAATAATTAGATTTTAGTGCATAGACCAAATCATTTTTTGGTTATCAAAACTTAATTTTGAGAGTTTTCTTCACCCAAGTAATTTATTTTGGATGTGTCTTAATTATCAAAAAGTGTCTTGTGGTTTTTTTGGGTTTTGGGTGCTTCAAAGGCTGAAAATCCAAACTTTTTGTGGTGCGCAGACTGAGGCACACCGTTTGGGAAAAGTGTGTGGAATTAATGGAGAAACTAGGTTCCCTCCTTTTTCATTGAGCACGGTTTGATAAACCATGTAGAATGGGGAGCACAACCATGTGATAACCTATGAATGTTTTTACAGAGGTATCTACATGGTTTACGCATGGTTTGGAAAAACTATCCACAAGCTGCATACTTATTTTTACTTAACCAGTGGCTACGCATGTTCTCTACATGGTTTATCTTAACCATAAAGGATAACTAAGTAAGGTTTGGCTCTTAAGTAGTAGGAACCACATAGTTGTTGCATGATTTGTAAAACCATGTGATATAACCATGCATCCCATTAAAACTAGGAAATTTTGATTTCCCCTTTCCCATATTTCTTCTTTACTTCTTATATTTACCTCCTCCTTCACCTGCACACAACAGGGGGGGTCATTTTTATCCTCCCCTTGGGGCTAAGACAAACTCTTTGTTTGAGTTCTTTTTCTCAATTCATCTATGGTGTTGAACTCGTAACTGTAAGTCCTTATTTCCTCTTGTCTCACTTCTTCCTTTCCCTCTCCATACGGTGTCCTAAATCCATGCGAGTGGTTTTACTCTATTTTAGGGTGTTTGTCTAAAATGATGATTTCTTCCAAATCAATTTGAGTTAGAGTAAAATATTTAACATTCAGGGTATCTACTAACATGAGGTAGGTGGTGCTTACTTTCTTTGTTATTTTTTTAGTGTTTTGGGGGGCACGAATTTTAGAGTGAAATTGGGTAGATCGAGCAAGACCATTTAAATTAAGTTTTTTCCTTAAATGAAATAATTAGAAACTTGGGGGATACTTATGGGCATGCTCCCCAAATTCTAAAAATGGATGAGGATTGGTGAGAGTCCTAACCTTAGGTATATTAGGCTGGAGTGTTGATTTATTTAAATTTAGATGTCCAATTTAATTATTTTGAATTGTTTTCAATGTATATGAATTACTTGGGATGGAATCTATGTGATCATGATGAGGTTGACCTGAGGATTGAGATGGTTTTGGATATATATATTGGGGTGATTTGATCATCAGGATGGGAATGGACCATGAAATATATATTTGGGTGATTTTGATCACTGGTTGGGTTACTCGGTCATTGAATAAGGTGACAAGGTCGCCAGGTTAAGGGAATAACTGGTGTGATTTTCAATGGTGTTGACCATTGGTTTGGAGTGACATAGTATTAGGGGAATGAGGTTCCTTTTGATGTGGATTAGGTTCTAAATTGGTGATTTTAACTCACCCATGTTGGACAATGCACCGTTTAGAGTAGTGTGCACTCAGAATGACTCAGATGATGAGGTGGTATTGACCACTCATGTGGGTATAGGCCTCTTATAGTTTCAACTTAGTAAAATGGATGGAGGTTATTTCTATATAAATCCATGAGGATGGTGAGGATCCATCTGATGACAGTGTTGAGGCTATCAGTTGGGGGCATAAACTCACTGTACTTGAGGCCATTAGGCTAGGAATTATTTGGGAGGGTAGAAATCCCCATTCTTTGGGACGTCCTTCTTTAAGACAATAGTGATATTATTTGTAGGATAGGCATTTATGTACCTCAAGAATTCAGGATTTGATTCAATGAGTTATTTTATAAATGGGTTTGATGGATATGGTTCTAATTATTTGGGCATGAATTCAGTATGTAGGTGACTTGACTTCGATACGAGGGGTCGATTGGCTCATGGTGCTAGGTGAATTTACTAGAGGTAGAACTAGAGGATTCACCTTGACTATTTTATATTAGGGGATGCCTTGTTATATAATCTAAGGATCATATCCTCTACAATTATACCAGTGTTAGATGAAGTAGGTGAATTTATTCTTCATGTATTTTGAACATAAGGGAAGAATTATTATTTATATTGATATGTAATACCTCTTTTATTTATTTTAGACATACATTCTTAATCACAAATATAATATAAGCACATGATGGTGGTGGACTACTAATATTCTTTCTCACACCCTACATGGTTCCTTCATGATGTGTGTAGATTTTATATCCTTACATTCAAGTAATGGTTTGGGATCTTGAGTTGGACCATTGGTTCTTTTCGTAGCTTGAGTTTTATTTCTTTTATTTTGTATCAACATGCTTCTATATATCTGTATGTGTTGTGGTCAGCCATTGATGATCCTTATGTTTATTTTATTATATGACCTATATTGATATTCATACTTAGATATAAATAGTATGTTTGGATTGTTTATTTGATTCCATTTTTTAGTTATTCTTCAGTTATTACATGCTATTTTTCTGATTCCTCCATGGGAGGGTTACTGGTTAAGGTTGTTATGGTCATTCTTTCCAATGCTTTATATTTTATATATAAATTTATTATATCAACACCAGAGGCTATATATGATCCCCTATATTACCCTTTTATAACCTCACTTCTAGTCAGTAGCCTTTGGCATACGGGGTGGCATACCTAAGGCCAGTGGAACTCGATTTAAAGCACTATTCGGGTGGTTAAACGGGTCGGGTCACTACATAAATAAATTTTATTTTTTACATGAAATAATTTTTCTGGAATCTTGAAAAAATAAAGAGAGGATATAATAAGGAAAAAGATTCAATTCATAAAATAACTATAGAAGAATAAAATTCATGAGTTTCATTAGATGTATGTCATAAAATTTCATCATCAAAAACTTGATCATAAACAATCCCGGTAAACAATGAGATTGTAACACTAAAACTTTACAAATTTGGTAAATTTTGAATTGCAATCCATATAAAATAAATAACCTTATATGGATATTTATATCCCATAATTATCATGAGAACAAAAATAAAACATATTCATGTGATATATACATACACCACCTAGAAGAATCAAGTGGAATATAGGTCATGCGTCCCACATAAATAAAAGTCAGAGGAAAATCCATTACCTTAAGCATCGGCTTCCTTAGTACACATTAAAATATCAAGAATAATAAATATAATATTATTATAAAAATATGATAAACCATAATAATATTTATAATTCTATAAATTATTTACGTGTGAACTTTTATTACCCGTTTATTAGCTATTATTTTTAAAATCATGTTTCAGAAAATAACTACTTTATTTTTTATATGTGTTTTGGATTTGTATTTTTGGTACTTTTACTTTGATCATAGAGAAATAATATCCATAATTTTAACCATGATATAAATATCATATATATTCATTATATATGTATTTATATTAATCCATAAATGTTAAAATATAAAATTAATTACACCATTAATGGAGATGGTAGGTCATACGTACGCATGAACATTGTTTCCATTTTCACGATGGATAGAATGAAGAAAAGGTAAATAATGAATAAAATTTCTAGTAACATTATGATTTCATATATATCTCATATATTCATTAAATTTATCCTTGTTACCTTCCATGAAAATCATAAGTGAAAAACTAATCACATCACTTCATGAGGTGGTAGTCTATTGTACACACAAGCGATGTTATTGTATTCACACATAATGGGAAGTAAGAAGGTGTATGTGATATTATAATTACAGAAGTATAATTATGTCATAAATATAATATAAATAATTTAAATCCATCATTACATCTATCTTTGAAAGTTGGTGATGGAAAATGAATTACAACGGTTCACGAGGCAATAGTCTTCCACACACATGGTCGATGGTTTCATTTTCCACTTGTTGGAAGAGATGTATATAGGTTATTACATCAACATAATAACATATAAGTATATTATAAATACTTTTTTATTTTATAGTAATTATTAGTACATGAATACAGGTGGTAATAGAATAATTAAAAAGAAATCTTTTAGTAAAGACAATTACTTTCTCTTAGAAAACCCGCCTTTGAATCTATTATTAAGGACCCTAGGATTAGTATTTTGGGAATAAAAGAAGATATATAATGTGGATAATATATTTTGGGATATATTTTGGTAGTTTTTGGTCAATTAAAATTTCTTAATAGGTGTGAATAAGTGAATGGAGGAAGTCCCCTATTATAGTTAAGGAGGAGTGTTATTTTTATAAATACCCAAAACTATTCAATAATGGGAATTCAGTCTCATAATATGTGTCTAAAATTTTGATAAAAAAAATATTTAATTTTTTATATTGTATAGACACAACTCAAACATAAAAAAAATTCACATGTTTTAAACATTTTGTTCCTTAATCTATAAGTCTACTCACTTTAAGCATTTTATTTTTCACCACAACAACTAGTCTCTTTTTATATACCTAGGTAATTTATCCTTTATGAATAAAATTAAAAGAGACTTATTGGATAATTTATATCCACTAATTTCTAATATGAAATCAAATTTATTAAATAATTGTCCTATGTGTGTTGAAAGTTAATTTTAATACATGTGTATGTAAAGTGCAAACCCCAGTTTTAACTTTAACCACAATAATTAATTTTTATTATTTTTACTAATCATTATGAAAAAATAATAATTTTAAATTATTATATAATGTAAATTATTTTTATGAAAAATATTTAATGCAACTTATAAAATTAATTTAATATAAGTTTCATAATTTAATTTAAAATAAAACCCAAAAACATGATGAAAAAGTAGTTTTCCAAAGAGAAAGTTTTCATAAGTATAGAAAGTTTTAATAGAAAAATTCAATATGAAATTTATTAAAATGACCTAAATTTGATTAATAAATATATAATTAAACTAAATTTACTTTTAAAACCATCTTAAAATAAAAAATATATTGTAAATACTTTAAATGAAAAGGATATTTTTTAATAAAAATCAGTATTTTTTTCAATTCATCAAAAAATTAAACATTTCAGAAAATTCTCAAAAATTCATTCAAAGATAACTTTGACATATAGATTTAAAAAATTAAGTTTATTTAATTTTCAAAAAGTTTCAAAAATTACATTTATTATTTATTTATAAAAACATTTTTTTGAGAAAATTGTTTTTTTGAAATATATAAAGTCTTTCATAAAAAATAAGTACCTTTTTCATCAATACGTTTTCATTTTATAAAACCAGAATATTTAATATTTGAAAAAAAAATTATTTCTATTCATACCACCATGTTTAACATCTAGTTTATAATGATAATTTTTAAATAATAACATTAGTAGTATATCATGGTTCGTTAAAACTCATTGTTGCGTGCAATGCAAGATTTTGAATAAATTAAATATAATTTAAAACAATATTTCAAAAAATATAAAGGCCTTACATTCTCAATTTTAAGATCTCATTCTCTCTTCATATATTGTTTTCTAATCTTATTTTATAATAATCTCATTCAGAAGAGCTACTAGTGGTGGATCTATACATGACTCAGATAATGAAGTATCCCCTCTAAAGATAAGGAATTCCACATCTTCATCACGAATCATAATTTCCTACTCTTTGTAATATATATTTGAACCATATTTTTAAAGCCATTCCATATTAAGGATTATATCAAAATTAACCATATATATAATAATGAAGTCCCCAAATAAGGTGTTTTTATGTTTTATGATGGCAACTGACTGACACATCCTTCTTATAGTGAGACTTCCACTAGGAGTCTTGACTAATAAATCCTTTCTTAAGGTGATATGGAAATATATAACTTTATTAGAAAAAATGGATGATATAAAATAATTTTAAGATAGAAAATAAAATAAAGAATTATATAAATTTGACGACATGACTAAAGTACCAACCACCACATCATTATGGACTTCAAATTTAGCTGTTGTGATCACATAAGCTTTGCCTTTCTCCCTTGTCCTTTTGGGAAAAAATTACATTGAAGCATGGTGAAATAATTTTCATAATATCCCATATCCTAATAGTTAAATCATTTCACATAGGAAGATTCTTTTTTTCCCTTTCAATCACGACCATGGTGGTCTTCTCTCTATAGTTGTAGCTAACTCCCATCCCAAGCATGCATGCCAGAATGTTTCTTTCCAAATTTATTACAAGTTGGAAATTAAACTATTCCCCTATTCCATGTTTCCATATTTCCTTTTTCAAAGTACTCATAAACCCATTTCATATATTTCTTTCCTTATAAATCATAAAACTTGGTTAATTATATCTTTCCTAATATCACATGATACTATGTACTCATATGATTATAATTTTTGGAAGACTATTACTCTTAGAAGGATTATCTTAATCCCATCAAAGAAACTCTCAATATTTCTATTTGGATTATGTATATAGTACATAACATGACTTTATAACCTTGTAAAATTGGATTCCTACATAAAAATATTTTTACATTCCTTTTGTCTTAGAATCAGGAATTCTCTCTCTATATCTACTCATTTCCTGTGAGGAGAATATTTTTCCAATAAGTGGACCTTAAAATCCTTCCACCTCATGTTTAATAATTTTTTTATTCGCCATTATTGTTTTGAATAAATGACTACCATTGATCTATATCCCCTAAGATATGATAAACTGCCATGAAAACCCCTTTCATTACTTTCCAATGCATGAAATATCTTTCCTAAGGAACTTATCCATTACTCATCTACAAAGTGATTCATAGTCCTCTTAAATGGATAAGGTTGTTGATGCATGAAATGTTCTAACATTATTACACCGTGTTGTGGGTCAGTAGGCTATTCCATACAGGTAAGGTTATTGGTCCTAAATTGATTCAGCTACCCCAATATAGTTATAATCTATTCAGGTCCAACTCCATCTCCAGCAACAACTTCATTATCTTTCCCAAGAGGTTAATCCCTACATGGATTACACTTATTGATATGGTTTCCATTACTTCCACTAGGATCCATTTCTAAATAACTACATACACTATATTAGATCATAACATTGTGAATCATAAGGTATAATTTCAAAACTAATTAAGATAAATTGAAAAATTTATGCATAGATAATCTTAGAATCATAAAATTGGTATCTTTGGGAATATTCTAAAGTCATTTGTTTTTAAAATCCTTCATAATGGTTTGTAAATAAATTCTGAAAATCCCACGAATATCCCCTGTGAGTGTAAAACTAGGTTTGAAATAAGGCCCATTATCATGCACTAGGTGAAAATTGAGTTAAAGCACAATTCACCCTTTTTGAAGTTATTATACCTTGGTATAATTATTCACGAGCCAAATCCACTTGTAGCATCTAGAGATGGATGTATTTATAGAAAATTCAAATAATATTTACCTTACTAAAACATTACGATGTTATCTTATATTTAGACTTATCCTCAAATTCAGTTATCAGGTGTCACGAACCAACTCGGGACGACCCCGAACCGGTCACCCGAGCCGGTCCGTGGCATGGCCCGAAGGACGTTCCTAATCCCCACGGGCTGGAAACTAGTGTCGGGTATCAAGATTTAATCATTGGGAACAATTTTTCCCAAACAAAACCAGGATCAAAACAGAATAAAATTTAAACAAAAAAGAAAAACACTAACAACAGAAATAAAATAAAAGCCATGCGACCAACGTACAACCACGTGAACTCGTAGGTCACCACCCAAACAAAGGACCAACCTCACTCCAACACTAAGCAACACAAACCAAGAAACCTGAAAAAAGGAACCTGCAACTAAAATGGTAAAAGATAGGAGTGAGTATAAAAAAATACTCAGTAGGTGATCCCAACAACAAATCCCAAAGCACTGCCAATAAATAAAGAATTCACAAATCCAGGTTTGAACTACAATGTATAAAAGTATTCTTTCATAAATATTCCACTTGAAAAAAAACATGAATCATTTCTATTATTAATTTTCATAAGTTATATTCCTTACATTAGTGCCAGTAGCATTTTCAAATGGAGAGTAACGTTACGTTTCATATTTTACACAAACAGAATAAAACATTTTCATTTGAAACCATTTTACCAAAAAGAAAAAATTTCCAAAAGGAATAGTAGAAACCACATAGTAAGTGGAAATAAAGGTAGAAAAAAACACTACACTGATCACTACTAACAATAGGAAGGAAAAAGACATGGGTCAAACCTAGGAGCTCGTGAACAATCCAGAACGTACTATACATGTTACTCATCCTGAAGGCATTCCCTAACTCGATGACGTCATAATTCTCTAACGCTCGGCATAGCCCTATATGGCCTAACCGAGGGTCCCAACCCCCATAGCATCAATAACTCAGTATTCCCCTGCTATGGGGCCACTATCCAGGGCATAATCTAAACTAGTGCAGCAATCGTTCACAAAAATTTCACTTACTATGCCAGGTTCCCATGTCAAGTACTAAAAAGGGGGTGAGTCAATAAATACTAGTCAAGAAATTCAACAAATACATTATCATCTTACACCATCAACACGCACACAACAACCCCCCCCCCCCCCCAAGTACCCCAAGGAACAAGACCCTTACCTTTAAACCATTATCACACAAGGGAAACCCCAAGCCAAGGTAACCCCCATCTTTCATCAACCAATAAATAGAGGACCCATTCCAAGGAAGGTTTTCTGATGAAACCATTTTTACTTAAAGTGCCAACCAGGCCTCAACAACCATTTAATACCAAAACATTTCCAAAATATGCAACACACGCCATCCTGTTGAAAACCAGAAACACACTTTGAACCTCATTTAAGAAACTCACATCAGCATTTTAGAACTGAAACACATTGGTGTCACAAGTAAATCCATTTTCCAATATCCAAACACACCCACTTTCATCAAGAGCCAAATGGGCCTTTTGTAACTTTTGAAGGAATGCTATTTCTCAAATGAAATCCAAACATTTATTCATGCACCAAAGGAAAACATTTTTCATCAAAAAATAACCACACTTAATATTTCCAAAATCAAGTTTAATGGCTGAACTGGCATTTTCTCTATTCAAGGTTTTAAGAGAACACCATTTTCCATAAAGAATAAACCTGCCATTCTAAACACACCAAAACCATTTCAAAACACACTTAAACATGACTTACATGTTTCATATAGAACCTGTTTAGAAATATCACAAGAAAAACACAGAATTAAAATCCAAGAACAATACTTCCAGTGCAATGAAAGAAATAAACAGCTTCCGTTTTCAGCAGGTTACCACACTAAAAATAACTATTTAATACTACTTTAAATTTACTGAAAATCATTGAAAACACAAGGAAAAAATAAATTCTAAATTTAAAGTCAAGTTCAATGGAATACCTACCTCGACTCGCAAACCGAACTAGACAATGCAACATAACTCGCACAAGTGCGTACGCACATGTAAGCCAAAGACCGTTGCGTTGCAGAATTATTTTGACAACATGCTGCAACAAACACCAAAACAACCAAAATAGAAAACCACTGATATAAAAAAAAATTCAAACATATTCACATCGCAAAAATTACCTCAGTGCAGAGACGCACTCGACCCACAGGGTCGCGCACCAGTCATAAGGGGCGGTGTGCTCAGGAACGGAGACTGTCGGGGGTCACGCGCAAACCGTCAGGTGCGCCACTGGCTAGCGCAAGGTGGCTGTGGTTTTCCAGACCACAAAAGGCTGGAACGCGACCAGACGAAGGTGAAGAAGTTAGGAAATGTAGCACATGCGTGCTGGAGGAAGCCGGAATTCCTAAAGGAGAGCTGGAGGGCACGTCGGAGTGCCAAAAAAATGGCTGGCAGTGCCCGGTATGCCGGAACGGTGGCCGAAGGGCTGCTGGTCGGAGGCGGGGATCACCGGAGCTTGGTCAGAGGTCGCAGAAGGGGGTCAGGATGCCGGAATGGGTGGGCGGAGGCCGTTGGCCGGAGCGGGGCTCACCGGAGGTGTTAGACGGTGAGGCGGGCAGTGGTGAGGTGGAAACCAAGGGCGCCGGAGGCGCTGGCTGGTGGCAGGGGTGCTAGGTGCTGCGAGGGTCACGCGAAGCAGGGGCGAGGTGGAGCTGGGGGTCGCGTGGAGTAGGGGAAAGGCGAAGTTGGGGTGGTCAGGCAGTGTGAGTGCGGGAGCGGGGAGCGGCAGCTGGGAGTTGGGCTAGTGTGAGGAGGATCTGGGAGGGGGCGGCTCATGCAGGTGGAGGCCGAGGGAAAGGGGTGCCGTAGGGGGGTTTTCTTCAGGCTTGCGGGTAGATCTAGGGTTTCTTGTTTTTATTTCATTCTATTATATTAATAATAATAATATAAATAATATTGTTAATATTGATAATAATAATAATATCAGAATAATAATATTAATAATAATACAAATAATAATAATAATAATTACAACATAATATCATTATTATCAACAAAAATTATTTTTAAAACATAATACATTTAATTATCAAATTATGAAAACCGGGTACTCGCATGATCATCGCATGGCCTAAAGAAAACACGCAAGCAGAATGAGTGCCTCAACGCGGTCTGCTTGGGCACCTGCACAAGCACCTGGGGCGACCCCACAGTCATTGCTAACCCTGTAGTGCTCATGAATGGGTTTGAAACTCACCAAGAACATTAAACATCAGAAATTTTAACATCTGGACCCAGCCTGATCCTTGACGCAAGAATGCGAAGACCAAAAAAATAAAATAAAAATAAATTCAAACCTCGGGGCATTGCAATTCTCCCCACCACAGACACTTTCTTCCCCCAGAAAGTCACCCAATTGAACAATGAACAAAACTCGAATCAATTCCTGGTTGAAAACAAAAGGAACCATAGTACAAGAGAACGGAATAACATGAAAGGGTTCTCCCCACCACAAGATCTCAACTAGTGTGGAAATTTAATGCTCAAACACACCTCCTGGGATGAGGGGGGCGACACGGGAACTCCCAACTGATCTAGACTAACCACTATACCACAAGCGAAACAACACCTCCTCAAAACATGGAGCTCTCATCTCATACCAAAGAAATCCTGAACACTAAAGAAAAACTCCGAGAAGAACTTAACCAAAGCGGTAAACCTGAGAATAAACACAAACTTGGACTCCTCTGCAGGCACATATATCTCTAAACGAACACCACTAAACCAATATTAACCCACGCAAGGTCCAAACATACTTTTAATAAAAATGCACAAACCAGAACACCATAATCAGACAAATGAGACTGTTTGGATTACAAATGAACACGTTCATATGAACCTCATGATGACACAATGGACCTACAACAATGCCAAAACTTTAACAGTGGAAGAACGAGAACGGAAGGACATTAAATGTTTTGTTGGCAACACAGAACACCAAAACCTGAACTGAGGCTTCACACCCCCGAAAACTCCTAAATTCACGCGAGCTTCACCCCAAGACCTATGGTTGGGGCTCTGATGGATAAAGCTTCTCCTACCTCATAGTCAGGCACTAGAATCCTTCAATCACAACGTCTTCTTCAAGCGACGCTTCCTGCAGAACTTCTCTAGATGACCTAGACACCTACAATGATGGCACATCCTCAGTGGCATGTGGCATGATGGATTTTCATGCCCTAAACATCCACACTAATGGTACACCATTGGAAAATCCATCGAACTAGAAACCAGAGTCACTACAGAGGACTCTTTAGAAACAGATCCATCTAACACACTCTGCTCGCTAGATAGGGGACCTTCACGAGCAACTGGATACGGTGGATTTCCAATCATCTGTGCTCCGGAGACCAACTCATCTAAAAACACCTCATGTACCAACTTCTCAAAATGATGGCCCCAAAAATGGAGGACCCGCTCTTTGATCTCTGGACAAAGACCCCTGCTGAAGGGAGGAGTCTTCATCAAATCCTACGACACTACCTCCAGAGAAAGAGACAAGTTCCTTGAAATTGTCAACACATGGTTTCACCATCTATTAGCCCTTTTTAATACGCATGAGCTCTTCCACTTTCTTCGTCTTCCCCTCTTCAAGTATAAACCATCGTACGAAGACGACTTTAAAGAAATCCCAAGTTATCTCAACTTGTAGTGATGGGAGGGCGAACAACTCCTAGTCATCCAGAGATGGACCTTTGAACAGACCCAAAACATCATGCACTCTAACATCTTTAGGAGTTCCCAATACCTTGAAGACGTGCTTGACCTCTTCAAGCCACTCTACTATCTCTAACAGACACAAATCACCATTAAGGGTAGACAACATCCAAGAAAGACCAAAAACTGGGCATGACTCATCAAAACTCTGGGGACCTTTCTGGGCAGCATTTTTGAACAACATATATAACACCAACCCAAAACCGAAATCAATCGAAGAAACATCAATAAAGTTCCCTCATCCAAAAACAACCAGCTCAAAATAAAAAAACAAATAGAAACACAACCCAAAATTCCCTGTCCAAAATTCCGGTTCCATTTTAGATTCCAAACCCACCTTTTTTTTATTTCAAACCCAATTTCATTCAAGACCACTTTCCAAATACCAAATCTACTTTTCAAACCAAAATCACTTTCCAAAACCATTTTCCTCTTTAAAATCCAATTTAGAAAACAAGGTCAAGCCTTTAATTTCAAACACACCCAGGTGATCCCATGAATCATTGCACATGTCTTCATCCACTTTCATTCATACGCACCAACACGCTCTTTCCACACATCCTCTCACATGTAAAAATTTTCATAAAGAGTACCTGAGGTTTCACCCCAAACCATTCTTGACCAATTTCCAAGAAAACACCAGTTTTCCAAACCAAAGGCTTTCAGTTTTAAAAACCATTTCAAAAATTTAAAGTCATTTAAAAGAAATCAATCCCATTTTTTAAAAACCAATTTTTCATTACCAAAAACACACTTACTCCAACCAGAATAAAAATTTCACTCAACTTGCATCAAACCACTGGAGTGAGGGATTATCGGTCATAATTAACCTGGTGACATAGTAGTGGGCCATGCCCCAAGTAAGTGTCAACAACTAGGAGGAATTCAAACCATGTACTCGGACTCCACATGGGTCACTACTCCATGTGAGATCACGATGTAACATTAGTTTACCTTCGTTGTCATCCCTCAATCCAAAACAAACCAAAACAAAACAAAGGATCAATTCCCGGACTATTCTTGGCGACTCCTGGTATAGAATGGGTGAGGTTTCATGACGTCCTTCACGTACCTACCTCTCGAGTCCCAACAATCCTAATATCCATCTACCATACACCCCAAATAATAAGGTCCCCCTTTGATACCATTTTGTCACGAACCAACCCGGGTCGACCCCGAACCAATCACCCAAGCCGGTCCGCGGCATGGCCCGAAGGGCGTTCACGATCCCCATGGGCTGGCAACTAGTATAAGGCCCAGACCTTAAACCTTACTTAATATTGAATTAAATGAATAATTCACATTGAGGATCTTTTCAGGTTTAGAGTTTTACAGAATTAGGACATAACTATTACATCTCAAAAGATTACAAAGTAGAGACTTCTACTAAGTTTCCATAAAATAAAAACTCTTCAAAAGAAACATGTCTAGTTTCATGTTTTAGATAACATGACTTTTCCTTGATCCCATCCTTGACCCTATTCCACATTAAGTCCTGTGAAAAAATTTTCAAAAACTTGGGATGAGCATAAAAAGCCCAGTAAGGGATATAAAAGTACGAAATGAAAACATTAGTCCATGGATGAAATCATACTTTACTCATAAAACATACGCATTTTAACATACCTCATCAAATCATGAATAAATCATACAAATCATAAGACATAAAGGTAAATTGAGGCATTCATAACATTCTTATGTAGGGAGTAACCCTCATGGTTACGTTTGGAATACCCGTCACAGTATATTCCCTAAATCTCTTTGGAGAAACCTTAACGTTTAACTCCTTCGTGTTACCCAATGCATTGAAGAGATATATCGGGCTCACCCACCCTTAGTTTATCACGGAACCACCCATCTTCATAACAATGCCCAAGAACCATAACATAATCGTATCACGTAAAACATGCATAAAGGAAACATAACATTTACACATTTCAATCACAAGATATCAATACAACACATTGATATAATAAAAAAATTATGAAAACCATTTTCAATACCAAAATAAAAGAAAATTAATACATGGTAATTATTTTTCATTTTAAAAAAAAGTTAGGTTATGGCTTGTAGAGGAAGCTGAAACTCAAATAATGGTCACGGCGGCGGAGAAGTCATTGTCGCCGCATACGTACGACAAAAAAACATTCCTTTTGTCATTTAGTAAAACGCTTCCTATAAAAAAATATTCCTTTTTAATAAGCATAAAATTAAAAGGGGTTTATACACCGTTTAAAATAAAGTTGTGTATAAAACAAAATATGCATCAATGAATGGAGATTGAGACGAAGTCCCTTACCTCGTGTCCGACGTGACTCGATTGCTCTTTAATCTCTTGAATAATAAACTTGAGTTAATTTATACTTGCTTAAGAACCTTTTTCAAGTTCATTATTCCTTTTATATCACTTATTACCATGTCATGAACTCTATGTAATTATTTAAGTTAATAATGGTCATTTTAACGATCATTGGTACTTGAGTCAAAAATAAACTCTTTATAATTACAAGTTGTTCATGTATCAATTATATCCAGAGTTATATTCATTATATATATATCATATATATCATATATATCTAGTATATACATGCATTTATAATATTACATAACATTTATAGGTAAGAAATGAAATGCACCGTTCATAGAGACGGTAAGCCGTACGTATGCATGAACGCTACTTTCATTTCTATTTTGTATTTTATGGAATGGAATAATAATTACATAAAGGTATATTATAATTCTAGTATAATTTAATATGTAATATCATTAACTCCATCCTTTATACGTCCCACATATGGCATTAACGAATCAAATCACTTTGAGGGGGCGGTAGTCCGCACTTCCTAAAATGAAGATATCACATATACCCATAATGGAAGCCATAAAGGTATTCCATAAATGAAAAATACAGAAGCTTAAGGAAACAATTAAAATATTATATATCATATATAAATATAGTTTCAACTTAATTTCCACATTTTAAGGTGTTAGAAGAATATTGAACAATCATCGTTTCGTGAGGCATAAATTCACCATCCACAAAAACAGTATGCTCTTTAACCATTAGATGAAGGTGTGTGTAAGTTTAGCTCTAATACTTATCATAACAACATCCTAGTATATTTAAGATACTGTTTTTGATACAAAATAAAGGAATAAAAATAGTTTAGGGGTGGGAGAAGAAAAATAAAACATAAGAACACAAGAGAAGACACTACCTTTAAAATGGATAACTCTTTTTGATTTGATCTCAAAGGCTTCCTTGGAAAGACTTATGCCCAAAGTGAGGCTTCTAGGAGTAATATAGGGATGTGGAGAGACAAAATGGGCAGGGTTTGGCTGATCCAAAGGCTTGATAGGTGTGGGTATGGTGGTAGAGGTAGGGACCTTTTATAAGAGGAGAGGAGGGGCACTCTTGGAATGTTATAAAAGGTTACTTTATTATACAATGATTTTCGGATTTTAAAGGTCCAAAAATTATATATATCTAGGATAAGGTAATACGAGTTAAAAATACACCCATCTAATATGTTTTTGACAATTTTAGGTCTTATATTTTACATTATCTTTTCATTTTATTTAAATCGTTAAATAATGAGGTAATCACTGCATCATCATGGTGTCATATATAATTTAATTTATTTAATATCTAAAAATTATAAAAAAAATATCATGATGTAGGAAATCTTTTTATATTTCTAATTAATATTTATAGTCAAAATTATGACTTGTATAACCCCATTTAAAAATTGTTTTAGTAAAACAACACATGTTTGTGACATTTTTATTTTAACATTAAATAAAAAGTTATTAATGTCATTTTCCTACCAAAGTAGCTCCATGGGGTCCTCAAGTTGACTAATGGATTTTCTTGGTCGTCCATGACACATCCAATAAGGGTAGAACATGTGTCAAGGTCATTTCATATTATTAAAACATTATTTTTACCTTAAAGTACACTAATTATCTCTAATCGCGATTAAAAACATAAAAGTTACTATTCACCAAAAATTATTTTAATCCCATTGAACAACATTTTAATTCTTAATGACAACTATGTATGTCATATTTTTTAAATTAAAAACACATAGGTGGTAAAATTTCATTTAAACGAAAAATCAGTTTTTTTAAGTACCACTTAGTGGTTTCACTATTCATCAAAAATTGAAGTTTTTCAGAAAAATACCAAAACTTCACCCTAAGCTATATTTGATATTCCAAATTCAAAAATGATGCCTATTTTACCAAATTCAAAACATATAAGTTACATTAATTAATTTAATAATTAATTCCCGCTGTCAGAACAAATAGCGTGTTTTTATGAAACAATATATATCAAAAGATTGACACTAGTTTAAGTCCAATTTTAAAGTGAAATTAATTCCAACGAACACTATTGGATTAAATGGTAAAAATATATTCTAATTTCACTTTAAAACCAATTCAAAATATAATCTAATCATATTAACAAATTATATTAAAAATAGGTTTTGAATTAAAATACAACATTTTTCACTATTCATTAAAAAAATGAACTTTATCGGAAAAATACCAAAAATTTATACAAAGTAAATTTTGATATCCCGATTCTAAAGAAGAATTTTATTTGGTCCAATATAATTTATAAGAGTGACCAAAACTATATTTAAAAAGTGTTCGCCATCAAAAGGTGATAGTTCGACCTTTTAGTGAATATTAGAGTATCTATGCCTAAAATTGAATTCTTTTCGTATTTTAAGAATTTATCATTTATTAGATAAATGTAAAAACATTTAACAAACATATATAATAATATTTTAGTTATTTCTATTCATTCCCACCAATACAGCGGCTACGTGTTAACTACAATTTAAAATAATATTATGTTATTACTAGTGTGCAACGTAAGATTTCAAAGAAACTCTTTGTTGCGTATTGGGTACGCTATCGAACATAGAAACCCCTTTAAAGTAAAATTAATATTTAATTATTAAATATTAATAAGTATGAAAATGTTTTATTCTTTATTTACCTGGGATGTTACATCCTTCCCCCCTTTTTGGGAATTGCGTCCTCATAATTTTATTCACTTATCAAAATAAGTGGGGGTATTTATCCCTCATAGCATTTTCAGATTCCCACGTTGCCTCTTCAACCATATGGTTTTTCCAAAAAACCTTTACCTGGTGAATTACCTTATTTCGCAACACTTGCTCTCTTCGGTCAAGAATCTGGACTATTTGTTCTTCATAAGAGAGATTCTCTTCCAACTAAACTACCTCTGGGCTCAAAACATGAGATGGATCTGGCATATAATTTCTCAACATCGAAACATGAAAAACATTGTGTACCTAAGATAAACTCGGAGGTAAATCCACTCGGTAAGCAACTGATCCAACTCTCTCCAGAATTTCATATGGTGCAATGAACCTTGGACTTAGCTTTCCTTTCTTACCAAATCGCATCACACTTTTCCACAGTGAAACTTTGATAAAAACATGATCACCTACCTCAAAAGATAGATCCTTCCTCCTGATGTCTGCATAACTTTTCTGTCTTCTCTGAGCTGTTCTCATGTGTTTCTAAATCAACTGAACTTTTTCTGCCATATCTTCTACCAATTCTAGTCCCATCATCTTCCTTTCACCCACTTCATCCCAAAAAGCTGGAGTTAGACACCGCTTCCCATATAATGCCTCAAACGGTGCCATCTGTATACTGGAATGAAAACTGTTATTATATGAAAATTCAACCAAAGAAAGATGTTGGTCCCAACTTCCCTGATAATCCATCAAACAAGCACATAGCATATCCTCCAAATTCTGAATTCTTCATTTTGACATCCCATCTGATTGAGGATGAAAAGCTGTACTAAAATTTAATTCAGTACCCAACGACTTATGAAGGCCTTTCCAAAAGTTAGAAGTAAACCTGGGATCACGATCAGATACAATGGATAGGGGAACTCCATGAAACCTGACTATCTCTTTAAGATACAATCGAAAAGTGGATCTAGAGAGAAAGTATCTCGAATAGGAAGGAAATGAGCAGATTTAGTCAAGCGATCAACAATAACCCAGATTTCATTATTACCTCGAGATGTCTTCGGTAATCCCACAATAATGTCCATGGATATATTTTCTCATTTCCACTCTGGAACTGGTAAAGGTTGAAGCATCCCTTTTGGTAATTGTTGCTCTACTTTAACCTACTGACAAATCAAACACTTCACAGTAAAATCAGCAATATCTCTTTTCATTCCATCCCACCAGTAATACTCTCGCAGATCTCTGTACATCTTAGTACTGCCAGGATGAACTAAAAACAGGGAATTATGAGCCTCACATAACAACTCATTCTTCAAATGTGAATCACCAGGAACACATAATCTCTTCCCAAACCTCAAAAAACAATCATTATCAATATTAAATTTAGAAAACTTACCCTTCTGAACCAGCTCTACATTTTTCTGCAACCCACTATCTTTCTTCTGCGCTTGCTTAATTCTTTCTGATAGAGATGATCTCACTGATACCTGAAACAAAACAGAAGAAATTCTTACACCAACAACTTCTATTCCAAAGTTCATCAAATCAAAAACCAAAAGATCTCATTCCAAACGTAACATGGTTAATAAAGCATTACTTTTTCGACTCAAAGCATCAGCCACTTTATTTGCTTTTCCCGGATGGTAATGAATTATAAAATCATAATCCTTGATTAATTCTAGCCATCTCCTCTATCTTATGTTAAATTCTTTCTGAGTGAATATATACTTTAAACTTTTGTGATCAGTATATATTTCACACTTTACTCTATACAAATGATGCCCCCAAATTTTTAAAGCGAAAACAATAGCAGCTAATTCCAAATCATGTGTAGGGTAATTTACCTCATGAGTTTTCAACTGACGTGAAGCATATGAAATTACCTAATCATTCTACATAAGGACGCATCCAAGTCCCTTAAACGAAGCATCACTATATATAACAAACACACCATTCCTGGAAGGAAGTGCCAAAACTGGAGCATTCACCAATCTTCTTTTCAACTCCTGAAAACAATCATCACATTCTTTTGTCCGGATAAACTTAACACCCTTCCGAGTTAGCTTAGTCATTGGACTAGATAAACGTGAAAATTTTTCAACAAACCTTCGGTAGTAACCTTCCAAACCAAGAAAACTACGGATCTCAGTTACATTGGTGGGTCTTGGCCATTCTTCAACAACTATTGTTTTAGCAGGATCCACAGTTATGCCATTTTTTGAAACAATGTGACTAAGGAAAGAGATTTGTTGTAACCAAAACTCACACTCTCTGAATTTTCCATACAGTTTATTTTCTTTTAAGGTTTGAAAGATAACCCTTAAATGAGTTTCATGCTCCTCTTTACTTTTAGAAAACATGAAAATATCATCAATAAAAACAACCAACATTTTTCACCTGAGTCAACTGAGCCATCACTATAACAAACTGTTTAGTTCTGATTCTGACCATAACAGGATACTGATTTTAAATGTCATTTCCCTTTGTATGCCTTCCTAGAAAATCTACTCTGTTTCCTCTATGGAAAACCATTCTTATCACAAAAATACCTTAGGTGAAGCAATATGGTAATCTGTAAATGTTATATCATTTCAACTTGACCATAAAAAGAATATTTTGGGATAATCATTTAATAGAATTATACCTCTTAAAGTTATCTAAACTGACCTATGATACCAACTATAAGGCCTCCGCCTTAAACCTTACTTAATATTGAATTAAATGAATAATTCACATTGAGGATCTTTTCAGGTTTAGAGTTTTAGATAATTAGGACATAACTATTACATATCAAAAGATTACAAAGTAGACACTTCTACTAAGTTTCCATAAAATAAAAACTCTTAAAAAGAAACATGTCTAGTTCCATGTTTTAGATAGCATGACTTTTCCTTGATCCCATCCTTGACCCTATTCCACATTAAGTCCTGTGAAAAACATTTCAAAAACTTGGGATGAGCATAAAAAGCTCAGTAAGGGATATAAAAGTTCGAAATGAAAATATTAGTCCAAGTATGAAATCATACTTTACTCACAAAAAATAAGCATTTTAACATACCTCATCAAATCCTGAATAAATCATAGAAATCATTAGACATAAAGGTAACTTGAGGCATTCATAACATTATTACGTAGGGAGTAACCCTCATGGTTATGTTTGGAATACCCATCACAGTATATTCCCTAAATCTCTTCGGAGAAACCTTAACATTTAACTCCTTCGTGTTACCCAATGCATTGGAGAGCTATATCGGGCTCACCTGCCCTTAGTTTATCATGAAACAACCCATCTTCATAACAATTCTCAAGAACCATAACATAATCGTATCACGTAAAACATGCATAAAGGAAACATAACATTTCCACGTTTCAATCACAAGATATCAATACAACACATTGATATAATAACAACATTATGAAAACCATTTTCAATACCAAAATAAAATAAAAGTAATACATGGTATTTATTTTTCATTTAAAAAAAAGTTATGTTATGGCTTGTAGAGGAAGCCGAAACTCAAATAATGGTCACGGCAGCGGAGAAGTCGTTGTCGCCGCATACGTATGACAAAAAAACATTCCTTTTGTCGTTTAGTAAAAAGATTCATATAAAAAAAGATTCCTTTTGAATAAGTGTAAAAGTCAAAGGGGTTTATACACCATATAAAATAAAGTTGTGTATAAAACAAAATATGCCTCAATGAATGGAGATTGAGATGAAGTCCCTTACCTCGTGTCTGACGTGACTCGATTGCGCTTTAATCTCCTGAATAATAAACTTGAGTTAATTTATACTTGCTTAAGAACCTTTTTCAAGTTCATTATTCCTTTTATATCACTTATTACTATTTTAGGAACACTATGTAATTATTTAAGTTAATAACGGTCGTTTTAACGATCATTGGTACTTGAGTCAAAAATAAACTCTTTATAATTACAAGTTGTTCTTGTATCCATTATATCCAGAGTTATATTCATTATGCAGATATCATATATATCATATATATTCAGTATATAAATGCATTTATAATATTACATAACATTTAGAGGTAAGAAATTAAATGCACCATTCATGGAGATGGTAAGTCGTACGTACGCATGAACGCTACTTTCATTTCTATTTCGTATTTTATGCAATGGAATCATAATGACATAAACGTATATTATAATTCTAGTATAATTTCATATATAATATCATTAACTCCATCCTTTATATGTCCCACATATGGCATTAACGAATCAAATCACTTTGAGGGGGCGGTAGTCCGCACTTCCTAAAATTAAGATATCGCATATACCCATAATAGAAGCCATAAAGGTATTCCATAAATGAAAAATACAGAAGCTTAAGGAAAAAAATAAACATATAATATATCATATATAAATATAGTGTCATCGTAATGGCCACCTTTGAAGGTGTTAGAAGAATATTGAACAATCATCATTTCGTGAGGCAAACAATCGCCATCCACGGAAATAGTATGCTCTTTAACCATTAGATGAAGGTGTGTGTAAGTGTAGCTCTAATACTTCTCATAACAACATTCTAGTATATTGAAGATACTGGTGTTTTTACAGAATAAATTAATAAAAAGAGTTTAGTGGGTTGGAGAAGCAAAATAAAACATAAGAACACAAGAGAAGACACTACCTTTAAAACGGGTAACTCTTTTTGATTTGAGATCAAAGGCTTCCTTGGAAAGACTTCTACCCAAATTGAGGATTCTAGGAGTAATAGAGGGATGTGGAGAGACAAAATGGGTAGGGTTTGGCCGAGACAAAGGCTATTGAGGTGTGGGTAAGGTGGTAGAGGTGGGGGCCTTTTATAAGAGGAGAGGAGGGGCACTCTTGGAAAGTTATAAAAGGTTACTTTATTATAAAATGATTTTCAGATTTTAAAGGTCCAAAAATTATATATTTCGAGTATAAGGTGATAATAGTTTGAAATCCACCCATCCAATAGGTTTTTGACAAGTTTAGGTCTTAGATGTTACATTATCTTTTCATTTTATTTAAATCGTTAAATAATGAGGTAATCGCTGCATCATCATGGTGTCATAAATAATTTAATTTATTTAATATCTAAAAATTATAAAAAAATATCATGATGTAGGAAATATTTTTATCTTTCTAATTGATATTTATAGTCAAAATTATGACTTGTATAACCCTATTTAAAAATTGTTTTAGTAAAACAACACATGTTTGTGACATTTTTATTTTAACATTAAATAAAAAGTTATTAATGTCATTTTCCTACCAAAGTGGCTCCATGGGGTCCTCAAGTTGACCCATTGATTTTATTGGTAGTCCATGACACATATAATAAGGGTAGGACTTGTTTAAAGGTCATTTCATATTATTAAAACATTATTTTTACCTTAAATTACTATAATTACCTCTAATCACGATTAAAAACTTAAAAGTTACTATTCACCAAAAATTATTTTAATATCATTGAAGCACATTTTACTTCTTAATGACAACCATGTATGTAGGATTTTTTAAATTCAAAACACAGAGGTGTTAAAATTTCATTTAAACGAAAAATTAGTTTTTTGAAGTACCACTTAGTGGTTTTACTATTCATCAAAAATTGAAGTTTTTCAGAAAAATACCAAAACTTTACCCTAAAATATATTTGATATTCCGAATTCAAAAATGATGTCTATTTTACAAAATTAAAAACATATTAGTTACATTAATTAATTTAATAATTAATTCCCGTTGTCAGAACAAATAGCGTGTTTTTATGAAACAATATATATCAAAATATTGACACTAGTTTAAGTCCAATTTCAAAGTGAAATTAATTCCAACGACCACTATTGGATTAAATTGTAAAAATATATTCTAATTTCACTTTAAAACAAATCCAAAAAGATAATCTAATCATATTAATAAATTAGATTAAAAAGAGGTTTTGAAATAAAATACAACATTTTCACTATTCATTAAAAAATGAACTTTATCGGAAAAATACCAAAAATTTATACAAAGTAAATTTTGATGTCCTGATTCTAAAGAAGAATTTCATTTGGTCCAATAGAATGTATAAGAGTGGCAAAAACTATATTTAAAGAGGGTTCACCATTAAAAGGTGATAGTTTGACCTTTTAGTGAATATTAGAGTATTTATGCCTAAAATTGAATTCTTTTCGTATTTTAAGCCTTTATCCTTTATTGGATAAATGTAAAAACATTTATCAAACATATATAATCATATTTTAGTTATTTATATTCATTCCCGCTAATACAACGACTATGTGTTAACTACCATTTAAAATAATATTATTTTATTACTAGTGTGCAACGTAAGATTTCAAAGAAACTTTTTGTTGCGTATCGGGTACGCTATCGAACATAGCAACCCCTTTAAAGTAAAATTAATATTTAATTCGTAAATATTAATAAGTATGAAAATGTTTTATTCTTTATTTACCTAGGATGTTACAACTAGTGGCGTCCATCAAGACTTAATCATTGGGAATGATTTTTGCCCAAACAAAACCAGGATCAAAATAGAATATAAACTAAACAAAACTAACAAACACTAAAAACAGAAATAAAATAAAATCCATGCAACCAACGTACCTCCACGTGACCTCACAGGTCACCACCCAAATAAAGGACCAACCTCGATCCAACACTGAGCGACAGAAACCAAGAAACTTGAACAAAGGAACCTGCAACTTAAATGGTAAAATATACGCGTGAGTACAAAAAAAATACTCAGTAGGTGATCCCAACAACAAATCCCAAAGTACTGCCAATAAATAACAAATTCACAAATCCAGTTTTGAACTGCAATGTATAAAAGTATGATTTCCTAAATATTCCACTTGAAAACAAAATACAAATCATTGCCCTTATTCATTTTCAGAAGTTAGATTCCGTACATTATTGCCAGTAGCATTTTCAAATGGAGAGTAATGTTACGTTTCAGATTTTACACAAAGAGAATAAAACATTTTCATTTGAAACCATTTTCCCAAAAGGAACAAAGTACCAAAAGGAACAGTTGAAACCACATAGTAAGGGGCAATGTAGGTATAAAAAAACAAACACTACACTGATCACTACTAACAACCGGAAGCCAAGAGACATGGGTCAAACCTAGGATCTTGTGAACAATCCAAAACGTACTATACAAGTGACTCATCCATAAGGTAATCCCTAACTCGATGACGTCATAATTACCTAACGAATAGCATAGCCCTACATAGCCTAACTGCGGGGCCCAATCCCCATGGAAACAATAACTCAGTATTCCCCTGTTATGGGGACACTAGCCAGTGCGTAATCTAAACTAGTGCAGCAATCATCCACAAAAAGTTCACTTACTCTGCCAAATTCCTATGACAAGTACTAAAAAGGTGGTGAGTCAACAAATACTAGTCAAGCAATTCAACAAATGCATTATCATCTTACACCATCAACACGCACAGAACAAAAACACCCCCGAGTACCCCAAGGAACAAGACCCTCGCCTTTAAACCATTATCACACAAGGGAAACCCCAAGACAAGTTAACCCCCGTATTTCATCAACCAACAAGGTGAGGACCCATTCCAAGGAGGGTTTTCGGATGAAACCATTTTTACTTTAAGTGCCAACTGGGCCTCAATAACCATTTAATACCAAAACACTTCCAAAAGACACAACACATGCCATCCCGTTGAAAACCAGAAACACACTTCAAACCTCGTTTAAGAAACTCAAATCAGAATTTTAAAACTGAAACACATTGGTTTCACAGGTAAAACCATTTTCCAATATCCAAACGCACCCACTTTCATCAAGAGCCAAATGGGACTTTTATAACTTTTGAATAAACACTATTTCTCAAATGAAATCCAAACATTTATTCATGTGCCAAAGAAAAACATTTTTCATCAAAAAAGAACCACACTTAATGTTTCCAAAATCAAGTTTAAAGGCCTAACTGGCATTTTCTTTATTCAAGGTTTTAAGAGAACACCATTTTCCATAAACAATACACCTGCCATTTTATACACACCAAAACCATTTCAAAACACACTTCAACATGACGTACACATTTCATATAGATCCCATTTAGCAATATCAAAAGAAAAACACAGAATTAAAATCCAAGAACAATACTCCCAGTGTAATGCAAGAAATAAACAACTTCCATTTTCAGCAGGTTACCACACTAAAAATAACTATTTAAAACAACGTTAAATTTACTGAAAATCAATGAAAAGACAAGGAATAAATAAATTCTAAATTTAAAGGCAAGTGAAATGGGAGACCTGCCTCGACTCGCAAACCAAACTTGATGATGCAACACACCTCGCGTAGGCGCATATGCATGAGCAAGCTGAAGACCGATGCATTGCAGAATTATTCCACCAACACACTGCAAAAAATACCTCGACGTAGAGATGCGCTCGACCCACGGGGTCGCGCGCCAGTCATAAGGGGCGGCATGCTCAGGTACAGAGACCATCGGCGGCCGCGCGCCAACCATCAGGCGTGTCTTTGGCCAGCGCAAGGTGGCGGTGGTGGCCAGACTGCGAAAGGCCAGAACGCGACTGGCCGAAGGTGCGGCGGTTGGGGAACACAGTGCAGGAACACCGGAGGAAGCCGAAACACCGAAAGAGAGCCGAAGGGCACGCCGGAGTGCCGAGAAAAAGGTCGGGAATGCCCGGGATGTCGTAACGGCGGCCGGAGGGCTACTGGCTGGAGGAGGATCTTGTCAAAGCTCGGTCGGAGGTCGCCAGAGGGGGCTGAGATGCTGAAATGGGCAGGTGGAGGCCACTGGCCAGAGCGGGGCTTGCCAGAGTTGCTGGATGGTGAGGCGGGCAGCGGCGAGGTGGAAACCAAGGGCGCCGGAGGTGCTGGCCGGCTGCGGGGGTGCTGGGCGCTCTGGGGGTCATGCAGAGTAGGGGTGAGGTGGAGCTGGGGGGTCGCACAGAGCAGGGGTGAGGTGGAGCCAGGGTGGTCGGTCCGGACGAATGTGGGAGCGGGGAGTGGCGGCTGGGCGTTGGGCTGGTGTGAGGAGGAGCTGCGGAGGGGGTGACTCATGTAGGTGTAGGCTGAGGGAAAGGGGAGCCATATGGGGGGTTGCTTCAGGCTTGTGGGTAGATCTAGGGTTTCTTGTTTTTTTTCATTATATTAGATTAATAATAATAATATCAATAATATTAATAATATTGATAATAAATATAATACCAGAATAATAATATTAATAATAATACAAATAATAATAATAATTATTAAAACATAATATCATTATTATCAAAAAAAATTATTTTTAAAACATAATACATTTAATTATGAAATTATGAAAACCGGGTACTCGCACGCTCATCGCACGACCTAAAGAAAAACGCGCATGCAGAAGGTGTGCCTCAATGCGGTCCACTTGGGGACCCGTACAAGCACCTAGGGCAACCCCACGGTCATTTCTAACCACGTAGTGCCCATGCACGAGTTTGAAACTCACCATGAACATTAAACATCAAATATTTTAACATAGGGACCCAGCCTAATCCTTGACGCAAGAATGCAGAGCCCAAAAATAATAAAATAAAAATAAATTCAAATGTCGGGGCGTGACATCAAGTCATGTTCTCTAATCTATGTTTTGATAATTATAGTTCCAAATGTTTCTACTAAATTTTCTCAGATTCCAACTGTAAATATCTCAATCTTAGTATCCTAGATTCAGTGGTTACTTAATTACATTGGTGCTAGATACATGTAGTCTCATCCTAAAGGAACAAATAATTTAGTAGTTTTGGAAAAATATATATATATTTGAATTTCACATTACATTTTAAAATTAAAAATACAACATATTATTTTCATTTATAACTCTATTATTCCCTTAATAATATCCATTCATATCAGTTATAATACACTTTCTGGAATCCTGGGGATAGAAAACATTAAAAAGTTATAACACAGAGAGTTTTTTGTGATTTTTTACAAATAAATTAAATTTATTTGATAGCTTGCATTACACACAAAACTAAGTTAAGGTTTTATTACATGAAACTCCTAGTTAATATTTCCCTACATGCAACATTAGGTTAGCTTATGTTACACGCGACATTGAGTTTTAACAAAACCATGAAATGTTATTAATATAGTTATTCAAACACAACTATTATAACTTAGCTATTAAACTTAGTGATATTAATAGTAATAAATAATTTCTAAATATTATTTATAATGGATTTATGTAAATAAAACTTATTTATAAAATGTAATTAATTTTATTTGAAATCTTTATATGTTTCAAAAATATTTTTTCTTAGAAAAATGTTCTTTAATACTCATTTTTTGAAAACTAATAAAATTAATTTTCTAGACTTTTATAAATTTAATTTGATAAAATAAACATCATTTTTTAAAAAATTATTTTAATATTATATTAGTGTGACTTTTTTGTATTTTTATAAAAGGTTTTATTTTTTTATGAATAATGAAAATATTGAATTTTAATTGAAAACTGCCTTTTAATTTATTTTATTTATAATTTTATATTATATTTCAAAATGTTTTAACGTTAAATTAGTTTAATAATACATATATTAATCCAATTTTTCTCATTATAATCAATTTAATATTGAATTTTGATATAAAAACTTTGTAAACTTTTGAACATTTTCCCTTTAAAACCATGCTTTATTGTCGCATTTACATGATTAATTTTAAATTAAAAACTTTCACTTATGTTAATGGAACTTATAAAAATTGATTCTATATTTTTGATAAGAATAAATTATATTATCTAGTAAGTTTAACTTAATTTTTGACAAAAATAAATTGTAAAAACAATAAAAAATATTTACCATGGTTAAGGTAAAAATAGTTTTACTGGGGGTTGAACTAAAATGATAAGGGTTAAAAATAACCCAAAACCTATCCAAAACCCATTTTATGGAAATATTTTGACATATATATATATATATATATATATATATTATTATCTGTAATTGTCTATTATTGGTGCCTTGTGGCATGAAAAAAACATTGGTGGAATTATTTCTTTTAGAAAATTACAAGTTTGTCACTTACCTCACTTATAAAAGGACATCCACTATCATATCTTATTCAAAAATTAAAAAACTTTTGGATTGACCATGAAATGACCAAATAAATTCCAAAATTCCCTCATCTCATGGGAATAAATCCAACCTAGTATGTCTTCTTGTGCAAACATAAAAAGGGTAACTGAAAAAGAGTTAACGTTCATCAATGTGTGTTTTTGTTTTATTTATTCCTCCATACACTTAAATTATTATTATAACAAGATGATATAATAAAATAATTATATTTTATATAATTAAATGTTTTTATGTTATGTTAATTAACTACAAAAATCTCAACATCAATCAAATGGGTTATGAGATCGTCGTTCGTGTGTACGGCAGACTACCACCTCACGAACCAATGTCATTAATTTTTTCATTGTCACCTATCACAGTTGGTTATAATGATTGATTAAATATTTATATATGATATTTATGATATTATTATAATTTTGGAATCATTATATCACAAATACCTTTACACATTCCATTTTTTGGGAATACAATAGCTTCACTCATGCGTAAGCCAGACAACCGCCTCATGAAGTGATTTGATTTTTTTACACTTTACATAAATGTTAATAATGATGGGTTTAATGGAAATATATGATATATATGACATAAAAATTATTATATAATTATAATATGTCATTTACCTTTATTTCGTTCAATACAAAAAGAAAATCGAAACAATATTCATGTGTACATACGACCTACCATCTCCAAGAATGATGTAATTAATTTTCTATCACTATAATTTATGGATTAGTAAATATGATATTTATATCATGTTTAAAATTCTATATATTTTTAAATATTGATCAAAGTGAGATGACTAGAAATAAAAAATCAAAACATATACAAAAAACAAATTGGTTATTACGTGAAACGTAACTTTAACATGGAATTATTAATAAACTCGTAATAAGAGGTCATACTGGATTTCTAGTCTCTTTTTTATTTCTGGGAGACACATATAAATTCACCACTTGTTTCTTTTATGGTGTGTATATACTAACCAAGAATGTATTTTATGATTATTGTCATAAAAAGTATGGTTTTTATATATCCATTTTAGTATCACTCTTTTTATGGGATTTACGCTTCAAAAGTTACCAAAGTGGTAATAGATTTTTATCTCAATTTTCCTTTTTTTAGATGTACAATGTGTTATGAACCAATATTCTTTCACAAGGTGTATATAAATTCCCTAATACATGTAATATCATGATTTTATTTATACTCATTATATTTTAAGTTCCTTTTTATGTTAGTCATTCATGGGGATTATGATTCAAAGTTACCAAAGTGGGAATGATTTTATTTTACAATCTCATCATTTATCGATATTATTTATGATTATGTTTCTGATGATAAAATATTATGGTGTATATCTCCAGAAACCCATTTAGTTTATTATACTATGGTTATTCATGATATTTTCATGTAATATTACCATTTTACCACTATTTGGTGCTTAAAATAATTGATAAAGTGTTTTTAAGAAAATATGACTTTATTTTTCTCTTAGGATAGAAATCCATTTTCTTTCAAAATCGTGTTTTCTAAAAATGTTTTAAATTTTTTTAGTGTTATATCTTAATTTTTGATGTAAATTTTTTCCCGTGTTTGAGTTTTTACAAAAACAAATTTAAAGGAATCTTCATGGTGTGTTCCAAATAATTCCCATTTGGATTTTACCAAAAATGTGAAAGGAATATTTGTTTGAATGTGTACAACATGAACAAAACCTCCCATATTCATGACTATTATTTTATTTGAATATTCCTTTATAAGTTTTCAAGGTTATTTTCAAAAGGTTTTATGTTTTAAATAGTTTTTTCAAATTATAAAGTATATTATCCTCAATAAATGTTTTAAATGACCGATGAAAATCATTTTCCATCTAAGATGACATCCATTGATGTTACTTATGATTTAATGGGGTTATGATCCAAATATAAAATTATTATTATTTATATAAATGGTTTATTTTTATAATGAAAATATTTTTATGAAACACATTTATCTTCTATGTGTTATACCATGACAAAATTCTTATGAATCCCACTTCTTTTTCCATGGGTTATGATATGATGAAATGATTATGAAACTTGTCCCTTTTCTAAAGGTTATGATATGTTAAAATGTTTATGAAACCCATTTCATTTCATAGGTTATGATATGATGAGTGTTTTATGATATTATATAAAAAATGTGTATTATTTTCATTATGTGATGGGTGGGACCTATAGCTCCTTCCAATGCATTTGGTAAATATTTATATCTCATGAGATTGATAGGATTGGAATTGGGAGTGAACCAGGTTCAATAAGGGAATTTTTCTCCTATAATGGTCTTGGGAGTGAACCTTTACCACTATAATGATTTGGGGGTGAACTCATTCTACTATGATAGCCTTTGAAATAATCCTTGACTAATATGGAGAATATTTTCTGTACTTATGTGTATGCCACAAATCTATGTCTTATGTCAATATTATGATCTCATCGAACGTGTTCTTTAATTTCCTTATGATTTATGTCTTATGAACTACCAATATTTATTTCATGACTCAATATTATGATATTTGATTTTCAGTTTATGGTTTTCAAATGTTATGTTAATGTTCTTGTACCCTTATGTTTATGTTATGATTATATATATCCCTTTTTACCTTTATTGATCATTTGAACTCACCCTTTATTATGTTTCATTTCCCATATTATGAAGAAATATATTATGGATGATATTTTTATAAAGGGTGTTAGTTAAGAACATCATAGTGGGAGATGAGGTAGTTTACTTATAGACCGGTTTTTCTATTTCCAAGTTTCCAAAGACACTAAACTACTATCGTCCTCAGGAATATGTATGTGTAATGTAATGAATATTAATAAAAATGATATAATTTATATGTATGATAATCTATATTTTCTATGAAAGGGGTGGGATCAGATGCTCATTAATGGTATGCATAAAATGGAAGCTATCATAATCAATATGGGAAGGTAAATAACTAAAATAACATTCCATGTAATCAATAAGTTGAGAACTATTGAAACCACCTTGTTTTAATGCTTACAGATCATGTTAATTATGTTTTTAATGGATTTACTATTTTATGATATGACTTTATAATATAAAAAAATATGGTAAATATTTGTCTATGTATTGAAAAGACCTACCACTTGACTTAAGTCACCATTGAGGATGAGTCACCATTAGAAAAGACTCACTGTTGAAAAAGACTCATCGCTAAAAAAATTCACCCCTAAAAAGACTCACCATCAGATGAGTCACCATTGAACATGAGTCACCACCATGATTTACCTACTATCATATCTACTTTCCACTAATAATGATTCATCATCATAGATTTGTCGCCATAAGAATATACCTACTTTTAGATGAGTTAGTGCTAAGATGAGTCACCATTGAGATTAGTCACCATTGAGATGAGTAATTGTTAAGGTGATTTAATGTTGAGATGAGTCACCAATGAGAAAAGTCTCCATTAAGATGAGTCATCATTGAGAATGAGTCACTGCTGATCATTACCTACTATAAAATGACCTACCACCAGCCTGAATCACCATTGGCCTGACTCACTATATGACATGAGTCACCATCATCTTGTTCCACCATCACTATTCCAGGACATTTGATGTAAATTACCATAATGTCTATATTAATGCATTTAATGAAAATATTTTTTTATGATTATATTCTTAACAATGGAAGGGAACATTAAATTATGTTAGAGATCACTATGAGGATACAGAGGATCATGATGATTGATCTTGAAACAGACTTTCATTATACAGTGCTTTATATTCAAAGGAGTATCCCTCATGATTTATATCTGAATATAGATCTTGACTAAGAATGAACACAAAATCAAGTATGACACATAGTGAAGATATTTTTACATAGATTTTTACCTACATTTTTATTGTGAAAAATAGTGGAGTACACATAACATACATATCTATTTCTACAGTTAGAATAAAGAGAGACTACGACACGATATTTTACTGCTATTTTCATATAAATGACTCAATATCCTCTCCACGATACATCTAAGTAATCCCAAGATTATAGATCACATCAGATTGTAAAACACTACCTTTCTTTATCCCTTATAAATTTCTCAATCTTTTTGTTTCATTTAATTTCAATCAGTGTGTTGTTTATCATGGTTATCAACACAAACTATCTTCTATGCATAACTGGAGAATACTAGATATTCACTTACCTCTCTTTTCATATGTATACCCATATTGTGTGTGGTAGAGGTCCTTGTGTGGCCTCTGTTTGTTTTCTTACCATGGTTATTGTGGAAGAGGTCCTCATGTGGACTAGATAGATTGTCAGCTGTTGTGTATATATCTGATCCAGGTAATGGTTCAAATTATATTAATATAATATGCTTAGCAGTGGGGTGATTTCCAAATAGAGGGGATTATGTCTCAGCTTGAGACTAAACCTCTTGTTTTATTAAATTTTGTGTTTTTCTTGTTCTTTACAAATCATTAAATTGCATTTGTTTTTAACTAAAATAATACCAACATTGAAAATTAATCTTAAATAGTGTTCATATAATTATTTTTTTAGGTCAATTTATTTCAAAAGTTAAATTAGATTTCATTTTTTTATATGAATATTAATCAATCATCAAGAAATATTTTAAAATATAAAATTTATATTAAACTACTATTTTGATTAATTGCTAATTTTTATTTTAATTGAGGGATTTTATTTAAAAAAAATTAACATAAATATTTAGTGGGAACTCAATTCACCCCCCTCCCTCTTGAGTTTCTTACTCTAACCGACATTTGGTATCAAATGTTTTTAAAAGTATTTTCAACTATTATTTTAGTTGTGTTTTAAAGATATTAAGTTTACAATAATTCTAAATTTAGTTCTTTAAATGGATAATAGACAAGAAGATTCTACTACTAATAGAATAACTTACTTTAATGTCACAAACTATGCTCAGTGTAAAATCAAGATAAATATATATCTTGAGAGCATGGGTTTTGATATATATACTGTAATAGAAGATAAATATAAATTACCTCAAAATACTAGAGTTTCATGGAGTGATTCCACTAATAAACCCTATAATAATTACTATAAATCCCTGAATTCTATTTATTGTTCTTTGGATGAATAAGAGTTTAAAAGAATATATGTTTATAAAACTATTTATGAAATTTGGGATACATTATCTATTTCCCATGAAAGAAAAAATAATTTTAAATAAATGATATTAAATACTTATATAATTAAATATGATACATTTGAAATGAAACATGATGAGATTATTTCTGATATGTACCTCAGTTTCAATGAGATAGTAAATACAATTCCTTCCATGGGGAATCCAGTCTCAGAAAAAGACCAAATCATGCTATTGTTGTGGTGCTTACCTGAAATATAGGGAGGAACCTCAATCTCAATAACAAAATATTTTGATATTTGAAAAATTCTTTTCAAGGCATTAATTGGCAAATTTATGATATATAAAGAATAAATTAAAGTGAACCAAGAATAATAAGATGAACCTAAGAGAAGTTTTATAGAATTCAAGTCTACTACTTTAAAGAAAAAAGAGAATGTTCATGCAGAATGTTCCAATAATGAGGAATCACCAGAAGATACTGATGAATAAATGGCACATCTAGCCAGAACATTTAAGAGATTTTCTAAGAATAATAAATTCATTAAGAAACAGAACTTGTAACGACCCAAAGTTTCATTAATGGAAAATCCCTCTTGATTCAGTTAAATGTTTCTTTATGAAAAATGTTTTTATAAGATGTAAACTTCTTTAGTTTTATGTTAAGATTTGTGACCGTTACTTTTATATCCGTTGAACAGTGATCATCTAAGTAGTATAAATATAAGGCTTTAACGAAACCATTTCTACTCAGACAAAGGAAGCGATGGCCTCATCCAGTAGAATTGCCCCTTACGAAGCCCATTTTTCGGAGCTCGGAAAAGAGGTGGCGTCTTTGGGCTTTTCCCTTGACCAAGCCCAAGCTGAGCTTCATCAAGTCAAGCTCCAACGTGATCGTCTACGGGAAAAATGGAAGTTGATAGAGATTACCACTCGAGCGATGTTATCCGAGCAACCCCAAGAGTCTGTCACCATCGCACACCTTACCCTTAGGTCTTATGCGGCTATTTTAAGGGGTTATGTAACAAATAAGTAGCACCATGTTCATGTACATTATTTTTTTATATATAATAATGAGTATAATTTCTAGTCATTTTTGATACATTGTAATTAGTTTTTAAAGTACAAATGGTGTTTTTAGTTATTATTTAATTAAGAATTATATTTTATTAAATTAAAGGATTTTTTAATTAAATAATATTTTAATAAAATATTATTATTAATATTAAATTAATTTTTATTAAAAATAAATGATCTTATAATTTTATGAATGCAATTAAAATTTTTATTAAGGTTTGAAAGCCATTTCTGTCAAAACCCGTGAATTTTTTTATAAATGTCGGTTTTTATTTTAAAAGTGAAAATTCACATATTTAGAAAATTATTTAGATAAAATAAATATTATTTTTGGAATCAGGACGTCGAAATTATCCAACGGTGAATTTTTCATAATTTTCTGAGACAGTCAAATTTTTGGGTAAAAATTAAATATCATTTAAATATATAATGTGTTTTATGACATCATAATGACCCAATGGTGATGTAATAAAATACCATAATCCTTATGTTCGGCCAATATGTGTTTTATCATTAAAATAATGAGGTTTTGGGTTTGTTTGACTTACTTTTAAAAGCATTAATGGAGCCCTCAAGACTTATTCAACACTTTGCCTTTTTAAATTAATTTCCATGGGAGTGTGACTCACCTCCACATAAGCAACCCTAATTTTTTAATAATTTCGGACCTTGGACTTGTAAAATATTGTTTTCCTCTTTCATTTTCCCGAAACCATGGGCAAATACCATGGGATGGTTTGTGGTTTGGATTATTTTAATATAAGGGGTCCCAAACCTAAATAATAAAGAATACTCTCACCTTTCCTATATAACCCCACCCAAGCTCCCACTTCCTCCTCACTCAAAGCCCTTGAAGTTCGTCCAACATCTGCCCTACTCTCTCTAGAATCCTCTCAAGGTTCCCCAAGCTCCCAAGAAGCCTCTCACAAGCCTCTCTCTAGCCTTTGGAAGCACACTTCCAAGTAAGGGGTTTTCTTCCTTTCTCATTTTTTGTCAATTTTCTTTAAGTTGTATTGCCCTTTTTATTTCAATTATGAATGTTGGGGTATGGTTTCTCAACTCCCCCATACATCCCTCTTATTGTTTGAATGATGGGAGAACCCTTTCTCTCTCATTAAATGCCTCCCATGCACACCCGTTACTATGCCGAAATTCCGAAAGGAACTTCTCTCTCTTCTTCTACATTCAAGCAATACTTTTGTATCATGAATCTAAATTCCATTTCTATTGTTGTGACATGTATATATATGATCTCCTTACTGTCCATTACATGTAAATATGATGAGGAACCCCTTTCTCTCTCATCAACCTTTTTTTATGAATTCTTATGTCACGCCGTTACGCTGCCGAAATCGCACCAATTTTCTAAGCCAATGTCTTTGTGTAGTGAATACCATGCCCATTTCTCCATCAAGGGTATTCACCTTTATGCACATTTACATATTGATTATAAAGTTTCATGTATGAATTCCACATTCCTTTATCTTGGAAGAAATGATTATGTTTTATGAATCCATGTTTTATGATCCATGTGGCACACTTATGCATGAAATGAAATGTTTAAGAAGGGTGCGCACTTTATAGCGCTCCAATGCATTGGGTAAAGTATAGTATCATGATATGTCATGTTCAATGAGTGTTTACTCATGCTAATTCAAGTGCAACGAGGGTTTACTCGTGCTTCAAGTGCAATGAGGGTTTACTCATGCTCCATGTGCAATGAGCCTTGGCTCATGCTAATTCAATGTTAAGTGTTGTTGCCACATTTCCATGTTATGATTATCATGCTTTATCATGCCTTTATGTTCATGTTTCTATTATGCTCTATTGATATGCCTATTGCCTAACATGTATTTCACTCCTCATGTTATTCATTGTGTACTCCCTTACTGGGCTTTATAGCTCACCCTTTTCTTATGCATGTCCTTAGGTTATCCCATGCAATGCTAAGTACGAAGGAATGTAGTGGTCATGTAAAGGAAGTTTTCAATATAGATGTTGTATTTCAAGTTTAAAGTTTTTATGTAATGATCATAAGCCCCAAAGACACTAAACCTCTCGATCTTCTTTGTTTTATCAAGTGAAGTTTTATGTAATAAATCATGCTTAAGTTGTAATAAAAAGCAGGGTTGTCATAGTTGGTATCAGAGGATAGGTTTAGTTATTTTTGGGATTAGGAAACCCTAGTAAAGCCTTAGATACAAGACTAAGCATAATAAAAACATCCCTAAGTTTTTGTAAATACTAAGTAAGTGGTTTATCAATAAAATACATCCCTCTATGGATGCGAGCAGGTAGAGGCGGCTCTGGCACAGATGTATCCTAGGGGTAAAACCCGAAAACACCGCTTTGAGCTAGACTCGAACGGGAACTGGTGCACGACAACGGGCCTTGCTGCACTCTTGGTTACGACACTCCCGGGGGATATGTTTTTATAAATTCACAATCTTAGTATGAACCCTTATTAAGGGAAAAATGCCCCTAAGAATATATGTTAGAAGGAAGATCATGAAAAGCCTGGATTGAATCCTATAGACTCATGAGTTAAAGAGATTAAAGTTTATTTATAAATCATCAACTTTTGTCTTTGGATTACCCTTTATGTGTTACCCCTAACTTTCTTTTATTGCAGCCAATGGCCGGTAATAGGAGAACTCGGGCTAACAACCGTTGTGAAGATCAGTGTGATGATTGTACTTATGAGATGCCCAATCTAATGGGAGCGGGAATCGCGAACTTTGTCACGCTTCTCTCTCAGCTAACTCAAGTTTTGAATAGAAACACTGGTCAAGAGGAACGTTCAACCCCCCCTAAGAAAGAACAAGTCACTATTGAAAGCTTCATGAGACAAAGGCCTTCTACTTTTAGTGGATCATCCGATCCCACGATCGCTGAACAATGGATCAACTCCATTGAAAAGATATTCTCCATACTCCAATGCTCTGAAAAAGATAAGGTTCTCTTGGCGGCTTATCGTATGGAGGGTGAAGCTGATCAATGGTGGACGTTGATCAAAAATACGAAGCCTAAGGAGGAGATCGAGGATTTGGAATGGAAGGAATTCCGGAAGATGTTTTTCGATAAATATTTTCCGCGCACCCTCCGTCTTAAGATGGAAAGGGACTTCCTTTCCCTCAAGCAGAAAGATGAGGAATCTGTGGGAGCGTACGAGGAAAACTTCACAAGGCTTTCACGATATGCTTCCGGCTTTGTCGTTACCCCTGAATGCAAGGTTGACCGCTTCTTTGGTGGGCTGAAGCCTAGCTTGCGGAAAGCATTAGCAATCCGTGACTTTGACAGCTATGAGGAAATTGTCCGATGTGCCCTCAAGGTTGAAATGGAGATCGGAGAATCACAGGGGTATCATGGGGACAAGAAGTGGAAGGTGGACTTCAATTCTGGTGGTCCGATGGATAAATCCAACGGCACTAAGAAATTTCAGCACCCCACTTGCCAAAAGTGTGGAAAGAAGCACCTTGGAAATTGCCTTAGGGGGACAAGAAAATGCTTCAAGTGTGGAAGAGAAGGGCACCTAGCTGTTAACTGTCAGCAAGAAGGACCCGCGGCTACGACGGAGGAGAGGAACGCTCTGTTCGAACCTCAACGCGTTGTTCAGTGCTTCAAATGCAAAGAACCAGGTCATTTTGCAAATCAGTTCCCTAATCCAAGGGTTATCGGAGGCAATCAACAACCTCCAAGACAGCAAGGAAGAGCTTTTGCCATCACTTCTGCCGAAGTGAACCCCGACAACGAAGTGGTGACAGGTACGCTAGTTATTCATTCAAGAATAGCGAATGTACTTTTTGATTCAGGTTATACGCATTCTTTTATATCTCAAAAGTTTAATAGAACAATCCCTGCACCACCACAAATCATGGAAGTAAAGATGTCGGTGAGTACGGCAAATGGGGCAATCATTGCATCCCATGAGTATAAGTCCTCCCCTGTTATAATCTGTGGATTGAATTTCCCGGCGAACCTCGTCATACTCCCTTTGGTGGAATTTGATGCAATTCTTGGCATGGATTGGCTTTCCTTATATAGAGCCAACATAAATTGTCGGGAGAAGGAAATCACACTCCATATGGAGAATCGACCCCCGATTCTTTACAAGTGTCAGGAGGAAGATGAATCTCCTTTGGCTCCATCATCTCAAGCATGGATATTACTGCCTTATGAGCACACATATCTGGCTCAGATGATTGAGTCCAAGGAAGAAACCACTCTTGAAGAAATGCCTATTGTGAGGGAATTCACTGAAGTATTTCCCGAGGAACTTCCTGGTCTTCCTCCAAGAAGAGATGTTGAGTTCTCAATTGAACTTATACCTGGGGCGCTACCAATATCCAAGACTCCATATAGAATGGCTGTTGTTGAGCTTGAAGAGCTGAAGAAACAACTACAGGAGAATCTGGATAAAGGGTTTATACGCCCAATTGCATCACCATGGGGAGCACCAGTCCTCTTCGTCAAGAAGAAGGATGGGTCAATGCGGCTTTTCATCGATTATCGTGAACTTAACAAAATCACGATAAAGAACAAGTATCCTCTCCCAAGAATCAATGACTTGTTTGATCAGCTGCGTGGAGCACAATACTTCTCCAAGGTGGACTTGCGGTCGGGATATTATCAAGTAAGGGTGAAGAAGGAAGATATCCCCAAGACTGCTTTTCGTACAAGGTACGGGCACTATGAATTCATAGTAATGCCTTTCGGACTCACCAATACTCCAGCAATATTCATGGACTTGATGAATAGAGTCTTTAGAGATTACCTTGACAAATTTGTGGTAGTCTTTATAGATGATATTCTAATATACTCCAAAACCAAGGAGGACCATGAGGAGCATTTAAGAACTGTACTGGAGACTTTGCGCAAGGAGAAGCTCTATGCCAAGTACAGCAAGTGTGAGTTCTGGTTGAAGGAGGTCTCATTCTTGGGCCATATCATCATAAGCAATGGGATATCTGTGGACCCCTCCAAAACAGATGCAATTGAGGGATGGCCGAGGCCAACATCGGTAACTGATATCCGTAGCTTCTTGGGGTTAGCTGGATATTATCGACGATTTGTGAGAAATTTCTCACGATTGTCCAACCCTCTTACCAAGCTAACTCGAAAGGGAGTAATGTTTTCTTGGAGTGATGAATGCGAAGAAAGCTTCAAAGAGTTGAAAAGGAGGCTTATCACTGCACCCGTGCTCACTTTACCCACAAGTGGGGAGCTTTTTGTGGTATTCAGTGATGCTTCGAAGAAGGGCTTAGGATGTGTGCTGATGCAGAATGATAAAGTGATATCCTATGCCTCAAGGCAGTTGAAAATCCATGAGCGAAACTATCCAACGCATGATCTGGAGTTGGCGGCGGTGATCTTTGCCTTGAAAATCTGGCGGCATTATCTCTATGGAGAGAAATGTGAGATATATACTGACCACACGAGTCTTAAATATATATTCACACAGAAAGAGCTTAATATGCGCCAGAGAAGATGGATAGAGCTCATCAAGGATTATGACTGTTCAATACATTACCACCCTGGGAAAGCGAACAAGGTGGCGGATTCCCTAAGTAGAAAGGATCCAGCTATTCTATCAATGATGAGAATTGAGAAGGATCCAATCTTATTAGACTTGATGAAGATGGATGTGGGAATCATAAAGAAGGGAACATCATCAATCCTTTCACAAATGATTGCGCAACCATCTCTTTTGGAAAGGATAAAGGATGCTCAAAAGGATGATACAGGAATCCAAGAAAAAGTGGAAGCTATCAAAAAGGGAAAATCCTTAGAGTTTAATGTTAACGAAGAAGGAATTGTGCGGTTTGGGAAAAGACTATGTGTCCCATCAAGTTCAGAGCTGAAGAAGGAACTTTTGGATGATGCACATAGTTCAAATTTCTCTATTCACCCTGGGAGCACAAAGATGTATCGAGATCTTCGAGAAAACTTTTGGTGGGATAATATGAAGAAGGAGATCGCTGAGTATACATCAAAGTGCCTGGTGTGTCAGCAAGTGAAGGCAGAGAGGCAGAAGTCTAAGGGGATGATGCAACCATTGCCCATACCAGAATGGAAATGGGAGAACATCACCATGGACTTTGTCACCGGACTTCCAAGGACATCCAAAGGCAGCAATGCAGTCTGGGTTGTTGTGGACCATCTTACAAAGATTGCACACTTAATTGCTATTCGAGAGGATTTCTCTTTGGATCAACTGGCACGGATATATATCAGGGAAGTGGTACGGTTGCATGGAGTACCACTATCTATTATTTCTGACCGAGATCCAAGATTTACCTCTAAGTTTTGGAAGAGTCTTCAACATGCTCTGAATACTGGACTGAACTTCAGTACGACCTATCATCCTCAAACTGATGGCCAATCCGAGCGGACTATCCAAACACTTGAGGATATGTTGAGAGCGTGCTCAATGGACTTTAAAGGAGGATGGGATCAACATCTTCCTCTAGTTGAGTTCTCTTATAATAATAGTTTCCACTCGAGCATCCAAATGGCACCATATGAAGCCCTGTATGGGAAAAGGTGTAGAACACCGGCATGTTGGGATGAGGTCGGTGAACGTAAGCTGCTTGGACCAGAAATGGTCGAAGAAATGGTGGAGAAGGTGAAAACCATTCAGCAGCACATCAAGGCAGCCCAAAGTCGACAGAAGAGTTATGCAGATAATCATCGAGGAGACCTTGAGTTTAAAGTTGGAGACATGGTGTTTTTACGCATATCTCCATGGAAGAAGGTCATGAGGTTTGGAAAGAAAGGGAAGTTAAGTCCAAGGTACATCGGCCCCTTCGAGATTCTTGATCGTGTTGGGGCTGTGGCCTATCGACTAGTACTTCCACCGACTATGTCCAAGGTGCATGATTTCTTTCATGTATCCCTCTTAAGGAAGTACATACCGGACCCTTCACATGTACTCTCTTCTAAGGTGGTACAATTGAAAGATGATCTTTCTTATGAGGAGCAACCAGTGAAGATCTTAGATCGTAGAGAAAAAGTTCTACGAAATAAGACAATGCCCCTCGTCAAGGTGTTGTGGAGAAACCACAAGTTTGAAGAAGCAACTTGGGAGTCAGAGGATATGATGAAGCTAAGTTACCCAAATTTGTTTTAGTGTGGGAAAAGGAAAATTTCGAGGGCGAAATTTCTTAAGGGGGGAATGTTGTAACGACCCAAAGTTTCATTAATGTAAAATCCCTCTTGATCCAGTTAAATGTTTCTTTATGAAAAATGTTTTTATAAGATGTCAACTTCTTTAGTTTTATGTTAAGATTTGTGACCGTTACTTTTATAGCCGTTGAACAGTGATCATCTGAGTAGTATAAATATAAGGCTTTAACAAAACCATTTCTACTCAGACAAAGGAAGCGATGGCCTCATCCAGTAGAATTGCCCCTTACGAAGCCCATTTGTCAGAGCTCGGAAAAGAGGTGGCGTCTTTGGGCTTTTCCCTTGACCAAGCCCAAGCTGAGCTTCATCAAGTCAAGCTCAAACGTGATCGTCTACGGGAAAAATGGAAGTTGATAGAGATTACCACTCGAGCGATGTTATCCGAGCAACCCCAAGAGTCTGTCACCATCGCACACCTTACCCTTAGTTCTTATGCGGCTATTTTAAGGGGTTATGTAACAAATAAGTAGCACCATGTTCATGTACATTATTTTTTTTTATATATAATAATGAGTATAATTTCTAGTCATTTTTGATACATTGTAATTAGTTTTTAAAGTACAAATGGTGTTTTTAGTTATTATTTAATTAAGAATTATATTTTATTAAATTAAAGGATTTTTGAATTAAATAATATTTTAATAAAATATTATTATTAATATTAAATTAATTTTTATTAAAAATAAATGATCTTATAATTTTATGAATGCAATTAAAATTTTTATTAAGGTTTGAAAGCCATTTCTGTCAAAACCCGTGAATTTTTTTATAAATGTCGGTTTTTATTTTAAAAGTGAAAATTCACATATTTAGAAAATTATTTAGATAAAATAAATATTATTTTTGGAATCAGGACGTCGAAATTATCCAATGGTGAATTTTTCATAATTTTCTGAGACAGTCAAATTTTTGGGTAAAAATTAAATACCATTTAAATATATAATGTGTTTTATGACATCATAATGACCCAATGGTGATGTAATAAAATACCATAATCCTTATGTTTGGCCAATATGTGTTTTATCATTAAAATAATGAGGTTTTGGGTTTGTTTTACTTACTTTTCAAAGCATTAATGGAGCCCTCAAGACTTATTCAACACTTTGCCTTTTTAAATTAATTTCCATGGGAGTGTGACTCACCTCCACATAAGCAACCCTAATTTTTTAATAAGTTCGGACCTTGGACTTGTAAAATATTGTTTTCCTCTTTCCTTTTCCAGAAACCATGGGCAAATACCATGGGATGGTTTGTGGTTTGGATTATTTTAATATAAGGGGTCCCAAACCTAAATAATAAAGAATACTCTCACCTTTCCTATATAAACCCACCCAAGGTCCCACTTCCTCCTCACTCAAAGCCCTTGAAGTTCGTCCAAACTCTGCCCTACACTCTCTAGAATCCTCTCAAGGTGCCCCAAGCTCCCAAGAAGCCTCTCACAAGCCTCTCTCTAGCCTTTGGAAGCACACTTCCAAGTAAGGGGTTTTCTTCCTTTCTCATTTTTTGTCAATTTTCTTTAAGTTGTATTGCCCTTTTTATTTCAATTATGAATGTTGGGGTATGGTTTCGCACCTCCCCCATACTGCCCTCTTATTGTTTGAATGATGGTAGAACCCTTTCTCTCTCATTAAATGCCTCCCATGTACACCCGTTACTATGCCGAAATTCCGAAAGGAACTTCTCTCTCTTCTTCTACATTCAAGCAATACTTTTGTATCATGAATCTAAATTCCATTTCTATTGTTGGGACATGTATATATATGATCTCCTTACTGTCCATTACATGTAAATATGATGAGGAACCCCTTTCTCTCTCATCAACCTTTTTTTATGAATTCTTATGTCACGCCGTTACGCTGCCGAAATCGCACCGATTTTCTAAGCCAATGTCTTTGTGTAGTGAATACCATGCCCATTTCTCCAACAAGGGTATTCACCTTTATGCACATTTACATATTGATTATAAAGTTTCATGTATGAATTCCACATTCCTTTATCGTGGAAGAAATGATTATGTTTTATGAATCCATGTTTTATGATCCATGTGGCACACTTATGCATGAAATGAAATGTTTAAGAAGGGTGCGCCCTTTATAGCGCTCCAATGCATTGGGTAAAGTATAGTATCATGATACATCATGTGCAATGAGTGTTTACTCATGCTAATTCAAGTGCAACGAGGGTTTACTCGTGCTTCAAGTGCAATGAGTGTTTACTCATGCTCCATGTGCAATGAGCCTTGGCTCATGCTAATTCAATGTTAAGTGTTGTTGCCACATTTCCAGGTTATGATTATCATTCTTTATCATGCCTTTATGTTCATGTTTCTATTATGCTCTATTGATATGCCTATTGCCTAACATGTATTTCACTCCTCATGTTATTCATTGTGTACTCCCTTACTGGGCTTTATAGCTCACCCTTTTCTTATGCATGTCCTCAGGTTATCCCATGCAATGCTAAGTACGAAGGAATGTAGTGGTCATGTAAAGTAAGTTTTCAATAAAGATGTTGTATTTCAAGTTTAAAGTTTTTATGTAATGATCCTAAGCCCCAAAGACACTAAACCTCTCGATCTTCTTTGTTGTATCAAGTGAAGTTTTATGTAATAAAGCATGCTTAAGTTGTAATAAAAAGCAGGGTTGTCATAGAACTATAAAGGAAAGTATTATAAAAGAGGAAATTGGAAAAAGGACTAGAAGGATGATACTCATAATGAGATCATCTGCTATGAATTTAAGAGAAAAGGGAATATTAAAGCTGATTTTTCCAATATTAAGTACAAAAAGAAATATTAGGATAATGATAGAAAATATAAGAAAGAAATGAAATCCACATAGAGTTATTCTGAATATATATTTAGTGACTCATACTCACCCATGGGGAAAAACAAGACAAAGAAAACATGTGTTTTATGAAAAACACATATGAGGTATCAAATATTTTTTTTACTTCTCCTACAAATGTTACTATAATTCTAGAGAAGAAAATAATGATGAAAAAATGTCAAATAAATAAATGTTTTAATGTTTTAATATTATTGAAGATAATTTTAATGAACTTAAAGATAAATAAAAAATTCAAAAAAGACAGCATGCTTTATCTACAAATATTAAATCTGATCTTACTATTGATATAGATAATAATGGTCAACTGCTAAAAGTAAATACTGAACTAAAATTTGATAATGATTAGTTAAAGAAATACTTAGTGATATTTTATAATGGTAGAGAAACTCTCACTCAAATATTGGTAAATATGATAACACCTTAGTATATCACTGACTTAGGATATCAACTAGGGTAGAGAAGGATTGTAAAGAGTTGGTTCATTACTAAGTCTAATTCTAGAAAGTATGCTACCAAATTTTATTTTAGTGGACCTAAAAAAAATTATTTCAAAAATATTACAATTTGCCTATAGTAAACCCATTAATAAAATATGGGTTCCTAAATCCCTAATTACTAACACTTCTGGACATATAAATATTTGGTTACCAAAATCATTTTTGGAATAAAATGTTTTTTGTAGGGAACTTTCTTGAAGAGATCCAGTAAAATTCTATAGTACCTAGATATCAGTTGTTCTATAAAAAGGTCTGGGGACTACTCAAGATTTAAAAATATGATAAATGTTGATGGTGGACATGTCACCTTTGGTGAAAATACTAAAGAGAAAATTATTTTCCTTTTCCAAATCGATAACTCTAACTTAGTTTCAATTTTAAAATTATTATTTGTTGATGGTCTAAAATAAAATCTTCTTAGCATCTCACAGCCGTGTGATGATAGTTTTTATATAAAATTTGAAAACAATGATCATAATTTTTTTGATTCTAAAAATGATTTAGTGTTTAATACTTTGAGAAATGATAATGTTTATGCTGTTTATCTTCATTCTTTATTTTCTAAAAATATATTTTGGTTAATTTACTTTCATAAGGAATCTTGGATTTGGAATAGGAGAATAGACCACTACAATATTTACTCACATATAAAGATAACTCGTAAAGGGTTAGCTAAAGATCTACCAAAACTTGAATTCATAAATGAAAAATTATGTGAACAATGTCAAAAAGGGAAACAATGAAAAAAATTCTAATCAAATAAAAAAATTCAAATTTTCAACACCTATAGTTGGTTCACATAGATTTTTTTGGACCTTCTAGAGTTTCTAGTTTAAATGGAAATCATTATATATAAGTACTTGTAGATGAATTTTCTAGGTATACATAGATATTATTTTTTCTCATAAAAGTAAATCCACCACTTACTTTACCAATTATGATAAATCTGTAGAGAATCTTAGTGTACATAGGATTAATACCTTAAGAAGTGATCATAGATATGAGTTTTAAAATTAATAATTTGAAGCTTTTTTCTGACAAATTGGATATAGTCACAACTTTTCTTCTCCTAGGACCCCCAACAGAATGGATTTTTTGAGAGAATAAATAGGAATCATTAAGAAATTTTTAGGACTATGCTTAATTAATATGACCTACCTATCATCTTTTGGGAAGAGGTTGTGAATAAAACCCTTTATATAATTAATAGAGTATTAATTAGAGCTCTTTTAAAGAAAATACCTTATGATATTTTGAATAGTAGAAATATTAATGTCAATTACTTTAGCTTTTTTTGTAAATACTTTAATCTCAACACTAAGGATAACCTTGAAACATTTTCTTCCAAGAGTGATGAAGAAATTTTCCTTACTTATTCAATTTCTAGTAAATCCTATAGGGTGTTTAACAAAATAACCAAGACTCTAGAAGAATCTGTTCATATCAAGTTTGTTGAAACAAATCAACATGAGCCTAATACTACTTTAGAAAACCTTTATGATGATTTATCAAATATTTATATTAATTCCAAACCCCTCCAACCCTTCAGTGAAATAAGAAAAAAAATCATCCAGTTCTGAAGAACTTTCTCAATCCAAATTTGATCTTATAGAAGACCATGAGATGACCAGCCCTTCCATTTCTAGATCTATTTGTACTCATAAATACCATCCTCTATATGCTATTATAGGATATCTAAATAAAGTTACACATACTAGAGCATCTATCAGAAATTAGGTTGGACATCAAGCATTCTTGTCACAACTTGAAAGGGTACGACGTCAACCGTCGGATCAGGCCTGTGCTTTGACATAAGAAACTTGCTTACTGGTCTGCCATGAAAAGGTGGAGGGATTCATCATGATCATTTTCTAGGTTGGGGATTCTCCATGGTGTATTTGGGTTTTTAAATTCTTTGAACTTTGAGTCATGTAATGTTATAAGTCCGTGAAGTCTAGGTTCCCCCCTTTATTCCCTTAAAATGTGATTTGTCTTTTAATAAAATAAAAAAATTTAAGGCCTTCGGGCCATTGTATGGATGGAAGAACATCACTGATGTCATTAATGATGAATTGTGGGTAATGTCTATGCAAGAGGAAGATAACTGATTTGAAACAAATAATGTTTTAGAACTCATTGATATACCTATATACACCTTGACTATTGGCACTAAATAGGAATTTAGAAACAAGGTTGATGAATCTGGTGCTATAGTAAGAAAGAAGGCTATATTAGTTACAAAAAGGTATTGTCAAGAAGAGGGTATAGACTACGAGGAAACCTTTTCACCAGTATCCATACTTGAATCTACTAGAATACTACTATCCTATACAATACATCTATATTTAAAACTATATCAAATGGATAATAAAAGTGAATTCTTTAATGGTTATATAATTAAGGATGTTTTTGTTGAACAACTCCCCAGTTTCCAAAACCCTCATTTTTCAAATCATGTTTTTTAAATTAACAAAAGATTTATATGGTTTAAAATAGGCTCGTAGATCTTGGTATGATAGGCTCGCTTGTTTTTTTATTTCTAATGGTTTTTCAAAATGTATATTTGATCCTAAACTTTTTATAACAATAATTTGAATGGATGTTTTAGTACTTCAAATCTATGTAGATTATATTATTTTGGGATCTTCTAAAAATTATTTTTGTAATAATTTTTCAAAAAATTTAAAAACTAAATTTGAAATGAGTTTAATGGGTGAAATGAAATTATTTCTTATTTTTCAGATTTTTTAAAATAAGGAAGGAATTATTTTAAATTAAATTAATTACACCAAAGATATTCTAAAACATTTTTGTTTTCATATAACTAAAAGTAGTAACACTTTTATGAGTACCACCAATAAGTTGGATCTTGATGAAATTGGGAAGCTCATGGATCAAACCAATTACAGAGGTATGATTGGAAGTATTATCCAATTAACTTTAATCCAGCCTTATATTATTTTAACTATGTTTATGTGTGCTCATTTTCAAGATAACCCAACAGGGTCACATTTACTTGCTGTTAAAATAATTTTAAAATGCATCAAATATACAAAATATTTAGGTTTTTTATACCATAGAGGACAAGAATTTGACATAGTGATTTATTCAGATGCTGATTTTATTCATTTCAAGTTATATATAAAAATAACATTTGGAACATTTCATATTTTTGGAAAGTATCTAGTATCATGGTGTAGTAAGAAAAAAAATTCAGTTGCACTGTCTAATGCTAAAGTTGAATAAATATCAACACGTAGTTGTTGTGCTCAATTGTTTTAGACAAAACACACTCTACTAGACTATGGATATTAATTTAGAAATGTCCTTATAAATTGTGACAATACAAGTGCTATAAATATGTCGAAGAATATAGTGTATCACTATAGAAAAAACACATTTATGTAAGACATAACTTTTGAGAGATCATTGTCAAAAGGGTGAAATAACTCTCAAATACATAGGAACTAAACATCATCTTGATGATGTTTTTATTAAGACATTAAATTCTAAGAGATTAAACTACATAAAACATGAATTAGGCATGATAAATTTTGGTTAAGCTTAAATTATGGGTACCCATAATTTGAAATTACCCACCATTGGAAATTACCCACCATTGGAAATTACCTACCATTGGATAACCCACTATTAGAAAAACCCACCATCGGAAATGACCAGATGTTGGTTTTAAGACATCATAGATAATTTTATTTTTGGGTTTTTTATTTTTATTTCATTTAAATTGAAATATTTGTTTTATTTTTTGGAGTTTCAAGTCCCTAAATGATATAAATTATACCATTATTCTAATTTTTATGCACTCTCAATCTCACACCCTTTCCTTTTGAGACTCTATGCGACCTTTTTCTCCCAACCTTTCACATTATCTTAACCTCTCCTAAAACTTCCACTCTGTTTTTAATAGTTAGAGTGAAGTGAGAAGATGATAAGACTCCCTACGAGTCAAATCCTTCTAATAAGTAAAGATTAGACTCAATCAAAATTTTAATTGATCCATGTAATCCATAAATCGACAATCTCATAGTAGTTTATGAGAAGTAAGTTCATGCCAAGTGGTTGTTATCAATAAATTTAATGGTTCTTAAGGTGATCTAGGACCAAGGATGGTTAGATTGGTTTTCGAACAATGATAGACCATACTATCCTAGGTTGGTAAACCAATTTTATCAATTTTTTTAGTTTAGTTTTGGAGAATATAAATATTGGATTAGAAGCAGGATAAATGGAAACAAGTTATTATTTTATTATAGATAATGGGATAGGTGTCTTAATGTTCCTTATGATGAATTTTAAAATGATTATCAAGGTTTTATTCCAAGTGTTAATTATTCTTTTGTATATGAGAATGCTTAGGAAGAGGTTATAGGAGATAGATCCTTAAGGAGACCACCTGCAGCCGAGTTACATAGTAAATGTCATTTACTATTTAAATTTATACAGCATATGTTATTCCTGATGAAAGGTGATTTCAGAACAATTATAAATCAAGATGTATATCTACTATACATTATGAAAAGAGGATATATAGTCAACCTATAAAAATATTTTATGCTTTATATTATGGTGATGTGAAAACCATCATCCTGGTCAAACTCCCTAATTTATCCTAATCTTATTTCATCCATACTAGAATCCAAGGGATTGGTTAATGAGGAAGAAGAAACTGAGGTGGTGTGTGGAGGGTTTTTTTAACTAATTTATTTGTAAGATAATAAAGATTAATTGGAATTCGTGTTTGAGGAAGTGAGTTTATGATGTTGATAAGTAATATGAGGAGTTTAATCATGTTGATCACCCTTGCAGATTAAAGTATCCTGTTGATCTTGGCTTAGATTCAGATGAGGTTGTTGTATAATCAGATGAATAGAAGGAGGAATAGGAGGTTTCTTCTCCTAATGATGAGGAAGAGTCATCACTTAAGGAGGGAATTAACCCAAAAAATCTTAAGATCCCAACTATTACTTTTGGTCTGACCATTCTTCCTAGATCGCTAATAGTTAGAGAGACTCTTTTAAGTGAAGGAAGTGAATAAGAGGAAACAAAAAATTATAAGAGGAACAGTATAAGTGTTCCTCTTCAAAATATTATAAGGAATTTGTTGATGTTTCTGATGATGAAAACAGTGAAAATGGGAATGATAATAGTAATGGGAATAAAGATGAAGAAAATGGTGATGAATATGGAAGTGATGGTGGATCAGACCATTGTGATCCTCATGATGATCATAAGATGGATCAGGTACTTTTTCCTCCTCTAGTTGTTCCTACTTCTACCAGGTCTAAGTAGAGACCAAGCATTGTTCAAGATGTTGATGAAGATGTTTTAGATGAGTTGAAAATATATGCTATGGGGGAGGAAACTCCTTGTTTTGTTAGACATAGAGTTGATCCTTCTAATATTGATGTAACTATTGTATCTTCTGCCTGATTAGATGTTCCATATTTTTAAGAATGGGATAAATATCTAGGATATGTGAGACATGTCAAGGACTACCCTGAATCTAATGATGATAGAATTCCACCAAATAATGGTGGACATGCAATGTCATTTTGAGTAGACATGGAACCTGAGGGATTTATGGTTATGCAGATTGATGATGCAGTGAATCTTTAATGATTTATTTCTGATGTTCCTACCAAATCAGCGCCAGCTAAGGCTACTTTTGATAGAGTTAATACACCCTTTATAGCTAATGATGCTTATGTATCTATTTATATAGTTACCATATATAGACTATAGACTTTTAGGGAAATAATTATTTCTTAATTTGATGGGATTATAAGGAATCAAGTGACTCTAGTCACAAATCTTTATGAGATAGATGCCAGATTCTTGTTTGATCTTGTGATATACCACATTCATCCCAAGATGATTCATCATATTTAGGAATTTGAGATAGAAAACAGGCAGTTAACCAATTATTTGTATTCCTTGAGGACAATTATAGAAGAAATAAAGACCTATTTTTTGAGAGTTTGGAATTTGTGTTGGATAGGTTGGAGTCTCTACCTTATACTTCTAGTACTCCACCTCTATTGGATATTATTTTGATCAAATCAGTTTTTAGGGAGGATCTGCAAGTTTTTTTGGTAGATGTTCCTGCTACTCCTCAAGAGGGTCTGTGGCAGATCAGACATAATAATGATCATGTGTATAATATAGTATGATAATGTTTGAATGATATTATAAATGACAGAGAAACTGTAAAAAAATCAATTAAGTATTATCTATTCTAGATCTATACCAAGAATTAGTTTAACTCTCATTTAAAGTGTTTAGCATAAAATCTTCAGATGCCACCGGTTTCACAATATTTCAAGGAGCAAGTTATTTACCTAAAGGTGATGACATACGGTATCCATTAATTTTTTATTTATATACCCATTTTTTAATGGGTTCAAGGGGAAATATTAAAAGTGATTACCTCTATACTTAAGTTGTTTATGGAGTAGAAAAAAAGGATTTTTTTAGTGCCATGGAGTGAGGAGGAAATATCATCATGGAATTCATTAATCCGATTAAGCCTTTCTTGCATATATTTGGTATAATAGTGGTAGATCAAGAGGCTATTCTAGTGATTTTTCTTCTATCTGCTCCTGAAACTGATCAAGATATGTTTAGACCAATTGTTACCCAAGATCCATATGTTCCTTTACCTTCTTGATTCTAGATTTTTAGCATGTCTCCCAAAGATATTGTACAGCATCTCTATCTGATTATCATCAGAGAGCTACCTACTCCTTATTTCACTTCCATTTTATCTACTAATACCTTTTCCCTACATATACTACCTCAGCCTCAACTTCTACTTCTGTGCCCCCTACCTATGACAAGGGTAAGTAACCTTCTATTCCTAGTACCTTTGTTGAGAGTTCTTGAGATTATATTTTTCTTTGATAGGGACTTGTTTATACTTTATTGTATCTCAATTTTTCTGGAACACAATCACTTTTATCCTTAATAGAAATTTTCTTTTTATTCATCTTTTGTTTCTTTGACTTTACTATTTCTTATTAATACTTTTTAATAATCCCAAATGGGGGAGAATAAATATGGTATTTATTTTAGAAGGCTAATATTTATGATTATGATCCTTTTATTTTTTATTTATGTTTTTAATTGATACCATACCTTCGATATTATTTTTAATAGATATCATTGTTATAATTTGATACCATATTTATTTGTTTTAAAATTTTAAACTTTATGTTAAAACTCTTACATTAACTTTTCAAAATTTTAAGCAGATATCTTTTTCAAATATATCTATTTTATTTTAAATTTTATTTTATTCATGGTTTCTAAAATTTTATGATTTTTGATCATCAAAATGAGGGAGATTGTTGGAACATCCTTATTTTAATACTCACAAATCATGTTAATAATTTTTTTAATTGATTTAATATTTTATGATAGAATCATATAATATAAGGCTATATAGTTAAAATTTGGCCAAGTGTTGAAAATACCTATCGCCATAATTGATTCACTGTTGAGGATGAGTCGCTGTCAGAAAAGACTCACTGTTGAAAAATTCTCGCCACTAAAAATCATTCACTACTAAAAAATAAACATTGTTAGATGATTCTACATTGAAAATGAGTCACTTCAAGGATTTAATTACCATCATATCTACATACCGTTGAGAATAATTCAGTGCTAGATTTAAGTCACTACTAGAGATGAGTCGATGTCAGACTCTACCTACCGTCAAATGAGTCACCACTGAGACGATTCACCACTGAGACGAGTCACCACTGAGATGATTCATCAATGAGATGATTTACTAATGAGACTAGTCATAATTGAGATGATTCATCATTGAGAATGATTCACCACTGAGCATGAACTACCATCAGATAACCTACCACTAGCTCGACTCACCATTGGATTGACTCACTGCCAGACATGATTCGTCGTTAGCTTGTACCACCATCACTATTCTGGGACATTTGAATTAAATTTTACCAATTTCTATATTAATTAATTTAATGAAAATATTTATTTTATGACTATATTCTTAACTATTTCAAGGAATAATGAATGATTTCTGAGCTCAGTGTATGGATACAGATGATCGTGATGATTTTTCTTCAAATGGACTCTCCAACTTGTGGTTCTTTATATTCAAAGGAGTCCCCCTAGTGAACTATACCAAGAGATAGATCTTGACTGAGCATGAACACATAATCAAGAGTGCCACATATTTAATATCTTTTCATTCAACATTCTTACCAAAATTTTGACTATGAAAGAGTGGAGTATATAAAACAGAAAAACCCTTTCCAAAATTCAAATCAAAGAGAGATTATGACACTCTATTTTAATTATATTTTTTGAGAAATGGCTCAATATCCCCTCAAAGATAAATACAAGGAATATCAGGCTTCTAGAGAACATTAGATTGATCAACACTACCCTTCTTTGTCTATTATATATTTCTCCTACTATTTGTCGTATTTAGTTTTGAGAAGTGTTTTTTCCTTATTTATCAACACACAATGTATTTTGATCATAAATGGATAATAATATATATTTTCTCAACTCTATTTTTATATGTATACCCAAGTTGTGTGTGGAAGATGTCCTTTTGTGGTCTATTATTGTTTTCTTCCCAAGGTCATTATGGAAGAGGTCCCTACATGGCCTGTAAAACTGGTCATCTGTTGTGTATATAAACGATATAGTTTGTGGATCAGATTATATTCAAATAATATACTTTGGAGTGAGTGAATTTTAAGTGGAGGGGATTAGGTCTCAACTTGATACTGAACCCCCTGCTTTATTCTGTCATATATTTTTTTGTTCTTCATAATGATTTAATCTGTATTTGTTTTTAACTAAAACAAAACATACTTTGATAGTTAATCTAAACTAGTGTTTATATAAGTAAATTATTTTACAAAGTTAAATTGAATTTAATTTTATTTTAACTGTTCATTAATCAATATTTGGTAAATATTTTAAAATATCAAAGTTATATTAAAACACTCTTTTTATTAACTAGTCTTTTTTTAATTGGGGGATTTTATTTAAACTTTTTTTTAATATACTTTTTTTGGGAACTCAGTTAAACCCATCCCCCCTATTGAGTTTATCACTCCAACCAACAAGAATAAATAATATTATCATTAGAATAAATTATTATCAAATAATTCCATATAAATAATCACATTAGCATGAAAATTATCCATGGATATCATAACTAATCAAATAATCATATGGTCATCAATAACTAATATCATAATAAGGGAATGCATAATGTCAGACATCAAAACCATACCATCAAAGCCTTATACAAATACATCTTACATAATTGGGTAATTCCTCATCCAAATCCCCAATATAGTTTATCTCATGAGACATGTCGATTTATCAAGAGGCTATAGTGGGCCCCACCCATCACTTACTAAGTCTAATGCATTCCTCATATAAAAAGGAGATAAAAATAATCATGTAAAAATTTTTATTGAAAAAATAACATAATAAATGTTAATAATTCCTCTAATCAATAAACATAATCAATGTAAACATTCATATTTCATAATAACATACTAAATGTTAATAATTTCCCTAATTAATAAACATAATCACAAACCATCCAGATTAATATGGAGAATGATATCAAAATAGTATATACCAGATCAAAATGATCATAAACCATCCTGAGAAATAATAAGGGTGGTATCAGTATAATGTATACACAACGAATCATATGTAAAATAAGGTTTTTTGTTGATGGTGAATAAAAATAACATAAAAAATTTCATTAAAAACATTTTTCATGAAAATTTCATTTTCAATTTGAAAATATCTTTTGAAAGATTAAAAAATTCAGAATATTAGGAACGATATTTTCTTCGAAAATAATAATTGGAACATATAAACAATCTTAAAAGTAATTAATAGTAATTATGGTGAGAAATGTTCTTCATGTAAAGTATGTTAAAACAAATATTCCTTTCATATTTTTTGTAAAAATTTAAAATTACCTATTTTGGAAAATAATAGAAAGATTCATTTTAAACCTTTTTGTAAAAAAATAAAACATGTGTAAAAATGAATTTTAATAATCATAGGATAATATAAAAAACATTTTTGAAAACATTTTTAGAAAACATGGACATTGAAGAAAAAGAATTTTTGACTAAATATAAAAATAGAGTCAGGTTTTCTTAAAAGAAGTTTCTCAATAATTTTAAGTAACAAAGAGAGGTAATTTGTAATATTATGTTAAAACTTCATGAATAACCATAGGATAAAAAAATAATGAGTTTATTGAGATATAAATCATAGTATTTTATCATCATAAACTTAATCATAAATAAACCTGACAAATAATGATATTGTAAAATAAACCCTTAACACTTTGGTAACATTTGAATAATATCACTCATAACATCAAATATAACTTTAATTAACATGAATTAAAATATTTTCATGATATATAATATCAAATGTTTGGTATATGAACCATAAAAAATAAATAAGTGGTGAATATGGTATATGTCTCATGGAAGTAAAAGTGAGATGAGAAATCTTTACCTCATATTTGATTTCCTTTGTACGTGTTTGAAACTATTATATAATAAATATATATTTATTATACATATATTACTGAACAATACTCAAGTATATCATCACATATATGAATTACTTATAACTTTTTATCACTCTTTTATTAACAATTCTTTATTAAAAACACTATTTCAGGTGATAACTACTTCATTTTTTGTATATGTTTTGGTTTGGTAGTTTTGGTCCTTGTACATTGATCATGGTTCCATCATCTCCTGAATATTAAGAATGATATAAATATAATATATATCAATTTTATATGTATTTTTATTAATTTATGAAATTTATATAAAAAATTAAATACAACATTCATGGAGATGGTAGGTCGTACATATGCATGAACACTATTTCTATTTTTTTAACGGTTGGAATGAAGGAAGTTAAATAATATTTCAAATTTATAGAATCATTATTATATCATATATATCATATATATTCATTAAATCTATCCTTATTACCATCCATGTTAAAATAAAATGAAATATATATCACATCCCTGCGTAGAGGTGGTAGTCCACACATATGCACAAGCGACATTATCATTGTCCAACGGATTGGAATGTAAGAAGTTATATGTGTTATTATAATTTTAGAAGTATAATTGTGTCACAAATATCATAAATATAAATTATATACAACATTATATCCATCAATGAGTGGCGGTGAAGGAAAATTAATTGCATCAGTTCACATAGAGGTAGTATGTCGTACACACGTTTGACAATCTGGTTTACTATTTAATGGAAGATTGGATGGATATAGATTATGAAATTAAAATAATAAAATATCATTATAATAACATACCAGAACTCACATTCTTGAATCCTGTTATTAAATCATGAAGTTTACATTTCTAGCTTTAATGATAATTGTGACTTAATTGTTTTCATCTAAACCTTACAAGATAAAAATAAAACATAAATCACTTAAAACCATGAGGAAATTTTAAGTTAAGAGTTTTATAAAATTATGAAAAACTTGTATATAAAAAATTCACAATACTTTAAATGATAATTTCTCGAACTTAACCTATCTTTTCTTATTTTATGATAGGTCATCAACATCATCCTTATGAAATCCTTTATAGACATAAATCGTTCAACCTCATTTTATATAACCTAGGGAAAAGGAAACATAATAAGGGTGATATAAAATTTTTAGTAAGGGTAAACATAATTATTAACAATTGAATTCTATCAATAATATTAAGAGTGCATAAAGGCATGGGGATATAATCAGAGTGCATGATTGAATCATAAAAAAAATATACCAATCAATACATAGATCATTATATTGGATTTGTGGCCTAGAACCAACTACTTTTTACTTTATTCATTGATAAATACCTTATCATATCTCGATTGTTCTTTTGTGTGACAATGCATGTGATAATATCCTAAGGACAATTGTTGCATTAAAGGGTCATAGCGGATCCCTACTAAGATGAGAACCTGGAAGTGCCATAACACTGTTCTTAAATATATTTTCTATGGTTGGATGATGTTATTTTAGGGACACAAATAATACAGGCCATTAGGGGTGAGGACTCATAAAACTTTGGGGCACCTTCTCATGGTGTGCGCCATTGGTAATATCTAAGAGGATATTATGAGAACGAGACCCGCCAGTAGGAAATAAACATTTCATAGTGTCATTGGATATTCCTATCCATAGATGTGTGTATTGGTCCTTAGACTTTAAGATTATTATTAATGGGTATTACAACTCACACACTTAGATGTATTGATGAAAACTGTGATGACACACTGTTTGAAGTGAGGTAGGATATGTTGGGTGCGTCATGTGTAATACGGAATTAATAGATAATATGAGAAAGGATTTGTCCCTTATGTTTCATAAAAAAAGCAGATATCTGAGGCCCTTTGATGGAATTGATATATCCTAAATAAATCCATGTCCATGTTAAGGTATGGGCGAGTTCAATTCCAGAATGTCAAAGAAAGAATAATCAAGCACATGGGTTGATGGCACTAGCATGAAACCCACTTGATTCGAATACAGGAACCAAGTAGATTTAGAAATATTACCAGAGAAGAGGTGGATCTTTGAGCTGCCAATGGCACAAGGCTGGATGCATTGGCTATTGGAGATTACCACCTCTCATTGCCAAATGGGATGATTTTTGTTTTACATAACTGTTATTATGTGCCTAGTGTTACGAAGAACATAATTTATGTATCTTATTTGGATATAGATGGATTTATGTTCAAGTTTGGAAATAAGGGTTGTCTTTTTTATAAGAACAATGTATGTTATGGTATGGAGCATTTAAATAATTGTTTGTATGTATTAAATTATGAAAACCAAGTGTTATTAATTGATAACAAAAGAAATTCACATGACTCATACATCACCCAGTTGTGGCATCACCGTCTCGGTCATGTAAACGAGAAGTGCTTGACAAAGCTCTACCAAGATGGATATTTAGACTCTGCTGAGATAAAACCACTTGATAGATTTCATTCTGGTTTACAAGGTAAAATGATCAAGCCTCCTTTTGGTGGACAAGGTAAAAGGGCCATAGAGCTTCTAGGATTGGTGACCACAGATGTATGTGGACCATTTACAGTTGAAGCTAGAGGTGGATATTCTTACTTCATTACTTTTACTGATGATTTGAGTAGATATGGATATGTCTACTTAATGAATTATAAGTCAGAGGCCTTATAGAGATTTATGGAATTCTAGAATGAATTACAGAATCAGCTCGTTAATAAGATAAAGAAACATCGATCGGATTGAGGTAGAGAATGTCTAAACCAAGAGTTCATCGATCTTCTATGCGAGTCTAGGATTCTATCTTAGCTCACTCCTCCTTACACACCACAGTGGAATGGTGTTATTGAAAGGAGGAACTGCACCTTGTTGGACATGGTGAGGTCAATGATGAGTCATGTAGATCTTCCATTATCCTTTTGGGGATATGCATTACAAACTACAGCATACACATTAAACAGAGTACCAACTAAGGTGGAAAATGGAATTCCCTCCGAGCTATGGAATGGAAAGAAACCCATTTTGTCGCATACATGTGTATGGGGATGCGATGCATTTGTTAATGCCTTCTAAGGAAACAAGATATCACCTCAAGGCGTGAGATTTATCTTTAAAGGATATCCTAAGGAAATGAAAGGATATTACCTATATAACTCTCAAGACAAGAAAGTGAATGTCGTCAGACAAGTTGTCCTTCTTGAGAGGGAGCACATCCTCAAAAAGGATAGTGGGAGCAAGATTGACTTCGAAGAAGATGACACTCAAGATACAGAGAAGTTGTTAAAGGAACAAGTTCCACAGGTCTCCATGGAAGAGGTTCCAAATACACAAGTACAGCATAGAAGCTCAAGAGAGGTAAGGGAACCAGAGATATTTGGTTTTCTAGTCACTGAGGATGGTGAATCTTTATTATTGGACAATGATGAACCTCTCTCCTACAAGAAAGTAGTAGAAAGCTTAGAAGCTTCAATATGGATAGAAGAAATAAAATCTGAGATGGATTCCATATACCAAAACCAAGTCTGGGTTCTGGTCGATGATCCAGTTGATGTAAAGCTTGTTGGATGCAAATGGGTATTTAAGAGAAAGCTGGACATGGAAGGTCAAGTTAGCACATATAAAGCAAGGCTAGTGGCTAAAGGATTCAGATAGCATCAAGGAATTGACTATGATGAAACCTTCTCGCCAGTTTCCATGTTTAAATCCATAATAATCATACTTTCCATAGCAGCTTACCATGACTATGAGATTTGGAAAATGGATGTAAAAATAGCATTCATTAATAGGAACCTTCAGGAAGATGTCTATATGACACAACCAGAAGGGTTTGTGACACCAGGTGATGCCAAATGGGTTTGCAAGTTGCAGAAATCCATTTATGGATTAAATCAAGCATCCAAGTCATGGTAAATTGGATTTGATGAAGCCATAAATGAGTTTGGTTTCATTAAGAACAAATGTGAGCCATGTGTTTATAAGCGGTTTAAAGAGAATGTGATCGTTATCCTAGTAGTATATGTTGACGACATATTTCTTATTGGAAAAAAAATAACAGTCTTACAGTCAGTTAATGACTGGTTGAACAGGTGTTTCTCCATGAAGGACTTGGGTGATGTAGCCTACATTCTAGGGATCAAGATCATTCTTGATAGATCAAAGATGCTGCTTGGACTAAGACAGGGTACATACATTGACCAAATACTAAAGAGATTTAGTATGGAGTAATCCAAGAGGGGATTTGTTCCAGTGTCACATGGCCTACATATTTCTATGAAAATGTGTCCATAGACATAATAGGATAAAGATAAAATGAGTAAGATCCTATATGATTCGTCTGTAGGATCCATCATGTGTGCCATGTCACATACCAAGCTTGATGTTACCTATGCACTGAGCATGGTAGGTAGATATCAAGAAGATCCCGGAGAATAGCATTGGACTGCTGTTAAGACTATCCTTAAGTATCTGAGAAGAGATTAGGATATGTTCTTAGTGTATAGAGGAGATGAGGAGCTTGTCATCATAGGGTATTCTGATGCTGGTTTTCAGACAGATCATAATGATCTAAAGTCGCAATCTGGATATGTTTTCTGTCTCAATGGAGGAGTTGTGAGCTAGAAGAGTTCAAAGCAGCCAGTTGTTGCCAATTCTACAGCGGAGTCTGAATATATAGCGGCTTCTGATGCATCCAAGGAAGCCATTTAGATTCATAACTTTTTCTAAGAGCTTGATGTGGTGCCTAGAAGTAAAGACCCTGTCACTTTGTATTATGATAATACTGCAGTGGTGGCTCTTTCAAAAGAACCAAGGTCACATCAACGGACAAAGAACATACTCTGAAAGTATCACCTCTTGGGAGATTTCTATTAGAGGGGTGAAGTTGCAGTGAGCAGAGTGTCCACAGAAGAGAACGTGGCGGACCCCATGACTAAAGTCCTATCTCAACAGAAGCATGAATATCATGTGAGAGCTAGCGGGTTAAAGGTTGTTAGCAGTTGGATCTAGTCCAAGTAGGAGTATATTGGAGTTGGTGGCCTAGAACTAAATACTTTGTAATTTATTGATAAATACCTTATCACATCTTGATTGTTCTTATTCGTGATAATTCATGTGATAATTTCCTAAGGACAATTGTTGCATTAAAGGGTCATAGCGGATACCTACTATGATGAGAACCCAGAAGTGTCATAAAATGGTTCTTAAATATATGTTCTATGGTCGGATGATGTTATTTGAGGGACACAAATAATACAGGCCATTAGGGGTGAGGACTCAAAAAACTTTGAGGCACATTCTCATAGTGTGTACCCTTGGTAATATCCAGGAGGATGTTATGAGAACGAGACCCGCCAGTAGGAAATCCACATTTCATAGTGTCATTAGATATTCATATCTGTGGACGTGTGTATTGGTCCTTAGACTTTAAGATTATTATTAATGGGTATTAAAAATCGCGCACTTAGATGTATTGATGAAAACTGTGATGACACACTGTTCGCAGTGAGGTAGGATACATTGGGTGCGTTATGAGTAATACTGCATTAATAGATAATGCGAGAAAGGATTTTTCCCTTCTGTTCCATAATGGAATTAGATATCTCAGGCCCTTTGATGTAATTGATATAGCCTAAATAAATCTATGTCCGTGGTAAGGTATGGGTGAGTTCAATTCCAAAAAGTCAAAGAATGAATAATCAAGCACATGGGTTGATGGCACTAGCATGAAACCCGCTTGATTCGATATATCATGACAAAGGGATTATATTACATGGTAAGCATTCTTATGTGGTGACACGTTAATGTGGTGTCAACTTCTTTCTCTTGGGTGCCTTGACACGTTGCTAGACAGTAAACTTGGACTTTAGGCAAACCTACCTAATGCCAATGAGAAAGAGGCCTAGAGGGTCACACAATAAGTGTGTCCATGTATCTTAGTTAAATATTAATTTGACAAGTTAAATAAATATTATTCCCGACTATGGTTTAATAATTATTAAAGGATGCTTGATCGCATTTATTTTGACACTAGTTATTCAAGAGAATATATTGTGGAAGAAATAATATATATTTATTAGCGAGTAATGCAATTACATTTATTTAAGAAATAAATATCCATTACACAAGGAATAATAAATGTGGTGGAATAAATAAAGAAAAATGGAAAATAAAAGTACACATCGTGTATATTAAATATACTCTCTGTGTAGTTTTATGTAAAATGAGTACACTCCATGAAATAATGATTACACTCCGTGTAGTTTTTTCAGTCGGGATTTTGAGGGTATAATATTATTTAATTAAATGATATTTATTATAATCAGCGTGGGCGCATGTCAAGAAATTAACAATTCGATATGGGGGGTTTTCAATAAGAGTTAATGAAATAAATAAAATGTGTAACACATTTATTTATTGTCATAACTCTGTAACCTCAAACCCGATTATAAATATCCTCACAACCCCAACACTTTTCCCCAATCATTGTGCACAAAAATTCTGGAGAATTATTTCAAGGCCAAAATAACTAATTCCTCCAAGAACGCTCTCAAGACCGAGATAGATCCACCACCACCAGATCAAGGCGATCGAAGGTGCAAATTGCAAGTGAAGGTTCTTCTGTGCTAGAACCTGGAGATCCTTTCGGCAACGTCCAGAGATACGTGGCACACATGTGGATCACGACTAGTGGAATCCTACACTTGGATTCTATGACGCAATGATGGATCACAAGATAATGACCAGAGACATCAATGAAGAAATAATTTCAGCAAGGTAATTATTTTGAATTAATTAAATTAATTATAACCAACATATGATGATCCTATCTCTATGGTCCTAGGACTCCCTCTTTTGTTTTTCTTTCATCATTCTATTCCAAAGATCTGGTGTTTTATATCATGATGGATCTTGGTTTTAACGTTGTTTAATGCTAAAATCAAAGCTGGGCACCCCCACCAACGTGCTTCCCCTGCGCCCGAAACCTACACATTAAATATGAAAACATGTAAAAGGAAAGAGTCATCATAATGAATAATCATAATCCATGTGATGTTAATATTGATCAAATGAAACATCATAAAAATATATAAATCACAAATAAAACATGTATGTAACTTGGGAAATCATATTTTCTTCACTCTCACAATCACCCTTACAAATAGAATAACCATACGGTCAACTTCCATACCCAATGTATTGGAGGGATATCACAAACCCACCCATCCTTGTTTTTTATAGAACCACCTATCATTGGTTTATAACATAACCACCCATTAAATTTCAAAGTAATATTTTGTTAGAGTCCTAAATAAATGTAGTGTAGCACTACGGGTCAAGGACTGTTGGTTGTAGTGTGTCATGCCAGGATAAATTGTCTTTTATCCCACATAGAGGTCTGGAGTGGTGTTGGGCATGGTATATAAGCACCAGTGATCCTCTCCCCATTACAAGGTGTTTTAAATGGGGGATTACAATGAGCCACCCGAGTGGGCAGTGGGCTCTACTGAAGAACAAACTCGTGAGGTACTGATCCAAAGTGGACAATATTATGATGGAGGGTCTTGTATCCTCATTGAAAATTCAAAAATTAGTATAAAAGAGGGTAAGAAGCCTCTAATTTGTAGGCAATTCACTGATGGGGGGATTGTTGGAGACCTAAATGAATGTAGTATAGCCCTATAGGTCAAGGACTTCTGGATAACATGTGTCATGACATGAAATATGGGAATCACACCATGAAACCTTGTCCATTTTCCCATATTAGGTCATAGAGTGGTGTTGTGCATAGTATATAAGTCACACTTATCATCTCCCCATCACAAGTCCTTTTGAGAGGGGGATGGTAGTGAGCCACCCTTGGGGAAATGAGCCCTACTAAAGAACAAACCCATGAGGTAGTAAACCAAAGAAGACAATATTGTGATGGAGGGTCCAACATCCCCAATTTATATTCTACACCATTACAAAATCATAACACACAAAATCTTTTATTTCATCATAAACTCACGGGAACAAAAATTATCCCTTTCATAACTTGATTAACTCATTGAAAATAAATGAGTTTTATAACAATCTCTGTGAAACATGATTAACCCATGAAAAGGAAATGGGTTCTATAACAATCTTTTCAAAACAGGGTTAACCCATGAAAATAAACGGGTTCCATAGAAATATATTTGAAATAATCTTAATCCATCTAGAATATAAAGAGGATGGTATCGATAAAAAATATCACCAATAAAGGATAAGTGAAAACAAGTGTTTTTAACATTTATGAATGGAAATAAAATTGAAATATTATTAAAAACATTCTTGAGGAAAACATTCTTTTCATTTTGAAGGAAACTTTTTAAAACATAAAACATTTTGAAATTCTTTGAAAACAAACTTAGAAAAATATAAAGAAGTTTTATAAATAATTTAAATCACTTTTAAAACATGAAACATTTTTAAAATCCATTCCCTTGAAAATGATATTAAAATATAATTTAAAAATATTTTTTAAAACATTTTTTAAAAAAAATTGTTCTAAATGAACATAGATTTATGACCAAAGATAGAAATAAAGATGGATTTTCATAAAAACACTTTCTTATATATTTTAAGTACCAAATATTGGGGAAAATGTTAAAATTACATGGAAGTATCATAAATAAAAATAGGATAATATAATTCATGAGCATTATAACAATTCAACATCAGAAACTTCATCATATGCAATTCAAATAAATAATGAGTTTATAACAAAAGACTCTTACCACTTGTGTAACTTTGAATCATAATGAACATGAAGGAATAAAATTAAATGAATTGTAGAATATAATTAAAAATAAGGAGATTCAGGACATATCATTTCAATGGGGAAGTATATATACACTTTATAAAAAAAGATACGTATATAACATAAAAAATGTGTCAAATAAGGAAAATTGTCACTACAAGAAAATCGTTGAGTAGTGGTTGTTTAAACCACTATGTAATGGGTTAGCGATGCTTCCAAAAAAACACTGCTAAAGTTGGCATTGGAATCCAAGATGTGGAGTTTCCTTCCATTTAGCCATGGTTTTATGGTAAGTGTTATACAAAGCATATTTAACAGTGGGTTTTTACATTTTAGTGGTGGCTTTCTACAAAAAAAATGATGAGGATTTAGCAGCAGTTTAAACTGCCGCTAAATCATAATGTTTTTTTTGCTGAAAAATCACCTCTAAAACGAAAAAATCATCTCCATATAATAGTGTGTCATATTTATAAGAGGGTTTAATGGTCACTGAAAAAACCATCATCATATATCAGCATTTTAAACCACTGCTATATGTTGATATACAAAAAAAGGAAGTTGTGGATTCTACAACCCTAGAACTACCCTAAAAACCAATGAAAAGACCAGGAGACTATGTGTATTTCCTATCATAATCACACAAAACAATCTTAAATATTTCTATATATTTTTATTAAACCATATTAATCTACACAATCCACTAAAATATGAATAAAGGAAATTAATCTTATATAAACAATTATATTAATTTACACAAACCATAAATGGTTTTATCCTCTGCAAATAGGGGAAGTCATGAAAATATCATGTGAATAATCTAGGCCAAAAATGACACATGAAAAAACCCTCTCTTTCCACAGTAGTCCAAGACATCAAAAAGACTGCTAATCACTACCCGATGATGAACTATACTCATCACCCTCTCAATATCCATCTCTACTTCCTACTACCAGTACTTGTAATAAAATTATATTGAAAATTAAATAATTTTTATATTTATATTTAAACATAAAACCAATAAAATTTTGTGTACTAAATGATTTTTAAGTTGTGTGATTTAACTACTCACCACCAGTCATCGATGCAATATCCCTGGGGATAGATCTGATCATATTCTGATATAAATCAACCAGTGTTTTATAAAAAGAGGATATGTGATCCCCCTCTTCCTAAATTTTTATTTTCATAGAAAAAACTCTATATGAGCATATTGGGGTAGGTAATGACTAAAACTAGTAGTAGATGCTTATGAAACCCTTGATGGCCTTCCAAAGACCTTAGATGGTAATGGTCCCAAACTCATACCACACACTCAACCAGGATACTCCTTTCCCAAGGACTTTACTAACTCAGTCATCCTGGGAGATTGAGTAGTACTACGTGGGATTAGAATCCCATAGTACTTTTATTTTTACATATAAATCAAATATCTGTCATATTTTAAGCAACATATATTAACTTAGTGAAAATTGATAATAATTTATTACAATGAAAAATGAATTCACACCCTAACTTTTTTGGAATACTCATTAACATAACTCCCATCAAATTTTATAGGAACATCTAACCATGGTTCTGTTTGGTAGGTTTGGTGCTCAAAATTTTGTGACTACATTAAAAAAAGATAAATTAAAATTTTAATACATGTAACAAATAATATTGTCTTATAAATATTTAAACTAATAAAAAGATTACCAGAGTCAATCATATTCTAGAAAAACTCTTTGACCCCACAACGTGAGTGATTATTTTCTTTTCCTGACTCACTACATTCTTCCTTGAAACATCCTAAAATAAATTAAATGTAATTTAATAATAATGTATGCAATGTCATATCCCTTTAATATGAATATATAAATGTAAAATGAGATTAAAATAATAATATATATTTAAATACCATGTACTTCTCATCAGGATATCTATAAATAAAAATTTTCCATTGATCTCCAATTACCCCATTGGGTAGTTTATCATACAGTTGATGGGTTCTCAAAAACTATCGTTGAATTCATTCTATATTCTCCATTTAATATCTTTTCATTTCTTGCCCAAATTTTTCAATGTCCACTTTCATGCTATAAGATCAGCAACAGGAAAGTGGAAACACATCTGTACAAAGAGATTCATTTTTAAAATATTAGAATTTAATAACATAAGGACATTAAATTACACCATAATGTATTGAAATTACCTTTATCTGTGAATCAAAAACTTCATTATTACAAGATGAAGGCATATTCCCCCAATCATCATACTTAATCAGAACGGTAATTGGCTTCACCATGAGCTATCCTAGATTCGGGCTAAATAATCCTGCAGCATCATCTGTAAGGACCCTATAGCAGTCAAATGGGACAACTAACTATAGTTCTTTTAGATTCCAAACATCTAAAATATTCATAATTTTCTCTATAGTATCATTGTTTCAATATTTTATGAAAAAAATAGTTAATTGTATAAAAGAGTGCAATAAATTTATTCATATTAAAATGTGTAGCTATAACAGTCACCCCCCCCCCAATATCCCCATGAAGAACTAGGAGTGGCAACCTGCTCCCTCACTACTGAGGCTAATTAATGGGGAGGTTTCAGCTGAGCTATTGATGGGATGATGACGGAGGGTGTGAGAGACGGTGTAGGGGAGAAAGCAGATGGTGTCTCATATACTATAGGGAGGGAGACATATGGATCATCATATTTTGGTATAGTCAAGGGAACTTTGATTAAGAGTTGACTGGAATTATTATAACACTTCCTCCATGGAATTCCTATCATTTAATCAAATAAAATTATCTTCAGAACATATATATCAAAAAAATAATGCAGAACAAATAATTATAAATGATAACATATGCAAAGTACTAACAAAAAAATATACATAACTATAATAATGAATGACAGCACAAATGACATAAGTGGTTGATAAATGAATGTATGATGGAACATACAATAATTTTCTCCTTTAATCATGTCATTTTCCTACTCCAAAATTACTTCATCTACTTCATCCTCCCTTGAAAGATGGATACTTTTAATATCATGGTGAACAAATAAGTTAGCTTCTTTCTATTGATGTAATTAAATGTTAGAGGTCAAATCTTCCACTTAATCACCCATATCATACAAGTCTATTTGTTTTACATGAGAAACTACAATCCACCATTCATCTACAACATCTTCTACATAATATACCATTTTCATTTGTGATGATAAGATATAAAAATTGGGTAATTTATGGTTACCAACATCCATCAAGTGATAGAAGTTTACAAAATTAAATTACAAGGAATCTCTTTTAACACCCTAATAATATTGACCGAATTGGATTTGAATAAAACAATTAAAAAATTCATGTGGTTGTTTAATTCGATAATATAAATCATCCTTCCATATATCCCACTTTAGAAAATGTAAATATACTACTATTCTATGTTTTCAAACCCTCTTCCCGATCGACTGTATGAAATTTAAATCCTTTCACATTGTAAGTGTCAAACACTACTTCTTATTTTAGAGGACCTCAAGAAAGAAACATCAAATCTTCTAAAAACTCATCTCAATTATCAGTATTCATGATCTACAAAAACTAATATACATTATTAGATTTAAAAAATATATGTGTCAACCTAATATCTATATTGATTGAAATATATATGAACTTACACATCATGAAAACTATTCTAGAAGATCATTATTAACATATTTTGTAATATATTTCTCATTTCATGTTCAGACACTCATTTGTCTCTTTGTTTGTATCATCAACTCTTTAATAAATGGATCTGCAATTTCACTATTCAGCAGTACATATCTATGTGCCTATGATAATTACATTTCTATCAGTGTAACATTTGAGGTCCTCCCAACTAATTGTCCAATAGCAGGAAAGATTTTTTATTTATCATGTAGTTGAGATTGAGTTGATTTATTTTCAACACGTCCAACTCTATTGAATATTTTCTCAATATTATCCAAGTATCTATAACAAAAGTTAATACACTCATCTTCCAAATAGCCTTCATAAATAGAGCCTTCGGGTTGAGCTTTATTTTTCACGTATAATTTCAAATGCTCAAGATATATGTGAAATAAAGAAACATAATTGTGTATTTAATTAAGTGACAAGTTTTTTTAATCAAATGAAAAACATATAAATAAAGTACCTCTCAATTGGATACATCTATTGATAATTTACGGGCCTCCTAATTTATCTTCCTCAACCAAATGTATAGTTAAATGCATCATGATAATAAAAACAATAGAGGAAAGATCATCTCAATTGCACAAAGTTTCAATAATAATATCTCTTAAAGGTTTTAAAGATCAAATGGTTGTAGAGTTTTCTCACATATTTGTCTGAATAATGTAAAAATTAGAGTGCAGTAATAGTAACCTTTTTAGTTAATAATGTACGCAATTTCAATGGTACTAACAGTTGTAACAAAATATGTGAATTGTGAATTTTAAATTCATGTAACCTATGATGATTTATGTCAACACCACTTGATATGTTACTTGAATAACCATCAGATACCTTCACATGTTTTTAAATTCTAAGGAATGTGTCTTTATCCCTAATTTTCATTACAAATTTTTTGATCATACGTTTTATTCTCATCTAGCCAAAGATCATGCTTTATGTTCATTTCTTGTAAGTCTTTCTGAGCATTGATATGATCCTTTTATTTTCCATTCTCATTAAACAATGTGAAGATTAAATTTTCAAAAACATCTTTATCAATTTTTATAACATCAAGATTATGGTACAACAAATTAAATTTCCAATACAAAAGTTTGAAGAATATACTTATCTTATTCCATTGTTACATTCTGATTTCACTTGATGATGCACTTCAAACTCATTTACCACTATCATTAAAATGATGCACCTTAAAAAATTATATTTCAAAATTTCCATGTTGTGCCAATATTTTAGAACATATTAACAACTTTAGAGGTGGTCTATGATCAAAAGAACCACTGAATTTTGACTTGTTCCACTGAAATCTATTAGATGCATAGAGAAATCTTCGATGACATAAGAAGCACCATTTTCTACTATGAGATAGTCACTTGGGTTCAAAATAAAATTTATAAATAAGAAAACCCAAACCCATGTAATTATTCTAACCAGCTAACTTCCTAAGTCCCTAGAAGTCACTAATTGTCCACATTAGAGAAGATTTCATTTTTAACATTGTTCTACTAGATTTATCAAATGTCTTAACATTGTTGCTCCATAAATCATGTAATTAATCAATTAAAGGCTGAAAATATACATCAATATCATTTCCAGGTAGTTTTTTCTAGAATAATCGTTAAAATGATAAAATATGTTTGTTGCATACACATCCACGGAGGAAAATTTTAAGGGATCAAAACAACCATCAAGATGCTATAACCGGTGCTCAAAGTCTCAAATGGGTTGAATCCATTGGCATCCAATCCTAAATGAACATTTCTAGGATCAGATGAGAAATATAGATGAAATGAATCAAATGTATTCCAGAATTTTGAATCTCTTGGATGTCACATTAACCCATCATTATTATTATCTACAGAATACAACATCATGTGTTTGGTGGTTTTTGATGGCATGAATAATCTTTAAAATTGAGGCATTAAAGGAAGGTAACAAAAAACATTTACAGGTGTGTTTATTTTCTTATTATTCATGGTAGTTTGTCAATTTAGACTTCTAAAATCATCCATTTTCTACCATCTAGAAGAATAAAGTTTTTTTCAATCCTATTTTCTTGAATCCTCTCCCTAATAAAGCATACAATCATTGGGAAACACATGCATTTTTTTATAATTCAAACCAAGCTTGTTAACAAATTTTTTTCATATAATAAAAAGACTCAGGGATCTTTGCTTTAGGAAATGAATCACAGAACAATACCAATATCATGGACATCACCTTATTTGTAATTCCACAGAGCCATTTGATATGGTGCAAATTCAGCAGAAAATAAAGTTTAGAACATTTCAAACATCAACTATACCACTCTTGATTTCCATAATCAACTAAATCATGAAATTAATTTTTATTATTAGTGAAGTTTTCTCTTACATTAGTCTCCACATAATCAATAGTAGGATCTAATGATATGTTACAATCTTCATTTGGTTGTCCTATAGTCTCAAAAACATCTCTTTTCAAGTTGTTATTTGTAGCACCCTCAACTGGTTATTCTGATATGTTTTAATGTTGATGTTGGTATCTTACACTGCTGAATGCATCATTTATAAGGTTTTTCATTTCATTGTCCATTTTTGATGAAGTTGGAATCTCATTTTATCGATAGAAATCAGTGCTCAAAATTTTTATAACGTTTCATTCTCCATGCTAAATCCAAACAAAAATATTGAGTAGGTAATTTCTACAATATCAAGTAATCATAAACTTCATAAATCTTCAACTATCTTCTAAATTTACATTTAGGACATTGAAATCTTATTATCCATTCAAAGGATCGATTGAAAATTGTAAAATCAAAAAACTCCTCTAAACCCTTAGCACACTGAGGTGTGTTCCTCAGTAATGTGATCTAGCTTTTATCCTTATCACAATGTGCCAACACTTTATTTAAAAAATTTAAACACATAAGTATTACTAAGTAGGAAAAGATATAAATGGAAGGGAAAAACACAACCCAATTAGATATAAGAAGAGTCATATTAGTACTAAAAATGTCAAAGTAAAAAAAATGAAATCAATCATGGATAGTATTTCTAGTAGTGATAAAATATATTATATTTATGTAGGTCACATTCTATTTTCCCTTATTTATAGATGGTACATATCAATCCAACTAGAGTGGTTTTAAAATTACCTAATAGATCCATTGCATTCTAAGTGATAGTATTTGAATATGTTGTGTCATATTTCTCCTGAACATTTATGATATAAAACCGGTGGATTTGAATATGGATTCAACAAAAGAGTTAAAGGAAAATTTTTCTAGAATTTTTGAGATGAAGGATCTTGATAAATCCAATTGTAAATTTATATTACCAATAACGAGAGATAGTAATGAAAAATATTTGGTTACTTAATATAAGGAATATATCTAAATGTTAATTGAAAGATTAAGAATGGTCATATGTCACCCTATGACCACCCAATTTTCCAAATATTTCATGTTATCCAATGATAAAGAACTAGAAATTTGAGATAAGGCTAAATACAATGAAAAAGATCAATATACATCAATAATTGGAAGGTTTTTTATATGATAATTTATATAAGGATGGGAATTATTGATCTTATTTGTATTTCTCTTTAGATTCTAGAAAATCTAAGAAAGGATCTCTTGGAAGATGTGAAGTGGATTCCCTACTATCATAAAGGATTATAAGATATAGCCTTATATTTCCTAATGGATGATCTGTTATAGTGGTACATTAATGAATTTTTTTTATGGGATATGGATGAATGGAATACTACCATTTTTTTATTTAATTTTCGATGTTAAGTATTAATTAAAATTCCAATAATATAGTAAGTAGATTCACTTTCAAAAATAAAATAATTTCTCACTTACATCTTAGAAGAAGGCAAAGAATTGACATGTATGTAGTGCTTATAGGAATATCAATGAAGGAATCAAGAAAGTTGGATCTTGTTTAATGATTTATATAGGATGATTTATATAGAAATAAATATATAGTTTAATTTAGGGATAAATCACTTCAAGCTCATGTATCATTTTATCTAAAATATTTCAGATGATAGAATGATAAAACATTAGTAGATAGATGGAAGTTATAATATATATTACATATTGACCAATGTCATATTCCAATAAAGTCTTGAGAAAAAAATTCCCTCAAATTTTTATGTGTGACTTGATGATTGGATAGAGATAGGGAATTTTTCTAGAAATGTTGATGTGTTTCAAAATTTTCCATTTCTTGGTGAATACCATGAATCCTTGAAATCAAATATTCAAGTTAGATATTTTTAGGATGTTGGATGATTTCATTCAAGTTTTGATTTATTGATTTTAGAATGATAATTCCCTAAACATGGGACTCATACATTGTAGGATCTTGTGATAATGGATAAAAGATAGTTATAGGAATGTTTTTTATGGTAATGGTATTGAACCTATTGACAGGTGACTATGTATATATGATGGAAGTGGAGAAGACAATTAAATTTATGGTAAATTATATTAATGCATTTGAGTAAATTGTGTTGGAGTTGGTGGTCTAGAACCAACTATTTTGTACTTTATTCATTAAATAAAAACCTTCTCACATCTTGATTGTTCTTCTGCATGACATGTCATGTGATAATGTCCTAAAGACAGCTATTGCATTAAAGGGTCATAGCGGATCCCTGCTATGATGAGAACCCGGAAGTGCCATAACACTGTTCTTGAATGTATGTTCTATGGTCAGATGATATTATTTGAGGGACACAAATAATATAGGTTATTAGGGGTGAGGACTCATAAAACTTTGAGGCACCTTCTCATGGTGTGCGCCCTTGGTAATATCCAGGAGGATATTATGAGAACGAGACCCACCAGTAGGAAATCCACATTTCATAGTGTCATTGGATGTTCCTATCTGCGGACGTGTGTATTGATCCTTTGACTTTATGATTATTATTAATGGGTATTATAACTCGTGCACTTAGATGTATTGACGAAAACTGTGACAAAACACTGTTCGCAGCGAGGTAGGATACGTTGGGTGCATCACGAGTAATACCGCATTAATAAGTAATGCGAGAAAGGATTTGTCCCTTCCGTTTCATAACGGAAGTAGATATCTCAGGCCCTTTGATGGAATTGATATAGCCTAAATAAATCCATGTCCATGGTAAGGTATGGGCAAGTTCAATTCTGGGAAGTCAAAGAAAGAATAATCAAGCACATGGGTTGATGGCACTAGCATGCAACCCGCTTGATTGGAGATATCGAGACAAAGGGATTATATTACACGGTAAGCGTTCGTAGGAGGTGACACGTCATTACGGTGTTAACTTCTTTCTCTATGGGTGCCTTGGCGTTTTTCTAGATGCTAACCTTGGACTTTAGGCAGCCTCAGCCTAATGCCATTGAGAAAGAGGCCTAGAGGGTCACACACTAAGTGTGTCCATGTATCTTAGTTAAATAATAATTTAACAAGTTAAATAAATATTATTCTCGAATGTGGTTTAATAATTATTTAAGGATGTCTGATCGCATTTATTTTGACACTAGTTATTCGAGAGAATATATTGTGGATGAAATAATATATTTATTAGCGAGTAATGCAGTTACATTTATTTAATAAATAAATAGTCATTATTCAAGGTCTAATAAATGTGGTGGAGAAAAATGGAAAATAAATGTACAGACCGTGTATATTAAATATACACGCTGTGTAGTTTTATGGAAAACAAGTACACACTGTGTATTAATTATTACACGCCGTGTAGTTTTTCCAGTTGGGATTTTGAGGATTTAATATTGTTTTATTAAATGATATTTATTATAATCAGCGTGGGCGAATGTCAAGGAATTTATAATTCGACATGGGGGTTTTCAATAAGAGTTAATTAAATAAATAAAATGCGTAACGCATTTATTTATTTTCATAACTCTGTTAGCATCAAACCTGATTATAAATATCCTCGCAACCCCAAAATTTTGAAGAGCCTTGGTTGTGCACAACGGATTTGGAAATACTCTCAAGCAAAGAGAGAATTCCCTTTCCACCAAGAATGCCCTCAAGTTATAAGAGCAAGATCCTCCACCGGATCAAGGTGGTCGAAGGCGGACATCGCAAGCGAAGGTTCTTCCGCGCTAGCACCCGGAGATCCCTTCGGCGACATCCGGAGATACGTGACACACGTGTGGATCACCGCTAGAGGAATCCTACACTTGGATTCTACGACGCAATTAAGGATCATCGAATCATGACCGGACACATCAATTAAGAAATAATTCCAATGAGGTAATTCTTATGCATTAATTAAATTAATTATAATCAACATATGATGATCCTCCTCAAGGGTTCCGGGACCCTTCTTTTCTTTTCGTTCTTCGTTATATTCCGAAGATTCGGCGTTTTATATCGTGACGGATCTCGGATTGAACTTTGTTTAACGTTAAAATTAAATTTGGGAATAACCCACCAACGCGCTTCCACTGCGTTCGGAACCTATAAGTGGTATCAGAGGGATCATATCGTTGGTTATAATTATTTAGTTTTTCGTTGGTGATTTACGCATTTAATAATTTAGTTATTTCAATTCATGTTTAATCATTCTGGAAATCTGAATCTCGAGATCTGTTCCTCCTCACTCATTTCTAGTTCACCTCACAGAAATGGTTTTTCTTTTAATTTTGATTAAAATAGAATAGTGGAACTCATCCAGAGGAGCCAAACGTTTTTGTCCGTATAACACCAGAATACACGACGTGTATTCGGAAGTACACGCCGTGTAGTCTAGGTTAAATGCATTGACTGATCCGCCAAATCAGGCCGTGTATTGGATACTTTATAAGAATTTAAGACACCATGTGTTGACCAAAAACAGGTGGCACACGGTTTCTAGAATACACGCCTTGTGGTCCAATGAACACGGCGTGTAGTCCCTTTGGGTTAGGGTTGGGTCGTGTACTCCGTACACGGCCTGCCCGGCTGGAAACCGTATAACGCGGAAACTACACGGCGTGTGTCCCACTGTACACGCCGTGTACTCTGAAAAATTTCCGAAGTACATTAACACTCCTTATCCCCGGGCGTGTACTTCAGATGGACGATGAAGAAAAGTACACACCGTGTAGTCGGAACTACACGCTGTGTACTCACCCAAATTACACAGATTTATTAAAATTTATTATTATATTATACAAACTCTTAAGAAGTGTACCATGGTGCAGGCATAAAGATGAGGCACAATGCGTGATTGGTGTTTTATATATATATGTTTAATTTAACATCTGTGTAATAAATGGGAATTCATCGGGTTGCCTCCAAGGTACAAGTTACGTACAAGGATAATTTTAAATGAATTTATTTCTTTAAAATTATGATGGATGATAATCTCAAGGAAATTCAGAAAAGGGATTTAAGATAAAAGGATTTATTAATTAAATATAATTAATTTATTCAAGAGTTATTTATCTTAAACAAGAACAATTAAAGAATTGAATGCTAGTTTTATTTATACGTAAATATCGTTGCATGTATGGATGATCATGAGCTAGACTGAGACCTTTGTATGTGAATAGTTTCTTTTAATTTATTTATTTAAATTAAATTTGTTGGCCTGCGAGCCATCTCCTCATTAATATGTAGGGCCTGCGCTCCCAAGGATTCTTTTATGTAAAAACCCCTTTTTACCCCTCACCTGCATGTGAGATAAATGCATATGTAATGGATGGAGCTCCCAAGCTAGTGGAGGCGGCTCAAGTCAGGAGCCAAGGTGAAACCAATCCAAGGAGATACAAAGGTGGACAGGTGGAAAGCTGTAAACACGAACCCGAAAGGTTCAAGGTGTTTCTCACCTAGGTCTTGGGTTAGTTTATCAACCGCTAGATAAACTAACCAGTAGAAAAGCTCATGATCATACCATTTATTTTATTTCTGTCAGTTGCATGGTTTATTTATTGTGGGTGTGTTGTCACGATCACACAATTAATGAATTAAACGAGCATGCAAGATGGAACTAAAATAAAACAGGATTATACATAAATATTATCTTATACATGGTTAATCACTTAAGTATATCCCACTTAATATTAACAAGCATGTAATCAAAGATAATAAAATGGCAATTTACGTATAAGGATAAAATCCCTCAAAATAAATATTAAGTCGGCATAGCCTTCCATAATCATGGTTAGAATCGAACCATAGTTCAAAGTGCTTGACCAACACTAGTTGGGGTGATTTCAATTATTGGGGAATTCTAATTCAAGGTTTTGGGTTGACTTGACTTGGTTCGCATCAAGGGTTGACTTCCACAGCAGGACTTGGTGTGACCAAGAGGCAAAGGTTGAGGAAATCCAAAAAGGATTTCAGGATTGGGGAGTCCACTCAGCGGATCAAGGAGCTGCGAGTTAATGCAGTTGGAATTTGGAATACCTACCTAAAACCCTTCAAGTTGCTTGACCAACCCTAGTTGGGGTAATACGAAGGGCAATATGGATCCTTGCCACTAGAATATTCACAAAACAGAATATTCCGAAGTCAATGGTGAGGGCTATTGGATTTCGATAAAATAGTGGGAGACTAATAAATATTAATTTATTTATTTGCCTCAATTTTTGTAATAAAGTACTAAACCTTTGCTCATCTTCATTTGTAGAAACGACAAGAAAATGACTTCAAACATATCATTGCACACCATACTCGAAAAAGAAAACCTTCTCACTGACACCAATTTTGAAGAGTGGCAGAGGCGTTTACGCGTCGTCCTTCACCACGAAAGGAAATTATATGTGCTGGAAGAGCCTATTCCAGTTGCGCTTGGGAAAGAGGCTAGTGATGAGGAATTATCTCTCTACATGAAACACATGGATGATGCCACAGATGTCCAGTGTTTCATTCTATCTTCCATGTCTAATGAGCTCTTGAAGCAACATGAAAACATGAACGCGTATTGTATGATGTCTCACCTTAAAGATCTCTACCAAGAGAAGGCGAGACAGGAGAGGTATGAGATCTCCAATGCTTTGTTTACCATGAAGCTTGGAGAGTCTGCGCCAGCTGGGCCTCATGTAGTCAAGCTTATTAGCTACATTGAACGCTTGGACATCTTAGGGATTAAATTCCCGGATGAGTTGCGTACAGATCTCATCCTATCATCACTTCCCAAGACCTTCTCTAGATTCATTGTCAACTATAACATGAGCAGAAATGAGAAGAGTCTATCGGAGCTTCTGACCTTGATTCGCCAGGTAGATAAGGACATGGGGCGTGACAAACCCACGGTCCTTATGGTAAACAAGAAAAGGAAGGACAAGGCAAAGGGGCCAAAGACTTATAAATGGTCTGAAGCCCCCGAGCACCATCCCTCCAAGAAGGGGAAGATCCAGAGGCAAGGCAAGGAATGGGAGGCAGTGTATTTTGCATGTGGCAAGCAGGGCCACTGGAAGAGGAACTGCACCTAAAAGCGTGGGGATGCTAAAGGTGTGATTGTTATCGAGTGCAATCTTTCTATTTCTACACATTGGGTATTAGATATAGCTTTTGGGGCTCACATCTATATTCAAATGCAGGAACCAAGTAGATTTAGAAAGATCGCCAGAGGAGAGGTGGATCTTCAAGCTGCCAATGGCACAAGGCTGGCTGCATTGGCTATTGGCGACTACCACCTCTCATTGCCAACTGGGATGATTTTTGGTTTTACATAACTATTATTATGTGCCTAGTGTTACCAAGAACATAATTTCTGTATCTTGTTTGGATATGGATGGATTTGTTTTCAAATTTGGAAATAAGGGTTGTCTCTTTTATAAGAATAATGTATGTTATGATATGGCACATTTAAATAATGGTTTGTATGTATTGAATTACGAAAACCAAGTGTTGGCAATTGATAACGAAACAAACTCACATGACTCATACATCACCCAGTTATGGCATCACCGCCTTGATCATGTGAACGAGAAGCATTTCGCAAAGCTCTGCCAAGATGGCTATTTAGACTCTACTGAGCTAAAACCACTTGATAGATGTCATGCTTGTTTACAAGGAAAAATGACAAAGCCACCTTTTGGTGGACAAGGTGAAAGGGCCACAGAGCTTCTAGGATTGGTACACACGGATGTGTGTGGACCATTTCCAGTAGAAGCTAGAGGTGGATATTCTTACTTCATTAGTTTTACTGATGATTTGAGTAGATATGGCTATGTCTACTTAATGAGGTATAAGTCAGAGTCCTTAGATAAATTTAAGGAATTCAAAAATGAAGTAGAGAATCATCTTGGTAAGAAGATAAAGAAGCTTCGATCGGATCAAGGTGGAGAATATCTGAACCAAGAGTTCATTGATCTTCTACGGGAGTCTGGGATTCTATCTCATCTCACTCCTCCTTATACACCATAGTGGAATGGTGTTAGTGAAAGGAGGAACCACGCCTTGTTGGACATGGTGAGGTCAATGATGATTCATGCAGATCTTCCATTATCCTTTTGGGGATATGCATTACAAACTGCAGCATACACATTAAACTGAGAACCAACTAAGGCGGAAAATGGAATTCCATCCGAGTTATGGAATGGAAGGAAACCCACTTTGTCGCACACATGTGTATGGGGATGAGAGGCGTTTGTTAAGGCCTTCTCATGAAACAAACTAGCACCCCGGGGCATGAAGTGTATCTTTATAGGATATCCCAAGGAAACGAAAGGATATTACTTATATAACCCTCAAGACAAGAAAGTGATTGTCGCCAGACAAGCCGTCTTTCTTGAGAGGGAGCACATCCTCAAGAAGGATAGTGGGAGAAAGATTGACTTCGACGAAGTTGATGCTCAAGATACACAGGAGTTGGTACAGGAACAAGTTTCATAGGTCCCCATGGAAGAGGTTCCAGAAACACAAGTACTACGTAGGAGCTCAAGAGAGGTAAGGGAACCAGAGAGATTTGGTTTCCTAGTCACCGAGGATGGTGAATCATTATTTTTGGACAATGATGAACTTCTCTCCTCCAAGGAAGCAGAATAAAGCTCAGAAGCTGCAAGATGGCTAGAAGCTATGAATTCTGAGATGGATTCCATGTATCAGAACCAAGTTTGGGTTCTGTTCGATGAGCCAGTTGATGTAAAGCCTGTTGGATGCAAATAGGTATTCAAAAGAAAGATGGACATGGAAGGTCAAGTTAGCACCTATAAAGCAAGGCTAGTGGCTAAAGGATTCAGATAGAGTCAAGGAATTGACTATGATGAAACCTTCTCGCCAGTTTCCATGTTTAAATCTATAAGAATCATACTTGCCATAGCAGCTTACCATGACTACGAGATTTGGAAGATGGATGTAAAAACAACATTCCTTAATGGGAACCTTTAGGAAGATGTCTATATGACACAACCAGAAGGGTTTGTGACACCAGGTGAAGTCAAACAGGCTTGCAAGTTGCAGAAATCCATTTATGGATTGAAGCAAGAATCCAGGTCATGGAAAATTCTATTTGATGAAGCCATAAAGGAATTTGGTTTCATTAAGAATGAATGTGAGCCATGTGTTTATAAGCGGTTTAATGGGAATGCAGTCGTCATCCTAGTGGTATATGTTGATGACATATTGCTTATTGGAAACGACGTACCAGCATTACAGTCAGTTAAGGACTGGTTGAACAAGTGTTTCTCCATGAAGGACTTAGGAGAAGCAGCCTACATTCTAGGGATCAAGATCATTCGTGACAGATCTAAGAGGCTTCTCGGACTAAGTCAGGGTACATACATTGATCAGATACTAAAGATATTTAGTATGGAAAAATCCAAGAGGGTATTGGTTCCAATGTCACATGGCTTACATCTTTCTAAGAATATGTGTCCCCAGACACAATAGGAGAAAGATAGGATGAGCAAGATCCCATACGCTTAGGCTATAGGATCCATCATGTATGCCATGTTATGTACCAGGCTTGATGTTGCATATGCACTGAGCATGGTAGGAAGATATCTAGTAGATCCAGGAGAACAGCATTGGACTGCTGTTAAAACTATCCTTAAGTATCTGAGAAGAATTAAGGATATGTTCCTGGTGTATGGAGGAGACGAGGAGCTTGTCATCAGAGGGTATGCTGATGCTGGTTTTTAAACAAATCAGAATGATCTGAAGTCGCAATCTGGATATGTTTTCTGTCTCAATGGAGGAGCTGTGAGCTGGAAGAGTTCAAAGCAGTCAGTTTTCGCCGATTCTACAGTGGAGTCCGAGTATATAGCGGCTTCTGATGCAGCCAAGGAAGCCGTCTGGATTCGGAACTTTGTCTAGGAGCTTGATGTGGTGCCTAGCAGTAAAGATCCCATTACATTGTATTGTGATAATACTGCAGCGGTGGCTCTCACAAAAGAACCAAGGTCACATCAACAGACAAAGCACATACTCCGGAAGTATCACCTCTTGAGTGATTTCAATCAAAGGGGTGAAGTTGCAGTGAGCAGAGTGTCCACGGAAGAGAACGTGGAGAACCCCATGACTAAAGGCCAATCTCAGCAGAAGCATGAATATCATGTGAGAGCTAGCGGGTTAAAGGTTGTTAGCAGTTGGCTCTAGTCCAAGTGGGGGTCTGTTGGAGTTGGTGGTCTAGAACCAACTACTTTGTACTTTATTCATTAAATAAAAACCTTCTCACATCTTGATTGTTCTTATGCATGACATGTCATGTGATAATGTCCTAAAGACAGCTGTTGCATTAAATGGTCGTAGCGGATCCCTGCTATGATGAGAACCCGGAAGTGCCATAACACTATTCTTGAATGTATGTTATATGGCCGGATGATATTATTTGAGGGACACAAATAATACAGGTCATTAGGGGTGAGGACTCATAAAACATTGAGGCGCCTTCTCATGGTGTGTGCCCTTGGTAATATCCAGTAGGATATTATGAGAACGAGACCCGCTAGTAGGAAATCCACATTTCATAATGTCATTGGATGTTCCTATCTGCGGACGTGTGTATTGATCCTTAGACTTTAAGATTATTATTAATGGGTATTAAAACTCGTGCACTTATATGTATTGATGAAAACTGTGACAACACACTATTCGCAGTGAGGTAGGATATGTTGGGTGCGTCATGAGTAATACCACATTAATAGATAATGCAAGAAAGGATTTGTCCCTTCCGTTCCATAATGGAAGTAGATATCTCAAGCCCTTTGATGGAATTGATATAGCCTAAATAAATCTATGGCCATGGTAAGGTATGGGAAAGTTCAATTCTGGGAAGTCAAAGAAAGAATAATCAAGCACATGGGTTGATGGCACTAGCATGCAACCCGCTTGATTGGAGATATCGAGACAATGAAATTATATTACACGGTAAGCATTCGTAGGAGATTACACATCATTGCGGCATTAACTTATTTCTTTATGGGTGCCTTGGCGTGTTGCTAGACGCTAACCTTGGACTTTAGGCAGGCTCAGCCTAATGCCATTGATAAAGAGGCCTAGAGGGTCACACACTAAGTGTGTCCATGTATCTCAGTTAAATATTAATTTAACAAGTTAAATAAATATTATTCCCGACTGTGGTTTAATAATTATTTAAGGATGTAGGATCGCATTTATTTTGACACTAGTTATTCGAGAGAATATATTGTGGAAGAAATAATATATTTATTAGCGAGTAATGCAGTTACATTTATTTAAGAAATAAATAGTCATTACTCAAGGTCTAATAAATGTGGTGGAGAAAAATGGAAAATAAAAGTACACGCCGTGTATATTAAATATACACGCCGTGTATATTAAATATACACGCCGTGTAGTTTTTGGGAAAACAAGTACACGCCGTGTATTAATTATTACACGCCGTGTGGTTTTTCCAGTTGGGATTTTGAGGATTTAATATTGTTTTATTAAATGATATTTATTATAATCCGCGTGGGTGCATGTCAAGGAATTAATAATTCAACATGGGGGTTTTCAATAAGAGTTAATGAAATAAATAAAACATGTAACGCGTTTATTTATTGTCATAACTCTATTAGCCTCAAACCTGATTATAAATATCCTCACAACCCCAACATTTTGAAGATTCTTGGTTGTGCACAACGTATTTGGAAATACTCTCAAGACAAGAGAGAATTCTCTTTCCACCAAGAACACCCTCAAGTTACGAGAGAAATATCCTCCACTGGATCAAGGCGGTTGAAGTCAGACATCGCAAGCGAAGGTTCCTCCGCGCTAGCACCCGGAGATCCCTTCGGCGACATCTGGAGATATGTGACACACATGTGGATCACCTCTAGAGGAATCCTACACTTGGATTCTACGACGCAACGACGGATCACCGAATCGTGACCAGACACATCAATGAAGAAAGAATTCCAACAAGGTAATTCTTATGCATTAATTAAATTAATTATAATCAACATATGATGATCCTCATCAAGGGTTCCAGGACCCTTCTTTTCTTTTCGTTCTTCATTCTATTCTGAAGATTCAGCGTTTTATATCGTGACAGATCTCAGATTGAACGTTGTTTAACGTTAAAATTAAAGTTGGGCATAACCCACCAACGCGCTTCCGCTGCGCCCAGAACCTACAAATTGTGGTTTAGAACATCTGAGTTATAATACATAGAGGTATATATAATGAGATATTTACCTATTCACAAGAAGACATAGTTTGAGGTGGTGTAATCTATAGGAAACCAGAGGTGTCCAAGATCAATGGTGGGCTCCCTACGAACACCAA